>CAMZMU010000055.1:52537364-53737364 GCA_947311845.1 Poa pratensis | reverse complement strand
TCCATTCAGCTTATTGATGGAGATGGTGTTTTCAATGTATCTGGATTGGAGACCTTCTTGAAGGAAGTTAAATTGGCCGAATGTGGGCTCTCATATGCTGTTGTATCAATAATGGGCCCACAAAGTAGTGGTATGATTCGCTCCTTTCCTCATCGCTGTTATCCTGTTTAACTTTAACCAGTTATATGTTATACCATTGGTCCTCAATGACCCCTCCCTAACCCTATCTTTTGCAGGAAAGAGTACACTTTTGAATCATCTTTTCCGCACAAATTTTAGGGAGATGGATGCTTTCAGAGGAAGGTATGTTGTCATTCTTTTATATTTACATGCCTTCTTTATATATGCTTTCTTCTGTCCACTAACTAGCATTTATTCAAATTTTCAGGTCACAGACAACCAAAGGTATATGGATGGCGCATGCCCAGAATATTGAGCCATGCACTCTTGTAATGGATTTGGAAGGCACTGATGGAAGAGAGAGGGGCGAGGTAATGAACAAATAAGAATCCCCCAATTCAAAATTGTTTGAAGCATGTATTATCACAGAAGGCACATGCTTAAATTCACTTTCTTTTTGTCGACAGTCGACAAGAATATTTTGTTTTTCTTGCATCTTATATCATTAATTTAGGGAGTCAGGTAGGGCATCTCCAATAAGCTACACTATATTTGTCTTCAGCTTACAAACCTGTAAGGGCCCCCTTTGATTTCATTTCATCATATTTCCAACTTGTAATGGATGATGAGATCTAGCTTATTGAGTAAACGCAATAATGTGCTGACTGTTGTGTCTTGACTTCTGCTTTCAAGTTCACGAGCTGAAGCCAACATTTGCTCGCTCTGACCCATATGATTGCTCATGAGATGGTTGCTAGTTATTACGTTTTGGATTATGGAGGTTTTATTCCACTGTCTAATTGATCCACGTAATTTCAGGATGACACCGCCTTTGAGAAGCAAAGTGCGTTATTTGCTTTGGCTGTTTCGGATATTGTGTTGATCAATATGTAAGTTGTTCCCCTAATTGATGATGTTGAACTTATTAGTCCCTAAATTGGACAATACATTTAATCAATTGTTTTCTTCAATTCCATAGGTGGTGCCATGACATTGGGAGAGAGCAGGCTGCGAACAAGCCGCTTTTGAAGACCGTCTTCCAGGTTAGGTTTTTTCTGCCATTTTCTCCTATTTTCCATGTTTGGTAAAACTGCACTGGGATATTTCTGTATTTTTTCTTTTTTTACTCTTTATAGGGGTGTGGAGAGTTATTATATTCTAATATATCTTCTATCTGTGTAGGTCATGATGAGATTGTTCAGTCCTCGCAAAACAACAATGTTATTTGTTATTCGTGACAAATCAAAGGTGAGGGGATTCACACGGTGCATTCTAGGCTATAAACTATGATATTTTCGAAAGAAACTGTTAGTAACCTTGTTTTTTACTTCCTGCACCTATTTTTCTTTGTACTGGATTAATATGACACCCTTTTTTTGGTTATAAACAGACACCTCTGGAAAATCTTGAACCTATTTTAAGGGAAGATATTCAGAAGGTACATAATTTATTGATAGTCCATGTCCTACCTATGCCTGATCATTATTTTTTTGCTTTCAGTATGCTAAACTGTTTTCATCTGTTTGCAGATATGGGACGGTGTTCCTAAACCTCATGCCCATAAAGAAACTCCACTCAGTGATTTTTTCAATGTAAAATCCTTACCACACCCTTTTTGCTTGTTTATACTGTATATGCATCAGCTAGATTTACTCACTGTATTTTTTATAGGTACAAGTTGTGGCTCTTAACAGTTATGAGGAAAAAGAAGAGTTATTTAAGGAGCAGGTTGTGTGACTACAATGTCTATACCTAGATGACACTAGATTTGTGCTTGTTACTTATTTTCTTTGAACTATGAATAACATAGTGCGTTAAATTTCTGAAGGTTTCTAATTTGAGAGAGAGGTTTCAACATTCTATTGCTCCTGGTGGACTTGCTGGAGATAGACGTGGTGTTGTTCCAGCATCAGGTTTTTCATTCAGTTCACAGCACTTTTGGAAGGTCATCAAGGAGAACAAAGACCTTGATCTACCTGCTCATAAAGTGAGCAACCCCCTCCATTTTCTAATTTGAGTTATCCATATATTGTATATTGAAATATTTTAATATGCATCAATCAATTCAGGTTATGGTGGCTACTGTCCGCTGTGAGGAAATCGGTAATGAAAAACTTGCCAGCTTTACGGCTGATGAGGTGATTATAGTACACATTATTAAGCTTAATAAATGCTGCATGGCTCATGAAACCAACTGACACGATATGTACAAATATATAAAGGAATGGCAACAATTCGAGGAGGCTGTTCAAAGTGACTATGTGCCGGGGTTTGGGAAGAAGATAAGCAGCCTTCTTGATAGATGTTTATCAGAGTGAGTTTTCATTGCCTTCTTGTGGTCAGTAATGTTTTCCTTATCCTGGCTGTGGTTGCCCAATTCAGAAGACTTATGTGGATTGATTACAGCCATTTATCAGTCAGATTGGTTGGTGGTGGGATCCCAAATGGCAGTCAGTTGCTCCCTGATTCTAGTCAAATTTATCCGAGTAGAAACACGGTGACACATATTTCCTGTAAATTGCTGCTAGCCAACGAGTCAAGAGCCCCATTTGTGTGTTTCTTCTGCTTCTGTGAACAACAGTTAGCTCCTTTAAAAAAGCATTTCATGCCAATGAGGGTTGAGTGTTTGCAAACGGAAAAGCAGTCCATATAGCATATATCTTTGTTATAGATGAATAGGTTATCATCTTTCTGAGATGCAAGCCATGCTTATTTTAGTGTATGCCGTGAGTTACTTTTTGATGGAAAACCGTAAGGGTGACCTCGACTGTGTTGTGAGTTACAATAAGCGTTTAGAAATCTTTCTGTCGTTTCAATTATTTTTGTCTAAATTGCAGATATGACACGAGGCTATTTATTTTGATGAAGGTGTCAGAACATCAAAAAGACATCAACTTGAGTCTAAACTCTTGCAGGTTTTCCCTTCTGTCTTGGTCTAATCTTCAATCTGTTGTATCAAATGACAATTCCTCGCTCCTCGCTTCCAAGCATTTAATCAACAGTTGAGTTATGTACTTATGTTATACATAACGTGAACCAATCAGTCAGCTTCATACAGGGTGCAGTCATCTTCGGCACGTTGTAGTCATCTTTATACATGGATACACCATACTTGTAATATGGACTTTAACCTGGAGAACAAACCTTTATTCTAATTTCTCGACACAGTTTGCCATATTTTTTTGTAAGAGATCAGTGGAAGAACAGCATAACGGTACCTTGAAATTAAACCCTGGAACTAATCTTAATGCTAACATTTTTGTATAAAGATTGCCATATTTTCTGCAAGAGATAAGTCAAGAGTGGGATATTTTTGTAGAAAACTGAAAACCTAATGTTCGGTCCAACAATATTCTACTGTATTCGTTTTCCTGCCAGAATTATGTTATGTTTTAGATTTTTTTTTGCCTGATCCTGACTGCAGATTTTCTTCATTGATCTTGTCTCATGTTCCATTCATTGTTTAGTTGTGTAGTTTTGGATTTAAGCATTCTTGTCACTGTTAAGTGTTCTCTTTGATGACTTAATGCTTACATGAATTTCCATTCGTGTCCTAGCTTGTCCAACCTGCATACCAATCACTTTTGGGTCATTTACGGGCTAGAACTTTAGAAGCATTCAAGGATTCTTTTGACAAGGCCCTTGAAAAGGATGGATTTGCTGTCGCTGCTCGCGATTCTGTCAAGATTTTCCTGGAGAAGTTTGACAAAGGATCTGAAGGTATGTCTCTAGGAATGTTGCTAATGTACTTGCTCCGTTGCTCGTGTGCTTGTAGAAAATAGTGATCCTCTGTCGTAGGAATTAGGAAAACATTTATGTTGCAAACCAGTCAACTACATGTATAGCTGGTGTTGTGGGGTCAGATACAAGATTGTCAAAGATTTTACCTATTTTTGGATTTTTAAATAAAAAACACACAAGTATATGAAGGATTTGCTAAATAGTTGTGGGGTCAGCTGACCCCACAGCTATAATGTGGATCCGCTACTGCATGGAACCAACTATTTGACACTCGTGACTTGACTTGATATTTTGCTGACTGATGTCATTTCTTGGTGGGAAATGGCACCAGCCGCACAAAGCTGGGGATCAAAGCATAAATATTAGTTAAACCTTGTAAGAAACATCACAGATTTGCTGTTTTGTTTTATGGCAGTTGAGATAGATACATTATCGGTCATCGAGGCACTGCTATGCCAAATTAGTGCACCTTTCAAATACTAACTGAGCTAGAAATGAACACGTACTTTCAAGTATATTATTAGTCCAAAGAATGTTATTCCTTATCTTGCAGTCTGCTCCTTTTCTGCATAAATGCATACACCTTAAGGTCACGTACCTGGATATTATGCAGATGCTACTATTGAACAAGTGAACTGGGACTCCTCGAAAGTTAAGGATAAGCTTAAGCGTGACATCGAGGCGCATGTGGTGTCAGTCCGTGCTACAAAACTTTCCGAACTTTGTGCCGGATATGAGGTTGCCTTCACTTTCGAATTTGTTTGGTTACCTTTTCAAATGACTGGTGTAACTGTCAGGACTCAGAACACATATATTTTTTCTAATTTGAGACCTACTGTTTCAGGGGAAACTTACCAAAGCTCTGGCTGAACCTGTTGAAGCTCTTCTAGATTCAGCCAGTGAGGAAACCTGGCCAGCTATTAGGAAGCTTCTTCAACGTGAGACAAAAGCTGCCGTTTCAGGTCTTGAATCTGCCATTTCAACTTTTGAGCTCGATGAAGCTACTGAGAAAGAACTGCTTTCGAGGTTGGAGAATCATGGAAGGGGTGTTGTTGAATCAAAGGCAAAAGAAGAAGCTGCAAGGGTCTTGATCCGCATGAAGGACAGGTGAGCTGTGCTTCAGCTCTAACTAAAGAAAGAGACATATCTTCTGCGTGAAAAACTAAAATGTGTAAAATTTTACAGGTTCTCGATGTTGTTCAATCGTGATTCTGACTCCATGCCAAGAGTATGGACAGGAAAGGAAGACATAAAAGCAATTACTAAAACAGCTCGTTCAGCTGTAAGTCAGATGTTAATACTGTCCATTTGAAATATAATAACTTGCTTAGGAACTGAAACTTGAGTCTCCTCTCTGTGCAGTCCATGAAGTTGCTTTCTACAATGGCTGCAATTCGGTTGGATGAAGATGGCGACAACATTGATACCACTCTTTCCCTTGCTCTAGTTGACGCCGCGAGGCCTGGGACTACAGATAGGAGTATCCAATCGCTTGATCCACTCGCCTCCAGTTCATGGGAAAGGGTCTGTGGGCAATGTGTCATATTTATTTGTGTTGTCACCTGAAGCAATATTCTGTTCTTTTTTGTAGACCATTTGGCCACAAATTATTGCTTTGTTATTTGCTTAATGGATGCCATTTATATGAACAGGTCCCAGAGGAGAGAACTTTAATCTCCCCTGTCCAGTGCAAATCACTGTGGAGGCAATTTAAGGCCGAAACTGAGTATACCGTCACTCAAGCCATAGCTGCTCAGGTATCCTCGCGAGCAACATTTCAACAATTATTCATTTTGCACTATCAAAATTCTATGGTTGTTTCCACATCTCCAATACTTCTGGAGTTTCTTTGGAAGAGAGGCGGTCTTGTGTATACTATTATTACTAACCATTTACTGTTCCCTTCTATAGGAAGCAAATAAGAGAAACAACAACTGGCTGCCTCCTCCATGGGCACTGGCTGCGATGGCCGTGCTTGGATTCAATGAGTTTATGACATTACTGAGGTACTTTGTTTTGTCTGCAGAGTCATGCATGAGTTTTGGTTAAGACATCTATCCATTTGGTATGACTGAGATTTCATTTGATGGACAGGAATCCACTGTACCTGGCCGTCATGTTTGTAGTTTTCCTTGTTGGTAAAGCCCTCTGGGTTCAACTAGACGTTGCCAATGAATTCCGAAATGGATTTGTGAGTATTAAAGCAACATTCAGGCTTGCTATTTTCTTTCCAGAAACAACATCTGACCCAATATTTTTGCTTGGATATTACACAGCTTCCAGCTCTACTCTCTCTGTCCGCAAAGTTTGTACCAACAATGATGAACATTCTGAAGAGACTAGCTGACGCGGGGGCAGCGCCCCCAGCCCCAGAGAGGCAAAGAGAGATGGAACTCCAGCCAAAATCCACAAGGAATAGTTCAAACAGCAACGTCACATCAGCTGGCTCCTCCAGCATAACCTCTTCGGAGAATGGACCTGAATATTCAAGCCCGATAGCGCAATGATAAGTGGATTTCTAGTTTTTAGCAACGGTTTGAGCCTAGGAGATCGAAGTGCCTTGTGGTTTGAGCCTAGGAGATTGAAGTGCCTTGCGGTTTTTGCGCGCTCGCCCTTCCCAACCTGATGTATGAAAATTACGAGGAACGGTCCACAGCGGTTATATATGGAATTTTGGGCTGGGAGTCGTTTGTACGAAACATTGTAGAATAACTTTCATCTCCTTTTTGTAAAAGCTTCTATGATGGTTGTATAGAAGATTTGTGATTATTTCTTTCATCTCAACCCATGAGACTAGGGGAAACACAGCGTTGCATTCCTATACTATATATAGTTGGTTGCATATATTGCAATATGCGAGAAGTATGTATATTTCTTGAAACTCTGATCGGGTTGCTCTGCAGAATCATTGGCCGCTTAGATCAGACAAGAGAATATTTATGTTTTTACGATATTGTAAGTTGTTTTCTGTACCAACTGCAGCTTGAGTTACTTTTTGCACGATTAATATTTGAGCTTCACCTGGTGATTTTCTAAGATACTGTGGGTCCTTGATCTAATATTCTTTTTTGGAACAAATATAAGCAACTCTAAATTACCAATTAGACACTCAATATATGCAGAGTTTTAGAATATTGATGACTTGTGTGGTCAGATATCAGGCTAGTAAATTAAAACATGAGCTGTGAGTAGGCGGTAAATACCCTTCACCACATTTTTCACTACCGTATATAGGATATGGAGCGAAGCGGATAATGACTACTCCCTCTGTTATTAAATATAAGATATTTTATCATTTGTCCACACATGTATACAAATATATCTCGACATGTTTTTAGTGTGTATGTTCACTCATTTTACTCATTTTAGTATATATCTAGACAATATGTGGAACACCTAAAACATCTTATATTTAAAAACAGAGAGATAGTTGTGAATTCCAAAATACTATGATAAACTATACTTCTAGCAAAACTATAGAGCAATTAAACCTTTGAACCTTGCAACAGTCAAAGAGTAAAAAAGAAGACATGAATTAGACTGAACTTGAGTATCCCACGATATTTTGCAAATACAATTGAATAGCTGAACCATAACTCGAGCGGTGTTAGAATTTAGGAGTAGACAGGCTCGTCAAATGAACTCAGTAACTCAATAATTACCAAGTTCATATTAGATTTGACTTTTGACTAATATATATATTGGATAATCTGGTTTGAAACATTTGGATATTCCTAATTAGTTTTTGGATGATCGATATCCACAAGCGATTAGCTATACCATATCATGTACCATATACGAGCGCTACTACGGATTCATATATCCTTATCCATCGGTTTCTTTACACGAATATGTATTGTTTAAAATAGATCCAAAGCCGGATTCCATACGGAAAAAACATACATGTTATAGTGAGGGGTTGCTAATCCCAAAGCTTAGCCCCGTAAGCCAAGAGGCATTTAAATCGCCCCTTGAATTTCCTTCTACGAAAATGATACGTGTTTTATGTTGAGGTGTATCGAGAAAAAAATGATTTAGCCACACACAATTCTTGCGAAGGTCATGGGAGCTTCTAGGGGGCAAGGACGCCTCGACACGGTTTTGTTTATCTAATGCATTTCACACATCTTATCACTAGGTTATTTTGGTTTATGTACGATTTTATTCAGATTAAAGGCACCCACATCACTTAAATTTTATTCTAAATAATGAAAAGAGGTCACGAGTCTAAGTTTTTATTCGTCAAAGGCAAAATCGGCCTCTTTTGACAAGAAAAGCCCAACCACAAGAAAAATAGCCTAATTTTTTTATTAATGAAATATAAGTTCTAGATATACTCAGTCAGAAGTATGGCTACTAAACAGATAACACCAAAAAAGAAAAGCCACCCATAAAAGGTTCACAATATTAGCGTTTGATTCAAAAGTTATTATATTTTGTATTTTATTTCTGAAATAAGCAGGGTTTACCCGTGTGTGGAAAAACCCAAGTGGCCAACACATGGCAAGCGGGCAAACACGCCACATTTCATGCATAGAGAGCTTGGCGGTGACCACTGGGTTATCTCCTTTGAAATTCACAAGATACAAAACATTGAGCATTGGAAATTAAAAAAAAACATTGAGTTTGCTTCTTTTGCCATTGAAGTTCTTGTAGATTCTTTCCCTCTACTTATAGGAAGTGAAAGTTGTCGTTCAAAATCATGCTTGGGAGGGCTAGAGCCCTTTTTGGAACATAGCCACACTCATCCCCAAGATCGTTGTCACTAGACCACTTCACGATTCAGGGAAGCAGATTTTTGGAACCTATATACACGAGAATCCATTTCTAAATCTTATTGAAATCTTAGAAACCGAGAGTACTACAATGTATTCCCTCCGTTCCATATTAGTTGTCGTTGTTTGTAATAAATGTACAAACAAGGACAACTATTATGGAACAAGTGGAGTACAATTTAAACTATAGCATTTTCATTTTCATGGGACAAATCAAATGGACTTGTTTTTCTACGAAAATTTACATGGATAAATTCCGACTGGGCAACTCTCCTTGTCCCTGTTGGAATTTACATCTCGTATGGGCGTGTCAGATGTCGATCAAAGTAAGCCAACATGCACAAGGCCGAGTGCAAGTTGATACTCTGTCCTGTACTCACATACAGGGACCAAAGAAATTTACATTTGACGCTTTGCCGAAAGAAGAAAAAATCTCGTATGGGCGTGTCAGATGTTGATCAAAGTAGGCCGACATGCACAAGGCCGAGTGTAAGTTGACTCTGTCCTGTACTCACATACAAACATTGTTGGCGTAATGGTTAGAGAATTAAGCTAGACTCAATGAACGAAGAGGCTCAAGCTCTAGAGCGGACCTTGATACTTTTGTAGTACAGTGTACAGTAGGCTATTTTGGTGTTTGCACGTACCCCAGTTGAGTGAGCCCCTTGGGGCTTCGGCCTTCCTTGCTACACATCATGCAACCACTTGACAGAGGATTTTCGTTTCAGGCGTCGGCGTGAGTCGTGGTCGTAGTGAGATTTGTTTTTTTGGAGAACAACAAATTGTGATAATTGAATAGCAATATTTTCAAGAGTGGTTATTTTCTCTCTTTTACTTTTACTAGTATACGTGTACGTGCAACGCACGTCTTTATAAAGCATGTCTTCCGATTAAGGAGAGTATCATCACACACACACATTAGAGAGTAGAAGCATGTGTCCTGTTTTACCTCCGGAAGAGTATAACTCGATAGATAAGCATGTCCTCAACAACCGGGTTAAGTTGTCATATTCATTGTCAGATTCGAAGATAATTCTCTATACATGACGTGATTTAAAAGTACCACCGATTTCTTTCTCAGTCGATGGGAGTGAAATTCCTCTCATTCCGAATGGGCGTGGCAGCATTACAAGTCATTGGGAAATGTCCTTATGTACACGTCCACAACATTATCTAATAAGGATCATATAGTTATAATTGTTGAAATGTGTGCAATGAAATTTATGATGCGTATAATTTATTATTCATTTGATAAGGGAACATGTAACCAACACATATGGTTTAACAATAGTCTTTGGATCTGCACGATTTAACCTAAGCAAATTTACATGTAGAGATTTCATTGCCTGAAGTATGGTCATCATTATAGTACATAATCAATCATGTAAAAAAGACTATGTATGAAACATCTTTGGTTCTACAGTTCATCTCAATCTATACACACAATATAATCAATCGCTGAAATCTCTCGCAATGAAGGTGGTAAAGCGCTCAAATACACAGACAAAAACTAAACCTGGAGTTAAATTATCGTAGACAATGAAATAAGATTCAACAAAACAACAGTAGAGAAGATTTCCATGTACTTACTTGGCATAGTGGAATGCATCAATATAATCACAAGTACCTCATGAACCTTGCCCCCTCAAGAACGTATTGAGCATCAAAATTGTACCCTCGCATCAAGTAATCAATTTAGTCCCACGCTCCTGCACTGCTCACAAATGCATTGCTGCCTCTACAGGGAACTTTGACATGTTGCTTTAAGCGTTTTGATCACTTGTTTGTCCTTATAAAATCTTGCAATCTGCAACCAATTTGTATGAAGCAGTGAATAGACGATATTTCATTAATGTATGAGGAAGTTTTCATGGATAATGTACCTCCATAGGCAAATGTACAGGTCGAGAATCACTTCCAGACTGCAGGGAGGGCCAATTAGTAATGCTCCAGTTTGAAGTCATATCTTTGCAAGAAGTACTAAACAGCCGTCATTCGTTCTTCTATAATCAATAGGACATCTAACTAAAACATAGGTAACAGGAGTATTATGACAATATCACTTACCAAAAGAGATAATTCATCTTGAGAACAGATAAATGTATGTAAAGTAAGCTTTACACCATGACACAAAATACATAGCCAACAAAACACTGCCAGCAGCTGTACAACCAGATGCTGCAGAAGCGCTGCTCCATAGGTTTGACGAATATAGAACTAAAAACAGATAAGAATTTGAAAGAAGCTAGAAAATTAGATGTTACCTGAACCAGGTCATCAGTTTATGGTTCTGAAATTTGTTTAAAACATTCAGGTGCTTGCTCATCTTCACAATGCTAGCGGATTAGAGGCAAAAAATCGGCCATTGTTAGATCATGGTGGTATTTTTGCAAGAAAGATTTATTTGGATACCACATAATTCTATACCATCGGAAGACAAGACCAGTGTCTCCAGATCAATTAAATCCATATTCCACTTGTTGAGATGGGCAATATTGTCCAGTCTTAAAAAGAGTTAAGTTCTGTAAGGCATAATACAAACACGTACAGTGCACTATCCAGGGATTGATGAAGACAGAGGAGACAAAGAGATGTCAGGCATATATTCAGTAAAGGAGACATGCATTCGCTACATGGAATGGAGAACCAGACCTTGGTGAGTTCCTTAGTATAGGGAGCACAGACGGCAACACGGAGATGTGCAATTGTTGGATACTGCTCGAGCTGGAATTTGTATCGACACGGCTGCTTGGCAACCACCTCCGAGATGAGCACAATATGTCAGAAGGTCAATTTGATATGCGTCCCCGCGCCGTACTGAGAACAACTACATGATCTTTTCTCCCGCCCCGCGGAGCGGTGCTTTCCAGACGGCAGCAATCCGTCGCGGACGATGGAGGGCAATGGCGGCGCCATCAGGTGGGTGCACGATTCAGACGGCAAACAACTACAGCTCCGCCATGATCCTTTCTCCCGCCCCGCGGAGCCATGCTTTCCGGGACGGCAGCAATCCGCCGCGCAAGATCAGGCGGGTGCACGATTCAGACGACGACCGAGTTGGAGAGTGGAGACGGTTTCTTCAGTCCACGACACGAAAGACAGCGGAAGGACGGTCAACGGGAAACCGCCTGCGTAGTTTTGGCAGCATAAGATGGGCGGCGTGCAGGCTCGCGTGCACGGGGGAGGCACAGTGGCGGGCAAGCGACGATGAGGGCACATGATGGGCCGGCTTGCATATGGGGCAGTCGGGGTCGGACAGATGTATTTTTTGCTGGCGGTCGACCGGGAGGAAGCGTGCTGGGCGGGATGGATCTGTGTGGGGGCGGTGAGCTGGGAGCATAGACCGGCGGCGCGCTGGACGAAGAGGCCGGCGTCGTCCGCAACAGGATACTGATCGGACTGCCCGTTGTTTCTTTTTAGCGGTGGCAAATCTTGTAATTAACACGAAAACGAAAAGGTGTGTTGAGTTATCAAATATTGGAACGATTTGGACCGTTAACGAAATATTGAACGGCACAGATTTCATGTATCAACACAAGTTTGCTCTTTTAATAATAAGTATAGATATTTTCAGGTTTAGCTTGTGTTTCATTGAGGCGGAACATTCATCGATAATAAGTCATTTGTGGTGATTTCGTCAATTAGACGATGCAAGACAGCAAGAGTACGTGCATGCCCTGGCCCTTTGTATTCCTGGTTCAGTCCCTTGTGATGTACTCCATCCGTTCCAATTTAATTTAATTGACTTGCTATGCGCTAAATATGGATGTATATAGACATGTAACAAGTCTAGATACATCCACATGTGGTGCATAGCAAGTCAATTAAATTGGAACGGAGAGATACGTGCATGCTCCGCATCTACAGTATATACATTACAGTACCATATGTGTCTCGTTGAAGCGAAATATTCTTTTAGTGACTTCGTCAATTTTGAAGCTTCGGGGGTTTACACATATGACCATGCGTGCACGTGCTTCTATATTGAACTCAATAAGTAGTAGTTTTTTTAGATGCCATGGTAATTGTTAGCCCCACTTGTCATAGTGAGAGGGCAAAGACCTAAGCCGTTCCGAGTCAGTAAACCGTAATCAAGGAGGGCAAAGAGGCTCGCGGTGGCTAGATTAGTGAATGAAGTTGGAGCATGTTTTGTGTGCTTCCAGGAGACTAAGCTGGACGTTGTTACGCCAGCACTAGTGCGGGAATGCGCAGGACCGTCGTTCGACAGGTTTTATTACTTGTCGGCGGATGGTACTCGCGGCGGCGTGTTGGTCGCTTGGGTGTCCAGGGATGTGAGGATCTCCAACCCACATATCATGGAGCACACGGTGATGGTGCAGGTACATGCTAGCGGCGCCTGGGTGGTGGTTCACTGAGGTGTATGGGCCCCAGGATGCCGAGGCCAAATTGGCCTTTTTGCAGGACTTGATGGATGTACGAGACCTCCATGCTGGGCCATGGATGATGGCTGGGGACTATAACCTCATACTCAATCCGGAGGACAAAAATAACACAAACTTAAATCGCCGCATGATGGGAAAGTTCCGACGAGCTCTTAGGGAGCTGGAGGTGACCGAGCTCTACTTAAATGGTAGGAGCTACACGCGGACAAATGGAAGAGCACAACCAACCCTCGAGATTTCCCTAGGACGTTTCTCTCGGCGATGAGTTCATCCACGTCGGATCACTCCCCGTTGAAGATTTGCCTAGATGTGGACCTACACGTGGGGAAGCGCTTTCACTTTGAGGTGTTTTGGCCAAAAGGTGGATGGTTTCATGGAGGTGGTGACCGAGGCTTGGAACTCGGTGCCCCGAAACCCTAATCTGTACAAGAATGTGGATGATAGGCTGAGGGCGATGGCGAAAAAGCTTGCGAGATGGGGAGACAAGTTCATAGGGAATGTCAAGTTTCAAATCCTAGTGGAAAATGAGGTTAAATTGCGACTAGACGTGGCAATGGAGAAGAGCCCGCTGTCCGAGGTTGAGAGGGGGTTGTGGAGGCTTCTTAAGAAGAAGCTCCTTGGACTTGCCTCACTCGAGAGGTCGATTATGAGGCAAAGGTCGAGGCTGCTGTGGCTGCAAGAAGGAGAAGCGTGCACAATTTTTTTTCCATATGCATGCCAACCACCGTAGGAGGAAGAATTTCATAACCGAGCTCAAAGTGGACAGACATTCTTTGACTGATCATGATGACAAGGCTGAGGTGATTGATGACTTCTATGACGAGCTGTTGGGGTCAGCGCCGGACAGGCAGTTCACTTTGGACCTTCAGGAGCTGTAGATGCCGGTGCATGATTTGGAGCATCTACAAGCAAGACGTGCTGGAGCTTTTCCGAGCCATGAAGCGCTCAGATTTTAGAGGGTTTGGGTCCGTTAATCGAGCGTTGATCACCTTGCTACCCAAGAAGCAAGATGCATTAGAGATCAAGGATTTCTGGCCGGTTAGCCTAATCCACAGCATACCAAAACTCATGGCAAAGGTGTTGGCGGGTTGACGATGGATCTTCCGAGGAGCGTTGGAGGACATTAGAGTGCCTTTGTGAGAGGGCGGAGTCTGCATGTAGCTTCATGCTTGTGCAGCAAACAACGAGGAAGATGCACGCAACAAGGAGGGCCGCAATGATGCTTAAGCTTGATATCACTAAAGCTTTTAACATAGTTGATTGGGCCTTTCTTGTGGAGGTGTTAACCAAGTTGGGTTTTGGTTGACATTGGCTTTCGTGGGTTTGCGGCCTTATGGCCACGGCAAACACGAGGGTTATGCTTCACGGCGTGGCAGACAGACGGATTAATAACCGTCGAGGTTTAAGGCAAGGGAACCCACTCCCCCCTATGTTTTTTATCATGAAGATGGAGGTGCTCCACTTCATGTTTGCGCAGGCGACGGAGCTTGGAGTCCTCACCAAGCTAGCCACGCGAGGTTTTAGTCATCGCACGTCCATTGTTGCCGACGACGTGGTCACCTTCATCCGACCCACGTGGCGTGATATCCGCGGTTGCAAGGTCATTATGGAGGATTTTGGGGAGGCGTCCGGACTACGCACTAACCTCGCCAAATGTTCAGCTCATCTCATTCGTTGTTCAGAGGAGCAGGTGGAGATGGCGGAGAGATAGTTGGGCTGTCCTATTCAGGCCTTTCCATGTACATACTTGGGCCTTTCATTGAGCCCACGGAAACTAACGACGGCCCTACTGCAGCCCACAGTAGAGAAGCTGGGAGGCAAGCTGCCTTCGTGGCGGGCCTCCCTGTTGATGCGAGGAGGGCGCTTGGAGTTGGTCAAAACGACCTTGACAGCCATGATGGTCTTCATGATGATGGCGTTTGATCTTCTGTCCAAGACTATAGTGGCACCAGAGAAGATTTGCCGAAGGTTCTTGTGGCATGGCAAGAAGGAGGCCAATGGAGGGCACTGTAGAGTGGCGTGGAAGAAGGTGTGCTGCCCCACGTCGGTGTGAGATCTACATATTCACAACCTCCAATTCTTCAACACTGCCCTCAGAGTTCCATGGTTGCGGTTGAAGAGACCGACGTGGACAAGCCGTGGGGCGAGTTTGACATCAGAGTCCCGCCCGAGGTTACGGCAATTTTTTAGGCGACAACTAGATCACATGTTGGCGATGGTCGAAGTACCCTCTTCCGGACGGACAGATGGTTGGAAGCAGAGAGGATCAGGGATCGATTCCCACGGCTTACCAGTAGGGTGCGGAAGAACACGCTTCAGCGGCGCACCATGGAGGAATCTTGTCGGGGGCATGGCTTGTCGATGTGGGGCCGAACATGGTAGAGGACGAGCCGCGGGAGTTCTTTACGCTGTGGGAGCTCACTGCCAGTGTGGTGCTCACTGAGGTGGCGGACAGGCTGGAATGGTGTTGGGAGAGAGTGTACTCCACGAGATCGGCCTACGAAGCCTTTTTTGGTGGTATGACGACGGACCCTACGAGCGAGCAAGTGTGGAAGTCGCGGGCTCCCCTCACCCTTAAATTCTTGGCCTTGCTGGTGGCGAAGAATTGGTGCTGAACGGCGGATAGATTGAGGAAGTGAGGATGCAACACCCTCCGAGATGTCCTCTGTGCGATCAAGTCGAGGAGACCATCGAGCACCTCCTCATTGGTTGTGTGGTGGCCAGAGAGATTTGGCACGCTGTGCTGGAGGAGTGGCACATGCCGGAGAGGATGCCAGGGCCTGATTCACGGCTGGAGGAGTAGTGGATGGTGCAGCCGGCCGTGAGGAGTCAGCGGAGAGACGTCTGGTCGATGCTCATCCAAGTCATGTGGAGCATTTGGACGCACCAGAATAACGTGGTGTTCAACAGCGAGGCGGTTTCGACGACACTAGTGATTGGGCAGATTGTGAGGACCCCGGATTAGCCATCCGAGATACTCGTTATGTTTCCTGCAACAATCCCATGATCAGTCTGTTGTTGCACATAACTCGAATGGGCATCACAGAACACCCATAAATACCGAATGAATATACTTACTTGATTGAAGTCATAAACTTCACCAGGTACTTGCAGCGGAAATCATCAAACAACGTGGAGCCCAAGTCATTTGCCACAACCCCACAGGCAGCTGACTGGGAAGCGCCCTAGTTCGCATTGACGTCAGTGAATGCCCTTTTTCTCTTCGAACTGCTCCTTTTCAAACCTAGCTAAGACAATAGCCAGGGACGAAACCAATATGAGTACATTTGAATGTACTCGCAAACTACCCCCGAAATGAGCATGCACTACTCTTTTTATTGTTTAAATAAAACTTCGTTTGCTTTGAAAACTCTATATCTTTGTTGAAAAGAGAAGGATATACTTTTGTTTAATAAAACTTTGTTTTGAAATCTCTATATCTTTATTGAAAAAGGAAAGAAGGCTTTTAGAACTTTTTCCATAAATCTGTCTTTGGAAGAAGTCACCTTTAAAACTTTTTCCCGAAAATATATCTTTGTTGAAAAAGGTAAGAAGTCTCTTTTATAAGCATTTTTTCAAAAATCACCATTTGGTTTATTGTTCCAAAACTCCTCCTTTTTCGACCATAACCCTTCATGGTCATTCAATCCCAATAACCTCATGCCGGCCCGTTGGCATAGTTGCATATATCAAACATCTCCATTTTCTTTTCAAACCTTAAAACATTTCCAAAACTTGCACATGGTCAGAGGACAGCCTCCCAACTGTCCATATCCGAGGACTCGGCTATTCGAATAGTTTTACCCTCTGCAGAGGTAGCACGCTTTTCCCACACCCATCCGGTAACTCATCGTGTCAGCCACGTCCCGCCATACAAGGTGTATGCGAAGTTGAGTCACCGGCCGTAGCCTGTCCTTTGCTCATGCTAGTATAGGACCCTGCCGCTATGACACTTTCCATCAACACTTAACCCAACCCGTCGGAATCTAAGTGTGAAGACTCATAGTTCTGCCCGGCGACCCAAAGGTGGCGTCTTCAATCCTCTTTCTCCAATACACTCATACCGGTCTCCGGTAGACTTCTCTTAAGAGGACCCAGGTCAGGGGTAGGTTACCAAACCATCCCCTCATGGAACGGAGTCATCTCCGTTGTTGAGCCATCCCATACTAATACGAGCAAATTATATGACTACGCCCTTGCCCATATGTGGGTAAATGTGGTCGCACAGGTTATCGGCTGGTCGTCATAGTACAAAGACACAATGTGCATTTTTCATAAACACCGCCATTCTCCATTTCTCCACTTCAACACCGACATCTCGGTATTCCATATCCACACAAGTATTTTCAAAGGAGTTTTGAGTAAACAATATTTTTCCCATCCTATAGTTTGAAAAGAATTTCCATCTAATATCTCCATATAGGGTGTCAAAATAATATACTTGTATTTTTAAAACCAAAGGGTTTTCAAAATCATAGCTTTAGTGGCAAAACACCACATAAATCACTTATGCTCTTTATAAGTAAAACATGTGAACCAAAATAGATGTATATAGATGCAAGCTCAGAGAGTAGCTTGCCTGATTCCAGCATAATGTCCCTGGACTTCTTCTCACTGATCAAAGAAATAAACTCCGATTCCTCTTCAATAAATCCTCTCCAAATATCACTCCGGTAGCGTTTATATCTAGCGTGGCGAACATGAAAATAAAACAACACTCAATAAGCAAACCAAACCACAAGTGGTATACAAGCAAGGAATCATACCAAAAATATAGTACTAATTTAATCAAGCAACAAACTAAGATCTATATTTACAAGGGCATTATACTCACAGGAGTATAACACCAACACAATCCAACAAGTGTTAAAGTTCTTCAATCACCACTTAGCACACATGCTTTGCTTTAAACAAGTTTAATTCTAACCACTAACAGTACTAACATATTATAACATGCTAAACAATAATAACATGCAAGCAACAGTACCACAACAATCATTAACAAGCATACAACACAATTTTGTAAACAAGGCATTTAGATTCTTTTCTTTAAAATAAAGGCAGAAACATCACTTTTACTAAATATTACACCTAGAGAGTTTCGGTAATCAAATAATCATGCCAAGCTATATTTGGACTCTCTGATACCATTAGAAACTACCACAATTGGATTTGCTCCAAAAATCATTTCACAAAAATCTACAAAAATCACCAAAGTGCCACTGGTGGTTTTATTAAAAAGAATAGAACTTTTGTTTTAGACTTCATTTGCATATAAGACCAACAGATCTAGAAAGGTATCACTTCAGGCTTTCCATAGAATTTTAGTTTGCAAATTTTGGAGTTGTAAAACTCTAGATATTAAATATTTAATGAAAAAGATACTTTTTACAAGATTTAATCTAGACAGCACTTAGAAATGTATTTTTGCAAACAGCCAGCTCTGGATGTTTAAGAAAACACATAAGAACACCACAAAATTTAAATCACTCAAAACCTATGCACAGATTTACCACAAAAGAATTAAAGCTATACTGCAATTTGAACAGGAATTAAAACAGACAATAGATCTACTGGAAAAAAATAAGGAATGGGCCAGATCTGGCCCAGATCTGGCCGTGCGAGGCAGATCGCGGCCCAGCCCGCGAGGCGAATGGGTACGTGCTCTCCTTCTTCCTCCAGAACACGCACAGAGGCGAGGAGACGAGCAGGGAGCACGGCGAGGTCGACGCCGGCGGCTCCGGTGTACCTGGGAAGAAAAGGAGATGTCTGAGAGATAGCTCGTGAAGAGGGCATCCCAGAGAAACCAAAATGGCGGGGAATGGTGGACTGAACCGCTCGCGAGCTTGCTGGAAAGGTGGCGGCCGGAGCTTTGGCTGTGGTCGGAGAAGAACGGCCGGTGCGGTCAATTCGCGGCTTCCCGGCTTGATTCCTTGGACAGAGATGCAGAGGACGACGAGGTGGTGTCGATGACGGTCATCGTTTTGCTCGGGGAGGCCTCAGACGGCGGCGATGCGTGCGTCAACGGCGAGCTCGGGCTCGGCCATGGAGGAGAAGGAGAGAGCGATTGAGAGAGAGTAGAGAGCGAGTGAGGGAGGGAGAGCAGAGGAGCGCCTGGGGGGGCCTCCTTATCTCCTCGCAGGGCAGCGGAGAGGGGGGGGGGGGCTGGCGACGAGCGGCGTCGAGCAGGCGACACGGCGCCATGCGGCCACTGCTGCTACAGGAAGGCTATGGCGATGGAGCTTTTCTGAAAACCCCTTGGACTTCTTTTCCCATTTACAATTTAGTCCTTTTCTGTTTTCTTTTGTTTCCTTTTTAAAACCAGTAGGTTTTTGGGGATTTATTTGGGGGCACTTAAGCATTTTATAAAAATTTGAGAAAATTCAGGTAGCCTCCCATATACCTGTAGAAGCTCCACAAAAATTGGTGTTGCAAAATAAAATGTTTGGAACAACATTTGTTCATAGGGTTTGAATATATTATTTTTGGATAAAACCAATTTGACAAATGGAAATATCCTTGTAAATGAAGATTAGATATTTTGAGGAGAGAGTACTATGATAATGAGATGGTTATCATCTCATTCCTGGATTTTATAAGATACAATAATTGTTAAAACAAAATAGAGAAATAGGTAGAGAGGGAAACTTAACAAGATCATTTCTTTTAATCAAGATTTTATTTTGAGGGTGTAAGTAATCATAGAGGTCTTGTTTTGTTTTCAAGTCACATTACAAATTTGTTGTCAAGCGTGTTCTAATTTTAGTATTCAACACAACTGAGGAATTATCCTCACAAGCAACAAACACACAATATCAACAACACAACAATATCAACAACACAATAATATCAACAACACAATCAAGACCACACAATTCAAACCACAAGAATAAATCATACCACCATTTCCATAATTAACAATACTATCTTGTAGAAATGATCACACTCAATTATGACAAGATGATGTTTAGGAAATATCTCCACTCATAACTCAATAATTTTCAAAAAGA
This sequence comes from Poa pratensis, assembly GCA_947311845.1. NCBI lineage: Eukaryota > Viridiplantae > Streptophyta > Magnoliopsida > Poales > Poaceae > Poa > Poa pratensis. The sequence goes on along the minus strand of CAMZMU010000055.1, from coordinate 53,717,315 downwards.
TTTGAGAAATGAAATATGTGGGGTAATATATTTCCCACTAGTGTTATTTTCAAATGGAGTGAATATAAGAGTTTATAAAATGGGAGTTGCATACACATGCAAAATATCAAGGTTAAAAGATAGATAGGAGATAGTATATAGATCTCCATATTTTTGGGAACACATAGTTTTGGAAATACTTTTACTTTCTCAAATAATGGTATTGATTTTGGTTGTTGACAAACCAAGTATCATTGAAATGGAGTTGGCCAAAATAAGAATGGAAAAGATACATGGAATATTTTTCTTGTCATGACATGATCACCAAAGTTAAATATATTTTTATATTGGTTGGGTCTTATTTTTACTAGTCAAACAATTTAAACAAGTCACACTAGGTTCAACATAGCAATGGGATGGAAAACACAATCATCAGTAAAATATTTCAATTCTTTTTTGTTGGTTCTGAATTTTGGGTCTTGTAAAACTAAGTTTTTCTTAGTTCCAAAATTTGGGATGTTACATGGATCCGCTAGGAGGTGGAGCAATGGAGAAGAGCAAGTCTTTGAGAGGTGAGCGTTTTAAGTTCATGTCCATAGGGCTGGTGAGGGGACAAGAGCGCGAGTAGTTGTCATGAGGTGTCAGAGACGAGCGAGCTGAGTGACTATGTAGATGAAGGCACGGTTTATTTTTGTCCCGGATCGTGATGTAAAGCGTACGGGCTGTTGACCGACCGCTTGGCCCCTTCTATCTATGAAAATTATACGCCTTTCCATGGCGTATTCTTGAAAGAAAAATAAGTAATCGAGGAGGGGCATATCTACCGTTTCTCGCGCCTATCATCCCATCCGTCCGCCTGCTGCCTCCAAATTTGACCTTCCAAGCAGGTTCGTCTTGGCTCGCGTGCATCCGATCCACGACCTTGACCCAGCAAGCGCAACTATTCCACACTCAATATGCTAAATTTTACCCCCACTTGTGAGCACTGCACACGACCCACCAACTCCGTTCCTTCCTCCTGCTGCCCTGCCCCGCGCTGCATATATAGCAGCTCCGCTGCCTCGCTGCCTCTCCCTGCTCTGTCTCGCACTACCAGCTTACTCATCCATCGAGCCACATCGATTTAAGCAGCTCCATTCATTAGTTACACTTGTTGAGGGGCGATGGATGATGTGTGGTGCAGCCTGGACATGCCTGTCGACATCGCCGGCCTCCATAGCGCCCTCGCCGATCCCTTCTGGCAACCCTTCACCGAGTATGTCCCTTGGCTCACACTTGGATAATAATCTCCATTTTCCTTGAATCTTCACTAGTGAATTAATGGAGTATCATGCTCTTGTTGCTAACATTTTTCACTTGACCAGCTCTGCCGTGAGCTCCATCGTTGACGACAATGCCTACTTCGGGGTCGCCGACGTTGATCTCATGGTTTCGACTGATGAGGTGAGCAACTAGTATCCATATTCTCCGTAACTGCTCCGTTGCAAATCGGATCGTTTCGCTTATACCAGATTATTTGTCTGTGTGTAGGTGGACGGCATGGCGGACATGGACGCGTCCGGTTTCTTCGGAGGAGGGGACGGCAGCTTCGTGCTGTCGACGTCGTCGTCGCTCTCGTCGAAGCGGTCCCTTTCCCTCGACAGCGGCGGCTCCTCTGGGTCCATCACGCTGGACCACGCCGCCGCCCTACACGCGCCGCCGCCGGTGGCGCACCAGCCGCTCGACCACAACGACGAGGCAATCATGAGGGCCATGATGGCGGTCATGTCCTCGTCCTCGCCCTCCCCATCCTCATCGGCCTCTTCGCCGGCGAAGCCCTTCTCCCGGGACAGCAGCATGCAGCAGCAAGCATCAGCCATGGCGCCACAGCCGCGTGGAGGCGGAAATGGTGGCCACCACGTGATGGTGAAGAGCAGCCTCGCCTCGTCGCCGGAGAGAACCAGCAGCGGCAGCCGGGGACAGCAGCTGGAGGATCCAAGAGCGGCGAGCAGCAACAGCGGCCAGCTCTACCACATGATGTCAGAGAGGAAGAGACGGGAGAAGCTCAACGACAGCTTCCACGCACTGAGGTCGCTCCTTCCCCCCTGCTCAAAGGTATAAACATCACCATCACGTACACTCGCTCCAAATTCTCAACTACACCCTTTTGCTCCTAAACTAGTTTATTTTTTAGACAGCTCCTAAAGTAGTTAATCAGGGGCGTCGACGGTCTCCTATGCTAGAATTAAACTATATACTAATAAAACAAACATAATCAAGGGCGTCGACAAGAATTATGGCGATTTGATTTTATGGCAATGTATCAAATATCATAGTATCCAATTTCGCCAAATTTCAGTCTCTTGCTTGTTGATAGGATGGATAAAATGGCTAAATAAAGCATATAAACACATATTCCTCCTTTGGTTTATAAGGCAGAGGATCCACCCTGCTAGCTCGCTGCAATTTTCAAAGGAGACTTGGCAGAACATGAGTAGTCTTGGTTCCTTCGTCCTGACTTGTCAAGATCAGTGTTTGCTTGTTTAAACCACAAAAGACAAGGACTTGACAAAGGAAAGTGGTTAGAAGGACCACTGGATTTGATAAGATAGAAATAAATATTTTTATGTGGGGACAAGCTCGAGAGGTACATGCATGGAAGCTTCGGAAAGAAAGTAGACGTACTCCACTAGATTCCACCTTAACTTTTCATCTTATCCTTTTCCCATAAAATAAGATTGTGTAGGCAATTATGCATGAATAGTTTTACAGTTGTATGCAAATGGCTTTAAAAAATACAAAACCAATATTATAGTAGAGAACGGAGGAAGTATATCTGAATTATAACGGCAAGACTAGGTGAAAGCTAAAAAAGAATCTATATTTTCTGTGACAAATAATAACAATCGCTATCCGCTCATAAATACACACGACTTCCTCTAAGCACGTAATATACTTACTACATTTATAAATATAGTTTTAAACTTTTTGCAAAAAAATATAGTTTTAAACTTTGACTACTAGTAACAATAGTACAACAAACATCGGGATTTATAGCGTATACATGAATTTTTAAGCATATATACCTTTGCAATTTTCTCTTAGGATATCTTTACCCAATAATAAAAGAAGCAAGGCTTCTTGTTGGTCCGTCCGGTTATTTTGCGATTTAGCCCTTACGAAATTATGAAATCAACCCGCCGTCCGTTCAGTAGCCATCTGTACAGTTTGCCGTCCGATACGGTTTTTAAAATGATCAGTCAAAATATATGTACAAAAAGGATCAGTCAAAATACGTATTGCATACAATGCCAAATTCTAAAATGTCATCTATTATATTTAGTTACTTGACAATTACTAACTATATAAAAGACAAGCGCTTTCGCGGCCTCTCAGCGCTCATCTATTATATTTAGTTACTTGACAATAATATTGTTAAGGTCAAGCACTCAATTGAATACCTAAAGCAAGAACTCTGGAACTTAGTAGTAATATAAAAAAATAGATCGCAACTTTAATGATAAGAGAGGGATATGTTATCTTTAGTTTCTAGGATTCCAAGGATGATTTAAAGCTTCGCCAACCTGGAAAAGAGGACTTCGTCGATAGTTAAGCACATTTGTCGAGTCAACAGTTCTTGTTTGTCCTGCTAGTAAACATCAGCATAGGAAGGCGATAGGAAGGATGCAGGATGGTTATGCTTTCTAGTGGCCCACAAATAGACAGGTTGACAGCGGTGGGTGCCAAAGGTATCAAGAGAAAAGGCCCAAAAGACAAGATAACCACTCTTGCCACCTAGACAAACACATCACCTTGTAGTTTTGAGTGGTTGCCAGGAAACAGCATTGTTTTGTCGTATGGAATCGAAGTACTGCAAAAGCTATCCTTTGAGCAAATTAGGCAGATCTTGTCCTTAAAAAAACAAATTAGGCAGATCAGCCATTAGGCAAAACCATTCATTCTTTCAGGTTAGCCTGCTGATTTATATGTACTACCTTACTGATTCCAACGTGTCAAATATGCCTTTTGCAGAAGGACAAGACGACGGTACTGACCAAGGCGGCGGGCTACCTGAAGACCCTGGAGGCACAGGTGTCTGAGCTGGAGGAGAAGAACAGCAAGCTGGAGAAGCACATCCCGGCCTGCGAGGAGGACGGCGCTACGCACCAGCCAAGGCGACAGAGGGCCAAGGTTCAGATCAGCAAGGAGGGGGAGGCGTCGGAGGAGGTGGTGAACCTGACGGTGGTGGTGATGGTGGAGTGCGACGTCGTGGAGCTGGTGCTGCGCATCCTGGAGTGCCTCCGGTGGATGGAGCAGGTCAGCGTGCTCTCCGTCGACGCCGACACCTACTCGCCGCAGGTGCTGCTCAAGGCCATCGCCAGCATCAAGCTCCGGGTCGTCGACGGCGACTGGAATGAGGCGTCGTTCCATGAGGCGATGACCAAGGCGGTGAACGACGCGACCTCGTCTCCTCCTTCCCACGCCCCGATAGCACTCACCGCGTAGCACGCAGCTAGTTGTGTCCCAATGCAAGCCCTGGCATGCAGGAACGATTCCTTGTCGGCAAGCCCGGCCGCGAGCAGTCGTACTTAGAAACGGTAATCTGTCAGCAGTAGGGCTCAGCGCGTGTGAGGTTAGGTATGATGATCGATGACTCTGCAGGAGAAGACCACAACTTCAGAGTTTAGTGGGACTGAGCAGTAGAAATGTTTAGGTTTTGTTGGTAGTACGGCGGTTGTACATACACGTGCGTCACTGCGTGTCCTGCCCATGGAAAAAATAACGCGCTATAACGCTGCTAATAGCATACTATAGCGTTTTGAAAATTGTCTCGTTAAATTAATCAATATACAATGTCTCGCTAATAACACGCTATAGCCCGATAAAGCACGCCAATAGCATGTTTTAAGGCCGGCGCTATTTTGCTGTAGCGTGCTTTTTTTCTTGGTCCTGCCGCTTCAGTGCTACAGAATATATACTTACTAGTTAAACCTTGTTTATACTAGTATTAGCTGAAGAAAACAACGTTTACAACCATATAACTGGGTAACTGGATCCACGGATGCAGAAAAGCTCTAAACAAAGAGGTAACTACAATAATTATCGTAAGCCTCGAACTTCTCCCAAAAAGCTATACCCTAACTTGTTGTTATTGACTTATTGTGCCACCATACCTCTCACTTGCGATTAGGGATGAAAACGGAGCGGAAACTTTCCGACTTTTCCGCGAAAAAACGGAAACATAACGAAAATACGGAAGTGGAAACGGAATTTTGCAAAACGGAAACGGAAACTTTTAAGCGGAAACGGAAACGGAAACGGAACAGCGTATTCCGGCGGAACGACCACGGAAATGGAAATTCCGTTTCCGGCAATACGGAACTTTCCGTTTTACGTGGTGCTATCTGAATGCAGCAGGCCTAACAATTTTAGTGAGAACACGGAGGTAGAACCAAAGATTTAAACAAAAAAAAGTAAAATATATGAAGTGACCATGTTTAGGCTCTATGCACTTGCATATTATCTCCCTCTCAAGGCATTCCCGGTTCGGCATTTCAGTGTTGCACTAGGTTTAGGGACGATAGTAGGTATTTTTTTTTGCCAAAGTTGATAACTTAGAAACACTATATTATACTTTAATTTATTTCATCTTATTAAATTGATAAGTTTGTTGGTTTGCTTGAGTTTTCCTGCATTATTCATCGCTTGGTTCCGGCAAACATCTGCTTTCTGTTTCGTATCCGCACCATATTCGGTTTGTATCTGTCTCCGACAATATTTGTTTCTGTATTTGTTTCCGCGGTTTCTGTATTCGTTTCCGCTTCCGCAAAAAAATATGAAAACAAATGTGGCAGCACCCAGTTCCGTAAGTATCTACTCCGTTTTCATCCCTACTTGCGATGGATAACATACATCAACAAGAACAAACCCATCATCTATGAAGACCGACATGGACAAAACTACGGAAGCACCCTGACAACGCCAAACCAAGCATCATGCCATCAACGAGACGGGATTGGAGCCGGAGGACTTATGTTCAAGAAAAGACCGTCTGAGCGACATTGCCATGACAAAAACTGAACAACATAAATCTTGCTACACCGGATAAGAGAGAAAGATCTTCTCCCCCCTGCCCCACGACATCGGAGCCATGGCCGGAGACGGAGGGGCCGGGAGATTGGATCTAAAAGTGACGGCACAAAATATTCTAGTTAATATAATCCATTACCGACACTTCTCTATAAGTGTGTGTGTGCAACCAGGGCCCGGCCAAGAGTCGGGACAATAAGTTTCTTTTCTTAGACCAAGTCAATACGATAAGTGTTGTCGTGACTTTGACGGAACACATGCGGAAAGTAGACACGAAACAGATACACAATGTAAGATAGGTCTCTTTATTACTCAGGACACAATGTACAATGTGGTGCCTCTACCTTGATTATATAGTAGCCCTACAAAATCAGTTCGACTTGGAGTTCACGATTCCAAACATTGAGAGAAAACAACTCTTAAGAGGATCTGAATCCTAACCCCCTCCTAGGAATTTGACTATCGTACTTTGTCCAAGTCCCGAAATGTCATGAAAAAAATGAACAAAGCATACAAGGATAGTACTGCCTATGTGCACGAATTGCCTCATTAAAAACCTTGTACTGGTGACGACAATCGTAGAACTGCTCCCCCGGGACTGATACTGCCAGTGACCTACCAGGTACAGTAGTACCAGTCGAAGGTATCTAGTAGTACCTTCCCTTCCCAAGAGTGGCACTACCGGTCCTAGCTAGTACCAGACAACTGCCGGGCAGGGGTCTAGCCGACACTGATTTCATTGCGGTACTTGGGCGGTACCGCACATGGAACTTTACCGCGCAGTGCCTAACAACTAGCTATTAGACCTCGGGCGGTAGTACCGCCCCCTTGACCTGTACTATCGGACCTCACGGAAAGTGCGCATAGCGGTTGGATTTCCGGGGACCTATTACGGGGTCTTCTTCCCCAATGGTTCGCCAACTCTTGAGTAATTCCCCCCCCCCCCCCCCCGCTATTGTTGACCTTTTGGAGCTTACTTTCTCTATGTTCCTCCCATGATTCTTGTTTCTATGCGAGTAAAAAGAAAGAGGGGATAGAGATCTATATTTTCACCAATCAATCTCTTATCTTTGTGAGGGGAAGCTATTGGATCTAATATTATTGGATTCATTTGTTGATTTCATCATTTGTCTTCCTCTGATAGTTTTTCATAACATTAGTGGTTTTGGTGAGTTTTGGAAGTTAAGGACTTGACCACTTCGTGTGTTCTTGTCATTGCATTGGTTTGAGTTCTCCATGACGATTTGTGGAAGTTAAAGTTTGAGAAGCTTATTATTCTTGGGTACTTTGATGCCCTAGAGCTTGTTCCTCTTGGGTGTCTTAAATGGTTGGTGTTGTCGTGGAGTAAAACTTAGGGAAAAGCTTGTGAAACCTCCAATTAGGTTGTCGAGATTACCCCACAAAAATTGTATGGGTTTAGTGATTGCACTCAAGTGAAAGAGCATATGTTGCTCTTGATCATGTTTTGGTGATGTTGACAATACAATATGTGCCCCTAACTTGTTGTTTGAGTGTGAACAGGTTTTTACTATCATCTTCGCTGAATTCGTAACGAGAAAAGGAAGAGAAGAAGATGTTTCTGGTCAGGAGCGGTAGTACCGCCCCTCCAGGCGGTAGTACCGCTGTCTTCCTGTAGCCAGAGACCAGGCGGCAGTACCGCGCCTCAGTACCGCCCAAACGGGCATCGGGAGGCCATGTGCGGCACTGCCTGCAGTACTACCGGCGGTAGTACCACCGGCGCAGGGTCGATGGCGTGGTGAGCGCCGTGGTTGACCGAGGCGGCGGCAGTATCGCTCTCGGTACCACCCAAACGGCCATCTGGAGCGCATGTGCAGCACTGCCCGTGGTACTACGGGCGGTAGTACCGCCGGTGCGGGATCGAGGCGCAGTCAGCGCCAGGTTTGACCGCGGCGCAGAAGGCGCCAGCGGTAGTACCGCCCGGCGCAGCTGTACTACCGCTGGCTCGGGCTGGAGAGCTCCGACGGCCAGATTTTGGAAGGGGTATTTAATCCCCTCCACCTACCTTGGGACAAGTAGCTCGCACAAAATTGAAGACCACCATTATTGCAAGCTCAATCTTCACTAGATCTCCCAATCCCTCCACCCAAACTTGTTGATCTTTGGAGGATTGAAGGAGAAGGCCCGGATCTGTATCTTCACCAAAGCGTTCTTCATTTCCCCCTCATTCACATGAGGGATTTGAGCCTATGGTTTCCACTAGGAAAACCTAGTCATCTTGTTTGTACTTACTTGCTTACTACTTTTGTGTGGCAGGTGTTGTGGTGCTTGGGAGAACCCAATCCTTTTGTGGGTTGAGCCTCAAGTTTGTTGTAAGGGCTCCGGATTCCGCCTTGAAGGATTTCGATAGTGGAAGGTGAACCGAGCTTTTGGACAAGGTTCATCGGAGAATAGGGTGAGGCCATTTGTAGCGTTTGAGTTTGAAATTCACACCCCTCCAACGAGACGTACTCCCCTAAAAAGGAGGAAATCGGGAATACATCCTTGTCTCCGCGTGCTTCCCGTTTGGTTACTCCTTTCTCGCTAGCTCTTACTTCTATCGTGCTTAGTCTTGTGTTAACTTGTCATATAGGTAAATTCACCGTAGTTGCATATCTAGAGAATTTATCTTTGTGTCAAGCCTAAATTCGAAAAAGAGCTAAAAATTGAGTAGCACCTATTCGCCCCCCTCTAGGTGGCCATACCGATCCTTTCAATTGGTATCAGAGCCTCGGCTCTTTATTCGGGCTTAACCGACTAAGAGAAGTATGGCCATTGACGAGCATGGAAATGAGATTCCTGAGCTCCCCATCGAGTCCACTTCGGTTTCCATAGAGGACTTCAATTCCATGAAGAGCTCTATGGAAACTAAAATGGATAAGTTGCAAGAGATGATCTTGAAACTCATAGAGGCGAAGGATATCTCATCTCCTCCCACTCCTCTTTCTTCGGAGATTCCTAAGAAACCCGAGGAGGAAGAGGTTGATGGGAAGAAGAAGGGGGTTGACAAAGATAAAATTGACTCCCCAATTAAGCCAACTAATGGTTTAGGAGAATATGGTAGAGTTCCTTTTCCATACTCTCCCGACCTACCTATCCCTCATCCTCCTATACACCTAAGGGGAAACCCACGTAAGCTAAATGCATCTTTGTTTACTAAATGGCAATCTTCTATGAGATCTTATGTAAACAGTGCATCTATCGAGCTCTGGAGGATCATTGTAGAAGGATACCGAGCTGTGGATGAATCTAACGAGACAAGAAGAGAAATTGTTGATTGTGAACTGAATGCCACCGCTCTTGACTTGATCCGAGATGCACTGGGAGATGATGATATGTCCCACATTGAGCGTTGCACCACTGCCAAAGAAGCTTGGGATAGTCTCTCCGAGGTGTTCATTGGAAATGATAGCATGAGAAGAAACTGATTTGAGGAAATGAGCAACAAGCTGAAGGATTCTTCATGCAAGATGGGGAAGACCATGAGCAAATGTATCGAAGACTTAAGGCTCTTGCCAATGCCTATAGAGATCTTGGTGGTACACATGTGAATGATGCTAGGATCAAGAGGAAGTATGTGAATGCTCTCTTGCCTTTTGAACCGGCCGACTTGAAGAATTTGCAAGGAAGACACAACTATCATCAATTGACCTCAAATGAAGTCATGCAAGAAATGCAGTCTTACAAGGTTCAAGCCCAGATTGCTCAAGATTCTCGTGCCCGGGCCATTGGAATGTATCAAGGAGCTTCACTTGCCTTGAAGGCTAAAGTGGTTGAACAAGATGAAGACCAAGATGTGGCACCCCGATCCAGATGATCGAGTTACCCCATATACCAGTCCCAGAAACACTGGATATATGACAACTTGATAAACAAAGATATAACCAAATATATATATGGCTCCGAGTTCAGATGGGTACATGATTACAACACGGGGTGAGGCTCCAGCGATCGCGCAACAGGCGCACACAACAATATGTACATTATTTTTCCAATATCGAGCCTCTATCAGAGATCGCACCGGGTACGTAGGTAGTAGCGTGGCAACGACGGGCCTTATTCCACGGGGTTCTGCCTGGGATACGAATTCCTAGTTCCTGTACATCGGGTACTCGGCGACGGGTGCAGCGGGGTCTGGCCACATAAAAAGCCAGGTGAGTACATTGAATGTACTCGCAAGACATTAGCCTAAAATCAAACAAGGTTTACCTATATGACATGGCATAAGTTTGAAAAGTAGCATGGCATAAGTTCGGGTATAAAAGTGCGAGTCCAAGCTTAACGGTTGAACTTAGCTTACCTACTTACCTTTGTAGGGACGTTTTGTATTTCTAAAGTGAGATCACATTTCTCACTCAACAACATGTAACCACAACTAGGCTCCCAAGCCTCTAGCCAACTCTGGCTTTATTCTAGGCTCTCAAGCCTCTAGCCAACTCTGGCTAGGCTCTCAAGTCTCCACATGATCGTTGGGTTTCATATCAATTATTTCTCCATATTTGACAGGACTGACTCATCGCGTGACTTTACCCAAACATCGTCCCATAACCTAGGGACAAGGCTAGATTCTTGATTTACACTCTCGAGAGGTTGCAACTTTTATCCACACGCTGAAGTCTAGGCTTGTACCGCCGGTACCGAAGTACTAGAACCGTTCAGGGCGAGCAGTACAAACCCACACTTCCACAACCACTTACTCTACCTAGACACTCCCTGTGTAGCCACCGACACGCCCTAGGGACCAAGTCTTATGACGAAGTGAATCCGGCACGCCCCCAACAGATGAGCGATGCCTAGCTCCGGAACCTTCGGAAGACTAGCCCTGACGACAAAGGTAACCGACTAGACTTGCCAAAAGGGTGGCGTCAAAGGAGGCTTGATAGGATACTCGGCCATGGTCCGCCCATATGAACGACGCATGGTTGTGCTGGTTGTGTTTGGTGAGTGGCACCATGTGACACAATCTAGTCGAGGGAGGTGGTTATCTTTTTAGTCACATTTTAATTCCTGTCACCAACATGATCCCAGCAACACATGACATTCACATAATAATCCAAGCAGTAAATAAATCGTATTGACCGGGCGACTATGGCACCACCACGTATCAATGTCCAAACTTAGCAAAAGAAAATAGCGTCAATCAGACGACTGTGGAGGAGCTACCTCCGACCAGCGCCATCTCGTTTGACTATAAAAGAAAGTAGCGTCAACCGGACGACTGTGGCGGAGCTACCTCCGACCAGCGCCATCTCGTTTGACTATAAAAGAAAGTAACGTCAACCGGACGACTGTGGCAGAGCTACCTCCGACCAGCGCCATCTCGTTTGACTATAAAAGAAAGTAACGTCAACCAGACGACTGTGGCGGAGATACCTCCGGCCAGCGCCATCTTGTTTGACTACAAGGTTAGCGCAGTTGCATCGTTCCTCCATTCCTTCTACTGTGGCGGTTCCCCCAGTCCATCGTCTCGAGAATGGGGAGTGATGCACAATATATTGAGGATAAACGAATATATAGTAATGCGACAATTTTCAATGCAACATGGCATGTGAGATGCAATAGCAACCAACTTAAGCAATCAAGAAAATTTCTAAAGTTCGACCAAGCTTGAGATCGGGTTAACGGCTTGCCTTCAGCAGTGAGGTATGGTTCGGGATCAACTTCAACTTCGTTGGGGAAGTTTAAATCTAACAAGGGAATAAAAATATGCATCAAAACCCTTCCTGGGCCATCGAATAAATTACCAAGCAAATAAATTCCAAATCAATTCATTTTGATGCCAATGGACAGGTATTTTGAAAACAAAGCTATCAAAAAAATTTCATATTTTTCTGACTATTTTTGAGGGAGATATAGCCCTCCAAAGTTGGGTTTAAAAACTGCCAAATTTTAAACAGAAAAATAAAACAGAAAAATGTTTCGGGTAAATATTAAAAATCTGACCAGAAGGACCCACCAGTCAGTGGCCCACTATTTTAAACTGTTTTTCCACGCGAAATTAGGGAGCGCACTGTGCCGTCTCTGGCGAGCTCACCGGCGACGTTTTCCCGCGGCTAGGGCGATGGGGAGGTGGAGGAGAGGAAGCACCGCGGCTCAGGGAGGTGTGGTGCAGCCCGTCCGTGCACTCACGGATGACGGCGAGGTCGCGCAGGGGCGGAGCTTCCTCTTCTGCGGTGACAGCGATCTGTCGAGGATGGATTCGACGGCTCCGGCCACCAATCACCCAGGCGAGGACGACGTAGGGTCCATGGTGGTCTGAGAGGGTGGCCTGGGTGAGGAATCGGTGGGGGAGGTGCTGGTGGTGAGGAAATCGTGCGGAACCCGAGCGGCCAGGGAGAGCTTGATTCTGGCGAGGTGGTGCTCTACTGGCCTCGATACTACGGTGGGGGATGATAGGGAGGGTGAGAGAGGTGGTGCAGCGTCTGGAGGCTGCTGGGGAGGGCTACTTATAGCCTCCCGAGGGGTGGCCGCCATTGCTGGCACAGGTGAGGTGGCGCGCGCTGTGCTGCGCACTATTTTACGCGGCGCGTCCCGGAGCTGGTGGCGGCAGCGGGTGGCGGAGTGTCTCACGAGCACACAGGGGAGGGTGGATAAGCATGGGGGCGCGGTGGAGTGGCTGACGAGCGGGGCCCCGGTGGCACTGTGTTGAGCGGTGCGTCGGCTTGCGTCTCCGGCGCTTGTGGAGGGGCCGCGCTGGCAATCCCGGCGTCGGTGGTCGAGGGAGTGGAGGGGAGCTAGCTGGGCACTGTTTGGGGAGAGGGGGAGCAGTACGGCGACGACCACAAAGTGGCGGCGCCGCCTAGCACAGCCATGCCGGCGGTGACCACTGTGCTGAGCATGCTAGAAGCGGCATGAGCATCTCTCAGCTCAGAGCTCCAAATCGAGTGAGGTTTTCACTGTTGTGCGCCAAATTTGAAAACCTGCAACTTTGCTGAATAAAGTTTTTCCAAATTCGAAACTTGGTCTATGTAGAATTTTGGAAAAACCACACTGGTCAAAAAGGAAACAGTGGTTTTGAAGACGCAAGATATTTTTGGTTTTACCAACCTTTTGTCCTGAGGTGTTTATACACCCTTTGTGCTTGTATCTAGGTCTGTGCCTCCCATTAGAAAAATTATTTAACTAGTTTTTGAAATCATTTGAGTTAGAGGGCAGAAATTGGATAGAAATAATATGAGGTAAATCCTAAAGTGAAGACCCAATATTTTTGCATAAGTAGGCTATACATTGCCTAGGGATCATTCCCTAATTTTTGTAGAATTTTTGAAATGACATTTAATATACTTCCTTTGTAAAGCTAGAATAAATGGATTTTGGTTTATAGATAAATGGAAATATTGAGAAAATGATTTTGGGTAAAAGGGGCAAGCAACAAGTGTACCAAGTGGGAGAGAACCCAAAACACAAGATCCCAGGCTTGGACAAGATTTTGTAAAAGATTGCAAATTGAAAAGGTAGTTAAACCCAGAAAATTATATCCAAAGTCGATAGCAAATATTTTTAAAAGGAATTTTGAAAGGCCAAATTTTAGGATGTTACAGACCTTCCCCCCTTAAGTTGAATCTCGTCCTCAAGATTTTGGTTGCTCGTTGAATTGGTACGGATACCCAGTCCTTAACAAATCCTCTCGTTCCCATGTAGCTTCATCTCCAGTGTGTTTATCCCATTGTACCTTGTAGAACTTTGTGACCTTGTTGCGGGTGCGGCGTTCTGACTCATCCAAAATTCTGACGGGGTGTTCCTCGTAAGTCAGTTCGCTGCTCAACTCCAAATCCCTAAAGTCAGCCTGTTTGGTTGGGGGTGAGATGCATTTCCGTAGCTGGGATACATGGAAGACGTCGTGCACTCCAGCCAATTCTTCTGGTAGTTCTAGCTGGTAGGCTACCGTCCCTTTTCTTGCTACGATCTTGAACGGTCCAATAAATCTCGGGGCCAGCTTCCATTTCATGTGGAATCTTTTCAGGCCCTTGAGGGGTGTTACCCGAAGGTAGACATAGTCGTTCACTTCGAAGTGTATCTGACGGTGCCGACGGTCGTAATAACTCTTCTGGCGGGACTGAGCTGCCTTGAGCCGGTCACGAATCAGATGTACTTGCTTTTCGGCTTCCAACAAAACATCGGGCCCAAAGATCTTGCTATCTCGGCTTCAGACCAATTGAGTGGGGTCCGACATTTTCTCCCATACAGTGCTTCAAATGGTGACATCTTCAGGCTGCCTTGGTAGCTGTTGTTGTATGAAAATTCCGCATAGGGTAAACTATCTTCCCAACCTGCTCCATAGGCGAGCACACACGAGTGGAGCATGTCTTCTAATATTTGGTTGACCCGCTCTGTTTGGCCATCCGTCTGTGGGTGATATGCCATACTGAACGATAGTTTTGTCCCCATGGCCTGATGCAGGCTCGTCCAAAATCTGGAGGTAAATTGTGTACCTCTATCTGACACAATGGTCTTCGGAACTCCATGGAGTTTGACAATCCTATTCACATAGAGTTGTGCTAGCTGGTCCGAATGGTACATTGTCTTAACGGGAATAAAGTGAGACACCTTCGTCAAACGGTCGACAATGACCCAGATGGAGTCATTTCCTCGGCTGGACTTGGGAAGTCCGACGATGAAATCCATACATATGTTGTCCCATTTCCACTCGGGCACATTAAGGGGTTGGAGAAATCCCACGGGTTTTTACTGCTTGGCTTTCACTAGGTTGCACACGTTGCAGCATGCAACATAGTAGGCGATCTCCTTCTTCATACCGGCCCACCAGAATACTTGGTTCAAGTCTTGGTACATCTTGGTGCTTCCCGGGTGGATAGAATAGGCAGACTCATGGGCTTCCCTGAGGATCTGCTGTTTTAGCGCGGCCTTGTCGGGTACACAAAGGTGGTTACCGTAGCGGAGCACTCCTTGACTGTCCAAGGAAAATTCCTTGGCCTTACCCAGTTGTATTTTGATCTTGATCCCTTTTATGCTGGGGTCGTTGGCCTGCTCGGTTTTATCTCTTCCTCCAGGTTTGGTTTCACCTCCAAGGTGCTAAAATAGGCCTTGCTTCCCACACACAAGTTTAGCTTTGCGAACTCTTTCTCTAAACTTGTCTGCATCTTTGGGGGCTTCCTGCTTAGGGCATCAGCTACCATGTTGGCCTTCCCTGGATGGTAATGAATTCCAAGGTCGTAGTCCTTGATTACCTCTAGCCACCTTCTTTGCCACAGGTTGAGGTCAGGCTGGGTGAAAATGTACTTCAAGCTTTTGTGATCCGTGTAGATCTCGCATCTTCGACCAATAAGGTGATGTCGCCAAGTCTTCAGGGCGAGTATGACAGCGGCCAATTCCAAGTCATGCGTGGGGTAATTTAGCTCATGGGTCTTGAGTTGCTTTGATACATATGCAATGACCTTCCCTTCTTGCATGAGTATGACCCCTAGTCCATTTCTACATGCACCACAGTATACGGTGAAATCCTTGCCATCATCGGGTAATACTAGTATTTGGGCTGTGGTTAACCGGGTCTTCAACTCGTTGAAGCTTTCTTCACATTCGTCTGTCCAGGTGTACTTGCGATTTTTCTTTAACAAGTCCGTCATGGGCTTGGCTATCTTGGAAAAGTTCTCAATGAATCTTCGGTAGTAACCAGCCAATCCTAGGAAGCTTCTGATTTCTGACACATTGGTGGGTGTTTTCCAGTTCAGCACATTAGAGATCTTGTTGGGGTTTATGGCCACACCGCCTCCGTACAATACATATCCTAGGAAATCCACTTCTTTTAACCAAAACTGGCATTTGCTGTATTTGGCATAAAGTTATTGTTCACGTAGTCTTCCGAGAACCAACCTGAGGTGTTCGGCATGCTCCTCCTCATTTTTGGAGTAGATGAGGATGTCGTCGATGAACACCACGACAAACTTGTCGAGATATTCCATGAATACCTTGTTCATCATGCCCATGAAGTAGGCGGGAGCATTGGTCAGGCCAAATGACATAACAGTACATTCATACAGTCCATATATGGTGGTAAAAGCGGTCTTGGGAATATCACTTTCTCGAATCTTTAGCTGATAATATCCCGTGCGGAGATCAATCTTGGAGAACACACGGGCACCACGGAGTTGGTCAAACAGATCATTGATTCATGGTAGTGGGTACTTGTTCTTGATGGTGACGTCATTGAGAGCATAGTAGTCAATGCATAACCGAGCTTACCATCGCTCTTTCTTGCAAATAGAACTGGTGATCCCCAAGGTGAAATACTCGTCGAATGAATTCTTCTTTATTAGATCATCAAGATGCTTTTTCAATTCCACTAGCTCGGGCTTGTCATACGGTAATGTTTCTTTAATATTGGGTTTGTTCCGGGTACACTTCAATGGCAAATTCAACATCGCGGTCAGGGGGCATTCCGGGCAGCTTTCTGGGAACACGTCTGGGTATTCACTGACCACATACACTTCCCTATCTCTGGTGCTTTGACAAGAAACATCTTTGCATTTATCTGGTGGGGTTTATTTGGCAAGTAGGTGGTACGTATGCCTTCTGGGTTGGTGAGAGTAACTGCTCTAGTTGCACAGTCAATCTGGGCTGCATGCTGTACCAACCAATCCATACCAAGGATGGCGTCGAGACCGGGCACTTTGAGGTGTTGAGCTGAGCTGGGAATTTCACTTGGTTGATGCTGATGGTCAGTTCTTGACAAACGGTGTTTGTTTTCATCTCTGAGGCGGGGTTTGTATCACCAAAAGATGGCCCAAAGGGGAAACGGGAAAACGGTGTTTGGCAACAAAATCTTTCGAGATGAAAGAGTGGGAGGCTCCAGAATCGAATAAAATCAGCGCGGGTTTAGTGTTGATAGTACACGTACCAAGCACTACATCCGAAGCTTCATAGGCTTCCTCTGCGGACATGTGGTGGACACGGGCAACTTGAGGTGACTTAATTGCACCAGCAGGGTGGTTGTTGTTGGAGTTGTTGTTGTTGCTGTGGCTGTTGTGAAGGGGGCAATCCTTGATGTAGTGTCCTGTCTTGCCACACTTGAAGTAGGAGTTCTCCCTCTTGCAGTCATCCACTAGGGGCGCTTGTGGTAGAATCCTTCACAGGGATATCCATCCTTCCTGGGTTGATTCCAAGTGTTCTGAGGTGTTGAGGTCCGGTTGTTGGGCTGCCATGTACGTGGCTTCGAAGTAGCTCCTTCATGCTGGTTCTTACGTGGCTCGAACTTCCGCTTGTGAGAGTCATAAATTGTGCGGTGCTCCTTTTCTGAGATTAGTGCCGTGTTGATCATGGACTGGAAATCTGGAAACTGTAGAACACTGAGTTGAGTTTTTATGGTCTGATGCATTCCATGAAGGAACATGTCTTTCTTCTTTTCCTCTGTGTTGGTGTCCTCGGGTGCATAGCGAGCAAGGTTGTTGAACTTGGTCAGGTATTCATTGATGGATTTGCTGCCTTGAGTGAGTGCCAGAAATTCCTGCTGCTTCATCTTTATAAGGCTTGAGGGAATGTAGGCCTTGCGGTAGGCTTCCTGAAATTCTGTCCAAGTGACAACGGGTCCATTGCCCCTTGCGTCCTTTTGATTGTCCCACCAAACGCTGGCAGGGCCCTCGAGGTAGTGGGTGGCGAAGGGCACCTTATCCTGCTCGCCTATGCGAGCGAGCTCCAGTTTCTTTCCCATAGTACGGAGCCAATCGTCAGCCTCAAGCGGGTCGTCAGCAAACGAGAACTTTGGTGGTTGAGTACGCTGAAAGTCTTGCAGCTTCGAGTGGCCTGGGCGTGGGGCACCTTGGGCTTGCATGTACGTGCCAAACTCTCTCATGATCTGAGTCAGGTGCTGGGTATGACGCTCATCCATCATCATCATGAACTGACTTGGACTTGGTACCTGATTTGGTGGAGGAGGAGGGGATTGCGGGGGCACGGGATCCTCGCCCGCTTGTTGTGCGGAACGACGAACCGGGGTCCCTTGGCTGCCACTTGCAGCGCTATTGGGCCTCATCCTGGATGGTTGAATTGGGTGACGCGTACCATGAGTATCCATATGGGGAAAAAGTGCAACATCCAAGAAAAACCAAATGGAAACAAGGTTTGCAAGGACAACAAAGCACGGTGATATACAATGGCTGGTTGGGTTACAAGATTCTAGTTACTTGCTACCTTACACGAGATGCAAGATAAAAGATACAAGCTACTCGATACAAGATACATGATACAACTCTACCACTACATTATTTGAGCGCGCGATACGGCAGAAAGGTATAATACACTAAGCGATGCAGTCTCCGAGCGTCTAGAACTCCATCTCGAGGGGTGTCGCTGGTGGGATGATGTCGATGTCCTCCCTCACGGGGCTGTAGTCGGGCGAAGTGCGGTCGCCTCGGGAGTCTCCAGAGCGAGGTGGTGTGTCAGCACGGACGCGACGACGCTGAGTTCGTGCCCCGATGGTACGAACTGGGGTGGAACGTGGGAAGTAGCGAGCGGCGAGTGCGGGAAGGTGGCGATTGTGGGGACCCCGGACTAGCTGTCCGAAATACCCTTGTGCCTACAACATCAGCGATCCCATGATCAGTCTGTCGCTGAGCACAATCAAACTGGTATCAAAAGAACATCCATAAATACCGAATAAAATTTACTTACTTGATTGAAGTCATAACTTCAACAGATACTTGCAGCGGAAATCATCAAACAGCGTGGAGCCCAAGTCATTAGCCATAACCCCACAGGCAGCTGACTGGGAAGCGCCCTAGTTCGCATTGACGTCGGTCTCTCGGTCTCCAGCGTACTTCTTCTTGAACTCTGGACATGGGAATATCCAGGGACACAGCCATGAGTACATTTACGTACTCGCAAAACTACCCCCGATATGAGCATGCAATAGCATCATTTTTTATAACAAAACCCTTTATTTTGAGAAGACATCTTATATCTTTGTTTAAAAGAAACGAAGGTTTTAGAACTTTTTCCCATAAACCTATCTTTGTAAGAATTTCTTTTAAAACTTTTTCCCTAAATCCATCTTTGTTGAAAAAGGTAAGAAGTCTCTTTTATAAACATTTTCCTGGAAAATCACCATTTGTTTATTTCTCCAAACTCCTCCTTTTCCGACCAAAACCATTCCTGGTCAAATCATTTTTCCAACAACCTTATACCAACCCTTTGGTATAGTTGCATAAAACATTTCCCACTTTCAGGACACAAAACTTTGCACTTCTCGATCATAGCCCCTCAGGGTCTCCTTTTCCAACAACCTCATACCGACCGTCGGTAGAGTTGCAGATACAACATCTCCATTTTTTTCAAATCTAAAACATTTCCAAAACTTGCACATGGTCAGAGGACAGCCTCCCAACTGTCCATATCCGAGGACTCGGCTATTCGAATAGTTTTATTACCCTCTGCAGAGGTAGCACGCTTTTCCCACACCCATCCGGTAACTCATCGTGTCAGCCACGTCCCGCCATACAAGGTGTATGCGAAGTTGAGTCACCGACCGTAGCCTGTCCTTTGCTCATGCTAGTATAGGATCCTACCGCTACGAAACCGGTTCCATCGACACTTAAATCCAGCCCATCGGAAACTAAGTGTGAGGACTTCGTAGTTCTGCCCGGCGACCCAAAGGTGGCGTCTTCAATCCTCTTTCTCCAATACACTCATACCGGCCTCCGGTAGACTTCTCTTAAGAGGACCCAGGTCAGGGGCAGGTCACCAAACCATCCCCTCATGGAACGAGGTCATCCTCGTTGTTGAGGCATCCAGTACTAATATGAGCAAACTATATGACTACGCCCTTTTCCCATATGTGGGTAAATGTGGTCGCACAGGTTATTGGCTGGTCGTCATAGTACAAAGACACAATGTGCATTTTTCATAAACATCTCCATTCACCATTTCTCCATTTCCACACCGACATCTCGGTATTCCACAACCACACACAAGTATTTTCAAAGGAGTTTTGAGTAAACAATATTTTCCTATCCTATAGTTTGAAAAAATAATTTCCATCTAATATCTCCATATAGAGTGTCAAAATAATATACTTGTATTTTGAAAACAAAAGGGATTTTCAAACTCATAGCTTTAGTGGCAAACACCACATAAATCACTTATGCTCTTTATAAGTAAAACATGTGAACCAAAATAGATGTATAAAAATGCAAGCTCAGAGGATAGCTTGCCTGATTTCAGCAGGACGTTCCTGGACTTCTCCTCATTGATCAAAGAAATAAACTCTCATCCTTCTCCGATAAATCCTTTCCAAATACCACCCCGGTAGCGTTTATCTCTAGCGTCGCAACATGAAAATAAAACAACACACAATAAGCAAACCAATCCACAAGTGGTATACAAACAAGTAATCACACCACAAGCATCAAACTAAACATTCAAGCAACAACTAAGATCTACATTTACAAGGGCATTATACTAATCGGGAGTATATCACCATACACATGCCAAAACAAGAGGGCACAAAGACATCCTCAAATAGAGGTAATTAACAATCACTTTTCTTTAATCAGGAAATACTTCAGACAAAAGTTAAACTACCAATTAATCTTGGTAATTCAAAACATCTCACCAAGTTAAGGTGGAGACATTAACAAGATATTTAAGCTAGTACTCAACTCAAGACCATCAAGTTCATCAAACCATGCAAACATATTACCCATACCAATTTGCCTAACAAATTCCACTAACAGTACTAACATATTATAACCTGCTAAACAATAATAACATGCAAGCAATAGTACCACAACAATCCTTGACCAGCAAGGCATTCATATTAATCACACACAATTAATCTAACATCAAAACAAACTATCATAGCAATTCCTAATTACTAGGAAAAGACTATATAGGGAATAAAACCCTAACAATTACATGACTAACAAGTAGTTCCCCTAACATGCTAGTAAAACAAGGAAACAATGTCATAACAGTGTATTACCACCACACACATGCTAGGAAACACATTTGTAATAATAAAGTTATAACACAACAACTAGTAAAGTCCTAATAAAAATAGGCAGAAAATGCCTAAAACTTATAATTAGCACCACAGTCAATCAATGACTCCTAAATTCAAACCAATTTAGGGATATGTTCTCCTATACATATAGAAGACATGCCAATTGGATTTACTCCAAAATTCATCTCACAAAAACCTACAAAAATCACCAAAGTGCTACTGGTGTGTTTTTAAGAATGAATAAAACTTCTGTTTTAGACTTCCTCTACATACAAGGCCAACAGATCTGGAAAGGTAGCATCTCAACCTATCCAGAGAATTTTAGTTTGCAATTTTTGGATCTATAAAACTCTAGATATTTAATAATTAGTGGAAAAGATACTTTTTACAAGTTTTAGTATAGACAATAATTAAAAATATAATTTGGCAAGCCACCAGCTCTGCATGTTTAAGAAAACTCATAGGAACACTACAGATATTATACCAAAATTAGTGCACACATAGATCCACCATAATAGATTTAAAACTACACTGAAATCTTAACAGGAAACTAAAACAGGAAATTGATTTACTTAAAAAAAAAAGAACACGGGCCAGATCTGGAGCTGGGCCAGGCAGCACCGTGCTGGGCCGGCCCATTGCGCTGGCGAAGAGGTACGCAGTCCTCTTCTTCCTCCTCAACGCGCACGGAAGAGCTCGGCGTCGAACAGGAAGCGGGCGAGGACGGCGTCGTCGACTCCGAGGTTCTGCGAGGAATGGCGATGTCTATTAGCTAGAGCAGAAGAAGGGGAACTCGGGGGTGCAGGAATGGCGGCGAAAGGAGGACGGTACCGCTCGCGAGCTTGCCGGCAATGCGGTGGCCGGAGCGGATGAAAACGCGGATGCCCTGCTCGATTCAAAGCTTCAAGCGACGATTGCTTGGGCGGTGATGCAGAGCACGACGAGGTGGGGCTCCTGGTGCCCTTCAATCTGCTAGGGGAGGGCTCCATCGACGGCGGCAGCGACGACCATGGCGGCTAGGGTTCGGTCAAGGCAGAGGAAAAGAGAGGAAGGGAGGGAGCTGGGGAGCGAGTGAGGCGTGAGGGAGAGCAGAGCGCTGGGGGGGCCTCCTTATCCTTCTTCGCGGCAGTAGGGCGTGGGGGGGGGGGTCCGGTGCGTGCGTGCCTGGACGGCCGCGGTCGGCGTCGACGTGCTCTGGTCGCACGGCCTGGGCGAGCGGGGACAGCGAGGGGAGGGGCACGGCCGCGGAGGAGAGGGGTCGAGGGCAGCGCGGTGTCGTGCTCCAATCGACACGGCAGCAGAGAGGAGGGGAGGGCCTGGGCGGCGCGGCGCAGGACGACGACACGGCGGCCTCGCGCCCTAGCTCCACTGGTGAGCTACAGGGAAGAAGATACTTTTACTGAAAACCCCCTGAAGTTCTGTTTCTAATCACAACTAGGTCCTTTTCTTTATTTCCTTTATTTCTTTTAAAACCAGAAGCTTTTCAAGGATTTTATTGAGGCACTAAAACCTTTTAGAAAAATTGTAAAAATTTGAGTAGGCTCCCCTTGTCAAGTAGAAGCTCCACAAAAATTGGTTTTACAAAATAAAATGTTTTGAACAACTTTTGTTCATAGGCTTTAAATATGGCATTTTTGGATAAAATCAATTTGATATTCTTTTTGCAATTCAAAAGCAATTGAGAAAATATTGTTTTGAACTTTTGGAACTCCCTTGATAAATATATTAGCTTTTGTATTTGTGTTTGTCAGAAACAAACACATTTGAATTGAATCAAAAGAATAAAATAGGATTTCATAATTTAAATAAAATTTAGTGAATACTATATAATTTTGAGAAGGAAGGGGGTATGAGAATGAGATGGTCATCTATGTACCTCATCCCTGGAATTAATTTCATAAAGAAAATATTTTCTTGAGAGAATTAGAGAGTGAGGTAGATAGATTAATATATTAAGATCATTTCACCCAACTTATGATCCTAATTCAATTTGTTGAGTAATTTTGGGAGTTTTGCTTTATTTAAGTCACATTCCAAATTTGTTTCCAAGTGTGTTTGTAATTTACTACCCTAGCACACTTGGTTAATTTTTTACACCCAAGCAACAACACAACAAGATCACAACAATCACAAGGATGATGCATTCAAGACAAAAAGTCACATACACAAAAAGGAGCAACCACACATACCAGTCACACAAGGTCAAACAGAGCAATGGGTAGTAAAACACAATCATCAGTGAAATATTTCAAAAGTTTTTGTTGGTTCTGAAATTTGGGTCTTGTGAAACTAAGTTTTTCTTAGTTTCTAAATTTGGGATGTGACAGCTCTTCCCCCCTTAAAAATAAATCTCGTCCTCGAGATTTGTCCGGTGGTAACAGGGGAGTACGAGGGCACGGGTTTTGGGCTGGTTATACTTCTGAGGTCGTTGCTTCTTTAGTAAAGTCACCATGTGAGATCTTGATAAATTGATGCTGCGAGGCTTTCTCTGTTGATAAACTTCTGTGCTGAGTTCAGATCCTTTATGATGGGGTTGTCTTGACGATTGACTCGGATGGATAGTCTTGGTCGGCTGTTTCCAGATTCGGCAAGGTTAAAGCGCAAGGAACTAATTATTAATATGCTCTTGCATACCTACTGCAGGTCTTCCCCCCTTAAAAGGGGTTTTTGAAGGTTCATCCTGAAGGTTGCAGCTGGAGTAGACTTGGAGGCATTGTTCTTCTTGGGTAGCTTGAAAATCTTCGTCTTGGATGTCATTCCTCGGTGCTTGGGGTTGATGCAGATATCACTTCCTGGTATTGTCTCCTTACAAGGGTCGCAGGTGGGGACGCGTTGTTCTCAGGATGCGTCAAGTCTGGGCACTTGACTCTCTCCGGTTTCTAGTTAGAAGAAGGGGGTTATAACTTCTAAATGCGTCTGGACGTTCTTAGTGGTTGATGTCGCCAACAACAGGTGCTTCCGTCGTTTGATTCCTCTTAGTGACTTCTAGTAGATCTTCTTCACGCTTTTCTTCCTTCGGCTTGGCAGGAAAAAGGCTGGTCCTGAATGGCTTCTTTGGTTCTGGGTCTTCACGAAGCTTTGCAGGTGTCTTCACAAGTAAGTTATAGTGCACCAGAATAGTTAGGGTTTCCGGGAAAACTTTCTGGTTGAGGGGCTTAAGTTAGTGTTCAAGGGAGTTGGGTGTTATACTCTGAACACCAACTTTTTATTTCTAAGATCTGAAACAACCAACTTTACATAGGCCTATAATTCTCAAGTATTCAAAATACCATTCCAAAAATTCTGGTAAGGCCACTACTATCAATAGTTAACTGAATCGTGACTTTTGCCCAAGCTAAAGTTATTAATCCACCATCATCTTCTTCGGGCATAACTCTTTATCATATCATAGTTCAATCTATCGGATATCCATCAAAACTTTTAAGGCAAAATCTTCCCATTATATCCTATCACAAAATCGTAGTGGTCCACCAATTATTTCTTGATTGATCCCAGATAGGCATATCTCATTTTATCTTACTCCTTCAGGTGGTTGTTTTCCCACGACCATATCTTCAAAGCTAAATAAAGCATCCAGCAGTCATGTGATCATTCCATCAAGAATTTCCCCACTTCCTAACCAAATTCAGATTTTATCTCAACACTTTTGGGCCTTGATCTCTTAATCAAAGATAAAAGATCTTTCTAAGAATCATCCAAACAGAGCGTGACAAGCCCTGAAAACTACTGTCACCTAGCATATCTTGCTACTAGACCAACTCATATTGATTCCTAGAATCCGATAAACATTCACTTATCCTCCACCAATTATTTCTTGCATACAACGATCTACTCATCTGCTAAATCATCTTTGACCACTCCCTATAATTCCATAAGAATTTAGTACAAGGGTCACTTGCCTAAGAATCACCCTAAACATTCCAACACCGGAGTATTCTTCTTAATTTACTTGCTTCTAACCAATCCAAACATCATTTTATCAGCAAGTGATTCCTAAAAATCCAATAACTTTCACCTTTATTTCTAAACCTTGAATCAAGGGTCACGTCTCCTAGTTCCAGATAACCACCAATGGTTGGGGACCACAACTGGTTAGCCCCAGAGTATTAATCAATTATATCATCTGTTCAATCCCATTTAATTTATCGATCCACTCCAAGTTTTCACTCCTTTTATAAACCCCAAATTTTTGATATTACCAACAGCATCCACCAAATTTTGATCTCGTCAAGATACTTTTGGCTAACAACTTTCAATTCAACACCCTTATATCTTCCTACAGCCTCCTTTCTAACAACTAGTTTTGAGTCGGTCTCTGGCACCTCTTAATGGTCCCTAGGAAAAGTTAGTGAGGAACCTTCGCACCAGTTGTTTTTCAAAAGGGGTACTTGGAGAAACACTATAAATCTCCATGTGACTTTCTCACTTGGAACTTGAGTACCTCCTAAGGTATACTCTTGGTTTAAGAAAATTATTATTGTTTTTGATTTAAGTTCCAACATCCTTTGTCTCACCCTGCGGTGAAGACATCCACTAGTTCCAGCAAAGCTTTCCATTAGTTAGTTGTGTAAGAGCGTGGGTGTCCTTTATGACATCGAATTGCCTTAGTCATACAAGAAGAATTTGTTAACAAGGTAGCTAGTCTTGTCACCAAATGACTTTTCATATTCCAGAGGCTGAGATGTACTGGTTTATCTGATGTTCCGTTTATTTGCATATGACACTCAATTGTTGGAGCATACAAAAGTGATTTGTTAACAAGTTCATGAGGCTTGTTACCAAACTACTTCTATATAACACGAACATTGGAATGTCACACTATTTCTAGAGAGATAAAGGATAATGGATTCTGACATATGAGTTTCCAAATACTCAAGGATAGTCTGGTATATTAATTACTTCCTTGCCAACTTAAGAAATCTCTCTTCAAAGTCTCTTTGTCGCAGTTCCTCCTTCTTGCGGTCTCTGAGCTCGAATCTTCATCTTTCTCGATGGCTTGAGGTGGTTGTACAAAACGACGAATGTAGGCAGGTATCCGTCTTGCAGAAGATCGCAAAGTCTTGGGGTAGAGAGTATTTCATACCTTGCTTCTCTTACTAGGAGAAAATTTTCTGAAGGGTAAAGTACATCTATGGCCAACACGGCAAAAAGGTTTTTGCAAACAGTCTAAATTAAAGCAACAGACAACAGTGTGGTTACTTTGGGTTCCCGACAAGGGGGTTCTGTGAAACACATTAGGAAAACAACACACAAGCAAGATCAATCAAGGCACTTTTAGCACCAACAAGCGTTTAATACCGTGGAAGATGGGTTTTGCTCAAGTAAAACGAGCTTATCATATTGATCCTATGGGTCTTTGTATCTCGAGGATTTTCTTCACCTTGTCCAAGTGGGAAACTTTGGCGGTGAAATTACTGCGATTTCGGAAGGTGGCACGGATCATCGGTCTTCTCATATAAATCGCCTTGCTGTTGAAGTCTTCGGGTTGCTAAGTACCCAGGTCTGGTTTGGGGTGTCGTCAAGTATGTAAGTTTGAATGGAGGTAAGACAACAGATGGAAACTTTTGATAAACCTTTAGACAAGAGATAAGGTTTAGAATAATTCGAGAAGGTGAAAAGAGTGGAAGCTACACTTAGGCTTCCTTAGATACAAGTAATTTTAGGTCGTAATATTTTTCTTTCCAAAATAATTCTCTCGTATGGGCCTTGGTGAAACAGGGCTGCTGAAGTCTTCATTTTATCGCCTTAGTCTTCGGCCAGAATATTTGAGATGGAAGCTTTTTCTTGTAGGTGCTAGCTAATCAGGTCTCAGTTGGGTTCATCGTCAAGTATTTTGAACGGGTAAGAGAGAGTAGAGAAATCCTTGGAAAATCTTAAAATAGAGGGATGAGACTCAGAAATATTTGAGAAGATACGAAGAGTGGAAGTTATTTTTGGACTTCCTTGGAAAAATATATTTTTGGTATTAAAAGATTTTTAATCAAATATTTCTTTCCTAACTAACGTCCATGCTAACTAAGGTCTGTTACAGTCAGGATGGCTCTGATACCAAGTCTGTGGGGACCCCGGACTAGCTGTCCGAAATACCCTTGTGCCTACAACATCAGCGATCCCATGATCAGTCTGTCGCTGAGCACAATCAAACTGGTATCAAAAGAACATCCATAAATACCGAATAAAATTTACTTACTTGATTGAAGTCATAACTTCAACAGATACTTGCAGCGGAAATCATCAAACAGCGTGGAGCCCAAGTCATTAGCCATAACCCCACAGGCAGCTGACTGGGAAGCGCCCTAGCTCGCATTGACGTCGTCGATCTCTCGGTCTTCAGCGTACTTCTTCTTGAACTCTGGACATGGGAATATCCAGGGACACAGCCATGAGTACATTTACGTACTCGCAAAACTACCCCCGACATGAGCATGCAATAGCATCATTTTTAGTATAACAAAACCCTTTATTTTGAGAAGACACCTCTATATCTTTGTTGAAAAGAAAAAAGAAGGTTTTTAGAACTTTTTCCCATAAACCTATCTTTGTAAGAATTCTCTTTTAAAACCTTTTTCCCTAAAATCCATCTTTGTTGAAGAAGGTAAGAAGTCTCTTTTACAAACATTTTCCCGGAAAATCACCATTTGTTTATTTCTCCAAACTCCTCCTTTTCCGACCAAAACCATTCCTGGTCAAATCATTTTTCCAACAACCTTATACCAACCCTTTGGTATAGTTGCATAAAACATTTCCCACTTTCAGGACACAAAACTTTGCACTTCTCGATCATAGCCCCTCAGGGTCAATCCTTCTCCAGCAACCTCATACCAGCCCGTCGGTAGAGTTGCAGATACAACATCTCCATTTTATTTTCAAATCTCAAAACATTTCCAAAACTTGCACATGGTCAGAGGACAGCCTCCCAACTGTCCATATCCGAGGACTCGGCTATTCGAATAGTTTTATTACCCTCTGCAGAGGTAGCACGCTTTTCCCACACCCATCCGGTAACTCATCGTGTCAGCCACGTCCCGCCATACAAGGTGTATGCGAAGTTGAGTCACCGACCGTAGCCTGTCCTTTGCTCATGCTAGTATAGGATCCTACCGCTACGAAACCGGTTCCATCGACACTTAAATCCAGCCCATCGGAAACTAAGTGTGAGGACTTCGTAGTTCTGCCCGGCGACCCAAAGGTGGCGTCTTCAATCCTCTTTCTCCAATACACTCATACCGGCCTCCGGTAGACTTCTCTTAAGAGGACCCAGGTCAGGGGCAGGTCACCAAACCATCCCCTCATGGAACGAGGTCATCCTCGTTGTTGAGGCATCCAGTACTAATATGAGCAAACTATATGACTACGCCCTTTTCCCATATGTGGGTAAATGTGGTCGCACAGGTTATTGGCTGGTCGTCATAGTACAAAGACACAATGTGCATTTTTCATAAACATCTCCATTCACCATTTCTCCATTTCCACACCGACATCTCGGTATTCCACAACCACACACAAGTATTTTCAAAGGAGTTTTGAGTAAACAATATTTTCCTATCCTATAGTTTGAAAAAAATAATTTCCATCTAATATCTCCATATAGAGTGTCAAAATAATATACTTGTATTTTGAAAACAAAAGGGATTTTCAAACTCATAGCTTTAGTGGCAAACACCACATAAATCACTTATGCTCTTTATAAGTAAAACATGTGAACCAAAATAGATGTATAAAAATGCAAGCTCAGAGGATAGCTTGCCTGATTTCAGCAGGACGTTCCTGGACTTCTCCTCATTGATCAAAGAAATAAACTCTCATCCTTCTCCGATAAATCCTTTCCAAATACCACCCCGGTAGCGTTTATCTCTAGCGTCGCAACATGAAAATAAAACAACACGCAATAAGCAAACCAATCCACAAGTGGTATACAAACAAGTAATCACACCACAAGCATCAAACTAAACATTCAAGCAACAACTAAGATCTACATTTACAAGGGCATTATACTAATCGGGAGTATATCACCATACACATGCCAAAACAAGAGGGCACAAAGACATCCTCAAATAGAGGTAATTAACAATCACTTTTCTTTAATCAGGAAATACTTCAGACAAAAGTTAAACTACCAATTAATCTTGGTAATTCAAAACATCTCACCAAGTTAAGGTGGAGACATTAACAAGATATTTAAGCTAGTACTCAACTCAAGACCATCAAGTTCATCAAACCATGCAAACATATTACCCATACCAATTTGCCTAACAAATTCCACTAACAGTACTAACATATTATAACCTGCTAAACAATAATAACATGCAAGCAATAGTACCACAACAATCCTTGACCAGCAAGGCATTCATATTAATCACACACAATTAATCTAACATCAAAACAAACTATCATAGCAATTCCTAATTACTAGGAAAAGACTATATAGGGAATAAAACCCTAACAATTACATGACTAACAAGTAGTTCCCCTAACATGCTAGTAAAACAAGGAAACAATGTCATAACAGTGTATTACCACCACACACATGCTAGGAAACACATTTGTAATAATAAAGTTATAACACAACAACTAGTAAAGTCCTAATAAAAATAGGCAGAAAATGCCTAAAACTTATAATTAGCACCACAGTCAATCAATGACTCCTAAATTCAAACCAATTTAGGGATATGTTCTCCTATACATATAGAAGACATGCCAATTGGATTTACTCCAAAATTCATCTCACAAAAACCTACAAAAATCACCAAAGTGCTACTGGTGTGTTTTTAAGAATGAATAAAACTTCTGTTTTAGACTTCCTCTACATACAAGGCCAACAGATCTGGAAAGGTAGCATCTCAACCTATCCAGAGAATTTTAGTTTGCAATTTTTGGATCTATAAAACTCTAGATATTTAATAATTAGTGGAAAAGATACTTTTTACAAGTTTTAGTATAGACAATAATTAAAAATATAATTTGGCAAGCCACCAGCTCTGCATGTTTAAGAAAACTCATAGGAACACTACAGATATTATACCAAAATTAGTGCACACATAGATCCACCATAATAGATTTAAAACTACACTGAAATCTTAACAGGAAACTAAAACAGGAAATTGATTTACTTAAAAAAAAAAGAACACGGGCCAGATCTGGAGCTGGGCCAGGCAGCACCGTGCTGGGCCGGCCCATTGCGCTGGCGAAGAGGTACGCAGTCCTCTTCTTCCTCCTCAACGCGCACGGAAGAGCTCGGCGTCGAACAGGAAGCGGGCGAGGACGGCGTCGTCGACTCCGAGGTTCTGCGAGGAATGGCGATGTCTATTAGCTAGAGCAGAAGAAGGGGAACTCGGGGGTGCAGGAATGGCGGCGAAAGGAGGACGGTACCGCTCGCGAGCTTGCCGGCAATGCGGTGGCCGGAGCGGATGAAAACGCGGATGCCCTGCTCGATTCAAAGCTTCAAGCGACGATTGCTTGGGCGGTGATGCAGAGCACGACGAGGTGGGGCTCCTGGTGCCCTTCAATCTGCTAGGGGAGGGCTCCATCGACGGCGGCAGCGACGACCATGGCGGCTAGGGTTCGGTCAAGGCAGAGGAAAAGAGAGGAAGGGAGGGAGCTGGGGAGCGAGTGAGGCGTGAGGGAGAGCAGAGCGCTGGGGGGGCCTCCTTATCCTTCTTCGCGGCAGTAGGGCGTGGGGGGGGGGGGTCCGGTGCGTGCGTGCCTGGACGGCCGCGGTCGGCGTCGACGTGCTCTGGTCGCACGGCCTGGGCGAGCGGGGACAGCGAGGGGAGGGGCACGGCCGCGGAGGAGAGGGGTCGAGGGCAGCGCGGTGTCGTGCTCCAATCGACACGGCAGCAGAGAGGAGGGGAGGGCCTGGGCGGCGCGGCGCAGGACGACGACACGGCGGCCTCGCGCCCTAGCTCCACTGGTGAGCTACAGGGAAGAAGATACTTTTACTGAAAACCCCCTGAAGTTCTGTTTCTAATCACAACTAGGTCCTTTTCTTTATTTCCTTTATTTCTTTTAAAACCAGAAGCTTTTCAAGGATTTTATTGAGGCACTAAAACCTTTTAGAAAAAATTGTAAAAATTTGAGTAGGCTCCCCTTGTCAAGTAGAAGCTCCACAAAAATTGGTTTTACAAAATAAAATGTTTTGAACAACTTTTGTTCATAGGCTTTAAATATGGCATTTTTGGATAAAATCAATTTGATATTCTTTTTGCAATTCAAAAGCAATTGAGAAAATATTGTTTTGAACTTTTGGAACTCCCTTGATAAATATATTAGCTTTTGTATTTGTGTTTGTCAGAAACAAACACATTTGAATTGAATCAAAAGAATAAAATAGGATTTCATAATTTAAATAAAATTTAGTGAATACTATATAATTTTGAGAAGGAAGGGGGTATGAGAATGAGATGGTCATCTATGTACCTCATCCCTGGAATTAATTTCATAAAGAAAATATTTTCTTGAGAGAATTAGAGAGTGAGGTAGATAGATTAATATATTAAGATCATTTCACCCAACTTATGATCCTAATTCAATTTGTTGAGTAATTTTGGGAGTTTTGCTTTATTTAAGTCACATTCCAAATTTGTTTCCAAGTGTGTTTGTAATTTACTACCCTAGCACACTTGGTTAATTTTTTACACCCAAGCAACAACACAACAAGATCACAACAATCACAAGGATGATGCATTCAAGACAAACAAGTCACATACACAAAAAGGAGCAACCACACATACCAGTCACACAAGGTCAAACAGAGCAATGGGTAGTAAAACACAATCATCAGTGAAATATTTCAAAAGTTTTTGTTGGTTCTGAAATTTGGGTCTTGTGAAACTAAGTTTTTCTTAGTTTCGAAATTTGGGATGTGACAGCGATGGAACGTGGGGTGCGGAAAAGCAGGCGATTCCCCTCCTGATCTGCTCGAGGGAGCTATGGGTAAAGGTGGGGAGCCGAGGTGGGCGGCGAGAAGCACCAGCTCCAGATGCCTGTGTCATCTCGGCCAAGGCCACGTTGGCGCGAAGCGAGGCAAACTGGAGGAGGGTGATGTGG
Organism: Poa pratensis; assembly: GCA_947311845.1. Lineage (NCBI taxonomy): Eukaryota > Viridiplantae > Streptophyta > Magnoliopsida > Poales > Poaceae > Poa > Poa pratensis. Next base: position 53,685,271 of record CAMZMU010000055.1, on the reverse strand, counting down.
AGATACTGGTGGAGGAGGGTGGTGTACTGAAGGAGGGCGGTGAGGGCTGAGCTGGGGTTACCGGGGTTGGGAAAAAGAATGTCCCCGTTGTCTAAATCCAACCTCGGGAAGTAGACGTGACGGGTGCACTGCCTCATGACTGGGTCGTTGGTGCGAAGGAAGACGATAGCGTCTCCTGCAGCCTCCTGTATGGCTCGGGTCGCCTGGGTAGAGACACCAGAAGTGAGGGCGTGGACGATTCCATCGGCCAACGGCTCTGGGCGCAAGTGGACGGTGGCGGTGAACTCAGAGGTGGACCTGTCGAGACGGTTGTAGTACACACGGTAGGTCGGGGGAGGTGTGCCTAGGTAGAGGTGGTCCCAAATCTCACGAAGAAACTGCAGAAAGCCGGGAATGTGTGCGGCGGTGGTCTCGGCGAACAAATCTGCCATCTGTACCAGGGACATAAGCCAAAAAGGTGAGCGTTAAAGCTTAAAAGCACAAACAAATAGAGAAACATTGAAGAAGCAGGCAACACATCAAGCTCTACCCTAAGTCGTCCATGGAACTAGGGTATCCTACATGCAGTTCGGCTCTGATACCAAGCTCTGTGGCACCCCGATCCAGATGATCGAGTTACCCCATATATCAGTCCCAGAAACACTGGATATATGACAACTTGATAAACAAAGACATAACCAAATATATATATGGCTCCGAGTTCGGATGGATACATGATTACAACACGGGGTGAGGCTCCAGCGATCGCGCAACAGGCGCACACAACATGATGTACATTATTTTTCCAACATCGAGCCTCTATCAGAGATCGCAGCGGGTACGTAGGTAGTAGCGTGGCAACGACGGGCCTTATTCCACGGGGTTCTGCCTGGGATACAGATTCCTAGTTCTCGTACAACGGGTACTCAGTGACGGGTGCAGCGGGGTCTGGCCACATAAAAAGCCAAGTGAGTACATTGAATGTACTCGCAAGACATTAGCCTAAAATCAAACAAGGTCTACCTATATGACATGGCATAAGTTCGGAAAGTAGCATGGCATAAGTTTGGGTATAAAAGTGCGAGTCCAAGCTTAACGGTTGAACTTAGCTTACATACTTACCTTTGTAGGGACGTTTTGTATTTCTAAAGTGAGATCACATTTCTCACTCAACAACATGTAACCACAACTAGGCTCCCAAGCCTCTAGCCAACTCTGGCTTTATTATAGGCTCTCAAGCCTCTAGCCAACTCTGGCTAGGCTCTCAAGTCTCCACATGATCGTTGGGTTTCATATCAATTATTTCTCCATATTCGACAGGACTGACTCATCGCGTGACTTTACCCAAACATCGTCCCATAACCTAGGGACAGGGCTAGATTCTAGATTTACACTCATGAGAGGTTGCAACTTTTATCCACACGCTGAATTCTAGGCTTGTACCGCCGGTACCAAAGTACTAGAACCGTTCATGGCGAGCAGTACAAACCCACACTTTCACAACCGCTTACTCTACCTAGACACTCCCTGTGTAGCCACCGACACGCCCTAGGGACCAAGTCTTATGACGAAGTGAATCCGGCACGCCCCCAACAGATGAGCGATGCCTAGCTCCGGAACCTTCGCAAGACTAGCCCCGACCACAAAGGTAACCGACTAGACTTGCCAAAAGGGTGGCGTCAAAGGAGGCTTGATAGGATACTCGGCCATGGTCCGCCCATATGAACGACACATGGTTGTGCTGGTTGTGTTTTGTGAGTGGCACCATGTGACACAATCTAGTCGAGGGAGGTGGTTATCTTTTTAGTCAAATTTTAATTCATGTCACCAACATGATCCCAGCAACACATGACATTCACATAATAATCCAAGCAGTAAATAAATCGTATTGACCGGGCGACTATGGCACCACCACGTATCAATGTCCAAACTTAGCAAAAGAAAATATTGTCAATCGGACGACTGTGGCGGAGCTACCTCCGACCAGCGCCATCTCATTTGACTATAAAAGAAAGTAGCGTCAACCGGATGACTGTGGCGGAGCTACCTACGACCAGCGCCATCTCGTTTGACTATAAAAGAAAGTAACGTCAACCGGACGACTGTGGCGGAGCTTCCTCTGACCAGCGCCATCTCATTTGACTATAAAGAAAGTAACGTCAACCGGACGTCTGTGGCGGAGATACCTCCGGCCAGCGCCATATCGTTTGACTACAAGGTTGGCGCAGTTGCATCGTTCCTCCATTCCTTCGACTGTGGCGGTTCCCCCAGTCCATCGTCTCGAGAATGGGGAGTGATGCGCAATATATTGAGGATAAACGAATATATAGTAATGCGACAATTTTCAATGCAACATGGCATGTGAGATGCAATAGCAACCAACTTAAGCAATCAAGAAATTTTCTAAAGTTCAACCAAGCTTGAGATCGGGTTAACGGCTTGCCTTCAGCAGTGGGGTATGGTTCGGGATCAACTTCAACTTCTTTGGGGAAGTTTAAATCTAACAAGGGAATAAAAATATGCATCAAAACCCTTCCTAAGCCATCGAATAAATGACCAAGCAAATAAATTCCAAATCAATTCATTTTGATGCCAATGGACAGTTATTTTAAAAACAAAGCTGTCAAAAAAATGATTCATATTTTTCTGACTATTTTTGAAGGAGATATAGCCCTCAAAGTTGGGTTTAAAAACTGCCAAATTTTAAACAGAAAAATAAACAGAAAAACATTTCGGGTAAATATTAAAAATCTGACCAGCGAGACCCACCAGTCAGTGGCCCACTGTTTTAAACCGTTTTTCCGAGCGAAATTAGGGAGCGCACTGTGCCGTCTCCGGCGAGCTCACCGACAACGTTTTCCCGCGGCTAGGGCGACGGGGAGGTGGAGGAGAGGAAGCAGCGCGGCTCAGGGAGGTGTGGTGCAGCCCGTTCATGCACTCATGGATGACGGCGAGGTTGCGCAGGGGCGGAGCTTCCTCTTCCGCGGCGACGGCGATATTTCGAGGATGGATTCGATGACTCCGGCAACCAATCACCCAGGCGAGGATGGCGTAGGGTCCATGGTGGTCTGAGAGGGTGGCCTGGGTGAGGAATCGGTGGGGGAGGTGCTGGTGGTGAGGAAATCATGCGGAACCCGAGCGGCCAGGGAGAGCTTGATTCTGGCGAGGTGGTGCTCTACTGGCCTCGATACTACGGTGGGGATGATAGGGAGGGTGAGAGAGGTGGTGCGGGGTCTGGAGGCTGCTGGGGAGGGCTACTTATAGCCTCCCGAGGGGTGGCCGCCATTGCTGGCACAGGTGAGGTGGCGCGCGCTGTGCTGCGCACTATTTTGCGCAGCGTGTCCCGGAGCTGGTGGCGGCAGCGGGTGGCGGAGTGTCTCACGAGCACACATGGGAGGGCGGATAGGCAAGGGGCGTGGTGGAGTGGCTGACGAGCGGGGCCCCGGTGGCACTGTGTTGAGCGACGCATCGGCTTGCGTCTCCGACGCTTGTGGAGGTGGCCGCGCTGGCGAATCTCGGCGTCGGTGGTCGAGGGGAGCTAGCTGGGCACGGTTTGGGGAGAGGGGGAGCAGTACGGCGACGACCACAAAGTGGCGGCGCCGCCTGGCACGGCCATGCCGGCGGTGATCACTATGCTGAGCATGCCAGAACCGGCATGAGCATGTTTCTCTCAGCTCAGACCTCCAAATCGAGTGAGGTTCTCACCGTTGTGCGCCAAATTTGAAAACCTGCAACTTTTTTGAATAAAGTTTTTCCAAATTCGAAACTTGGTCTATGTAGAATTTTGGAAAAGCCACACTAGTCAAAAAGGAAACAGTGGTTTTGAAGAAGCAAAATATTTTTGGTTTGGCCAACCTTTTATCCTGAGGTGTATACACCCTTTGTGCTTGTATCTAGGTCTGTGCCTCCCATTAGAAAAATTATTTAACTAGTTTTTGAAATCATTTGAGTTAGAGGGCAGAAATTGGATAGAAAAAATATGAGGTAAATCCTCAAGTGAAGACCCAATATTTTTTGCATAAATAGGCTATACATTGCCTAGGGATCATTCCCTAATTTTTTTAGAATTTTGAAATGACATTTAATATACTTCCTTTGTAAAGCTAGAATAAATGGATTTTGGTTTATAGATAAATGGAAATATTGAGAAAATGATTTTGGGCAAAAGGGGTAAGCAACAAGTGTACCAAGTGGGAGAGCACCCAAAACACAAGATCCCAGGCTTGGACAAGATTTTGTAAAAGATTGCAAATTGAAAAGGTAGTTAAACCTAGAAAATTAAATCCAAAGTCGATAGCAAATATTTTTTAAAGGAATTTTGAAAGGCCAAATTTTAGGATGTTACACGAGAGGATGAAGAGGGAACTTACTTGAATCCCGAAGAACTCAAGATTGCCCATAGAGACTATGTGGCTCTTGCGGCAAGGACCTTTTGGAAGAACCCATCCAAACCTAAAGCTCAAGTGGAGCAAAAGTTCAAATCTAGTGGTTACAAGGAGGGCAACCCAAAAATGAAGACTTGCTGCAATTGCCAAGATAGATATCACTATGTTGCCGAGTGCCCATATGAGAACCGTGAAGAACATGGAGGAAGGCTCGTTCTCAAGAATGCCTCAAAGTACCCTAGCAAGAAACCTTTCTTCAAGAAGAATTTTCTCAACAAGAAGCCACCTTCAAGAATGGTGTTGGTGACAAGAGAGGAGTACATGTCCGAAGATGAAGAAGAAGAAGAAGAAACCACAAGTGAAGTTGTCACTATTGCTATTACTTCATCAACATCTCCTTCTCTCTTTGAATCCCCCGATGAGAACATTCCCATCCAATCCGCCAAGTGTCTCGTGGCCAAGGCCACCGGGGTATCATCTTCTTCCACTTCCAAGACTATGAACGAAATGGATGATATTATTAGTCTTAGAATAAAGGAAGAAAATATTGCTTTGGATCGTTTTATGACTAACTTGCAAGGTGAAGCCAAGACACGCTTTGAGGCTCTTATGAGCGATTATGGGATGACACAAGATCTTCTTGAGGAGAAGGGGAGACTTGAAAGAGAATATGCTTCGTGTATCTCTTGAAGAGAAACTTGAAAATCTTGATGAGTCACAAAATGCATTTTTCTAAAATCATTAAAGAACGTGACCATGCCATCACAAAATATAAGCTTTACAAGAAAGAAAGGTTGAATTTGGTGTTGGTCATGATAGACTAACCGAGGAGCTAGAGAAGCTCACCAAGGCCACAAGGCCTTGGAGAGTGAACACTCTATCCTCACCAAGTCTTTTGAACAACTTCAAATTCAATCATCTAAAACTAATGTTCCTAGTTCCTCTACTACTTCTTGTGATCATGCAAATGTTATTGAGGAAAATGCTAGGTTGAAGAGCGAACTTGCCAAGGCCTCTAGTCCCCAAAGTAAGCCTGTTGATGATCTTTTGCAAATGCAAAAGCCACACATTGGGAAAGAGGGTCTTGGTTATGTTGCCAAGAAGAAGAAGAACAAGAAGAAGGCCAAGCCCGCACAAGCAAAGAAGTCTACCATTGCGAGTGGTGATGCTACAAGGAGCAAAACCACTCGTAATGACTTTGCGGGAATTGCTAACCCTCACTATATTCTTTATGTTGATTATTATGATGATGTTTATGCAAAATATGTTGGTCCTATGATGGATATGTTGCTAGAGCTATTTGGGTTCCTAAGACCCTTGTTGCTAACCAAAGAGGACCCATTGCAAGATGGGTACCTAAAACCAAGCAATGATTTCTTGTAGGACTATGCTTCTGGGGGTCGAAATGGGTGATTGATAGTGGATGCACAAATATGACCGGAAGCAAGGAGATCATGACGGAGTTGAGACCAAATACAAATCAATCAACCGTCACTTATGGAGATAATCAAAGCGAGGTAACGGGCCTCGGCAAGGTGGTAGTAGCAAGGGATATCACCCTTGTGAATGTCATGCTTGACGAGTCCCTTGGTTACAATTTAATGTCCGTTCGTGCACTTAACAAGATGGGTTTTGCCGTCCATTTTGATCTTGATATTGTGGTACTCATGTGGAGCAAGACTCTAAAGGTCGCTTTTGATGGGTACGTTGAACATGAGTTGTTTGTGGTGGACTTTTCGGAGTCAACCAACTCTCAAGCAATGTGCCTATTCGGAAAGGCCGACGTGGGGTGGTTGTGGCATCGCCGCTTGTCCCATGTCAATATGAGAACTTTGCAAAGTCTTCACAAGGGTGGCCACATTCTTGGACTAAAAGAGAATGTTTCTTTTCTAGAGATCATCTTTGTAGGGCTTGTGTTGAAGGAAAGATGCATGATTCTCCCCACCCAAGCAAGACCATCATTTCATCAACAAGGATTTTGGAACTTCTTCATGTTGATCTCTTTGGTGCCGTGCCTCAACCTAGTCTTGGTGGGAAGAAGTATTGTTTGGTGATTGTGATGACTATTCAAGATTCACATGGGTTTATTTCTTCAAGTCGAAGAGTGAGACCCAACAAGCCGTCATCGACTTCTCCAATGAAGTCAACGTCAACACAATGTCCCTATATTGGCCATTAGAAGTGACAATGGCTCCGAGTTCAAGAACTACACCCTAAATGAGTTTCTTAGTGAAGAGGGAATTCGACATCAATATTCCGCTGCGTATACCCCTCAACAAAATGGTGTAGCCGAGAGGAAGAACCGGACCCTTATGGATATGGCAAGGTCTATGTTGGCGGAGTTCAAGACCCACTTTTCTTGTGGGCCGAGGCCATCTCCACGGCATGTCACTCATCTAACCGGCTCTACTTCCGCACGGGAAAGAAGTTCACTCCATATGAAATGCTTACCGGCAACAAGCCCAATATTTCCTACTACCGGGTGTTCGGTTGTAAGTGTTTCTATAAGATCAAAGGTTTCATTTATCTAAATTTGAGTCTAAGGCTTTAGAGGGTACTTTTGTTGGTTACGGTGCCGAATCCCACACTTATAGAATCTACGACAAGTCCTTCGGGATCGTTGTAGAATCTTGTAGTGTGGAGTTCGATGAGAATGACGGCTCCCAAGTGGCGCAATTTCATGTTCGTGATGTAGATGATGAGGAACCTCAAGATGCAATAAGGCGAATGGGCGTGGGATTCTTTCGCCCAATCGAGATCCACCATGAGGCACCTCAAGAAGGACCAAGCTCCACCCATGTGGAGCATACATCATCACAAGTGGAACCGCACCATCCGGTGGAGCAAATGATGCACCTAGCCAAGAACAAGTTCAAGACCCTCCTCATGTTGATCAAGTTGCTACGCAAGAACCAAGTTCTCCAATTGTTGATGCTAGCCATGATCAAGACCAAGGTCCATCTTCTCCTTCTAGTGATGAAGGTGTGCACATTGAAGACCAAGGTCATCATTCCGGTCAAGACGGGGACACAAATGATCAAGATGATCAAGAGATTATTCCTCGATCCAATGAGGATATCGAAGCCGTCGTCAAGCTATGTTGCAAGACCATGGAGAAGACAACATTTGTTGGAAAATATTATTGGTGACTTGAAGGCAAGGTTGTGACTAGAAGACAATGTGCAAACTTTAGTGAACATCAAGCACACATCTCCATGGTGGAACCAAAGAAAGTCTTTGAAGCTATTGAAGATCCGGATTGGTTGAATGCAATGCATGAAGAGCTCAACAACTTCAAGCGCAAAAAGTGTGGAAGCTAGTTGAGAAGCCAAAGGAGTGCCGCAATGTTATAGGCACTAAGTGGATATTCAAGAACAAGCAAGATGAACATGGCATGGTGGTGAGGAACAAGGCAAGATTGGTGGCTCAAGGGTACTCTCAAGTTGAAGGCATTGATTTTGGAGAGACCTATGCTCCCGTGGCTCGCCTTGAGTCCATCCGTATCCTCCTTGCATATGCATCTCATCATAATTTTATCTTGCAACAAATGGATGTGAAAAGTGCTTTTCTAAATGGTCCACTTAAAGAATTAGTATATGTTAAGCAACCACCGGGTTTTGAGGATCCCAAACTCCCTAACCATGTCTACAAGCTCGATAAGGCGCTCTATGGACTTAAACAAGCTCCACGTGCGTGGTATGAGCACCTTAGAGAGCTTCTAGTAGACCGTGGATTTGAGGTTGGGCAAATCGATCCCACTCTCTTTACCAAGAGAGTAAAAGGGGAGCTTTTCATATGCCAAGTCTATGGACGATATTATCTTTGGCTCAACTAACAAAGCTTTCAATGATGAATTTTCAAAGCTTATGACCGATAGGTTTGAGATGTCCATGATGGGAGAGTTGAAGTTCTTCCTTGGTTTTGAGATCAAGCAATTGAAGGGAGGGACTTTCATCTCTCAAAAAATATATCCAAGACATGCTCAAGAGGTTTGATATGGTTGGTGTTAAGGAGAAGCGCACCCCAATGGACACCAAGGTTCATCTACAACTTAACCCAAAGGGTATAGATGTCGATCAAAAGGTATACCGTTCCATGATTGGTTCTTTGCTCTATCTTTGTGCATCTAGACCCGATATTGTGTTGAGTGTAGGGGTGTGTGCAAGGTACCAAGCCGCTCCTAAAGAAAGCCACATGATTGTGGTCAAAAGAATCCTGCGATATTTGATTCATACCCCAAAGTTTGGTTTGTGGTACCCCAAGGACAAGGTTTTCTCTCTTCGTGGGTACACGGACTCGGATTGGGCCAGTGATCATGATGATAGGAAGTCAACTTCTGGGGCTTGCCAATTTCTTGGTGGTTCCTTGGTGAGTTGGTCTTCCAAGAAGCAAAATTGTATATCTCTCTCCACCGCCGAAGCCGAGTATGTGGCCACCGCAAGTGCATGCACCCAATTGTTATGGATGAGGCAAACTTTAAAGGAATACGTGTCAATTGTGACAAAGTGCCTTTTTATGTGACAATGAAAGTGCTATCAAGATTGCTCACAACCCGGTGCAACATTCAAGAACCAAGCATATTGAGATTCGTCATCATTTCATTCGAGATCATGTTGCCCGTGGTGATATTGAGCTAGGCCATGTTCCCACAAGAGATCAACTTGCCGATATTTTCACGAAGCCTCTTGATGAAGCAAGATTCACTTATTTGAGGAATGAGCTAAATATCGTGGATTCAAGGAGCTTGGCTTAACTATTTTGCATACACACCTACTTCTTGACTATTTATTGTGTTTAGGTGTAGGCATGGACATAGGGGGAGTGCGGTCCTAACACATTGGACTATCCCTCCCCCCATTATGCCGACATCAAGAAATCATTTGCCTATCTATATTCGTGCTATGAATTGTGAGCTTAAATGACGAGTAGTGGTAGTGAACCCAAGATGTATCATCACGGTGTCACGCCACATACACTCATACATGGTGGCCTTGGCCACGACCGCCCTCCTCCTTATGAGGAGTCGATCTTATTTGGTTCTTATTTGGGTTTCTAGACCTTTTTTGCTTTGGGAGAGTGCTCAAGTTTGGCCTTTTATGTTGATTCTTGCAAATTTGGGCATACTCTTTTTCACCGGTTACAAGTTCTATCCTAAGCCAAACCTTATCCCAAAAGACCTCTCTTCCAAAAATGCCTTTTATTTCGTACGCTCGGTGATGTTGAAGGTCGGAACCGGTGACAAAATGTTGTTACAGCTCCTTTTTGGGCCATAACAGCCTTTTGCCCCTAGGCACCGGTACTACCGGTCCTGGAAGCGGTACTACCGCTGGCTCGGGTGTCTCTGCCCCTTGTCAGCGCGTGGGGCCCGGGAATCGGGAGCGGTACTACCGCTGGATCGAGCAGTAGTACCGCTCGTGCGGGCACGAGTGGATAAGGGGTCGGGGAGGACGGGTGGAAGTCAACTGCTTCCACTTTCCCCAACCTCCCCTTCCTCTCCTACTCTGATCCGCCACCGCCGACCTCCATCAACGCTGGGACCGAGCTCCCCGGCCTTGGATCTTGCGATCCTTGCCCCGGAACGGCTTGGGCATCTCTCCCCACCCTCGATCCTTTGCCACGAGCACCCGTAAGTTCTCTCCCTCTCTCTCATCTAGTTGATGGATGAAGATGACTAGATTACTTTCCTCTCGGTGTTCTTGACAAATTGGTTTGGTAGAGATGCAATTTAGGAAGTCTAGAACCTTGTGTACCGATATTGTTAAGAATAATTGGCTAGATTTGTAGTTCCTCATCTAGAGTTGTTGGATTTGACTAGGGATGTTCTTCATGTTCTTCGTTGAATGGCTTACCATCTTGTGTCAAATCCAACCCCACTAGATGTTGTACTCTCACCTAGCAATTGATTTCTCCTTTTTGTGTACACCCGTGTTCTTGGTTCCCTAATCATGAAATATTTGTGCATTAATCATCTCCGTGCTTTCCCTATCCATTGCTTTTCAGAGGTGGGGCTGGTTCTAGTGGTTCCGATGCTCGGGGCAAGAAGCAAAGGTCTGATGAGATGGAAGAAGAGTTCGACCCCGTTGTTGCCAAAGGCAGAAAAGGTGCTTCCAAGAAGAAGCCTGCAGCCAAGGGCAAGACCCTCTCCGCTAGTGAAATGTCTGACAAAGACTATTAATCCTTGAGGAACAGAGATCCATATGCCGTTGATAGAATGAATTTGACTCCTCAGTTTCGGGGCAACAATCCTATCTTCTATACTCGTTTTCAAGAGGAGTGCTACAATGAGATTCTTTACCGGAAGCCCAATGACAATGTGATAGAACAACGGTACATTGATATCCACCACATGGAGAGAAAACCTGAATATTTTGAGAAGCCCTGTCTATGTTCCATGATTTTGGGATTGTTCCCATCATCACCCTTCAACAGAATTATGATGAAGCCCTTGTTTGCCAATTCCTTGCCACCGTCTATTTTGGCACCGAGAACCCAAGGTACATCACATGGATGACAAGAGACACGAAACTTACCGCTCTTTGGAGTGATGTTGGTGCTATGCTTGGGTATGAAGACTTTGGTCCCCATTGGACCGATGCTCACGAAGACAAGTACTTCAGGGTTCATGTTAATCCAAAGCCCTTGACCAAGGATGACCTCGCTCCCCTCTATACTTTTGGAAGAGGTACACTATTGGCACTCAGAGGGTCTCTATCCTCCATATGAGATCATGCATCGCATTTACCGGGCAACCATCAACCCCAAGGTCGGCAATTTGGATCAAATTCACAGCTACCTAGTTACCTTGATGGTGCTGACTCATCAAATGAGAACCAAAGGGAAGAAACTGGATGTTATGGATTACCTTTGGAATGAGATTTGGAATGTCACAATGTACAAGAAGAATGCGTGCTTTGCCCCCACTCATTATGAAGATCATCCTTTGGAAGTGGGCCAAGGAATGTCCCACTGCGGGGCTTAGTGACCCCAACACTTGGCTCGTCCACAAGCCCAAGTGTTGGGGGGATCGTAACCCGGTAGGTCCATGAAGAGGGAAGCATGACCCGCCAGGCAGGAGGCTGGGCGAGGCCAGCTAGCCATCACCATGGGCCGGGTTACACAGATGGGCCGGAGAGCTTGTCGGTAACCCAGCCAGTACAAGGAAGGTTCCAGAAGACCCAAAGGCGGAACGCGTCACGGAGTCCAAGACTTGGAGGGCACGAAAGATTAGAAGAGTTAGAGTAGGACTCCAAGTACGGGCGTAACCCAGCCTTGCCTTGTACGTGACAAGGAGACTCGGCTGCCTTTATAAGCCGGCTCCTAGGTCATAGACAGATAAGCTGAAAGTTAGTCGAGACACACCCCTGTAACCTAGACTCGTAACTCGGCGATATCAGAGCCCGGGTTTCGAGATCTCCAGATCAATAACAAACAAGCAGGAAGTAGGTCTTTATCTCCTATGGAGAGGCTGAACCTGGGTAAACCCTTTTTCCCCGTAGAGCGTGACAATCTTTTGTACACTAGAGCTGCCATGACCCCCAACTCAAGTTACCCCCTGCTAACATCTGCCGTGACAAAACCACGACAGTTGGCGCCCACCGTGGGGCCTGAGCCAAAAGGTGTTTACATCACGGGAGAAGCTCTGCGCGGTATGCGAAACCTCGCCATTGGCGAGATCACCATCAACTCACAAGGAGAAAGCATCGTCGATGATTTTGGGTGGAACCCGGAGTCAGATCAGATCGAGACCGGCGACGTCATCCCGATCGGCCGGATCAATGTCTTCGTAGGCATGGTGCACGCCTCGAGACCCGGCCAGGAGGAAAGCGCGTACAATTCTGTATCAGGAGCCGCTACCATCGTAAACTCGAACAGAGAGGAATCGGTGGGCACGACAGAGATCGATTTTCCAGTCGTTATGCAGGAGGCCTAGTCAGAGGAGCCGGCATGGGCGCCGCGTGACACCATCAATGAAGATACTGAGTCAATCTTGGAATTGCTTGAGGACCGTTGTGGATATGGAATTGAGGAAGAGGAGTACGAATCATCCCCGGGTCCGGTACGCTGGGTCGGAGTATACACGACACCATCAACATATCTTGACCCGATGGCAGTTTCAGCGGCGGCGACGGCAGCGGCAGCGGCTCTAGCCCAGAACCAACAACAACAACAGCCACCGCCACCGCAGAACCAACTTGTGATTCATAACCCGCCGCAGCCCCGGGTCGATGGAGAAGAGGCATCAATATCTATAGAAAGCGAAACTACATCACGTCACATGAACCAATTTGGTTTCCAGATGAATAGTTCTACGGGAGAGGGGACTTCCAATGCTCCAAACCCGGCTCTGTTTAGTAATAACCTGATATTAGATCCTGTCGTATTGGAAACGGTGGTCACCCCGGAGAACGCAGCATCCCGGGCTAGAGAGCTAGACACCGCACGCCGTGCTTTAGCACAACAGCGGCGGGAGGTCGCAGCAGAGAAACAACAGATGGCAACCAGGCAGCGGCAGTTGGACGAGCAGGAGAATCGCCTTCGCCAAACCGCTAGCATCATGGAGAATCGCCAGAACGACGTAACCCGACAGCAGATCGGGAGATATCAGAGCCGGCTTCCTCTGCAAGGTGAGACTTTAGATCCGGCTAACCTATTTGTCCACCACAGGACCAACCCATCAGGATAGTACCGGCTGCTGGAGCCGGCACTATATTCACTGGAGGAGTCATACCCGGTAACGTCGAAACCGGGTCACCAAGGTTGCTCACCGGAGGAGCCGGGGGAAACACTGGACCTATGCCACCACCGCCACCCAGATTTCATACACCGCAAGGTCACTACAACAACCCAACGGATAACGTGTATGCAGCCACGCTAGCGTTAGACCATATCCCATTGGGAGATTCGCCACAAGAAATTGAGGCCCGGCGTGCCATAGACATGTTGCGTACAGCTGTGGTTCAGCAAGCAAATTATCCAGATAACATAAGTGGTTTACATGGAACACCATATAACAGTCGCTCGAGGAGCCGACAGGGAGAGAGCCCGAGGCAGCACCAATCAAGTTCAGCGCGACGGAGGGCAGAGCAGGAAAATCAGCAACCACCGCCGCCTCCACCCAGACAGGCCGCTCCCGCGGCTTCGGCTGCGCAAGCCATTGTTGATAATTCAAGGGCGAGACATGCAAAAAATTCCGTAGGACGCGCCGGAGGAGCCGACGCGGGGCCTGCGGCAGGAGCAGCAGTGAGTTCACCAGCACCATTGGGAAGGCCGGGTCACGCAATTTCATTATCAGTGTTAGCCGGCCCAAAGTGTCATTCAGATACCATTAGAGCGGAGCCTTACCTGGATAAATTCAAGGAGCCTAGCAAGATAGCCAATTATGATCCCAGTATGGAGCCAGAAGCTTGGTTGAGCAGTTATGAGATGGTGATGTGTATTCGCAATGCTTCAGAAAACATTCAAGCCAAATTTATGTATCTTATGATGACAGATGGAGCAACTAAGCTATGGTTCAATACCCTACCTGAGAGATCCATCAATTCCTAGAGTAAGTTGAAGGCGAATTTTATCAAAAACTTTCAGGGAACTTGTAAGCGGTTGTATTCTATTGAGGATTTAGATCGATGCATACAGAGGAAGGGTGAGTCAGCTCGCACCTGGATGCGCCGGGTCACAGAGATCCTTCACTCGTCCACATATCTTACCCAGAAACGCGATGCAGTCAATGGAGAAAACTGGTAGATATGACCCTCTTGTTCAGAAGCTGGGACGCATGAAGTCCGGGTCTCAGAAATCACCATGGGAGAACTGATGGAGGCATGCAACAGGCACGCTTCTATAGATAAAACAAAGGATGATAACGAGGTAGAAAAAGGGAAGGGCCCTATAAATAATGGAGGAAAGAACAACAATGGTGCTGGGCAGAACAACAACAACAATAATAACGGGAATCAGAATAAGCGCTCGTATGGTGAAGGAAACTCAGATTTTGTTGCTAACACCAATTCCGGGTTCCAGAGATAGAGGAGAGACGACAATTATCGAGACAATGGAGGAAATTTCAATGGTAACAATAATTATCGAGGCCCGCCGCGTCTAACCAACCATATTGAGGCATTCAGGATGTCGTGTCCTCGACACAGTAAAATGGGTAGACCAGCCAATCAGTCCTTTGAACAATGTGTGGATTTGCAGAGGTGCAAGAACGAGGAAATAAAGAAGGCGTTGAATGGCGGCGGTCGTGGAGGAGGAACCGGCCCTGGTGCTAACCCGGCAAACAGGCCACCTCCCGACGGAAATGCTGGACTCAGCAACGGAGGAAATAATCAAAACAGATATGACCAAGGCGGGTTCTAGGCAAACCCAAAGCAGCTTGGCCAGTATCACATTCACACCACCAATGCATCAAGGAGAGAAAGAAAGTTAGTCAAGCGATCAGTAAATGCAGTATCATCAGCAGTTCCAAGGTACTTGAAGTGGTCAGAATATCCAGTCACGTGGAGCAGAGCAGATCACCCGCCACTAGTAGAGCACCCGACTCTCCTTGCCTTGGTGGTAGCACCACAAGTGGGAGGCTTTGTTTTACATAAAGTGCTCATGGATGGAGGAAACAGCATCAATATTTTGTATTACGAGACTTTCTTGCGTATGGGTCTCGGAGATTCATAGCTGTAGCCAACAAATTGCGTCTTTCATGGTATAGTTCCTGGGAAATCAGCAAAGCCGAAAGGGAGAATAACACTTGAGGTTGCCTTTGGCGAGTCCAAAGATAATTATCGATCTGAGATGATTACATTTGAAGTGGTGAAGTTACAAAGTCCATACCATGCCTTGTTCGGAAGACCCGCCTTTGCCAGATTCATGGCAAGGCCGTGCTATGTTTACCTGCAGCTGAAAATACCGGGTCCTAAGGGAATTATCACTGTTCATGGAAGCCGCGAGATGGCAGCAGAGTGTGACGATGGAGATGCCGCGTTAGCTGAACGGGCCTGTGCAGAAGAGGAGTTGAAATTTTACAAGTCTAGGGTAGACCCGGAAGATTGTATAGTGCTGAAGAGGCCAACTACTGAAGAGAAAGCAAAGTTTAAGTCAGCCCAGGATACAAAGATGGTTGATTTCACACCTGGCGATTCTTCCAAGCAGTTTGCTATAGGGTCCAATCTTACTTTCAAATAGGAAAGCGCGCTCATCGAGTTCATCCATGAGAACAGGGACGTCTTTGCATGGACACCTAGTGACATGCTCGGAGTACATGCTGCACTCGCTGAGCACAGCTTACATGTTGATCCCAAAGCTAGACCCGTCAAGCAAGGATTACACAGATTGAACGAGGAAAGAAGAAAAATTGTTGGTGAAGAGGTAGCCCGGCTTTTGGCAGCCGGCTTTATCATGGAGGTTTACCACCCGAAGTGGCTGGCTAACCTGGTTTTGGTCCAGAAAAAGAATGGAGAGTGGCGTATGTGCATAGACTATACCAGCCTCAACAAGGTATGTCCTAAAGATTCGTTTGCTTTACCACGTATTGACTAGATCATCGATGCCGTGTCTGGCAGCGAGCTCTTGTGTTTCCTAGATGCATATTCAGGTTATAACCAAATCAAGCTCAAAGAGGAGGATTGGGAGAAAACTGCATTCATAACCCCCTTTGGTACTTATTGCTACAAAAATATGACTTTTGGATTAAAGAATGCTGGAACAACTTACCAGAGATGCATCCAGAATTGCTTCCACGATCAGATTGGGCGCAATGTACATGCTTATGTTGATGATGTTGTTATCAAGTCTCAAAAAGCCGGGTCACTTATTGATGACCTGAAGGAAACTTTTGCCAACCTGTGGTGATACGATATGAAGCTTAACCCGACCAAGTGTGTGTTTGGGGTTCCAGCAGGAAAACTCCTTGGTTTCATCATGTCAGAGCGAGGGATCGAGGCAAACCCGGAAAAAATCAGTGCAATACACAGGTTGTAGAAGCCAGAGGAGCTAAAGGATGTTCTGAAAATCACGGGTTGTATCGCGGCCTTGAGACGGTTCATTGCGAGGTTAGGAGAAAAACCATACCATTATACCGGCTCTTGAAGAAAACAGATCACTTTGTGTGGGATAAGGAAGCTGATGATGCATTTGAACTCCTGAAGAAAACACTTACAGAGGCACCAGTTTTGGCGGCTTCCACGCCAAAGGAGCCCATGTTGTTGTACATTGTTGCCGGGCCACGAGCAGTCAGCGTCGTGGTTGTGCTAGAACGCAAAGAGGAAGGGAAATAATACCCGGTCCAAAGGCCGGTTTACTATGTCAGTGAAGTTCTCACAGAGTCGAAGCAGCGATACCCACATTGGCAGAAGCTAGTTTTCGGGGTCTTCATGGCAAGCCGGAAATTGAAGCACTATTTTTAGGAACACCCAATCACAGCAGTAAGTTCAGTTCCGCTGGCAGAAATCATCAGAAACACAGAGGCCACCGGGCGAATAGCTAAGTGGGCAATAGAAATGGGCTGTATCATATTGATTATGCACCTCGCAATGCTATCAAGTCACATGCTCTCGTAGATTTTGTTAATGACTGGACAGAGACAAACGCGCCCCCAACCACTCCAAGCACTAAGTCCTGGGTCATGCATTTCGACGGGTCTAAGCAGCTCGAGGGTTCAGGAGCCGGCGTTGTCCTTACCTCACCCAAAGGATATAAGTTGAGTTACGTTTTGCAAATTCATTTCGATTGCTCTAACAATGTGGCTGAGTATGAAGCCTGGTTACATGGTTTGCGTATCGCAAAGGAGATGAACATCAAACGTATTTTGAGTTTGGGAGACTCGGATCTCGTTTCCCAGCAAGTATCAGGAACATGGGATAGGAAAGATGCCAATATGGCGGCTTACAGGAGAGAGGTGGATAAAGTAGCCGGGTTCTTTTCAGTCTACCAGGTGGATCACATTGACCGCAGAAAGAACGAAGCTGCAGATGCTCTATCAAGACTCGGCTTTCGCCGCGAGACGGTTCCACCTAATGTTTTCTTAGCTGAATTGTGGAGTCCGTCAGTCAAGATACCCACGGAGGAAGAACTTGCATATCCAGACCCGGATTCAGAAGAATTGGTAGCCGCCTTACATGCAATCCCAGAGTGGACTGAGCCATATCTGGCGTATTTGTTGCACGGAGAATTGCCGACTCAAGAAATCATAGCCCGACAAATTGTGCGCCGGGCCAAAGCATATGTGGTTGTAGACGGCTCCTCTGATATTGAGTCATGAGCATGAGCCTCTGTTTGAGAAGGCTCCGTTGTGTCCGGGTCAGAAGGAGAGGCAGTAGCCTCTAGAGGAGTGGCCTTGGCACTAAGCAAAAAGAGATAGTAAATATCAAGAAAAGTTATAAGCAGGAAAAATAGTATTAAGGTATATGCATAAAGAATAAGTGTTTTACCCAACATTGATGCGACAATCTTCAGGCATATGCACGCTCTCATCCGAAGAACCTGACAAAGAATGGGACTTAGCGACCCAGGTTTTGCTAGCTAAAGGATGTGAAGTACTGGGACTCTTCTGTGGTTGCTTGACCCTGCGGGTTGGAGCAAAAGGGGGAATACCTGTGTTGAGTGACCCTTGGCTTGTAGACCGGGTCTTGCGCTTCTTGTTGGCCTCGACTTCTTTTTCCTGTGGTTGATCTTCAGGTTGAGATTGGTTCATCATATAACTATAAAGGCGAGAATAAGGCACCTTTGCAACTGCGGCCCGGGTCCTCTTCTTGGCTGGCGGTTCGTTGGGCTGTGGGCCCGGCAAGTCAGAAATTGCCGGGTCATTTAGACCTGGAAGAATAATCACCGGGTTATGAGTAGAAGAGCCCCTTGGAGTGGCTTCACTGTTAATTAGGTCAAGGAAGAGCCGGCAGCGGAGTTAAGCTCACCTTCATCATCCTCATCTTCGATAATCTCCACGTCTTCGCCATCAGGAGAAGAGACGGGAGTATAATCTACACGCCACCATTCGGTGTCCCGATCAGAGCAGAAAAATAAAGCATGGTATAATATTTGGCATCAGCCGGGTTATCAATTATAGAAAGGAAAAACAGTATTTTACCGTGGGAGGTTTGTTCTGCACATTGAAGGGGGCAAGCCCGGTCAGTGCGATCTTGGTTTTGTTCTCGCCAAGCAGCTTCTTGGCATTCTTCACAAGTTGACCATCAGTGAGTGTAGCTTCCGAATAGAGCATGCTATCGGTGGTTTCACAGGTATATTCATGAAAGAACCGGGTCCTGATGCTAAGGGGCTGGATAAACCACCCAACCCAGCACTTGACTAGGTCCACGCCAGTGAGACCGTGGGCGAGCAGAGCCCGGGCTCGGTGAAGAATGGGCTGGACCAAGACTCGGTCTTCTTCAGAGGCGAAGCTGTTCATCTTGGCGTCAAAGATCAAGGGGGAGTTCCGGAAAGCTGGGAAGTGGGCATCGTCACCCTTAGGAGAAGTATCCTTGCAGTAAAAGTATGAATTTTGCCACCCCTTGGGATGGCTGGCCAAAAGAAGAGCCGGGAAGTCGCATTCTTTCCGGTGCTGGATGGAAACCCTGCCGTAATAGCCTAAAGGAAGATCTTTGCGGCCTTGGGGATTGCAGTAAAAGATTTCGAGAAATAAATCTAAACTAGGAGCCATTTGGAGGTAATCCGCACAGAAAACAACAAAGTTGTTGATGTTAAGGATTGAGTTGGGAGCTACATCTAGAGTTGTGAGGCCAAAGTATTTAAAGACTTGGCGAAAGAACAGAGAACCTGGAGGACGAAGACCACGAATGACATGGTCGATAAGAACAACGATCTCGCCGTCCTTTGGTTTGGGACGGATTTCCTCGCCGGCGGCGCGCCATTGGATCTCAGTCTTGGAGGGGAGCTCGCCGCTGTTCTCGTATTGCTACAACATCTCCTCCATCACCGTGGACTTGGTCTAGTTGACTGGCACGGATGGCGGAGCAGCGGCGGAGCCCGAAGCACCACCGGTGGTTTTCTTCACAGCTTTGGGACCACCGGCCTTCACCTTGTCCTTCCCCATGGCACCCGAGCTCTGGTGATGACCATTTTTAGATATGGAGTAGTGGAGCAAACCCTAGCAATGGCGGGTGCGAGGCTGGGATGGTGTGGAGCTGCGATGCATGCGATTCGAGCTGATATCGGAGGCGCGGCGATGCTGGATGGCCTGACTGCGACTGTGGCGGCGCTAGCAAGCTAAACCGATGCTCGATTTTGGATCTGAGTGGCGGCGGCTTCGTGAGGCTGAAGACGAAGTGGCAGGGGAATGGGGAAAGTGATTCCCGTTTACCCTAGCCCTGTACTTATAGGCGCAGTAAAAAGCCCTAAGGGCATTGTGGTAAAAAGAAAGAGATAAGATAAGGATCTTTGACTAGCAGTCAACGACAACAGGATAAGACAAAAGGAATATCCTTTGACCAAAAATTGACTAGAATCGTTGGATGTTTTTCACTAAGTGTTGAGAAGAAAACCGGAGGTGTATAGACCCGGTGGACTGTGGCTGGGTTACGATATGAGCCGACAAGAAGAGTCGGCTTAGTTAAAAAAAAAGCTATGTAACCCGGTTAATTATTTTTATGAGTTATTCTTATTTTCAGGAGGCTAACCCGAACAGCAAGGATGGCGACTCACTCTAAGAGCTGAAGCATATATCTAAAAGAGGAGTACGCCCGCCTGGTGTCCAAGTTATCATGGGGGCTACTGTTGGGGGGATCGTAACCCGGTAGGCCCATGAAGAGGGAAGCATGACCCGCCGGGCGAGGCCAGCTAGCCATCACCATGGACCGGGTTACACAGATGGGCCGGAGAGCTTGTCGGTAACCCGGCCAGTACAAGGAAGGTTCTAGAAGACCCGGAGGCGGAACGTGTCACGGAGTCCAATACTTGGAGGGCACGAAAGATTAGAAGAGTTAGAGTAGGACTCCAAGTACGGGCGTAACCCAGCCTTGCCTTGTACGTGACCAGGAGACTCGGCAGCCTTTATAAGACGGCTCCTAGGTCATAGACAGATAAGCTGAAAGTTAGTCGAGACACACCCCTGTAACCTAGACTCGTAACTCGGCGATATCAGAGCCCGGGTTTCGAGATCTCCAGATCAATAACAAACAAGCAGGAAGTAGGTCTTTATCTCCTATGGAGAGGCTGAACCTGGGTAAACCCTTTTTCCCCGTAGAGTGTGACAATCTTTCGTACACCAGACCTGCCATGACCCCCAACTCAAGTTACCCCCTGGTAACATCTGCCGTGACAAAACCACGACACCAAGCAACTCCGTGTCAAAGATCATAGCGAGAAGGCAAAGGGTACCAAGACTGCTAAAGGCAAGGCCAAGGAAGTTATCGATGATGAAGGCCCATCACGGACTCCCAAGGAAAGTGGGTTCACATGGATGGCTCGTCAAATGAAGAAGGCGTTTTGTGTGACCAAGGCTCTTGAGAAGCGCACTTGGGAACGTGAAGCGAAAGAGAAGCTTGCTCGTCAACACGACATTCAACGTCGCCATGACCAAGGTGAAAAAGTGGCTTTCGGCTCCGAAAAGAACATTCCAACCTATGAACAGTGGCAAGCCAAGGACTCCAAGGGCGAAATCATCACTTGGTCGGACTATGAAGATGATGAAGAAGAAGTGTCCTCTCATCGTCGCCCTTGGCCCCAAACTATCGAGTGATCTTGGGATGCTAGCATCGGTTTCTCTCCTTTTTGGTGTCTTGATGCCAAAGGGGGAGAAATATCTATTAGGATTTCGAAGAGATTTGCTTGGGAAGTCACAAGCTTGGTTGCTTTTTGGTTGATTTGTTATGAGCTTGTGAACTTTATTTGTCGGTTTTAGTTGGTGAACCTCGTGTGTTATGCATGGTGTAAGACATGTTGAACTTAATTATGCTTATGTTTCCATGCTTATGTTGCTTATGTTGTGCAAGTTTTTTACTTTATGCTCTATATTATATCTTGCACGGTTTGTAAAATCTAGGGGGTGTGTTGATCCTATTTGTTGTGCATTTGAGCATTCAAAAGCTATCCTTGAATATGCACACATCTAGGGGGAGCTCCGTCTAAATTTTGCAAATTGTTTTGTGGCAAATTGTTGTATTGTCATCATCCACCAAAAAGGGGGAGATTGAAAGAGCATATGTTGCTCTTGATCATGTTTTGGTGATGTTGACAATACAATATGTGCCCCTAACTTGTTGTTTAAGTGTGAACAGGTTTTTACTATCATCTTCGGTGAATTCGCAACGAGAAAAGGAAGAGAAGAAGATGTTTCTGGTCAGGAGCGGTAGTACCGCCCCTCCGGGCGGTAGTACCGCTGGCTTCCTGTAGCCAGAGACCAGGCGGCAGTACCGCGCCTCTGTACCACCCAAACGGGCATCGGGAGGCCATGTGCGGCACTGCCTGCGGTACTACCGGCGGTAGTACCGCCGGCGCAGGGTCGAAGGCATGGTCAGTGCCATGGTTGACCGAGGCGGCGGCAGTACCGCCCAAACGGCCATCTGGAGCGCATGTGCGGCACTGCCCGCGGTACTACGGGTGGTAGTACCGCCGGCGTGGGATCGAGGCGCAGTCAGCTCCAGGTTTGACCGCGGCGCAGAAGGCGCTAGCGGTAGTACCGCCCGGCGCATCGGTACTACCGCTGGCTCGGGCTGGAGAGCTCCAACGGCCAGATTTTGGAAGGGGTATTTAATCCCCTCCACCTACCTTGGGACAAGTAGCTCGCCCAAAATTGAAGACCACCATTAATGCAAGCTCAAGCTTCACTAGATCTCCCAATCGCTCCACCCAAACTTGCTGATCTTTGGAGGATTGAAGGAGAAGGCCCGGATCTACATCTTCACCAAAGCGTTCTTCATTTCCCCCTCATTCACTTGAGGGATTTGGGCCTAGGGTTTCCACTAGGAAAACCTAGGCATATTGTTGTACTTACTTGCTTAATACTTTTGTGTGGTAGGTGTTGTAGTGGTTGGGAGCCCCCAATCCTTTTGTGGGTTAAGCCTCAAGTTTGTTGTAAGGGCTCCGGATTCCGCCTTGAAGGATTCCGATAGTGGAAGGTGAACCGAGCTTTTGGGCAAGGTTCATCAGGGAATAGGGTGAGGCCATTTGTGGCGTTTGAGTTTGAAACTCACACCCCTCCAACGAGACGTATTCCCCTAAAAAGGAGAAACTCGGGAATACATCCTTGTCTCCGCGTGCTTCCCATTTGGTTACTCCTTTATCGCTAGCTCTTACTTCTATCGTGCTTAGTCTTGTGTTAACTTGTCATATAGGTAAATTCACCGTAGTTGCATATCTAGAGAATTTACCTTTGTGTCAAGCCTAAATTCGAAAAAGAGCTAAAAATTGAGTAGCACCTATTCACCCCCCCTCTAGGTGGCCTTACCGATCCTTTCATCAAGGGGCCCATAGTGGATAGTGTCTCTTCTTTTTGTGGGACGACTTGAGCAGATAAGGTGAAATTTTGTGGCATCGGTGAGTGGTGTGTGAACGGGTTCGTAGCAGTAAACAAAAAAAAATCCTACCGACGATAACCACAACTAGCCAAGATCTATCTATGACACATGAAAGTAACAGAGGGAACGGTGATCATACCTTTGAAGACCGTAAGCGTCGACGATCAAAAAGATATGTTTCGATGACAACGCGCGATGAAGACATACGGCAATGCTGACATCAAGGTCGTGTAGTCATACACGCTCCGAGTGCCACAAGTGCAGCACCTCCGAGGGATTACACACATACGGTGTAGGTGACGTCCCTCCGAGCTCCGGTCCAGCGAAGCAACGGAAGAAGAATAGCTCGGACCGAAGTACCAGCAGCACGACGGTGTTCGTATGGTGGAGAAACCTCTAACTCCCGCACAGTTCCATTTGCGGAACCACGAAAGAGATGAGAGGGAGAGAAAGAGAGAATTGGGGTGCTTTCAAAGGCAAGGGGGCACCTCTATATAAAGGTGGAGGAGGGCTGCCAACCTTGGTGGCTTGGCTGGTATGGGACGCACCCCTAGGTGGTGCGCCACTCCTTGGTGGGCCCCATGTGGCCCACCTAGGATGCCTCCTTGGTGCGCCTCCTTGTGGGGGGAATCTTCCCCCCCATGGGCCTCCCACTTGGGTGAGGCCCATTTAAGGTGGGTTGCCCCTAATAAAAATAAAAATATATTTAATTAATTACTTTATTTAATATTAAATACATATTATTTAATTTATTCTTGCTCTGAAACACCTTTTGTAGCCCTCCGATCTCCCTCAGATATTTCTCCCTTATTTCGAAACACCTTCTGGACTCCTCCGATCACCATCGGATAATTCCCAGAACAATTCTGGAGTTCGTTTCTCATTTCTCTTCGGTGTCAAGACTATTCCTATGCGTCGTCTACCCTTAAGTGTGACACCCTACGGTTCGGGATCACTCCAGACATGATCGAGACACCTCTTTGATCAATGACCAACAACGGTGTCGTGTCTCAGGTGACGGACACCAGGAGTAGATGGTACCCCCTTTTTAGGTTCGGCACGGGGCACGAAGGAGGCTGGAAGACGCCTTACCTAGGAGCAAGGTCGCCAAGTTCTTCGTCGGTGGGCGAGGGCAAACAACACCGAAAGACACACGGAGTTACCCAGGTTCAGGCCGCCCGGAGGCTAAAAGCCCTACTCCTGCATGTCTGGATTGAGAGGTTCATCATGGTGTAGTGTACAAGGGTGTTCTGGGGTGAACCCGGCAGAGTTTCGGCCGGAGGTAGACGAAGAGCAGATCCTGCCCTAGGGAGATCACCTCTCTCTCTCTCTCTCTACCCTCCAAACCCTAGTCTAGTCTTGCCTGAGCTCTAACTTGCTTCTCCTCCTTCTCCTCGGTGCCATGGTCCTCCTTTTATAGGCTAAGGGGATCCGACATGGGCACGCGAGGAGCATGAAGGGTTTCGGCAAGAAAACCCCTCGGCGGTCCTTGGAAGAGACGTGGCGTCCTCTCCTCCAAGCATTCTCTGGAGGGCGGCGTGGTCGTCCGCCCTTGGAAAAGGTGGGATGGACAAATCCTATCCGCCCCACCAACTACGCTCATGGCAACGTCACCAGGGCGCGGCCTTTATCTTGGCGCCCAAGTCTTCCACCAGCTTCCAGCGAGCTGGCGATCTTATCCTCTCGGCGGTACGGATGGAGGACCCGGGGGCGCGCCTGACCTCCTGCCGGGCGCACGGACCCGCGGGTATCCCGCCTTGTTCTCCGGGCGAGGGGGTGACCCCGGAAGGTCGCCTGGTCCTTAGCCGCAGAGCCTTGCTGTCGAAGTTGTCGGGTTTCCTTGGGGCAGATGGGCTAACCCATCTGCTATACTTGACTCGTTGCCTTGTCCATCTTCTTGGTGGGCCCCAGTGGAGGACCCACTTTGGCAGCATCAGGGAACCCCATGTTCCACTGCTGCGACAGTAGCCCCCGGGCATGGTCCCGGCGGCTCTTGCTCCAGCTGCTGCCGGGGCTATGGCCAAAGAGTTGGCCAAAGTGGGTACCCGTGCCTTGCCTGCTTTGCCCGAGGCTCGCCAGGGCGAAGTAGAGACGAGCCCCGAGCTTTTCTTGGACTTGGTCGCGGCGAACGTTGCGGTTCGCACGGACGGCCAACGTCTATCTTGAATCCAACGGGAGGGAGCGCTTGAAGCGGAACGTCCCCTCGATCCCGCGTCAGTCGGAGTAATGGGGCCGCGACGTGACGCGTGGGATGCCTTATAAGCCACGCCTCGCAATGTGGCCGTTGCTTCCCCAAATCTTCCGAAATCCCCAAATCGCCGCCACCGGAATCCGACTCTTCTTCTTCGCCGAGCGCCGCCCTCCTCCTCGGCCGCCCGGACTTCACTTCGGAAAGTCCACTCCTCTGCCGCTCATGGCGCCTAGGCGCGAGAGGGGAGGAGTGCGGAAGGTGAAGCAATCCGTAGCAGAGAAAGCGGCGATTGAAGCCTCTCGCGCCGCCGCCGCACTTCCCCCGAAGAGGGTGATGCAGGTGTGTTTTCTCCAAGCGTGTATGCTGATGAGAAGAAGGTGGATCCTGCTCGCCGCGCAGTAGCCTTGGAATTTCGTGGCGGTGAAGAAGTGGGAATCCGTCCCGGAGAAGGTCTTCAGAGAGAAAGTGAAGTGGTCACCTTCCACAACTTTTCGGTGATGGGACTATTGCCCCCTTTTCATCGTTTTTCCTCGCCATCCTGGAAGCGTTCGGACTGCATATGCTTCATTTGCATCCGAATGCGGTGTTGATTTTGGCCTCCTTTGCCTATGTGTGCGAGGCATTCATTGGGGTAATGCCCTCGGTGGCCTTGTTCCGTCACTTCTTTGTTCCCCACCTGGGAAGGTCGAAGTGGATAGCCGGCGGGTTACCTTTCGCCTCAGGAAGTCGTCGCGCACCAATACCCAGCTGTGAAGCTTAACCCGACTGGGGAGAGTGGAGGCACAATTGGTACTTCATTTCAGTGGGAGGCTTCAATCCCCACCTCCTGACGCCAACCTTCCCTGCCGAGCGTCTGGCCAACTCCAAAGATAGAAGCTCCCAAGGTCCGGCTCTTGCCCCAATCATTGAAAGACTAGCCGAGCTCCGCAACCAAAGGCTGACATGCTCCGCCATTGTGGGTGACTTCATCCGAAGAGGAATCGCCCCGCTGCAGTACAGGTCACGGCTGTGGAAGGTTCAGCCGAGGATTGGACTCCTCTTGCAGTGGAAAGAATGGTCGAGCAAGATGCTCTTTCTGCTCCCGTGTTCCTTTTCATCTTCCGCCAGAGTTCTTCCCCTCTTTGAAGGCTCAGGTGCTGCGGTTGCCCGGATCCTCATGCCGGAATGCAACGCATTTGGGATTGCTGGCACCGAATTCCTGGATCCCCTTCCGGTTCCAGCGCAGAAAGTCGCACTGGGTCAAGGGTCTTCTATAGCTGCTGACTTGCTCGGCGGGGACGTTTCCCCGAAGGTCCTGATCTGTCCGACAATGAAGCTGAGGAAGAACTTGCCCCGGACGAGCCTGCCGGGTGCGCGGACCTTGCCTCTCCCCGAGAGGCGAGGGAGGTTCAGACGAGGGTCGAGGGTGCAGCGGTGGAACTGCTCCCGGAGCAGTCAGCGCACCCAATCCCACTTGACGAGCCAGAGTCGGAAGGTGACTCCGAAGCTCTCCCTCCTCCGCTCCTAGCTGATGACGGCGCCGAGGAGAGCCTGTCGTTGCCGATCCCTTCCGATGCTTTGGAGGAAAGGAGCTGGAGCGTCCCCGGAGCCAAGCGGACTCGAGGGTAAGTTAGAGTCCTTCTGACCCCGAGCGATGAATCTTTGCCTGACACTTTAATGACGTGACGCCTTGTTTTCCTCGTAGGTCCCCGGAACTCGGAAGTTCCAGGAAATGCCGCCGGGTCGAAGACGACGTTGAAGCTGAGAGACCGCAGAGAGCTCTGCCATGGACGTGGAGGAGCCCCCGGCTCCTGTCGAAGCTCCGTCTTTGCAGCGTGGCATCCAGGAAATGGGGGCGATGGTGGTGTGGACCCCCTTCCCCGAATTCGAGAGACGACTTCCCCGGCGGGACCACCAGCGAGCTCCTCGTTGCTTCCGGGTATGTCCTCCCGAAGTTCTGGACATTGTCTTTTGCGGCCGTGGCGCGGCCCTTGAAGACTTACTTGCCGCTTGTTGGCGCAGATCCTGAGGTGGCGGGTTCTCCCGGGAGCAGGCTCGACGTGGAGCCCCCGGAATCCCGTCAAGAACGCAGGATTGAGACCGGTCAGTCCTCGCGTGGTACCGTCATGACGAAGCCCGCGGATACTTCCCTCCCCCCAAGGGGAGGTACACGGGAAGCCGGCTTCTCGAGGGCATTCCCCAGCGCTGGGGAGTTCCTCGCCTTTGCTCGCGCCGAGATTGAGAAGCGAACGGAGGCTGTTCCTGGTGACGGGGAAGACTCGCGTGCTCGAGAGGTGAGGCTAGCTGCAGACGAGGAGACGCTCAAGCCCATGAGCTTAGAATAGCTCACGAAGAGTGGGAGCTACAGCAGTGTCTTGGCGACTTCGAGGAGCAGGAACAAGCCCATTTCGAAGCCTTGGAACAGTTACAACTGAGAGCTTTCCAAGACGAGGTCCGCCTGGAACAAGGGATGGAGAACGCGGCAGGGTGGACCCGACAGGAAGTTGAGCTGGAGAACGCAGGCCTTGCGAGCCAAGGACAAGATTATCGATTCCCAAGACAGGCGTCTCAGGAGGCTGGCTGAGATCTTGAGTACGAGCGAAAGCGTCTTCGGCAAGCAAAAAGGAATCCCAGAGAATCCGTGACGAGAGGGATGATCTAAGGTGGCAGGTAAAGTCCAGCGCCCACACCATAGCTGTGCAGCGGGAGGCCTTTGCTCGCGCTGGGGAAGACCAAGAAAGTGCGCTTGCTGGTCGTGCAGAGCTAAAGAAGCAAATCCAGCGCCTGAAAGAGGCGGTGGCATTCAGGGACGAAGCCAGCTCGGGCGAGAGCTACCCGGAAGGCTGAGGCTGAAGAGCTGGTTGCAGGCCGCGAGGCAATGGAAGCATCCAAGTCACAGGCTCAAATTGCCTGGGATCAGCACGAGGAGAAGTCCATCCAGCTTAAGGTGGTTCAAGCCGAGCTGGAGGAGACTAAGGCGGCGCTGGAGAAGGAAAAACACCAGTTCCAACTTCATCGGCGTGAGGATCACAACATCTTGCTCAAGATGTACACGTGGTCCTCGAAGATTGTGAAGGAGTTCACAGATCTGGGGGTGTCTTCTCTGCCCACCCTCAAGGCTGACCATTCTCGCACCTTTGTGCACTATCCCGCATTCTTGGAGTACGTGGCGATGCTGATTAGGGGCATCCGGAGCGGGCAAGCAGAGCCCCTTGCTCGGAAGGAGAGCAGGCGATCCGGCAGGCCATCACCCGTGTCGTCGTGGCCCTCCACCAGCGGCACCCGCAGCTTTCGCTGTTGTCCGAGCTAGAGAGGCTGGAACCTGGGATGCCGACTCCTCCAAACGCTGCTGGTCAGGTGGACGAGATCCTGGGGCGCCTTTCCCGTGAGGACATCCCGTGAGCCTGCGAGGTCCTGCAAGGGACAGGACAATACCAAAGGCCATGAACCAAGCTTTTGCAATTATATCGCCGAAAGGCTTATGAACTTTGTACTTTGAATGTAAATAACCTTTTCCCGAATTACATGAGTTTTATTGCACTCGTGGGGGCTTAACGCTCTGGGAAGGATCCAAGGGCGCGAGCGCTAACCAGCCGTGAGCAATCAGACTGATCTGAAGTGCTGACACAGGGCGCAACCCCCCCAGGGACCCACCGGTCTTGACCGTACGGACCTCAGCCCACGACTCCACTGCCAGAGGGAAACTAACAGTATTGTCGCGGAGGCGCTACCCCAAGATTACGCCCGCTTTCGCTTTAGCCAAAGTGTATAAAACCGATGCAACCAGGAAAAAGCCCGCGCGAGCGTGTTTATACTTAGCTCGCAATTAGCCTCCTTTCGGTATATTCCGGCAATTACTTCGTCGTGTTGCCACCGTAGCGGGTCTTCTATGCCGTTTTTCAGGCATAATTCTGCCCTGCCCCACAATTCTTGGCGGGAACAGGGCTTCCGTACCGAAATATACCCAAGGGCCCAGTGCACCCTCGTGGGGACTGGTCCTTGCATGCCGCTTGAAGGCACAACTGGCTGGCTGACGCCGGTCCGGAGACCCCGGAGGCCACCTTCTTGGTGATCCGGCAACTGGCTGGCATGATGGAAATGCCGGTCCGGAGACCCTCGTGCTGCGAAACCCGGAGGCCACCATTCTGGTGATCCGGCAACTGGCTGGCATGGTGGAAATGCCGGTCTGGAGACCCTCGTGCTGCGAAACCCGGAGGACACCGTTCTAGTGATCCGGCAACTGGCTGGCATGGTGGAAATGTCGGTCCGGAGACCCTGATGCTGCTCACTTCTGAGGACTGGAGGCCAACCACTTTGCGATCCAGTACTTCTGGGGAGGTCCACTCGGTCCCAGATGTATTGTCACTATATACCCGGGAGTTCCCATTCTCCTTCGTCAGAATTGCTGCAAACGAAAGTTTGGTCCCAACTGGCAGCAGTTAATCTTTGACAATCTTGTGTCCGTTGGGCTAGGCTTGGTTCTTCACGCCCTTCAGTCTGAATAGAGGCATTAGCGAAAGTCCGAAAAGATTTCCCTTTCTGCGGAGCTCCGGGATTGGCCTTGGTTTTCTTCGATTTCTTGGTGAAGGGGCAATCTCTGCAGATATATCCTGGTTCGCCGCAGGCATAGCACTCCACATTCTTCTGCCTTAACTGAATATCGTTGAACTGGAGGCACTCTTCCAGACTGTGTCTAACAGATCTGTGATACATGCACCACACTCTAGGCTGGCCATCCTTGCGCAGAGGAATCTTGAGCTCTTGGGGCACGTAAATGAGAGGATCTTCTAGGTGAGGATCGTCTTCCGCGCTCTGACCTGGGCCCTCGCCTTTCAGAGGTTGCACTGTAGGTGGTACGTCAGAGCAGAGTTCCTCCCTTTCCTCGTGCGTCCACGAGGGGTAAGGTACATCAATGCTCGTGGCGTTTTCCTGAGGCCTTTCCTCGCTGATTAAAGGACTGACATATGCCGCTTGTCGTATGAACTGTGCTCCAAAGTCCCGACCCTTGGTGGCGGATTGAAAGGATCATATGACACCTAGAGGGGGGGGTGAATAGGTGCTACTCCAATTTTAATACTTTTTCAATTTAGGCTTGACACAAAAGGTAAATTCTCTAGATATGTAACTAAGGTGAATTTACCTATATGACAAGCTAGCAACTAAACAAGATACACGAAGTAAAGACTATAAACAAGGATAGAAGTAACCGAAGTGAAAGCACGCGGAGACACGAATGTAATCCCGATTTCCTCCTTTTTAGGGGAGTACGTCTCGTTGGAGAGGTGTGAGCTACCACGAAGGTCAAAACTCCACAAAGGCATCACCTTCTTCTCCGATGAACCGCACCACAAAGGTTTGGTTCACCTTCCACTACCGGAATCCTTCAAGGCGGAATCCGGAGCCCTTACAACAACGATCCAGGGCACAACCCACAAGAGGATTGGGGGCTCCCGAACAGCTACAAATCTGTCACAAAGACAACAAGTGAGTACAATAATGAGCTAGGTTTTCCCAAAGGAAATCCTAGCAAAGGGTCCCTCAAGTGAATGAGGGGGAAATGAAGAACGGCTTGGTGAAGATGTAGATCCGGGCCTTCTCCTTCAATCCTCCAAGGATCAACGAGGTTGTGTGGAGGGATTGGGAGATCTAGTGATTCTCGAGCTTGCAACAATGGTGTTCTTCTTTTTGGGCGAGCTGGCTGGCTGGAGGAAGGTGGAGGGGTATTTATACCCCTCCCAGAATTGTAGCCGTTGCAGCTTCAGGAGGTCGAAATATCCGGCTTGAGTGACGGCCGGAATATCCGGCCCAGATTATGAAATGTCTGGCCCCAAATATCCGGTTTTGACAGAGAGGCTTGCACTTCTGGTCCTTAGTGAAAATTCCTGGGGGCTGGAATATCCGATCCAGAAACCAAATATCCGGCCCCAAAATTTCGGTTTATCCAGGGGAGCGCGCAAATGGTCCTTAGCAGAAATTCCAGGGGGCCGGAATATCTGGTCCAGAAACCAAATATCCGGCCCCAATATTCCGGTTTAGATAGAGAA
The DNA here is from genome assembly GCA_947311845.1 of Poa pratensis. Classification (NCBI taxonomy): domain Eukaryota; kingdom Viridiplantae; phylum Streptophyta; class Magnoliopsida; order Poales; family Poaceae; genus Poa; species Poa pratensis. The sequence continues at coordinate 53,654,238 of CAMZMU010000055.1, read as the reverse complement.
ACACATGAGCTCTGTTCTCACATCTTTTTGGAGTTTGATGCTTATAAGATTTTGCCCTAAATCCTGCATCACTTAAGCACGGTTAAATTATCGCTAGTGTTGTTGCCTAACACACAAAACATCGAGGGATCATGAAAATGCGCTTTCACGGATGTCGACAAGGACTCCTCTAGGACGAAACCGAGCCCTGGATACCGCAGGAACTCCATGGCTGCCTTAGCCTTTCTCTTCTTTGTCATCTTGGCCGGCGGATCTGGCGCCTCGCTCGTGAGAGTCGAAACCAGTGTCGCCCTGGAGGCGTCGGAGGACTTGAAGCGGATCTTGTCACGGACGAGAAGCTCGACGCAGAACTTGACGATGAACTTGACGCAGAACTTGATGTTGATGAAGAAGAAGACGAATCCAGCGCTTGCACCCCCTACCTGGCGTGCCAGATGTCGTGTCTCGGGTGACGGACACCGGGAGTAGATGGTACCCCCTTTTTAGGTTCGGCACGGGGCGCGAAGGAGGCTGGAAGACGCCTTACTCGGGAGCAAGGTCACCAAGTTCTTCGTCGGTGGGCGAGGGCAAACAACACAGAAAGACACACGGAGTTACCCAGGAGTAGGGCTTCTGGATTGAGAGGTTCATCATGGTGTAGTGTACAAGGGTGTTCTGGGGTGAACCCGGCAAAGTTTTGGCCGGAGGTAGACGAAGAGCAGATTCTGCCCTGGGGAGATCACCTCTCTCTCTCTACCCTCCAAACCCTAGTCTAGTCTTGCATGAGCTCTAACTTGATTCTCCTTCTTCTCCTCGGTGTCGTGGTCCTCCTTTTATAGGCTAAGGGGATCCGACATGGGCACGCGAGGGGCGTGAAGGGTTTTGGCGGGAAAACCCCTCGACGGTCCTTGAAGTAGACGTGGCGTCCTCTCCTCCAAGCATTCTCTGGAGGGCGGCATGGTCATCCGCTCTTGGAAAAAGGTGGGACGGACAAAGCCTGTCCGCCCCACCAACTACGCTAGTGGCAACGTCACCAGGGCGCAGCCTTCATCTTGGCGCCCAAGTCTTCCACCAGCTTCCAGCGAGCTGGCGGTCTTATCCTCTCAGCGGTACGGATGGAGGACCCGGGGGCGCACCTGACCTCCTGCCGGGCGCACGGACCCGCGGGTATCCCGCCTTGTTCTCCGGGCGAGGGGGTGACCCCGGAAGGTCGCTTGGTCCTTAGCCGCAGAGCCTTGCTGTCGAACTTGTCGGGTTTCCTTGGGGCAGATGGGCTAACCCATCTGCTGTACTTGACTCCTTGCCTTGTCCATCTTCTTGGTGGGCCCCAGTGGAGGACCCACTTTGGCAGCATCAGGGGAACCCCATGTTCCACTGCTGCGACAAACGGGATCTGGAAACCCATGATGGCCCATGTGCAATCCACAAATTAATTCGCTTGAACCTTAAACATCATATCATATTCCCTTTGTACCTCGATATTGTGTTTGTCCGAGACATGATCATCGGTATCCCGATACCTTAGTTCTATCTCGGTACGACAAACACTTGTTATCTCGTTCACATGATCACACATCCCGTGACCTAGTCACATGTTTGCAAACTTTGATGTGATCTCACCGAGTGGGCCCTAACTAGTATCTCTCCGACCTTCGGATGCACAAATTCCGCTCTTGATCCATAGCCTCAACATTTTCCTTCGGAAACCCGATAGACACCTTTATGATCACCCTGTTACGTGTGACGGTTGATGCAGTCAAGGTAGCCTTCAGAGATAGTGATTAAATATGATCTCACGGTTTAAGGATTTAGGTTACTATGTTTCTAACTATCACGACGATGAACATCGATCACGTCATGATACTTAAGTTGGGTATGTCCACCACATCATTCACCCAATGATATGACTTCATTGTCAATTGACATAAATGTCACATGATCGGGAAACCTCGATCATCCATTAACCAATGGACTAGTTAAATAGAGGCTATTAGGGACCTGGTTGTTTACATACCACACGTGTATTAATATTTCCGCTTAATACAATTATAGCATGGTATAAACCTAATTATGAACATATATGAGATACGACAATAATACATTTATTATTTGCCTCTAGGGCATATCTCCTTCAGTGTTCCCGCATCTTAGGGTGACTTGGTGTACATTGTGCAACCACACCTTTAGGTGAGACCTTTTCTAGCATTCGGGGAGCACTACGCCGCCGCACCTCCCCAACGGAGACTATATTACTTCGGGAAGTGAATTTCGGAACAAGTTTTCGTCTCAAGGTGTCTCTTGGTTATCTTTTATCTGAGCTTTACAACTTATATAGTTACTTTGTGATAGGCTTCATGTTTGAAGTTATATATCTTATTACTACTAGAAAATATGCCCGTGCGTTGCTACGGGTTGATTATTTGCTTGGCCACGTAGTTGCCGCGTAGAATACTCGGCCAAAAATCACTCTATCCACACTTTAGTTCTTTTGATCGAGCCGCCGTTAAATGTCCTAGCCCACTATTTAAAACTTTGATTCACACCGACATTTCAATAAACTCTCTTATTCTCACATTATATATTTCACATATTATATTTTAAAATTTCGTGCAATCAGCAAATTGATATAAGACAATAGTCCACATAACAAGACAATAAAAAATCTTGGTATGTATAAAAGGTACATAAAATTAAATCATTAAAGATTACAAATAGTCCATCCGTTCCATATTAGCTGTCACTGATTTAGTTACGTGACGACTAATTTGGGACATAAGAAATATACATTGTGATCTACAATTAGTTTTGATCTTTATCTTTTATATTGATTTGTCAGCACACAAAGCATTGATCTTTCCCCTCCTGTATATGTGCTACACGCCTACACCACGGTCAGCTCAATTGCTAGGCGGCACCACTGTGTACATAATGGTGTCCATTGCCGCCAGGAGAAGATAGCAAGGCCATGCTTGCCATTGAGTATGTCAGCTCACCAAAACCGAAGTCTGAATATTCAGACCGACCTACTTTCAGTGAAACTGTTTTAGAAACAGAGGCCCAACCTGATTATTCAACAAGCTTCAATCTGTAGCATAGCATGGGCACATAGCATCTGCAAAGTATAGTAGCTGCGGGCTGGCCCGTGCAATCTCGCCATGGTGCCGTGGAGGAAGCTCCTGTACGAGCTGTGCTCTGGGATCATGACGGAGAAGCCGGTGGTGAGTTTTCATAGGGCTATTTCGCTAAGCACCTGAACGGGGCGTGACCAACGCCACAGAGGACGGTAGAAAAAGTGAAAAACACGCGCGCATCCAAGAATCCAGCTGCTTGCCGTTGGTGTGTGGAACCGCATCTCCAAATTTAACATGGTGCCGGGTCGAGGCACCGCACCGGCCTATCCGATCCATGGCGGAGGCCGAAGACGAAGGTGAATTCCCTCAGCAACGTGTGGCTGGCTGCCGTTGTGGATTGGGGAGGATCAATCCCTACTGACGACCGGGAGGTGACGCCCTTGCACGATGACAGGAGGGAGCAGGAACGGGGCCGAGGCACACGGGTAGGTTTAGCGAACCGTTTTTTTCTCTTAACCGGTGGCAATTTCCGTAACATGTGATTTGTAGTGAGGGTAAAATAGTAAAAAAGGGACGGACCAACAAGAAGCCTTCCTGTTTTTATTATTAGGTAAAGATAACATATTTGTTCAGCTTGTTTAGTTAAACGCGAGTTCTATTCCATATTTATTTAACCCAAAAGTGTAATTGTTCATGCTTGAAGGGGCCAAAACGGGCGGGGTGGCACGACAGTCGCTAAACGCGGGGAGGCAAGGGCAGCATCGTTGACGAGCACATGGTGGTGGACTGTATGTCAGGCATCTGCCAGCGCCACCAGAGCTGCCCATGGCAGAAGGAGGGGAGGGTGAAAAACTGAAAATCCACATATTTGACCCTTTTGGCAAACTTTAGCAAAAAATAACTCTATTTCGAAAATATTTCTAAATCTAACCCTTTTTACCTTTTTAGTAGCTCCCAACGACGGAGCGCTATCCTCTCCGTTGTAGCGCCCTGCGCCGCGGCGCTACGCGCTTGCCTGCGTGGCATGGTGGGTCCAGTGTTCGGTAGTGTAGCGCCGCGACAGGGGGCGCTATCCGTGACGCGAAGAGCGCCTGCCGGATGACCTCCTCGTCGACGAGATTGAAACGCACGGCCGGCTGCTCGTGAAGAAGCAACATGGGCGCCAAGGAGGTTCGCCGGGCGCGGCTGGGCAGCATGGGCCCGGGTAGGCGGACGGCGCCGTCCTCGAGTGGGACCGCCAGGCCGCGCTGTCGCACTACATCCCGTTCCGCCCCTCCGGCGCGCCGGCCGCCGTCGTTACGCTGCTCAAGGCCCCACGTTCTGCTGCGACGTCGTGGACGACCTCCGGTTTCGCAAGTTCGGAGTGGGCAACGTGTGCGTGGTCGGGCACTCAGCTGGGCGCCGGGTTCGCGCTGCAGGTCGACAAGGCACTGGCCAAGGAGGTCGTGGAGTGCCACGTGTTCAACCCGCCGTCCGTGTCGCTGGCCATGAGCCTGATTCGCCGAGACGGCCGGCGAGCTTTGGGGTCGCGTGTGCGCGTGCATCCCGTACATGGGCACGCAAGCCGCGGACGCCGGCGGCATCAGCAACAGCGAGAGCGAGGCCAAGGCGTCGCTGGCCCGCGCGGGGATGGCGAAGTGGCTGCCGCACCTGTACATCAACACCAACGACTACATCTGCTGCTACTACAGCGACGCGGCGAGCGGGACGGCGACCGTCGCTGTCGGCAGCGGGGGCAGGAAACGCATCACCAGCAAGGACAGAGTGGCGAGGATGCTGGTCGTTTCCAAGGGGGCGAGCAAGTTCCTGCCCGTGCACGGGCTGGAGCAGTGGTGCGCTGACGATGTCGAGCTGCATGTGTCGCTCAACAACAGCAAGCTCGTCGACCGCCAGCTCAGGTCGCTCTACGCCCAGCCGCCGGCCGCACCGGCACCGGGCGCCAAGAGTTAGGCTTCTGCGCTAGTGGCGATATTGATCTTGTCGAAGGTTGGGTAACAAATGCCCACGCAAATCAACCGCTTCATGGTAGAGAAAAGTTCAATCCCTCTGAACTTGCAACTGAGTATAATTTGCAACACTTTAGCTATTTCACTTTGCTTCAGTTAGCCACCGTTCTCAAAACCGGGAATGATCAATAGTTTAGACAGCTATAGGCTGTACCATTACGCCATGTCATTCATAGACAGTAGTGTAGACAGTGTATACAGTGGGTTGTCTTAACTGATAGTTGCAAAAGGAGGAGGAGTTTTTCCTAGAGATACGATGCAGCTTACCGACAATCTAGCGGACAATGGAAAAAAGAGAAGGCCATCCCGCTCCAGCAGGGTAGCGCCCCCTGGCCCGGCGCTACCAAAGGAGGATAGCGCCCTCTGTCGCGGCGCTACACTACCGAACACTGGCCCACCATGCCACGCTGGCAAGCGCGTAGCGCCGCGGCGCAGGGCGCTACAACGGAGAGGATAGCGCCTCGTCGTTGGACACTACTAAAAAGGGTTAGATTTAGAAATATTTTCGAAATAGGGTTATTTTTTGCTAAAATTTATCAAAAGGGTCAAATATGTGGATTTTCACAAGGGGAGGGGCTGAGGACTGAGGGAGAGGGCTACCGGCAAGAGCTCATCAGCCGCGAAGCTCGTGTGACTAGGTCGGCTAGGGTGGGGGAGTGGGTGGGGCGAGAGCTCCATCTATTTGAATTATCTTACAAGTTAATTTTCCCTACTAGAATAAACATGCATACATGGAAGGACGTGTCAAATTAAATTAGTAGTATACAAAACTTCAAGAGTTCCACATATGTCATACAAAACAACCAATTTCATATAACCAGAGCAGTACATCGCAGGGTAGGGTGACCCTGAAGACATAGACAAAATTTCGCACAATTTCGCACGAGGCACCGATACAGCTTTTGAGATTACAACTGGAGGGAACGAATAGAGTTCCTTTCTTATATTCTACAGGAGAACAGAAAAGAATGACATACAGCATGACAAGGAAATCGCCATTTCTTTACATGAACATATAATCCTAGTTTGTACTTAGATACTTGTGGTAGCATCCCACAACCGAAGAAGTCCGTTCCGGCCACCACTGCATATTCTTTTCCTATCCAGGTCTGATGCTATACATCTTACCTGTCACGAGGAAAATTGAGGATTTAAAAATAGTCTCCCAAATTGAAGAGTTAGCATCCTCTTCGAATTTAACATGACAACTTCCCAGAAGAACATCAGAGAACATGAAGCACTTGCCCACCATGAACCTATCATGGTGCTTACAAAAGAGGAATTTAATGATATGGCTAGGAACATCATTTTCTCCAACCGGGCTAGGAACATAATATGCTTTCAGAATGAATCTATCTACAATCATGCTTGGGAACAATTGGTTCGGTGGTCAACACAAGGCCATGCTAAGAACATCACTGATACAGTAGTGATTAATGAGACACCTCAAGTATGAATGATAACATATGTGGCACAAGCATCCTTGCTAAAAGAAGGCAGCTTTGCTTGTCAGAAAGCGATTAAAAGAGGCGAAGACATCTACCATCAATGTATTGAATTTCTAATGCATGAGGTTCTCTCTGATCCATACTGCAAACATGTTAGGAAGGAATTGAACAAAGCAATGAACAGTTATTACCATTGCAGATGTTTTCTGGGGAGTTCTATAAAGCTGCCATCCTGCAACTTTTGATCCTGTATTTGAGAAACTTCCGAATCTTTCTTGTGGTCGATGGAAAAGAGACATAGAATTGTCAGCAGCACCAATTCCAAGCCAGTGATCACTAGCGCTAATGGACAGAACTGATGCCGAGTGAAGCGTCAGATTCTTAACGCATCTTATTCCTCCTACAATGAAAATGAAAACGCCTGAATTTCACTCACCAGTTTTTGCCACATGTACTTTCATTTTATTTCATATACAGGTGCTTATTCATAAAATAATAAAATAAACTTTGAAATGATAAAATAATGAAATGGGCCCATTGAACAGATCAGTTAATGGTAAAGAGGAGCTGCTCGTAAATTACACAGATTAAAACAACTTGACACTGTCAATTTTTGTGCCCAAGCGAAAAGGGTTTCCACATCTCCATTAAATTTGTAGGTTCCAGCAGATACGCAGCTACACAGTTCATTATATCTAGCTCTACTGATAAATGGTGTGTTTGCCTTGTGTACATATAAGCCACAACGCGTTTTTTCCCCTAAATAAGGTACAAAAACAAATGTCGTAAAGCAAATGAAGTTATTTTCACAATCAATAAGGCATCACCTTCATTTTCCCAAAAACGTATAAGCCCATCAGAGGAACCTGTCATATTAATCAAGGATCAAATATCTGACATGGATATAATTTGGCAGCGCTCAGGCCACCTAGCTTTCAAAATAAGCAATGGTCACATACCAGTGATAATTCCTTTGTCTGAAGGCGCGTATTCAACACAAAGTATGGGACCAGCATGGCATGCTAATACAGCATCACATGTTCCCCGGGTAAGAGACCACACCCTAGCCGTCCAATCATCACTCCCAGTAATTATCGTTTCCCCGGTCATTCTCATTGATCTATCGACCAGAATTTGTGTCAGCGTCTGTAAATTATTGGTCGAAGTAGCCAGCACAACAGAGATTGAATGCTCAACAGTTCAACAAACGCATTACCTTATCCACTTTGTATGCCCTTGAAGCTTGAACATCTGCTTACTGGAACGAATATCCCAGACATGCGCCATCCTGATGGAATGATCTTTTCAGAACAGAATGTAACCCAAGTTGCTTGAGCTAATATTGAATCAAAGCACCAAAAACATTTCGAAGTTAAAAAAAGTACATACACGTCTCTCCCAGCAGCTGCCAAAATTCCAGTTGAGTCATCATATTCCATAGAGAGAACTGCACTTTGACAGCGACCCACAGTAGCAACACAAGTATCAGTCCGGACATCCCACATCTTTACCGTACCATCATGAGATGCAGTGAGAACACGTTCTCCTGAGAGCATCCGGACAGAACTGACCTGTATCAATGTCAATTGTGCATGAATATGCTTAGTAAGGGTTGGGTATTGAGGCATTGATGTGTAAGTAACTACTATTGATGAAGCTAACCGGTGCATCATGGCCCTTCAGTTCTTCCAAAAGCTTAAAAGTTTGCTTATCCCAGACTATGACGGATTGATCATCAGCTCCAGAAACTATTTTGCCACGATCTGAACTAATCGCACGAACTGTCCTGCAAGAATTGAAGTAAACAGCAGTAAATCTAGACTGAACTTGGGTAGTCAAATTCAGTGGGCCAAGCTAACGACCTGGATATTCTAAGATACCGCTAGAAAGACAACGACCAATCAAAAGTAGTTGAAGATATATATCAAGTCAGGTAATCACAGAACTACTAAGAATGTATCAGTACTAAAACCACGAAACACCTTTACAATTAAAAATGGTTCATCCAATTAATTTACTGTTGTCTTAAGATTCCTAACAACTTTATGGATGAGATCAAGAACAATCCTCCTCCCAGAACCAATGCATGCATATTCTTTTCCCGTAAGAAAAACAAGTGTAGAACTGATCAAATGCTCGGCAAAAGAAAAAGAAAAGGAAGAAAATGCTAGCATGTACCTAGATTCATGTAACAGAACTTCAAACAACGGAACCATGCTTTGACAGGGGTATGATATAAGGGGTGAAACTGTTATGTGCAACCCCATGTCCACCATTGGCAAGATGATTCAAGTTGCATCATGCAAAAGTCTCTCTAAATAATGGTAATAACATACATGTTTGAACACGTTAACAGAAGAAAAGTTTTGAATGTTTGATGACATTATACTGTATCCCGGATGGGCAATTCTAGTCAGTTCACTAGACACCGAACTACAGTAAGATACGAGAAGTGATAATGAAATATCGACACAGCTACAGTTGCATAGAGTAATTTGGATGACGGTTTCTACCTAGTATGCCCTTTAAGTGTTGCTCGAAGTTCGGAACCACGCAAACTTGGATCCCAAACTTTTACCTGTATGGAGAACCAAAGTATCACACAAGACACATATAAGCACAATAGCTGATCAAGAGATGTCATTGTAATGCAGCATAGCTATAAGTAGAATGAAGCAATGATCAGAACATTTAAAAGGTAAACGTAACATGACAACAAACACTGCAACAATAAAATTGAAACAATGTGCACATGAATTTATGTTCAATTTGACAAATATAAGCATTGACAAATAAGATGAAGATAATGAACAACCATTACGCAGATGTTACTGAAGCCCTCAAATAGTAAGAAGCACTAAGAGCAATCACGACCGAAGTTTTATTTAGAGTGGAACATACTCTATTGCTAAACTTAGAAAAGCATTGTCTGCAAACGATAGATGTACATATTTTGGCACTATTTTATGGAAGCACAAATAATGTTACCCAACATGTTACACAGAAGTAACCAGCCGATTCCAAGCAATCCTGGGAGATTTTGATTTTCTAAATATGGCAACTTTACCAGCATAATCCAACTTGAATCGGGATTTTGACTCTTTTCTTAAAACTGATGTGAGTTGAGTGAGTAGTGGGCAGTAACCAGATAGTTCTCATTTTCAAACCCAACTACAATCCACTGGCAGGCGTTATTTAATCTGTTATGAGTAATGAGCCTTTGTAGTGCTGTCATGTGCACACAAAACAAGTAGGTGGCAGAAATGCTTTAAACTATGTTTCTCGTATTCTGTAGCATGGAAAAATACCAGTTTTTCTCAACAAAAAACACAAGCAAAACCATATCAGGTATTTTGAAAGGATCCTGATTAACGCGAAGTGTTCCTAATTTGCCTAGCAGGTCCTAACTTTGATGAAAATTTGATAATACCATAACGCACTTGCTTTTTCCTTGCAAAACTTTCTCCACTCTTAGTATTGGTGAAATTTAGAGAGAGCACATCATGCTAAAACAAAGTTCTATGGGCCATGATTCGCTGCTGGTGTGATCCATAACAAAATGAACAATGACACTAAAGCAACAATTGCGAATAAAATAACCATGACAGGAGGAAGCTAACCGTGCAATCTGTGCTTCCACTGATGAAAAAACCAGCATCTTCACGATCGCCAACAAGGTCCCACACCTCTTTCCTTGTTACACAATGAAGAGCAGTAATAGCACCTGTGTGTCCTCTAAGGATCCTCATATTTGTTTGAGTTTTCTTTTGCGCAGCAGCTAGGTCTGTTTTTCCTGCGGTAGCACCAGCCTTTGGATCATCTGGGACAATCAATTGACAAGCCATATTAGAGAGATATGGTGATGTCAGGATAATATATACTCCATTTAGGTCCTTCAAGGGTTGGGAATAGGTGAAAACTTACTAGCATGGTTGAAAGAGCTAGCTCTTAAGCTTCTGTCCCTACTGAACATACTGTGCACCCAGCTTCGACCTAACACAGATGCCTCAGCAGGTTGTTCGCTTTCATCGGATATATCAAGCGCACGAGGGGAAGCCATGCCGTATGATGGCAGTGGTTGGCTTTTTCCTACAGGGCCCCCCAATAGCCAACACGGAGTTGTTGCAGATGTGTGAGCAATGCTCTAAGTTTGATCTGAGGGAGTTAAAAACAACTATCAAGAAAATAGGTTTATAAAACAGGCATTTATCAAAATACTGTCATGTCTAGTTTGACTTACAAGCTGCTTATAACCCAAGTTGTTTCTCTCTGCTATTTTCTCGATCATATTCCAAGAATCAATATCAGGTAGTCCCAATCCAGCCTCCATTATAGACAAAATGAACAGTAAGGATAGTAAATTTGAGTATTTTACAACAAATACAAGATATAACCTGCTAAGTACCATGTGAGTTGCCATGACAATGAGCTGTGCAGTAACTAATGTTACATAATTTGTTGACCTGAAAATAGAAAATGCACAAGAGATAAGATAAGGAAAAATATAGATAGATTTTGTGCTTGTATTGGTGCTACCATTATTTCATCCATGGAATGCGCCCTGAGCACTGTGTGCGTTCTCTCACCATACATTGATTGCACTAGGGTGAGACAAAGTGCGCAACTCTCAAGGAGCACTTGATGGTTGAGATAGTGGGAGCACCCACACATAGAAGTACAAGGAGTCTTTCCCCAAAATAGATGCATTGGTACTTTGCTTGTCCCAATTTGTAACTACAAAAACTTGTTTGGTAGAGAATAGATGAACTTTGACGTTGACACACAATATTTTTCATGTTTCATTTCAATCAACTTAATGCAATTTTATAAATCTTGAGATCAACTACACGGTTTTTTGGTCTAGAAGATCATGGAGCATAAGAAGGCGAAATTACAGTTATTTTGCACACACTGCAAGACACAACCATATATATGTAAAATGTTCTTACTGTTCGTATTTAAACTGCATCAAGAATTTATGCCTTGTCCTATGTTGTGTAGCGAACAATACTAACGCATGATGTCGAGACATATACATAACCAATTCAGAAACTTACTTGTTGGAACAGTTTTCCATCAAGTATTCAAAGTAGCCATCCCAGAAGCTGCCAAAGAAAACAATCTTGTATCATATTCATACCATAAATGGACATTGAATGACTGAAATTACACATGGAAATAAACTTACTAGAAACAGAAATGAACACATGGAAATGCACCTAAGCAAACAGAAGAAAGAAAATTGGATCTCCCATCTATCAAGTAAGTGCGATCCACCTGATAAACCTTGAACTTACTCCAGAGACTGATCCACACAGGCCACTGAGTAATCATGCGGCTGACAATAGGCTCATGCAACTTATTTTTATTATCTTCACTTATCAGAATTCCTTATTTTTCCTTATAAAGAGAACTGACCTACACGCTATTTGTCAATTCAAGCCTCAAAGTTCTATTTGAGTCATAGAACCCTCAACTTATTCAAACAAAGCTGGATGACATGACAAGCTAATGTGTTGTTCACGGTCAACATGGCAACACTTGTAGATTAGAGAATGACATGACGTATGGATTGCACCATACGAAATTCAACTTAAGAGCAAATAATCGCATGCTAAGCATGACATACCGAAGCTCCTCCCATACTGATAGGGATAATAGATGACGCTGAACGTAGTCTTGAACGTTGTTTGGGTCCTTCCTGTACATTTCAGCAGAAACTTCAAGAGCATCTCTAATGGTTGACATGTCATCACGAGAGCTGGCAAGAGTTATAGCCGTCTTAAGCTGCAAGAGAGAATGATGAGAGTTTGCAAGAATCAACACAACAAAGAAAAGAAGATAGATAAGCACATTGACAGCTTTGCACGTATACAAAACATGCAAGTTGTACAAGGCTGTAAAAGGAAAAAGCTCGGCGTAGCTTCCATAGCAGTAAAGTCATAATTGGCCGGTTAAGATTTCTATTGAAAACAGCATCCCAAGTATGACACTGAAAATATAGCATTACGGTTATCTTTTTAAAGGATATAGTGTTCTAAAGGCAGTACCCACCATCACCTGATATGCAACTCAAATTTTTATAGCAATGAAATTAGAACTGATCAGTTATCACAACTAGTTTGCAGATTTACCTACATCATACCCTACAGCTAATATCATGGCAATCAGTGACCTGAACAGGAATAACTGTTTGCAAAAACCAGTACTTATACCATGCAGAATGTGTGGCTAGCTACACAGAAGAAATAAACCTCACCAGTTCTTTTACAGCAATAAACTGCTCGTCAGTCAAGCGGCATTGCCAACCCTACAAGGTAGAAAAGTTATATATGACCTGGATCAAAAAGGGGCAAGGTATACATTCACTAGTTATAAGATTCAGATACCGAATGAATGTGCTCTCTGATGCATTCAACAAAGCCACTCCCTCCGATGCCTTCTGCATCAGACTCAATCAAAGCTGCAACAAGGCAACAAAAATCATGTTGGGTAGGTAGGAAATCTAGAGATAAATAGGTTAAGCAATAAAACAATATGGTTTGAACTTGAAACTTCAAGATACCAAGAATTGTGCCATATTCGAATGATGAAAGGGGATCCTCAGTTGCCCCAAGTCTCAGAAGACGAAGCCATAGTCCCTGAAATACAAAAAAAATGCAAATAACTATTAATTACATGCTTATAGTGCATGTATATATATGAAGCAAGAATCTTTAATTTCTATGTAGTTACCAATTCCATGACAATGGTAACCTTGGGCCTAGGATAGAATGTTCAGACTAAAATTCTTTATTAAGGGAGGAGTTTGCAGCACCCAAGAGTTCGAAATAATATAAACTGAACAACATTGTTTTAAATTGCAGGATGTAATGCAAGGGTGCCTAAACATCACTATTCGAGGGAATAATCAATGACATGGAAAGTATGGTGACAAAGTGTAGCACCTATTTTGCTGATCTAACCTAGGAGAGTTTGGCAAGTAATATGTAAAGGATGGTGGCAAATTAGGATCTGAAACAAACAGGCCCTTAAATACAAGCCCGATGATCAAAACAATCAACTCAATACTCTTAAGGTTGCAATAAAATCCAGATGAATAATTTCCCTACTGCTGTATAGGATTATTACTTTGCACTTTCGAGTAAGTATTGCAACTTGCACTTCTAATTTGGATACAATCCTCTTTATTTAGTGTTTCTTGGAAGTTTCGCTGTAATTCAGTTGAAGACTGATACTCCTTCCATTTCACTATATTTGTCAAAAGCCCACCAACCGCACAGAACAAGACACTAGATCTAAGAATGATACATACCCATGCATACCACTATAAAATGGCAAGCTACAATGACATAGTATAACATATATTTGAACAACTCCCAACGCCATGAAAAGTTATAGCGAATGGTGAGACGGACGGACAGAGTAGTAAGCAGTCATACTCCTCTTCACAAATCTAAGTCGCCATGTCTTTTCACACACTTGAACTAAAATATACCAGCAAATAATACAAAACCAAATCTTAGGAACGAATTTGCAAGATAAATCCAACAGATTAGTTTGGAATAGTAAATAAAATAGTTTCGCAGACAATATATGTTACTGCTCAAAGTTTCAAAAGGTTGACCACATGGATCCCACTGCAATGTATATTTCGGCAGAGTATATAAACGGTTTATAAACATGGCATCCAATAAATTCCACCATACTTTAGATCATCCTGAGTACCATTCTTTCTGGGCAATACCACGAAACCATGATAATCATGACTTACAACATGGTAAAATGTAAATGAGAGCAGTGAGAATGGTCAGATAATTACCTGGAGCTTTACTTTTATATCCAGGACCATCCTTTCTCTCTCAGCCTGTATATCGAAACAATGATGATTACCATTTCCAGAAAAGAAAAGCTACTCTGTCATGCATGTACACAAACAATTGTAGAGTTACATAGCAGTATACATGACTTACCGCCCTCTCTCTGGGACTCAGACTTTCTGCCTTTGGACCTCCACTGGTTCGAACAGCAGGGGAGCTGAAAACACATATCAGTTGACATGAAAGTTATAGTTACTGGAAAAAGTTAGTAGAGAAAAAACTTGCAGGTGTGCTATCATACCTTGGTACTTGCTTACTAGCCCCACTAGCCAATGCTAGAATTGATTTACGTTTTTCTTCTTGTTCTTCTGTTCTTGCATTTGCTGGAAAACTTTTATAACAGTGATTATTGCCTGGTTCTGCAGAAGAGTTTATGGCTAATCATGTTTCCCAAAACAATAAAAGTGCAGCACTAAATCAGCCTCCACAACCCAGGCATTACAAGTCAAAATGAACCTCAACATGGAGCAAATACAATAGTTACATTGTTCCTTCAGTTAATATGTTTGAACAGTATTGTTACATAACTCAAGTTGTTTACGGAGCAATTCTAGACAATAGTGTATTAGATATATAAAAATGCACAATTATATGTGTAATTCTAAATGGGTGTGTTCCTGAGGTCATCTGATGCTAACAGACATTAGTTTGAACTGCTAGAAACGCAGTGGTTAGGTGTGGCAACACGACGTAGAGAATAGGTGTTAGGCAAAAAAGGAACACGTAGATAAGTACCTGAACCTTCAATCTCAGAATCAGCTATAGTTATGATCTCAGGATCAGCAACATGAGAAGGAAAGATGGCCAGAGGGCTTTGTCCTCTCCCAGTTGCGTCCTGCAACTTATCAAGAAGGTTATTGGTGAATTCTTCTGCACTGTTGCATCTTTCCAGATAATCCAAGAATCCCTGAGTCTCTATAAACTGCATAATCTGCCAAACGAACATCAAATTTAGTAGTTTCTTAAGGATATTATCAAGCTGGCAAACAGCGACAATGTTAAAATGCAGGCACATGATATAAGGTTACGCCATTAACATTAAGGTGCTCTTTACTCTTAGTTAACTATGCTTTTACCTACCTGGCTATGAAAGAAATAAATAACATAATTAACTTCAAATTAGAAGAGTGGCCGCGTCATAAAGCAGGTAGGTATTGTGAGCAACAAACAAAAGTTGACATCAGCGAAAAAATGAAATATTGATTTCTGTCAGCAGGATCAACAAGTTTAAGAGCACTTCAAGCCCGATTTCTGGTGGCACCCCCCCCCCCCCCCCCCCAACAAACAAGCAGCACACAATGGGGGGGAGCTACAGGCCCAAAACTTTCGATTATCGATCACGAAAGCACTTGGTAACTAGTTTATCAGATGAGAACAAAGTAAACTCTCAATTTTGGGATGTGTTAATCCCATATATGCAGATAGCAGACTCATGATAAATGTTGAACAGATCAACAAGAAAGGAACCAGGGATCAAATTTTAAGACTCAGTGTTGCATGTAATGTTGTATATATGTTGACAGCCCATTAGCAATAGGTTAGGCCTGTGCGGAACTGTGGCTCATGGCTTGTATATACACAAATGCGACTGGAATAAGGTGCAGAGTTGTTTTTTTGTGAATAGTACATTCTCTTTCTGACTTAGAGTAAAGCTTTCAGACACAAATCATTCATGGTCATTATCGGAAGGGAGAAATTTTGTGCTAACAGTTCGTGATCAGGCTTTATGTGTCCTAAGTTTATGAGGGCATTATTTTGGTCCCTGGACTTTGGAGGTAAGCAATCAGATCTTCTGAGCACTGGCAAATGGCCGGACAGAAATTTAGAAGATATCGGGGGGAGGTGTTTTGGCTGCCGAGCTCATATGCTCCTGGACCCTGGTCGAATAAAAAATCAAAAAAATAGTAAAACGTTTCAAAAAATTGGTGACGACATATACATGTTTGTTCAATACTCGCCAAGATTCGTGATGAAATGATATGTATGGTGCTCTGTGCAAAAATAATAAAATCAGTGCTATAAAAAATATAAATCCCATTTTGACAGCTGATTTTTCTTTTTTGCAAAGAACAGCTCAGATGTCATTTCACCACGAAACTTGGTACGCATGTAGAAAAGTTGTATATGTTCGTCTCCAAAAATATTCAGATTTTTTGAAATATTTTACTATTTTTTAATTTTTTATTATATCAGGAGCATATGAGCTCGGGAGCCAATTTGAATTTCCGATACGTGACTCTTTTATTGGAAGGGAAAAAATTGCGCTTCGCATCCAAAGTTCTTTTGACCAATAGTAGCATTTAGAAGTTTAGGGTCCAAATAGACGCAACCTACGTTGAGGAACCAAAAGATACTTGACCAGGTTCAACTTTTCCTTTCATTTCATTCCACAAATATTCAAAGATATAAATGGCCAATGATGACAACATTACAATCAGATAAGAATGGACAACATAGGCACCACAAATAAACCGTAAAAGAGGGTAAAGCAGGAATCGTAAGCATACCATCGACATGGACTCAACAGGCTGATTTGTTACTCGAGAACGCCTTTTAAGGAATGCTTGAGCATTGAAACCAGTTTGTAAAGCATTATCCTGACAAGCAATATCGAGTTACCGCCAAAGAACGTAGTAGACAAAAAGCAGTCGGAAATTTTAATGGCATGATGGCTTACAATGAAGTTACGGTAACCACTCATAATCTGTGCAAAGAATCTCAAGAATATCAGCCTGCAAAAGATATCAACTAATAAAATAGTTACATGATGCCCAGTGGAAAAAATAGTCCAAAAAAGATCATGACTTCCAGACTTCAGGATTGTAGTAATATGAAGACCCAGAATAGTCTTTGAGTACAATCAAATCATGCACTAAAGAATAATAAACTCCATATCTGATTAGTGTTGAACATGTTTTCTTTGACTTTCAATTTCCAATAATTTTCCCATGCTCTGAGTGTGAGGTTCAGCTGCTTGATCCAGAATAGTCTACATGCACTGGTATTGGTTTCATTTCCATGTGTATATATGTTTGTGTGTGCGACTGTGCGCTATAATTTATCTATTCACATTCTTGTCCAAGGAGAACGTGAGTGTGGTACTAGACCTACGTTCAGTGGAATGCTTGCACGGGCATCGTATTAATTAGCATTTATGCACAGATACAAATCAAACATTAAAAAAGTAGCAAACAATACCTAAGCTGAAAATCATGCTCTTGTCCCCATGATTTCGTGGCAGCCCTTAAAGAATGGTCACCCATACTGCCAAGATTGATTTTCATGTAATCAATGCCCACTACATTAGGTTGTAGTAGTTTCAATATCTCACCACGCAAAAAACTATGTTCGCTTTCTGGTATAGGAGGAATTTCTTCTGTGGTCGTTATCCGATTGTATTCAAGATCAACCACCACTACCTGCAATCACATGCATTACCATTATCACATCACTGGGTAGAGTTTGAGATAACAAACAAGCGAAAAAGTAAGTTAGCATTGATTGGCAAAACTAAGTAACAAAAACTTGGAGCGATAGTGCCGAATCATGGTCAGAAAATTTGTTAAGTATATGCAAACCATGTGGGATATAGAATCATAATTGCAAATCAACTTCTCTTGTTATTCTCATGGAAATTATCCACACATCAAGAAGAAAAATCTGACGTCTCAAGATACTAGTGACAAATTCTTGAAATAGGCTGAACCAAAATTTTCACTCTCAAAACACTAAGATACCTTCCAAACACCCTACTGTTCAGTTCAAGGTTACAAAACTAAAAATATAGAGATTATGTTGTGACTTTATGAATCAAATAGCGATGAAGCATTCAAACATCGTTTCTAAAAGAAAATGATCCAATCAGCAAAAAAAAGCAGTGCGGTGAAATCTAAATAAAGCTATTTTCACCTACCAAAGTTGTACATGAGAACAGGGACAGGCAAAGATATACAAACATAGCTGATGGGAGGTTCATATTAATGTTGCAACTTACACCATCCATTGTTACCCCAGATGTGTCAACACCTGAATGAAGTCCCATCATGTAGGGAGTCGGAGCATCAATGTAGTCAACGCCACTGGAGAATATAATTGGAATGTAGACATGCTGCAGCATGTCCAAATAAGTTAGGAATAATTCACAGCATAAGCATAGCTTACAATAATGAGAATTTCTGGAACAAACGTGAATGAATTCCTCAATCGCAACAATTATTTTCACATATTTTGTGAAGCCCACCCAAACTTTATAATAATAATACGGCACAGTTAATGAAACCTACCTGCCACCTAATCGGGTATATTAAATGGCATATGGCTTCTGAAACTAGAGTCAATAGTGTATACCTGCATTATGAAACAAAACAAAAGAACATCAAACTTTAGATAAACTTCAAACACTTCCACCACTCAAATTATTGTTTATAAAACTAATAGTATGTAGAGCTAAGACTGAGATAGTAGAATGTAAGAACGTGGCCAAAGTTGCATTGCGAAACTCAACGGACTTATTTGATCTTAGCAATATCCTTCTTTCAAGCAGAACAGCAGTGAAGAGCAGTATTAGTTTGTCAACATCCAGACACTGCACCAATGGCTGGAAAGATATCTGCGATGACAGTAAGCTTGATATTACTGGTTGGATGTGAGCAAAGTGGAGTTTCTACAAGTACAATGGTACTGGAAATATGGTTAAGAAACATAACAGGACATGGAAAAGGATACCATACATCAGCGTGAGGAAGCCATTCCTTTGGAGGAGTTTCCGCAGAGAGAAGGCAATTATCAATAGCAAACAAAACACGATCCTTTCCCGGTGTTGGTAGCGGAACATTTGACACCACATGGGATATTATGTCCCACAAAGGTTTACTGAAACCAGAGCCGACAAAAATTAAGCTATGAAAAAAGTTGAATCCAGAGCATATACAAGCGAAGGCATTGCATGAACAATGATGTTTACCTACAACCGGCAGGAGAAAAACAAAGGACAAATATTTCCTCTAGAGCATCGCGAAGGACTTGGAAACAAGGAGAATGGGACACAAAGCAGATGCATTTATCAGCAAAAGAGTTCGCCGGAATTTGGTAGGCTTCAAGAATATCTTCACAAACTGGATCCCGAAATGCAATACAGCTGACGTAAATTTTTGAACCATCTCCCTCTATAAGAAATGACAATTATGTCAAGAGGTCAATATGTAGCTACATAAGCAATAATAGTTTAAACTGTAAGGGTTGGAAAATATGT
This sequence comes from Poa pratensis, assembly GCA_947311845.1. Taxonomy (NCBI): domain Eukaryota; kingdom Viridiplantae; phylum Streptophyta; class Magnoliopsida; order Poales; family Poaceae; genus Poa; species Poa pratensis. Next base: position 53,634,603 of record CAMZMU010000055.1, on the reverse strand, counting down.
TCAGAGTTTGGGAACTGCCAGCTATCAACAAAATTAATTAAGTGATGAATCATACCTGTCAAAACTATGGGATAGCTCCGTGGAAAGGTTGAGACATCATTGGCGTCCAACCCAGAAGAGTATATTCTTACTCCCGCTGGCAAAACACACTGCAGTTATCAACAGTTAATGATAGAAAGGGTTCAGATTAAAATAAAACAAGATTTGGGGATAAAACGGATACATGGTATGATGATTGTCACTCAGCAGTTTAAAAGTATTCTAACATGAAATCGTTAACATTCCTCTTGTTCAAGGTTCAGTCGCTGGGAAAATGCCATGGAATTATCCACCCCATTGATACAAAAAAAATCTAATGTGTTAAAAGTAATTGCATAGCACATCCTGCCCTTTTTCCCGTCCTATGTGTCATTAACGTGTTTTTTCGACAATACATGGCTTACAGATTTTGACAGTGCTAACTAATTTGGTGTAAAGTATATGTGCTGGTACAAAAAGGTCACCCTGGCCGGGAAATGGTTGAGCATGCTAAAATAGCATGCCCGATCACAGCATAACAGTATCCTTCCATGTTTAATCATCTCCAACCACACAGATGTACTGAAGCCAAATTGTCACACCCGGTACCTTGGGCGAGGTGGGCCTGGACTTCATGGGCCAGCAGTACCAGTGGATGCCAACAAAAGCAGCAGACACGCCTGGGGAAGGGCATCGAAGAACAGAACAGAAATCGGGTTGCTCCCGTTCCTCTCTCCCGTCCCCTACCTCTCCGGTGGCCGCTCTCCACAAGGGGCAATATCCTACGGTGGCCGCTCTCCACAAGCGGCGGTATCCCTCTCCTCACGTCCCGGTGATTGCCGGAGGCAACGGGGTGTTACAGTGGTATCAGAGCCAAGTTCCTTCCGCGGATTCTCCTCCACAAAAAAATCAAAAAAAAAATCCCCACAAATTTTCCCCATTCGATCTGGTGCCGAATCGATGGAGGCGGCGACGACAACGACGGAGGCGACCTTGAGTGCCATCCATGAGAGCTTGGCAAAGCTCACCGTATCGTTGGGTCGTATAGCCGCGAGGCAGGAGGCTATGCTGTTGGATTTGAAGAAGACGACGGCGGCGCTTGCGCCCATCACCACAACCACACCGATGTTCGTGCCGGGTTGAGTACCGGGGCAGCCGACCATCAAGCCTTCGTCACCCTCGGTCTGCTCGGCGGTTCAGGTCGTGGGTGCTTGTGTTGCACACACGGATGTCGCATTCGCTTCCGCCATGCCCACAAGGTGTTCGACAATGGGCTTGGACGTCAACGGCGGCAGCGACCGTGCTGTGGACGCGTTTCCATCCATGGATAACACACTAGCTGAGGTCGCGGCACCTAGGAAGCTCTCATTGGACCATCCACTGCAGCCGTCTGTCGCCATCAAGTTTGGCACGCCAGCACCCGCCATGTGCTCGACAAAAGGCGGCCACGCCGACGCTAACGTGCAGTTGTCCGTGCTCGCCTGGGAACCGTCTACGCGTGCAGACTCATCCATTATTGTGCTCAATAGGACTCTCGGTGCATCATCCGGGAGAGTAGACATCTTCGAGGTGCTCACCAACATTGGAGGTGTGCCCCTGTTTCTGGAGCTATGTGTGGATGCTCCTGGTGAGGTGGTTAAGAAAATGCCTCTCAAGGAGGTGGTGTGGGATGAGGAGGTTGCCGACTGCGTGCTCACTCATATTGGTAGCTCCTCACTGTTCCTCGAGCTGGGTACACCGGTACAGGAACCAATCAAGATCTTCAAGGTCATGTGGATTCCAATCATGGAATAGGGGTTCCACGTGTTCCTTGTGGCACAATGATAGTCAAACTGGAGAAGGGGAAATGTGTCAATATTAATCAGCGCATTCACAGGTTCGGGCATACAAGGTTAGAGGTGGCTGGCAGCCTTGATGTAGTGTTAAACTGTACAAGCTTATGGCCAACAGAGGAGATGGACAGGTTAAGTATCCCTTGGGATCCTGGAGGTTCAAGGTTTGTATGTTGGCTACTGGATAACAAGCATTTTGCTACATATATCGTTGTGTCTTTCATGAACCAGCTGCTTCATTTATATGTTTGGGAGAATGGCAAGTCAACAGTTCATGCAATTGAGCTCTATGTTCAGTGGGGCCCAGGACTTGCCCGTTTGGCACCCGTCATTTCATTTCATTTGGACCAAATGAAATGAAATGAAATGAATTCCAGACAAATGACAGGGTTAGGGACAAGAATTGACTTAACATAGCAAAGGCATTCTTTGGAATTCCAAATGAAATGACATTCCAATTCCATGACATCCAAACATGTTGAGCATGGAATCTGAAAATGAATTCCATGCAAATGATGTGATCCAAACGACCCCTTATAGAAAATGCTCTTATGGTTGCAATGTTTGTTCAGTTGGCCCAGAAATCATTTGATCTGCCTGTGCTTTACATTCAAGTGATCAAAGAACTATGTGACTACACCATTGCTGGAAACAACACAGGTTACTCCATGCACAACCTCCTAATGGATTCAATTGTATGGCTTGGAGGTCATGGGCTGGTAGCAGAATTAGGAGGTGTATGGAAAATTACAAACAATGGAGTTACATACTGGAGCAGTGCAGTTCAACTTCCTCTCTGTTTGAAGCTTCAGATGCATGCTACTCTAAACATGGACACACGCCAAACTTGGAATCAAATGGTGTTTTCCACTGTCTATCATTGCTGGCCTCTTGGAAGCAGTAGCAATGAGACAAACAACATGTACTGGCATTTACAAGTACAAGAAGAACCATGCAACTGCAGAAATTTATGTTCATTCTTTGGTGTGTCAAAATACCTCGAGTACAAGCAATGGGATCCTGGTATTGGCCAGAAGGACTTAGAATTCTTCGTGAAGCAATATCAACAAATACTCGCTGCCAGGTTTCAGGGTTGCTCAGAATATATATGTGCTGCACTGCTGCCTGCCGTGTCGACCTCATACAAGTGCAGGCATTATTGCTCTCTCAGCGCTTATGGATACTATGTTCAGTACAAGCAAGAGATTGAGGCGTTCATGGAATCGACATTCATGCCATTGCTTGGGGACAAGCAATGTTTTTTGGGGGCGGTACTGTCACACCCGGTACCTTGGGCAAGGTGGGCCTGGACTTCATGGGCCAGCAGTACCAGTGGATGCCAACAAAAGCAGCAGACACGCCTGGGGAAGGGCATCGAAGAACAGAACAGAATCGGGTTGCCCCCGTTCCTCTCTCCCGTCACCTACCTCTCCGGTGGCCGCTCTCCACAAGCGGCAATATCCTACGGTGGCCGCTCTCCACAAGCGGCGGTATCCCTCTCCTCACGCCCCGGTGATTGCCGGAGGCAACGGGGTGTTACACAAATTTCCTGCTAGCACCAGTTGACATAGCATTTCCCCGTCTGCGCACAGGCAGAGAGACCACTGGAGCACTTGTCCCCTGTGAACGCGACTGGCATATACAATACTAAACCCAGTGCACAAGACACAAGAGCATGACGAATTCACCTCTAACGATCAAACATTTCGAGGTTAGCAAGACGCCAGCCAAATGTACAGCAATGTTTTGCAATGACCACCAATTTGGCCATTTCACGGAGAATTCGAACGACGAGCGCCTAAGCAGATCACGAGAGGAAGAATGGGGGCAGCAAGCGGGGAGGGGCGGGATCTGTGACTCACGGTGGGAAGCTGCGGGGGTGGAGGCGGGTAAAGCGCGTGGCCCGAGTGCGGGAACTGGTCGATGAAGGCGGGCATGTACATTTCTTCGTCGCCATGGAAACCCTTGACGCCGTCCAACGCCCGGATCTCCGGCCCCAGCCCGCAGACCACGAAGTACTCGAAGATCCGTGACGTTGACGCCATCGCCGCCGCTGTCAATCGCCGACCCGCCCGCCGGCACGAAAGGGGTCCCCGGCGCGGCGGTTGGTCCCCTTCGATCTCTCTCTAGTCTCGACTCTGCGGAATCGGGACCAAGGAAGGCGACGAAGCTACGTGGATCGGGTCTTCTCGCTGCTTGACCCGTTACGAATTTGGGAGGCAGATCGGACAGGTTAGTGGCGTGGGCTTTTTCTCGGTCCATTTCACTATTTGCTGAGCTCTCGTTGTTGGGCCCAAACCGGAAAACTACTGGGTGGCGTTGGACTAGCTTGTTATTTTTCTGTTCTTTATCCAGTGGTGGTAAAACAAGCATATAATCATAGTTTTTCTTTTCCCTTTCTCCTTATTTTGTGTTACCTTAGTTATTCTTATTATTTTATTTCTTTCTTTTTTGTTTGTTCTCGGTTTCTTTTCATCCTATTTGTGTGGGCTTGTTTTATTTTTTATGGGATATTTTTTTGCTTTCGTTTTAGGAAGAGTCGGTCATCGTTAAGGTGTCTACTTCCCAAAGCTATCATCGCTGTTACAAATATGTGTAACTACATCTCCGTTGAACACAGGTTATAACTAATTAAACCAACAATGCACACTGTGTGGAGTGAAGATTTATGTTTCTCGAGCTCCATTGCTTGCTCTATTTAAAAAAAACAAAAATCATATTTTCATGTTTTTAAAATCTGATAGTAAAATAACGCATTTTGTCAATGATGTATCCCACGAAGGTGTAAAATCTAAATTTAAAATACTTTATATTCAGAGCTGTATAAAAAACCAAAGTGTGGATCCAACTAAACATATTTTCAAAACCCTAAAATATATAAGATTTGTCATTTTTGTGTAGCACATAATATAAAGAATTTCGGATTGTGAGTTTACATGATTCTAGGGTGCCTCGTTGACTACATCCATATCTGTTTTCAGATTTTGAAAAGTTTTAAATATGACTTTTATTTTTATAAAATAAAAATCACTAGACCTCGAGAGCCAAAGTGACTTTCGACGTTGTGTGTAACTATACTTGTATTGTATATGGGTTGTAACTACCGAAAAAGTCATTTGTAGCCCAAGCTACTTGTAGCCCTATATTTCAAAATTTTGAAAACGTTATTTTAGAGTTAAAAAAATTCTAAAAATACATCTGGATGTAGCCAATACCATATCCTACAACTCTGCAAATTTTGTATTTCAAATGTTCAAAATAAAAGAGCAACATGTAGCCCGGGCTACAAAACACCACACTCTTGTAACTACGCCTTAGTTGCACACACCATGTGTAACTATACCTCTATTGCATACGGGTTGTACTAAGCCCAAGATGCACAAAGGGTGTAACTACACCCCAGGATCTTCTAATGTGTGATTTTTTTAGTTCTCAGGTAACTACAAAGTTTGGTGTGATCTAGATCATCTAAAGAACTTGGAGGTGTTGCCTCTGAGAAATTTTTCTTTTGCTTGAGATGCACTGCATTCAGTTGAGAATATCGTAATGGGGAGTGCTTCAAATGGTTTCAGTACATTGAATCATAGCTGTTTTCAAATCAGTCTTGTACGTGTTCCTGAAGTGCCCATTCTCTTCCGCTTTTTAGTTCAGGTGCCAAGATGTTGTTGCTATTGTTAGGGCTAGCTTGTGTTTGCTACCGGTGTAACAGTTGTTTTCTGTTGCTGATGTGTTTTTGCATTGTGCTAATTTTTTGATACTCCTCCAGCAGCTGGAACTTTTGTAATGCAAGTGTGTATGCCTTTAACATCTTCAACGTAATGCTTTATCACGCCATCTATTCTTCTCAGAATACGCCATCCTCGAAACTCGAGGTGCTCTGCTCTCCTGGATGACCCTTTTGCCACGGATGCTAGGTTTTATATTAAACTCTGCGACATTGGTAGAGTCGTGTCTACGGCGATATGCCCTTTCCGCCCAGCACCCAGCTTCCTTTGTCACTGCAGTTTGACGCCGTGTATGTTGCTACCACTGCAGTTGTGACGGTCTTCTCACACGGCCGGTCTACTGTAGTTCAGTTTTAATTTGTTTCATTAGACAAGCAGGTATGGAATATATAAGTTTTCTACTTGATAAATTGATTATTACTAGTACATTATCATATTTAGGATGCTAGAACTTCTCATCTCCTATAGCGATTTCTATTTCACATAGGAATAACATTTTTATCATGAGATGGGATTTGGTTCATCTCAGTTTAGTGCTTACTACGGAGACCTTTACTTTCGGTTGCATTTTACTTGATCTGTATTCACGATGAGATCAAAATACAGATATTATCATCTCTTATGGGATTTAATTATCTTCCTTTCCTAATGTTGATTCCTTCACCAAACGCCTATAACTCATTTTCATTCCCTTCGACGATGAGGACAACGTGCAGAGCACTGCTGTCTGGGAGACCAGGAAACCTTTTTTTTTTTCGAAAGATCCAGCAATTGCTGGCTTTTCAATATATTAGCAGAGGGAAACCGTACACAGGTGTCGCCCCGGACGAAATTACGTCCGGAGGCGAGCAGGAAAAAGAAAAGAAAAGAGAAATAGGCGACGAGCCAGTCACCCTCGTGACTCTTTCGACACCCGGCGATGCAGAACCACGGCCCTGCCACATAGAGACCTGGTCGCAAAGCCTCCCGAGGCCGCCGCCTCGGCGCACGTCCACCGTCCGGAGCCGCTGCCCCGGCATCCACCGCCCAGACCTCAGAACCACTCCGCACGACCGTTGCACACACGACGCACGACGAGAGATAAGACACTCCAAGGCGGCGCCTCCAAGAAGGTAGTGACGTGTGCGCCGCCGCCGCCCGCTCCAGAGGAGCTTAGGTTTTCATCCGGAGAGACTTATGACACTCGCGTCGGTAGAGGATCACACCTCCCAAACGACGCAATCAAGAAGGAGAACGACGCCATAGTGCGCCGCCGCCGTCGGCACCTAAGTGCAAGGTTTTCACCTGGAGCTTGATCTCGACCGCCAAGCCCTAGGGCTTGGGCTAGGGAGTGCAAGGCAAGGCGTGTCTCTGTGGTCGACCACCGATTCCATCTACAAGTTGTGGGGTCGCTACACCTCACGCAGCGAAGACCACGCCATGACGGCCACCAGCCCGGGGCCGCCGCCCCGGCTTTCTTGCTGTCGGGAGAAGACATTGGGAGCCTCCCGCACAGCAGCAGAACTAGACCTACGACGCGCCGTGAAGAAGAAGACCTGCAGCAGCTACACTGGGGCTGCCAAGCCAGATTGGGTGGCCAGGGCGACCAGCCAGGTCTGGAGCCGACCTCCACGCCCGAAGCAGCACCCGAGCTGCCTTCCTTGATCGCTGCAGCAGCCGTAGCCAAGCCGCCACGGATGCCCTATGCTCCGCCAGGGCCGGCCCGCCGCAGGCCCAAATCGAGCCCAACCGAAAGCCGGCCCTGCAGAGGCGACCTATCCATCTAGAACGCGCAGATCCCGTCGTTGCAGAGCACCGCACACCACCGGCGCGACGCTCCTGACGACCTTGAAGCTTCGCGGGCCGGGCCCTAGATCTGAAGCCCGACTGCGTCCCGGCCGAGATTCCCGACGCTGAAGACGAACCTGAAGACGAGGATGGCGGTGACCACCAGATCCGGGGCCGCCGCCCCGGCCTCCCGACGCCGGCGAAACGACCTTCTCCCCCCAGCGGAGTTGGCCGTCCTTCCGGCGAGACGAGTAACAGAAACCTCCCCCCGACGGCGTTTGTCCGCAGGGGGGCCTGCCGCCACCGCGGCAGGCGCCGGCGGCAGCGGCGGCGGGGGGGCAGGGAGGAGGTCTTCGAGGGGCGGCGCGATGGGTTTCCCCCGGTGTCGCCTGGGGAGCGACACGGGGGGGGGGGGCAAATTCTTGGTATTAGAGACCAGGAAACCTACTTTGCTATTTCGTTCAAGCTTTCGTCATCAAAAATATGCCGTCCAAGTAGAATCTGTTGTCTTCCATGTATGCCCAATGTTGCAGAGGATGGGGCTTCGCTCCCCATTTTGGGAAAAATGTATCCCCTATGTAAAAAGATTTAGCCATATCTAATCATGTATTATTGATGTAAAGCAATACATGAGCGGTGTAATCAAGTCTAGTTATATATTACTGTTGTTGCCTGCGCCATTGCTTAACAACACTGAAATAAACCTTTACAATCATTAATATCACCAGCTTCCTAGTTGTAAACAACATTACGAGATGTCACTTTTATTACAATAAACATACCATCATATTTCTGCAAGCTTACCTGCAAACACAAATCTGCAAGCTAGCTACTAACAGTCTCTCATTCTCGTTGTTTTGGCCCGCACACATTGCAGATGCATCCGTTGGGTGTACACTCAGCTGTCCAGTTACACCCGTTACATCCATTAGGATAAAGCGCAAACGCACGACAAATGTTCAGGCAACTTATACGATCACACTTGTCAAATGGCGTTGATGAAAGTATTGATGTACAATTCTCAGTGCCAGTCACTGTCCATGCCTTAACTACAACATCTTAAGAAAACATGGATAAACTAAATGAGTCAGCCATATCACCGATAGTATGGTGGAAAAGTGGACGAAGCAAAACATCATAGGAATAATACCTAGTGCCAGGAAGAGAAACGCAAGAGTCAAGAGCAGCTTCTTTGCAGTCTTCATCTTAGCGAGATAGGAAGTTTTATCTGGTTTCTATGACTCCGAGTTGCAAAGTACAAACCAAATGACACATCTTATATAGTGATTCTGATATTAATGCGTGCCTTTTTAGATAGGAATCATATCAATGCCAAATTAATTGCAATTAATTTTGCAAAAAAAAGATTTAATTGCAATTAAGAGTCATAAAATGTGGATATGTATCAAATTAAGGCTCGTAATTCATTAAAAGCACGCATGATAATTAATTGATTTAACTATCTTGAGATGTAGCCATGTAACTCTTTCCGCAATGTGACTACCAGCAATGAAGAGGCAAATGAAAAAGCTGCCAGCAATTAAACTAGTTGATTGATTTAGAGACAGGGGAGAGGCGTTTTGCCTCCCGAGCTCATATGCTCCTGTTATGTTAAACGAAACTAAAAAATAGTTAAACATTTTCAAAAATTCTGAATTTTTTTTGGTGACGAACAGATACATGTGTTTTAAATACATGTCAAGTTTCATGATGAAATGTCATATGTGGTGCTATGTGCAAAAATAACAAAATCAGTGATCTAAAAAGTACGTTTTGAAATTACATTTCGACCACTGATTTGTTCTTCAGTGAGTAGTATAATTTTATTGTTGTAGAGTCTATTTTGTCTGGCACCATAGCAGCTACCATAGAAAAGCTAGGACCACTATTTTTGTCTGTGAGATTGCATCAGCCTGTATGATCACAAGGCTGGAGTCTGTACTGGACAGAACATGAGCAACAAACAACACAATACAACAATCTATAGCTCACATGCTCTCCTGGACTCTTGGATTTTCCTCCCTGGATAGAGGCATCACAGCCTCACAGGATCGATCCAAACTTGTGCACAGGAATACAGGATTGATTGTACACTTGGAGTCACAAGGCTGAGCACTGTCTAGAAAAACAAGGGCTGAGCAAAAAGAGTTGCAAGAAATGGCTGCATTCACCTAACACCGAAGAGCGCATCCAATCCAAGATAGCTATCAACGCAGGTTTTACTCAGGAACAGCAAGAATACAACATTGGCATAATACAAGATGTTAGGATTGATCATAGGTTATTAATTGGTACCTCATTTGCTTCTAAGATCAGCGATCAGTGATCCTAGATAAGTAGATTACAGGCATTGGGCTGCACTGTCAGGAATGTGACTGGCAAAAAGAAGTTACACTGTATGCCCATCCATCACAAGTTGTCCATTTCTTCTAGCAGTTCTTCCATCGTGGGTCTTTGGTCGGGGTTTTCACGGTGCAGACCAATGCTATCTTCGCCAGCTTAGCCGCTTCGGTTGCTGAGTAACATCCTTTAAGGTTACCGTCAATGAGCTCATCGACGCTACCGGACTCGAATGGCAGCTGCATCGTCTTCCTTTTACCAGTGAGTATCTGGAACACAATTACCCCGAACGCATAGACATCACTCTTCTCCGTGAACCTACCGACGGTGGTGTACTCAGGTGCAAGGTACCCCATGGCGGCGCTCGCCTTGAGGGTCGAGAAGACCAGGTCGTCGACGAGGAGCTTGTGCAGGCCGGAACCAGATATCAGAGGCTTGTAGGTGTAATCCACCAGAACTTTGTCTGCTGATATATTTTGGTGAACAAGAGGAGGCTTGTTTGCTATATTACTGTGCAGATACCCAATTCCTGCCAAACAAACAGCGGTAAGCAAACATTGCATTGCAAAAAAAAGTCAAACATTGTCTACTGCCAGCACAGTACAGGTTACTAACATTCTCAGTAACAATTGCAAATAGTAACAGGTATTAGTAGTTTTTTGTGGGGAGACACATGAGAGAGAGAGGGAGATAGAGCTCTTTGAGTACCTACAAGCTACACAGATCCAAAATGTGGCTATGTCACGTCGTATCACAGGTCTCCCAAAAACATGTGAACAACTAGACAGTCCTACATCGATAAGCTGATGGCCATTTGTTTCAGTGTATTTGCAGTAAAATTCAGTTGCCAATGCCTCACGTCTACGCAGTAGGGAATTCTTCAAAACTGAGCCCAAATGTTGCAGAGATAACAACTACGGAGTACCAACGACTAGCTAGCATTTGGGCAATTTTGCTACTTTTGTGGACAGTATGAATGCAGAAAGATTTGGTCATTAGCACCATCTGCTGGCTGGTACTAGAGCACTCGATCTAGGGGTGTTCGAGAGCTGATAGCTAGATAGTGACAAGGGGGATGAGTGGAGCTCCACTACCAGTATACCTTTAGCAATGCCCTTGATGATGGACACCCTCGTGGACCACTCAAGGACGTGGCCGCCATGGCCACCACCGCCGGCGTCCAAGAACTCCGACAGGCTCCCGTTGGGCACGAAGTCGTGCACGAGGAAGCACTCTCCCCTGGCCCTGGAGCAGCAGAACCCCCTCAGCCCCACGACGTTGTCGTGCCGCAGCTCGGCGAGCAGCTTGAGGCCCTTGAGGAACTCCGCCTCCTCCTGCTTGCAGCAGGTCTTGCCGAGCCGCGTGACGACGACGGACGTGCCGTCGCGCAGCGTGCCCCTGTACGTGGCCGCGAAGCTGCCGCCGCCCTTGGAGCTCTTCTTGCCGAGCAGGTTCAGCTCCGAGAAGTACTGCGTCGCGGACTCCACCTCCTCCATGTTGAACCGGAGGCTCGGGGACACCTCCTGCGAGAACCCGACGCCGCTCCGCCCGTCCGCCAGCGGGTCCCAGCCGTTGGAGTACTCCAGGCTCACCAGCGTGGACGACGCGCTCTTGCGGAACGACTCCTTGGTCGTCGTCGCCTCGGTGCTGCACCGGCCGCCGACGGCTGTCATCGGCGGTGCGCGTGCGGCCGTCCTCTGCTTGCGCCACCGGTACCACGAGAACGCAAAGAGACCGGCCGCCGTCGCCGCGAGAAGGATCACCGCGAGAACGACGACGGCGGCGAGCGCCTTGGTCGAAGGGGGGCAGTGGGTTCCGCTGCAATGCCCACCGGAGTTGTTCTGCGGCGGGATGCCGGCGCTGAACGGCTGGGGCCTGTCGGGGTCGATGAGGTCTGACGGAGTGCACGGCCGGAGATCCTGGAGCCCTGTGCCGCAGAGATCAGTGTTGTTCCCGTACTGGAACCCACCCTCCAGCCTCGCCAGTTCTGGCAGCAACCAAACCATAATTAGCCAAACTGAGCGGAACACACATTAATTGCTCACTCAAGAATCGATTCCAATGTTGCTTTTGCTTCGTGTGGATTAATTACCTGAGGGCACACTGCCGGTGAGCGAGTTGTTCCTGACATCGAGAGCGGCGAGCCGAGGCAGCCTGGCCAGTCTCACGGGGATGGAGCCGAAGAGGTGGTTGAAGCTCAAGTCCAGGCGCATGAGCTCGGGCAGGTCGCCGAGGCTGGCCGGGATGGCGCCATTGAGGTGGTTGGACTGCAGAGCCAGCACGGTGAGCCTGGTCAAGAGCCCGAGCTGAGTGGGGATGCTCCCAGTCAGCTGATTGTAGCACAGCTGCAACACTGCACACAACACCATTAACAGCAGCATTCAGGAAGAGTATTCAGGAAAATGTAGCCCAAGACCACGTTACAGAACATGGAACGCTAAGCAGAGTAGACTGGAATAAAAAAAAGGAATCGAATCAATCCAAGCAAATGCTTTGCCCGTGATAGAGAGAGTCCACATGCAACTAGACGAGCAAGAATCTTCCAGGAAATGCACGCACACGGAGATGGCATGGCCGGAAGAGACAGACAATGCGAGCAATAGAAGAAGAAGAAGCAGAGCTCTGCTGACTTTTTTGCTCTAGTACCTTGCAGCGAGGCCATGGCGCCGATCTCGGGCGGGATGGGCCCGGAGAAGTTGTTGACGTTGAGGTAGACGTCGGTGAGGCGGGTGAGGCTGGCGAGCTCCCGGGGCACGGCGCCGTGGAGCGCGTTGTAGTGGAGGTAGAGGCCGGTGAGCGAGCGGAGGCCCGCGACGGCCGGGGAGAGCGTCCCCGCCAGGCCCTTCCCCTGCAGCGACACGTTGGCGACGCCGCCCCGGCCGCCGTCGCAGGCCACGCCCTCGAACCCGCTGCATGGGTCCCGCTCGGGCGCCCACGACGGCAGCAGGCGCCCCGTCGGGTCCAGCGCCGCCTTGAGCACCAGCAGCGCCCGCAGCTCCCCGTCGTCAGCCGCGGTGGCCGGGACTAGCAGAGAACGGCAGATGACTGCCATTGCGGCCAGCGCGAGGAGGCGGGCGGAGGCCATTGCCGCGCGGTGGCGAGGCGACCCCGTTCTTGGTGCGCGAGGAGGGGCTGGCGGGGAGGGGTGGAGGAGACAAGAGCGTGCAGGGGTGAGGTGTTCGAGGTGGACGACGAGTAAATAACGTGGGTGACCCCGTGAGGATCTGGTCCGGTACTCTGGTGCAAGCACCTAGCGCTGCTGTGTGAGTGTGACGAAGCTGGGCCTCGCATGTCAGCTCGAGCAGGAACCGAACATTTTGCGTGCTGCAGACGTGGCGTTCCATGCCTTCGTCTCCACCGTGCTTGACCGCGTCGGGGTGTAGCACGGCTTCCGGCCGGTGCAACTCCGGCGACCCGTTTTCGCCGTCGAAGTGCATCCGGTCGTGCCCGGCCGTCTGCAGCAGTTTTTAGTGCTCATCAATCGGCGGGCAGACCGCAGGGCCCTCAGACACGCGACAGTCTGAAGGCCGCAAGGGAATCTAATCATGGATACCGCCAGGACATGCAAGTGAGATATCGTTTCTGTTGACCTTCTGTACAACGGTGTATGGGTACTTGTTTGACACGAGCAGAGTGAGGGTTTATCCCCGACCTCCGCCGTCGTCCTCCCTCGGGCGACCCGGGGGAGACTAGGGTTTCTCGCGCGCCGCCGCCCCTCCTCGACGTCGCCCCCTCGCCGTCGTTGCTGCCAGCCGGCGCGGCGGCGGCGAGGCCTCCCTACCACCTCCTCCTTCCTCCTCGGTGCCCTCCCGCGGCCCTAACTCCTGCTCGCCTGGATGCGTTTGGATCTGAAGCAGCAACTTGTGGGCCTCGACGGCGGCCATGTCGGGATGTGGCGACGGTGGAGCTGATGGTCCTTGCGCCGCTGCTTGGGGGCAGCCCTGGTGCGGACCACCATGGGTCAAGCGGCTGCTGGTCGGGGTTGGTGCCCCGCCCGTTTCCGAGCTCGGCCTCCTCCATCCGGCTCCCCTGGTGCTTGCCGATTCGTGCTGGTCAGGTCGGGTGGTTGATGGCGGCGGTGTGGCTCTCTGACGGTGAAGGTGTGTTGGTGCGGCAGCTGGGCGGCCGGCTGCGCACCGGCAGTCCATTTTGGGCGAGGTTGGTCTCATGGATGCCGGGGCGGCGGCCCTGGAAAGGTGGGAGTCATGGCGCTGAGGCGGGGGTCACGGCTCAGGTGCTTGCTGGTGGTACTGGCCGCGAGGGCGGCGTAATGACCGGCGAAGAGGCGCTCGGTGGAAGTGTTGCGGTAGCTATCTCGGCAGCCGGCCACACTCGGATCTGGAGGTGGGGATTTGTGCCGAGGTGAAAACCTGCCTGGCATTGCCTTGGCCGACGACGGCGACAACCGTGGGCGTCGTTTCCTTCTTGAAGGCGTCGTCGCGGCTTCCCCCGCTCCCTCCCGAGGCTCTGGGTGAAAACCATTGATCCCTACGGATCGGGTGGCGACGAAACTCTAGTGTCGTGTCCTTATTGAAGGCGCCACCTTGGAGTCCATGGCGTTTCTCTTCCGATGGTGGTGTGTTGGCGGTGACAATGAAGGTCAGCAAAGGCGGAGTCTGCCTTTTGGGTTCTGCCCTTCGAGGCGAGGTGTAGCGTCTCTTGGTGCGTCAGCTTGAGCTTTGGTGAGCTCCAGCCCACCGACGCCGGTGGCTCTTGCCGGTCAAGGATAGGGGTCCCTTTGGCAACGGAGTTTAGACTGCCGGCGCTGCCCTACCGTTGTGAAGGTGCCAATCCTCATCGGTGTCTTCGGCTTTTCAAGCTTCTCTGCCCCGTGTTACCGTCGACTTAGCTTGCTTGTACCTCTGCTATCACTGGTTTCTTTGTACAAGCCTTTGGCTTGATCTTATGTTTGTGTGCGTGGAGGTGTTTGTAAGCTGTTTCAGCACTATGTATCTTCCGCCATTGGCGTCATTAATTTAACGCTGGGATTCGGCCTTTGGTCTATTTGACACGAGCAGACGCACGGAGTTATCTGCACCCCGTTGTACTATTATGCAATGTTCAGACAGATTCCACAAGTTAAATCAACTGCATTGTTACTCTCATCACCTGAACAACCCGAAAAAATAAAATAAAAAAGTTTATGCCTCTTTATGTTATGTTTAGATAGATCAAAAGGCTCTTGCCCAACAGCAGAATCCCCACCAGGTTTTACGAATGATCAAAGCCAGGCTACAACCAAGCTAGGACGCACGTAAGGCAGTAGCCAAACCAAAACGTGAGATCAGTTTGAGCCACCTCGTGGACTCCAGCGCCCTGCGAAAGGTATATTTGGCTTCCAAACTGTCGGCATAAAAAGTGTTGTAACCCTCTAAGATTCAACACTGCGTACAGTGATTGGGATTATGTGAATATCACAACTATGCAATTTCCACGACATTCTGCCATGGTCCTCATTAAGCACCAGGTCAGTGGTAATTTGCTCAAGGTTCTCCATTTCATCTAACTCCTAATGAACCACCTTCTAAAGGAGAGTTTAAGTTGTTACTTTGTTGATATTTCTATGCCACCTATCTCACTTGATGATTTGTTTTTTGGTGTGCCTTCGACGTTTGCTCCGGCAGATGGTGATGATGGTTACGTTTTATTTCTCTTATGTCCCACTAGGTTTGGGTTGCAAAGTTTCTTAATATAATGCCTTACATTACCCTCGGTTTCTAAAAATTTAGGGGGGGACTTCCATGAAATTAATTATGTGCACTTTGCATTCAAAAGTAAAGATTTAATCTAACTTTGACTACATACCTAGCCGAGTACACACAGTAGCCAGAGAACTCTCGCGACCCATGGCGACCACGGCTGTGATTAGGACTGGACATAAAGCTCGATGCTCGATAAGCTCAACGAGCACTCGTTTGGTCGACTCGTTTAGATCGGCTCGTTATGCTAACGAACAGAGCCGAGCAATGATTTTGACTCGTTATTGCTAATGAGCTAAACGAGCGAGCTAACGAGTCTCGCGAGCAGATCGTTAAGCTCGTTAATTTGGATCCCATGTCTTTTTTAAGGGTAGATCTCATCTAACTAGCAACCTAACAAGTGACGACTCAACATTTTTTTAGCAAGCCCATATCACAACCGAGATCTATGGTTAACCAATGTAGGAAACATCGAATCCCTTTTACTTCATGTTAATCGTCAATTGCCTCGTCATCTCTATATTCAGATTTATTTCTTAACGAGCTGCTCGCGAGCGCTCGCGAACACTTAACGAACCGAGCCGAGCTTTATATTTAGCTCGTTAGCCTTAACGAGCTTAACGATTTGAGCCTTAACGATCACGAGTCTTAACGAGCCGAGCCTTAACGAGCCGAGCAGCTCGTTAGTCCAGCCCTAGCTGTGATGCCGCCGCCGGCCTGATCTCTCTCCTACGACGTCGCCTTCGGGCTCTGCGACCGGATCCGGACTCCCCTCGACGACCTCTTCCCGTCCATCTGCCTGCCATGTAGGGGCTGGACCCGCTGATCCCGCGGCAGCTCCCAGAGCTTCCGCCATTCCCATGGCCGTGGCGGCGGCCTCCGCGACGGGTCCCATGGCCTGGGGCTTCGGGATGCCCCGCGCCCCGGCGACCTGCCATGCCTCCTCGTCCGCGGCCGCTCCGGCACCGCCGCCCGCCGTCGGCGCTGTGCTGCCGGTCACGCCAGGCTCGCCCCCCTCCGCTGGTCTTGACCAAGCTCTGGAGTCGCCGCTACCGGCCTCCTCGGGCCTTGCTGCACCCAGACCGGTGATGGAATCGCTGCCCAAGCTGCAGCATGCTACTGCTGCTGCCCTTGCGACCTTGCTGCCTTCGTTCAGCCCTGGGGGGTTCGCTACGCGACCCGATGTGGAGGTGCTCCTGGCACCGCTGGCGGCCTCAAAGACCGATGTTGCTGCTGCTGTTGTCGGCAACGCCAAGGTTTCTGAGGTGGAGATGGCCCAGCCCGGGCCGGTCGTGCCTTCTCCTCCGCCGCGCTGGCCGCGGCCGTCCTGGCGTCCCGCAAGGCTGACCTGGCTGTCGGGGGTCGTTTGGCTCGCCCCTGCTGCCACCATAGGCCCTTTGCGATGACGTCCACTCCGGTCGGGTCGCTCGGCACTGCTGCCATGGCGGCTTGCTCTTCGCCGCCGTCGACTCCTACGGGTCAGAGTCCAAGTGCGGCCTCTGTCAACGACAAGGATGACTGGGTGTATGTGGGTCGGGGGCGCCGCCGCGGCCGTGCCCCCCCCCCCCCCCCGAGTCAAGGGAAGGTCGTGAGCGCTGCCTTGCTTTCAAGCGTTGGGCTCGAGGAAGGTGCTTCCGTTGCCTCGACCGTGGCCACCAAGTCAGTGCATGCCGTGAGCCTTTCAGATGCATTCGCTGTCGTCGCCCTGGTTACCGGGAGAGGTTCTGTCGTGCTCGCTCTCCAGTTGCTCGTGATCACTCTCCGGTCAATAGTGCTCCTGACAAGCGAAGCCACCTTTCGTCCGTCCAAACTTGTCCTTCGCTGTGTGTGTCGGTGCCACCAAGATCGCTTGCTGGATGTTGCAAGGATTCCAATGCCAACGTTGCCCTGCTGCGATTGGAGCTCCTTTAGAAGGTTGAGCTGCTTCGCTGTGAGCTCCACGACGCTCTTGCCAAGCTTCAGATTGCGTCGGTTATGCCTTTGCCGCCCGAGCTTCAAATTGGTCCCGTTGATGAGGGGACTGAATGCTCCTTTGGAGAATTTTCTCCTCGTGCTCTGCATGCGATGTCTTCTGTCCCTGGGAGTGCTGTCATCACCGAGGTTGTGGCTCCAGTTGTGGAGATCTTTCCTGAGCTGCATGATCGTTGTGGGGAATCGTCTATGGTGCTTCCGATCGAGCTGTGCTCGCTGGAGTCTTTGACGGGGACATGGCGCCATCCCCACCTCCGCCTGAGTTGTCCCAGCCGCCCCCCTCTATGGATTGTGGAGGTTTGGTTTCTACCTCATCTTCGAGTGACCAGGTTGATGGGACAGCTATGTTGGTGCCTGGCTCCAAGGCCCTGTTTGACAAAGAGGTTTGTGACTTGCTTGTCGATTTGGAGGCGGCTTGTCCTGGATATGGCAAGGATATTGCTTGCGTCTTAGCAGGGACAGCTTCGGATGGTGTTCTCTTGAAGGTGGAGACGCCTCTTGGATGGAGGGCAAGAAAAAAGCTTGGCTTCCTTAGGAAAACTTCCGCTTTGTCTTGATTGTTGAGCCAATTTGAGGTTGTCGTGTTGCCGGTTTCATGGTTGTGCTAGCTAGGTTGGTCGGGTGCTTGTTTGCTGGTGGTTGTTGCTAGCTTTAGGTGTTGCTCTCTGTGGTTGTGTGGGCTCCTCTCTGTCGTGTTTGTTGTATGGTTTTTGCCCGGTTTCTTCCACTAATAAACCGAGCACCTCCTTCTTAATAAATAGTAAGGCAAAGCTTTTGCCTTCCTTTCAAAAAAAAAGTAAAGATTTTAGTAAGCGCGCAAATTTAGGGGAAACTTCTTGTCGGGGATGTGACCCCGGGTACCCCAGAGTTGTTGCTTTGACCGAAGCTCCCAGGACGTCAGATGCGCTCCAAGTCAAGGCAGGTGGCCTCGACTCTTCATCCTTAACAGGATCACTTTCCTTAACGGGATCGCTTTCCTTAACCGGATCACTTTCCTTAATGGGATCGCTTTCCTTAACCGGATCACTTTCCTTAACGGATCACTTTCCTTAACCGGATCACTTTCCTTAACGGGATCGCTTTCCTTAACCGGATCACTTTCCTTAACGGGATCACTTTCCTTAACCGGATCACTCTCCGAAGACGCAGGGACATCCTTAACGGGATCACTCTCCGCAGGCACTGGCGACATCCTTAACCGGATCACTATCCGAAGACGCCGAGACATCCCTAACGGGATCATTCTCCGCAGACGCCAATACATCTCTAACCGGATCATCCCGCCGATGCCGGGACATCCTTATCCGGATCATCATAAATATCTTCGGGAGAGGATAAGAAGAGGACGTGGAGATTCTGAGGACAACAGCTAAAAGACAAAGACAAGGACGGTATCTCCCGGAGATGCCGGAGACAAGTGCTAGAAGACAAAGGAGTCAACCGTGCTACAGTGCACGGTGTCTCCTCCTCCACTCATTGTTCCCTGGGTTCCACGTTATAAGGAGCACCAGGGAGAGGTCACGGAGAGGGACGGGCGGACGCGCACAGCCCCTGGGCTCTCTCTTCTTCCTCTTGCTCACTGGAGCTTTCTTCTTCCTGGAGTTCCTCTCCATTGCTAGATCTTCACAGCTCGAGGAGCACATGTACAAATCATATACAAAGAGGAGAATACACCAAGTAGACTAGTGCTGCAGTAGGGGTTTTACCTCCTCACGAGGGCCCCGAAGCAGGGTACATCGTGTGTGCTTTGTGTTCTTGCGGTTCTTGTTCTTGTTCTTGCTTGTTCTTCGTGTTCTTCGTGTGTTCTTCGTGTGCGACTCCATCGCGCAATCCCTCCCCAAAACCACAAGCATCCGTTCGGCCCCAGAATAAGCCTACCCCTAGGCATCTGCGTGTTCCCACCACGACAGTTGGCGCCCACCGTGGGGCCGAGTGGCGCTTGCTGGGCTAATTTCGGATGGGATCTTCATCCTCAACGCGGGGACTCGACATCGCCATGGTCCTCCGCGATCAAGCTTGCAGCAGCAAGCAGAGGGTGGTGCGGCCTTCATCAGCAACGTCATCAGCAGATCCCAGATCCGCTCCGGCTTCGCTTGCGCGCCGGCAGCGCCGCGCCTCGCCGGCTTGCTGGCAGCGTTTCGGCCGCGTCTCCGCCGTCCCGATCTGCGCCGGCTGGCCGTGAATCGGCCTTCTCCGCACATCCATGCCTGTGCCCAGCATCTCCTCCGGGCTGTTCGGCATCTCGCAAGTCGTCCTCACCGCGGCTTCATCGAGCTGCTGCAGCTGCCCTCCGTCATTCTGCACCAGTATCTAAGCAAGTACGCAGGTAGCTGGAGCAAGCAGGCTAAGCACCCAGGCTGCTGAATGGTAGGTGCGTGCCTTGTGCATGCATGACCGAGGCTGGCTGCCTGACAGAGAGATCCGGATTGTGCCTGACACAGAGATCCGGATTGGTGCTTTGTGCGTACATGTGTACTTGTGTACGTACCTACTTATGTGCTTGTGTTTCTGGGAGCAAGAAAAGAAAGAGATGGAGAGAGGTACCGGCATTTAGACTATGTCGGTTGACCGGGTAGAAAGAGAGTAAAGTGTAAGGAGGAAAATGCCTGCAGAGTTGGCTGCCGACATATGTATGTGATCTCGGCCAGAGCAAGCCGTCCTTGTACACCAGGCATAGCGCCAAAGGAATCAGCAGCACACTAACTTGTGTTACTCGTCCCGCGCAGCATGTCGGCCGCTCATTCATCCAAGTTCTTATTCAGCCGATGCATAGGGCAAGCATGCTAGAGCTAGCATTGCGTGTACTTTAGTGCACTCGAGCCATGCTTGCACGTACGGAGCAGGTTAGGTGCTTGCGTGTATGAGTAGCTGTACTCCTCGCCGTGTGCACCCAGGATGCATTCGGGTAGGAAAAGAAAGGGGAAGAGTAGAGTGAGAAAGCAAGAAAGAAAGAAAAGATTGGATGAAGAGACGCTGAGTTGGACCAGCCGAGTAATGTATGTCGGCAACCGGGTATCAGGTAGAGAAATAAGATAAAGGCCTTGCCGAGCAGCCCGTGGCCTGACCAGGTTGTTTATGTCGGTGACCGAGTAGAATAAAGAGAAGATGAATAAGGAGAGAGAGAGCGTGCAAGCTGTGCATACCGAGTCAAGAAAACTGCATGCAAGCTGTGCAAACCGAGTCAAGACGTGTGCATGCATGCAAGCCGTGCAAACCGAGTCAAAGGAAACGTGTGCATGCATGCAGCCGAGTAAAAGAAAAAAGAAAGGAGAGAGAGAGTATGCATGCATCCGGCATATGCTGGATTACAATCCGAGTCAAGAAAATGTCAGCCGAGTAAAAGGTGTGCATGCATGCCCGATGCATGCATCCGGCATATACTGGATTACAATCCGAGTCAAGAAAATGTCAGTCGAGTAAAAGGTGTGCATGCATGCCTGATGCATGCATCCGACACATGATGGATAAAATGCAATCCGAGTCAAGAAAAAGATTTATTGGTTGAATGTGTCAGCCGAGTAAAGGGTGTGACTCGGATCAGAAAAAATGACTCGGTCAGACTGAGTCAGTGTCGGATCAGAAAAAATGATTCGGTCGTCAGTGTCGGGCCGGCATAAAAATATGCCAGCCGACGTTGAAAAATACGTATCCGGCCGAAATAAAAGATGATATCTCGGCTCCGTCGGATTGACCGATTGAGCCAGACTGTATAATCCATGCCCGGTGCTCCACTTGCAGGTTTTCTCCATCGCCTGCACTATCTGGTCAGTTGGACCGACCGCGCCCGAATCAGTTGCATTCAGTCTATCTAAGTCTAGCATCTCGGCTATTTGGATATCTAGCCTGTGCCCTTAGCTACGCTTCCGACCAGTCTGCGCCGACATTGCAATGTAAGTATTTACAGTATTTGCTTTCGTACCGCACGCAGATGGTTAATCCTGAAAGTTACTCGGGGACTGCCCCCTCGCTTTTTGTCTAAGTGTTCTACCCGGGACAAGATGACTTGACCCGGGGACTGGGTAGCCAGACTGTTTTACTTTTTCTCCTAGATAATAAAAATAACTCGGGGACTCGGTTGAAACCGAGTCTAGTTTTTGGTGCTTAATATCTGCTGTTAGATTCGTTTTCTATCAAGTGCTATGGCTAGTTTGCATCAATTATTATGATTGTTTCCGTCAACTATTCTTCATCATATGTATGTTGGACTAACATTGAAAGGTGACATCGGTTTTGTGGGGAATGTTCGTGTACTGTAATCCGAATCACATTTGGAAATCTGGGTTGTATTGGTAATCCGAATCACATTGGAAATCTGGATGCTGTTGGTAATCCGAATCACATTGGAAATCTGGATTCTATTGCTAGCCCGAATCACATTGGAATTCTGGATTCTGTGGGTAATCCGAATCACATTGGAATTCTGGATTCGATTGGTAATCCGAATCACATTGGTAATCCGAATCACATTGGTAATCCGAGGTATCCTCGTAATCCGAAGTATCATGGTTATATTGGTTATCTCAAGTTACCCAAGTTATCGAGGTGTTATCGGTATTCTCTGGATCGCCGTTTATTTCGGTTTGTCACAGTATCACGGCATCATTCCACATCACAGATCGCTGTTTATTTCGGCTTGCCACAGTATCACGGCATCATTTCACATCACAGATCGCAGTTTATTTCGGTTTGTCACAGTATCATGACATCATTCCATATCCCACATCGCTGTTTATTCTGTTTGCCAGTGTATCATGGCATCATTTGCATACCAGATCTCTGTTTATGTTTGTTAGCCAGAGGCAACCTTTGAGTTATGTTTTTGCAGGTTGTACGTTAGTCCAGCAGTGGCTGGAAACATCTGTGTCGGTATACGCCCGGAGTGGCTAAAACCGGCATTCGAGATATGCTTATGTGAGTCCAGCAGTGGCTGGAAATATTTATGTCGGTATACGCCCGAAGTGGCTAAGAACCGACATATGTGATATGCCCAAAGAGGCCGAGGTACCGATACATGTGTGATACGCCCGAAGTGGCTAAGAACCGACATATGAGTTATGCCCAAAGAGGCCGAGGTACCGAGACATGTGTGATATGCCCAAAGACGCCGAGGTACCAAATTATGAGATATGCCCAGAGGGGCCGAGGTACCGAGACATATGAGATACATACTTGCAGGTTTATGTCGGTCCAGCTTACGCTGGCGGCATCCCAGTCGGTAAAAGCCAGGAGGGCTAACCGACGCTGGCGGCATCCCAGTTGGTAAAAGCCAGGAGGGCTAACCGACGATGGCGGCATCCCAGTTGGTAAAAGCCAGGAGGGCTAACCGACGCTGGCGGCATCCCAGTCGGTAAAAGCCAGGAGGGCTAACCGACGCTGGCGGCATCCCAGTCGGTAAAAGCCAGGAGGGCTAACCGACGCTGGCGGCATCCCAGTTGGTAAAAGCCAGGAGGGCTAGCCGACGCTGGTGACATCCGAGTTCGGTAAAAGCCAGGAGGGCTAAGAACCGGCATATAATGGTGACCATTCAGGCAACATATTTCCAGTACAAATTGTCCATCTCGTTGTTGATTCGGGTGAGCTCGGTCAACCGGATGTCGCATTTGGCCTGAAAGACAAGGCTGTACGGTGCAGGAGGTTTCTGGTACAGTTATTTGTTTTTGTAAGTCTGTGCGCGACTCTGCGAGTCCCCCACAGCCTCGGGGACTACTGTCGGGGATGTGACCCCGGGTACCCCAGAGTTGTTGCTTTGACCGAAGCTCCCAGGACGTCAGATGCGCTCCAAGTCAAGGCAGGTGGCCTCGACTCTTCATCCTTAACAGGATCACTTTCCTTAACGGGATCGCTTTCCTTAACCGGATCACTTTCCTTAATGGGATCGCTTTCCTTAACCGGATCACTTTCCTTAACGGGATCACTTTCCTTAACTGGATCACTTTCCTTAACGGGATCGCTTTCCTTAACCGGATCACTTTCCTTAACGGGATCACTTTCCTTAACCGGATCACTCTCCGAAGACGCAGGGACATCCTTAACGGGATCACTCTCCGCAGGCACTGGCGACATCCTTAACCGGATCACTATCCGAAGACGCCGAGACATCCCTAACAGGATCATTCTCCGCAGACGCCAATACATCTCTAACCGGATCATCCCGCCGATGCCGGGACATCCTTATCCGGATCATCATAAATATCTTCGGGAGAGGATAAGAAGAGGACGTGGAGATTCTGAGGACAACAGCTAAAAGACAAAGACAAGGACGGTATCTCCCGGAGATGCCGGAGACAAGTGCTAGAAGACAAAGGAGTCAACCGTGCTACAGTGCACGGTGTCTCCTCCTCCACTCATTGTTCCCTGGGTTCCACGTTATAAGGAGCACCAGGGAGAGGTCACGGAGAGGGACGGGCGGACGCGCACAGCCCCTGGGCTCTCTCTTCTTCCTCTTGCTCACTGGAGCTTTCTTCTTCCTGGAGTTCCTCTCCATTGCTAGATCTTCACAGCTCGAGGAGCACATGTACAAATCATATACAAAGAGGAGAATACACCAAGTAGACTAGTGCTGCAGTAGGGGTTTTACCTCCTCACGAGGGCCCCGAAGCAGGGTACATCGTGTGTGCTTTGTGTTCTTGCGGTTCTTGTTCTTGTTCTTGCTTGTTCTTCGTGTTCTTCGTGTGTTCTTCGTGTGCGACTCCATCGCGCAATCCCTCCCCGAAACCACAAGCATCCGTTCGGCCCCAGAATAAGCCTACCCCTAGGCATCTGCGTGTTCCCACCACGACACTTCTCTTACTTCGTTTAGAAACCAAAATTCATGCATATCATACTATCATTTATGAACTCTAATCCTAGTTGTCACCATTCACAGAAAAAAGGGAAGATTAAAAGGTCAAAATTTATCCTATGTGGTTTTGCCGTTTTGGTGATGTTGACACTAAAATTATGGGACTAATGTTACCTACAAGCTTTATACTCAACTGTAGTCCCATGTGATGATGTGGAGTTGCCCCGTATTTCAAAAGAGCAAAGGTGTTGGCATTGAAGCTTTGAGTTTATTACACAACATTAAGAGTGGTTTCTTGATGCGCTTGATGGTGTTGAACCTAGAGTCATGCATGTTTTTCTATTCCACCTCATATGCATCCACAAATACAAGAGAGAGTCGTACGGCCCTCTCGAAATTCTGATCACACATGGCCACACTAGCTAGTCACACTATGTCTGGGTAGCGTCGGATGACACAAACATGACACGAACGCCGGGCATTACGACCTCCATATCCAGATCCCCTTAAAACAATGTCAAAGCCAAAGAGGACCAGTTGGCATTTCAATCTCAGTAGAAGAAGGCATGACACTCAAATTCTTAATGAAATTAGGGGCCGAGTTGGGTTCCTTTTATCGAAAAAATAGGATGTCACACATTTGGCCATGCAGAAATGATATCGTTTCAATAGAAAAAAATAGTACGTGCTATATTGCATACGTTGTGCCCATGTATGAAATGGTTGTGATCTTAGTCTTTTTTACCATGGTCCTCAAACTGATCAATTGTGTTCTTCTTGATAAAATTTCAGAGCATATGTCGGTTGCTTAAAAAACATTTATGAAGTAAGCCGTAAAGTACACTTTGGAGACACATATGATCGATGAGTTTTCGAAGTTCAGAGAGTTACGTGAGATCCTAGAAATAGTTTGAGGACACACATAAGACTTCACTCTTCTTATCATGTGTCGCAAAGACCTTTCTTTACACGAAGCGCATGATTTTGTTTTTAGCAGAAGATTCATGTAGTGAAGAAATTTCTAGTACCTGACCTCGATCTCCGGCAGTTAACCACCTTGGGAACTTTGCATGCTCTTTCCCAAACTCAGGTACTTTCCGGTCTGGAAGAAAAGCCTCTGTTTGGCTGGGAACAAGATGCCTTAGTATATGACACATGCTCCACTTTTTAGCAAACTTGAGACACTTATTTTTGAACGGAGAGAGTACTATTTATGTCTAGATACCTCCACTTTTTAGCAAACTTGAGACACTTATTTTTGAACGGAGGGAGTACTATGTACAACACAGTTCGAGCGAGGATTCGCTAGTTTCAGTGTGTGATAGTACGTAGTACTAGTTTAAGCGTCTTAAGTACATACTCCATCCATCCTTGTAATAAGATCCAGCCATCCTTGGGTTGTGCCGCAAGGAAATCCATCTTCAAGACAAAAGTAAGAGTTCCTCCCCGGTTAATGTGTGCTGAACTATTTTAATTATAGTCCTTGCTGCAGCACTGTTTACTGCCAGCTGTTGTAACTTGAAGTAATAAACTAGGGTCATAGCGAATCAACCGAGTGTCTGGACCTAGATAAAACCGGGTAGCTAGCTTCCACGCGACAATTTTTTTCTTTGTGAACAGCATTAAGGTTTAGTGGGAAATTTGCAAGTGAAAATGGAACAGGATGTCAAACCTTGCATCTGATCTTTCATTTTGTTAGGCATACCTTGATGTCCTGTTGTCCCAAAGAGTCAAACAGACACCAGCGCTCC
This sequence comes from Poa pratensis, assembly GCA_947311845.1. Lineage (NCBI taxonomy): Eukaryota > Viridiplantae > Streptophyta > Magnoliopsida > Poales > Poaceae > Poa > Poa pratensis. The sequence continues at coordinate 53,608,719 of CAMZMU010000055.1, read as the reverse complement.
CTAGTATACCGTGGCAACGGATCGGGAGACATCAAGGCGCAAGCACGTGTGGTGTGGGTGTTTGGTTGGCTTCCTCGTCAAAATATCCCGGTCGGATCGGACAAGAAAAATGAGGAGTGGCGATCGCGGAAGTAGGCAGCCTTTCCAGCGGAAACTCTAAGCCTGCCTCATCTGCTTCCCGATCCACGGACCGTGTCGCATAGTCGTATTTTGTAGTAATGACGATATATCTTTCTGACAGACTGGACGGAGTAGCATGATTTGGATCCTCACGGGGCTACTTTTATACTGCTTCTCATAAAAAAATTCTATAGGGATCATTATACTGCTTCTCATAAAAAAATTCTATAGGAATCATTATACAGCTGGCCGCGACACAGCCCCAAAAAGTTTGGGTGCAAAGTCCCGAATGCGGCCATCCGGCAACCTCCTGTCAGTCCATAAGAACGTCGACGCCCCGTCTCCTAGCACTGAACGTGTCGCAGCTTCGAACATCTGTCTGACCCCCCTTAGGACCTGGAGGTTAAACTCTCGCCACGGGTTGGTAGGAACCGTCCGCTCCAACCAAAGCCACCGTGCCCAAAGGGCCATGTTCATCACCTTCAGGTTGAGTATATCCAAGCCACCATTCTCATAGAAAATCTAACATTCACTCCAAGCTAACAATTTCTTTGGTGGAATCAAACAAACTTTGGTGCATGCAAAATTTTATAGGATTGGAGTGTGCATGACATTGAGATCCTACAATTTTCTTATTCCTACGATTATCCTATCCTACAAATTAAAGAGCCCCTCATGCATGCAAAATCTATAGAATTGGGGTGTACATGACATGGAAATCTTACGATTTTCTTATTCCTATAATTTTCCTATCCTACTAACAGAGGCATTCGCGATTAAGTTGCGAGATCGGGTTTAATAGAGAAGGAGTGAGGCAAATCCACGACTGATACTCGTGTGAGCCCAAGCAAATCGGTGGACAAGTAGAGGCAGCCAAGACTGCGATACCCGTCCCCTTCTCTCAGATCCAACGCTCAACAAGGAAGGGAGCGAGGAACAAGACGAAGGAAAGCATGGGTGGTCCTAATGCACACGTCTTTTCGCCTCACGCCCCTCGCGCGATGACACGCCGAGGTATGTACACAGAGAACGAAGAACAGGAAAAGGGCGAAAAGCACCATACGTACAACTTCCAGGCGAGGCGAGCAAAGGCAAAACTTGGGCGATGGAGGGGAGCAAAAGCTGAGAGGTGCCGCTGGGCAAAAGCGGCCACCGTGATGCCGCACGCAAAGTCATTTTTTGCCCAAAAGGGTGCCGCGCGCTGCAAATTGGCTGCAGGCTGAACAAGCCAACCCGAGGAACGGAAAATGACAACTGTCGGCCTCATCTGGGCATGGTAGACTGAGCGCAATAAAGCGAACCATGGCAAGAAGCGCTTGTCTGCGGATGAGTTTCAACGACAGGTTTGGCATCAGGTGGGCGAGTGGAATGAGTTCTTCAGCAAAACGAAGCCTGACAGAGTTAGCGTTGCCCAGAATTGGCAACCACCGCCCGAGGAGTGGACTATGATCAACCTTGATGGCTCCTGGGGTTGCCTAGCACGAAATTATAAAGGAGAGCTGCAGCTGGGAGTGCTGTACATTTATCAGATGCTTTGCACGCGGAAACCGTAGTCTTGCTGAAAGCTATAGAGCTGGCGGAGCAGTTTGGAATTAATGGGCAGAATCATCCTCTCGACACAAGGCCCAAGTCTGCAACAGGCTATTACCTCCACGTCTCGCGATCGTGCTCCGTTGGGAACTCTTTATAGAGAGGCCAAGTATCTTCTTAGTGTTGGGTTCATCGAGTAGTACCAAATTTCTTTTAAACCTCGTTCATGTAATATTGCGGCATATGTGCTAGCAAACTTAGGTGCTAGGGAGGTCCATGGTGACCATACAGTGTGGATATCTGATGTGGGTTGGCCCCGATTTTCACAGATTTGTGCGGAGGGAAATATGAACGCGAAAAACACGTGAAGAACGAAAAACACAAAAGAGGAGAAAATCAACACACAAGGGTAAATAGCAAGTAGCAACCCGGCAAGACTCGATTGGTAACAAATCCCCGTGGGCAGCCCCCAATCCTCCTCTCCCAAGCACACCTTACTCTTAGAATTGTTTGTCCAATTGGTCAATCCCACCAATCCAATCTAGCCACTCAAGGAGGGAAGATTAGCAAGTAATCACAACTACAAGCTGAGACTTGGTATCCACGCAGGGATCTTCTCCTTAAGAGGAGGTCTTGGTTCATCTCCACATGTGGAGGCCTTGATTCATCTCCATAGGAGGAAAGAGACACTTTGAGAAGAAGGAGTAAGGCTCTACTTTAGTTCTCAAATCATAGTCTAACCCTAGATCTGGATGGAGAGCGTCTATTTATAGTCTAGAGGCAAAAGGGGAAATTTAGGTGGGGTAGGTGGGAGTTACAAGGCTCAACAGCCTGGTTGGGTTCGCGCAGCAGCGGTAGTACCGCCCGCACGGGCGGTAGTACCGCTGGTGCGGCCCGAGGCTGCGTTGACTTTGCGAGGCGGCAGTACGGGCGGTAGTATCGCCAGTAGTGCCGCACATGACCGCAGAGAGGGGTTTTCGGCGGCAGTGGGAGCGGTAGTACCGCCCGGGGGAGCGGTAGTACCGCCCTGTCTCTTCTTTCTCTCCTTCTTGGCTATCTTTTTGGGTCTTCTCTTGGTCATCTTCTTGGGTCTTCTCTCGGTCATCTTCTACATCAACTTGGGCCTTCTCTTGCTCATCTCCTCCACCCCATTGTGGGTCTTCATCAAGGTGGTTCCTGAGTATGCACAAAGTATCCGAATGACGTAGCAACCCATTCAAAGGAGTGTCGAGATCACACATAGATAGGAGTGAATTCACCTTATCATGGAGAGCTTTGACTCTTGCTCTTGTCATTGGGCCACTTGTTGTAGGAGACGTAGGTCGGGCTACATCATCTCCCCCCCCCCTTGGAAAAGAGTCGTCCTCGACTCTTGGTCATCCTCATCGCTTGATGTTCCAAGGTATGGCGATAGGTCGGCGACGTTGAAGGTGTCATGGACCAAGTGTTTGGAGTGGAGATGTCGATCTTGTAGGCATTGTCGTTGATGCGCTTGATAACCTTGAAAGGTCCATCTCCACGAGGGTGAAGCTTGGACTTCCTTGCATCCGGAAAGCGATCTTTGCGAAGGTGTAGCCAACAAGGTCTCCTTCTTCAAATATCATGGCGCGCTTGTGTTTGTTCATCTTCGTAGCATGGTCTTTGTTGTGCTTCTCGAGTAGTTCTTGTTTCCTCATGGAGCTTCTTCATGTAAGCGGCTCGCTTGTCGAAGTCCATGTTAACTTGCTCACGGAGTGGAAGTGGTAGCATGTCGAGCGCGGTGTAGGGGTTGGAGCCATAGACGACCTCGAAGGGTGTTCTCTTTGTTGCGCGGTGTAGTGCTCGATTGTAGGCGAACTCGGCGTGTGGGATGCACTCTTCCCAATTCTTCAAGTTAGGCTTGATCAACACACGAAGGAGTGTAGATAGGCTTCGGTTCACCACTTCGGTTTGGCCATCGGTTTGAGGGTGGTATGCGGTGGAGAATAGTTGCTTGATTCCCATCTTGGCCATCAAAGTCTTCCAAAAATAGCTCACGAACTTGGTGTCACGATCCGACACAATGGTCTTGGGCACTCCATGAAGACGGACGATTTCCCTGAAAAACAAAGTAGCAATGTGTGAAGCATCGTCGCTCTTGTTGCAAGGTATAAAGTGTGCCATTTTAGAGAAGCGATCAATGACGACAAAGATGGAATCCTTGTTTGTTTTAGTGCGTGGGAGTCCTAAGACAAAATCCATAGCTATATCGGACCATGGGTGATGTGGAATAGGCAAAGGTGTATAACCATGAGAGTTTAGAGTAGACTTAGCTTTGAGACATGTAGAACATCGTCGAACTAGGCGTTCCACATCACGCTTCATTCTGGCCAATAGTAGTTGGTGGCGAGCATGGCGTAGGTCTTGTCGCGGCCAAAGTGACCCATGAGTGTTCCTCCATGAGATTCCTTCAAAAGGACCAAACGAAGCGAAGACTCGGGTATACATAGTTTGTTAGCCTTAAACAAGAAACCTTGTGCAAATAGAAATCACCAATTCCTTTGTGCTCCGAACATTGAGCGAAAATGTCTCCAAAGAAAGCATCGGTAGCATACAACTCTTTATCTCATCCAAACCCAAACACTAATGTCAAGACGTGTAAGTAGGTTGGCCTTGCGGGATAGAGCATCCGCGACCACATTGTCTTTACCTTTCTTGTATTTGATTACAAAGTGAAAGACTCAATGAACTCAACCCACTTAGCATGTCTTTTGTTCAAATTTGTTTGACTTTTCAAATATTTCAAGGATTCATGGTCGGAATGAATGACAAATTCCTTAGGACGAAGGTAATGTTGCCACACATCCAAAACACGAACCAAAGCAAATAACTCTTTGTCATAAATGGGGTAATTCAAGCGAGCTCCATCTAGTTTCTCACTATGGTATGCGATGGGTCTACCATTTTGCATAAGCACTCCACCAATGCCCAATCCACTTGCATCGCATTCAATCTCAAATGTCTTAGAGAAATCCGGAAGGGCAAGGAGTGGTGCTTCGGTTAATAACCGTTTGAGCTCATTGAAAGCAAAATCATGTGCATTGCCCCAAATGAAAGGTACATTCTTCTTTGTAAGTTCATGGAGGGGGCAAGCAATTGTGGAAAAATCCTTGATGAAACGGCGGTAAAATCCGGCAAAACCAAGAAAACGTCTCAACTCCTCAAGTGACATCGGAAAAGGCCAAGTCCGAATTGCTTGTATCTTGCATCATCAACTTCAACTCCATCCGAAGAAACAACAAAACCCAAGAAAACAAGTTTGTTGGTGGCAAAAGTGCACTTAGAAAGATTTGCATAAAGCTTTTCATTGCGAAGAACCAACAAAACTTGAGCAACATGAGAAGTGTGCTCTTCCAAAGATTTGCTATAGATAAGGATGTCGTCAAAGTATACCACAACAAATTTCCAATGAAAGGACGCAAAACATGATTCATGAGACGCATAAAAGTAGAAGGTGCATTGGAAAGACCAAATGGCATGACGAGCCACTCATAAAGACCAAGCTTAGTTTTAAATGCGGTCTTCCATTCATCACCTTCACACATGCGTATTTGGTGATATCCACTTTTAAGATCAATTTTGGAGAATATAGCGGAACCACAAAGCTCATCAAGCATATCATCAAGTCGAGGGATAGGATGGCGATACCGAACGGTTATGGCGTTGATGGGGCGACAATCCATGCAAAGGCGAAGAGTGTTGTCGTGCTTGGGTACCAAGATGACGGGCACGGCACACGGACTCAAGCTCTCGCGGATGTCCCATGGCAAGAAGTTCTTGTATTTGCCGCTCGATCTCCTTTGTCTCTTCGGGGTTGGTGCGGTAAGGAGCGCGGTTTGGTAGCGGTGCGCCGGGAACAAGGTCGATGCGGTGCTCGATTCCGCGTAGAGGAGGTAGTCCCGGTGGCACTCTTGAGGGAAACATCTTCAAAGTCCTTCAAAAGAGACAACAAAGAAGGAGGAAGGTTTGTGAAAGTGTTAGTCATAGAAACTTCACCCTTGCATATGAGCACATAGTGGAGGGTGGATGGGTTCTCTCTCAACTCCCTCATCTCTCTTTGTGGCAAATAGTGTAAGTTTTGTGGGAACTCTCTTTGAAGTGTCACACTCATTTGGCTTGTGGCTCTCACTCACTTTATGGTGGGTCTCTCGCTCACCACTCATCTCACTAGACGAACGATCTTGTTGTGCCCTTGCAATAGTCTTGGCGTTGTCGGCGATGACTTGACTTGGTGTCATGGGACGAAGGACGAAGGTCTTGTCGTTGTTCTTGAAGCTATAGTAGTTTGTCCTTCCATCATGCATAGCACCCTTGTCAAATTGCCATGGACGCCCAAGGAGTAAGTGACAAACGTTCATAGGCACAACATCACAATCAACCGTATCTTCATAGGCTCCAATCTTGAAGGACACTTGCACCATGTGTTGAATCTTGACGGCTCCGGTATCACTCAACCATTGCACATGGTAGGATGTGGGTGCTTCTTGAACTTCAAGTTGAGCTTATCACAAAGTTCTTTGCTCGCTAGGTTGTGGCAACTTCCACCATCTATGATGACCTTGATGGACTTTCCATTGATTCCCGCTCTTGTTTGAAACAAGTTGCATCTTTGGTCTTCTTCCACTTGAACATTGGTGGTTAGAGCTCTTGCCACAACCAAGGAAGGGTTGTTGTCGCCATCACAATATATCTCACTTTCTTCTTCTTGAGCACTTTGCATTGTGGCGACCTTGTTCAAAGCATTGTACTCATCTTCACTCATAGATTCATACTCTCCCATGTCATTGATGATCATGACCTTCTTGTTGGTGCACTCAAAAGATTTGTGCCCTTGTCCGCCGCACTTGTAGCATTGCAAAGTCTTGTGCCGGACGAAGATCCTTGAGGCGCCTTGGAGAGGGAGGTACTTTCTTGAAAGGTTGAGGCGCTTGAGGTGTCGATGTAGAGACTCTTGGAGGACCTCGAGTGTTCGCTTGAGGAAGAGCTTGTGAAGGTGTAGGAGTTGACGAAGAAGGCTTGTTGGCGTAGAATGCCTTTGTCTTGAGGTATTTGAGCTCTTCAAGCACGTGGCGCTCGGCCTTGGAAGCTTGATGTACTAGCTCTACCAAAGAGGCATATGGTTGGAACTCCACGATCTTCTTGATTGGATAGTTGAGGCCATTCATGAAACGAGCCATGGATTGCTCTTCGTACTCGTTGACATTGGCTCTCATCATGGAGATTTCCATTCCTTGTAGTACTCGTCAACCGACTTCAAACCTTGCTTCAACTCTTGCAACTTCTTGTATAAGTCTCTAGTGTAATGGCTTGGCACGAAGCGCTTGTACATTGTTTCTTTCATTTCAACCCAAGTGTCAATTGGTTGTTGGTGGTTAGCGACGCGAGCATCTTGTAGTTGTTCCCACCACAAGAGGCATACTCTTCAAACTCCATCGAGGCTAAGGCAACCTTCTTTTGTCGGAGAAGCGTTGCACGCGGAAGATCTTGTCAACCTTGAGTACCCATGAGAAGTAAGCTTCCGGATCACTTGTGCCGTAGAACTTGGGTATGTCAAAGCGGACGTTGGTCAAGTCATCATAGTCGTCACGATGGCCACCACGTGGGAATGCACGTCCACGTCTCCTTCGATTGAGTCCATCACCATTGTGTTGGCTTGACTCGTTATCACTTGACTCGGAACGTTGGTGTTGTGACGATCATGTGGAAGCTCTTGACGAGGAGGAGGATCTGTTGAGGAACGGGTTGTTCGACATTGTTCGCATTGTCATGATTTTGATGACGTGGCCTTGGAGGATGACGGGGTGACGTCCTTGTTCACCAAAGTCATTCGCACCCGGAACGCCATTGTCATTAGCCAATGGGTCATGACGATCACGTTGTTGCGGTGGTGGTGATGGTATGCGTTCACGACGTTCATCATTTTGGTGAGGTTGTTCTTGATGCGCATTGGCATTGTTCGCGTGAAGATCATGTGGTTGTTCAACGTAGGAGGAGGTCGTTCATGGGCGTCGCGCCTTGGATCATGTTGACGTTCTTGTCGAGGTTCATGACGTCCATGACGTGCTTGTGTCGACCTTGAGGTGCTTCTTGTACGGCTTGAGTGTGAAGAAGCTCGTTGTCGCGCAAGGTTGTTGATAGCTTCGGTCAACCGCTCCATATTTGCTTCTTGAGCATGCATGCGGTCGTTGAAGGTGTCTTGATTTTGAAGACGGCGCTCGAAGCGTCCTAGGTTATCACGAAGAAAGTGTCGCATGCCAACAAGCTCCGATTGTGTGACATAGCCATGATCACCGCGAACTCCACCATGGATTTCCTCATCCGAGCTTGAGCTTCCGTTTGTACTTCCCCTAAACATTTTCTCAAGATCAAGTGAGATATGTGGTAAGAAAAACCAAGACAAACTATATCCCAAGTATAATGTGGCTTGAGAGGAGAGTATCCGGTTCTAACACCCAACACACACACTTATGAGGATAGGAAGGTATGAAGTGGCAAACGAAACAAGCAAACCCGCGACAAGTATATTGTCAAAGGTAGAGAAAATCCACAATGATCAAATTACCAAAGAAACTCCAACCACAAAGTATCAAGAAACACACACAAAAGCGAATGATGGGGTTGGGCGACCAAAGGGCGAGCACTCGAAGATAGACAACCTAACGAAGACTACGTGCTCAAATGTCACCCAACACAAGAAGGACGCTAGCTCAATTGCTTTTTGTGGGCAACGGATTTGCACAAGAGTTAACACTCACACTCACTTTGGCGGTCAGCTTTGTCGCAACCTACAAGAGATGATACTTGGCACCACTTGATTCTTTTCTTTTCTCTTTTTTTTTTTTGATTTTTGCTTTTTGACGATGATTCCTTCTCTTTTGCTAGTGCCAAGCTCTCTAACGATACACACTCGCCAATACTTGAAGACAACACTCAACACGTGCAATGCCTCGCAATATCACCGAGCTAGTCCGATAGGTCAAGGTACACGAAAGGAAGAAGGGCTCACAACGGATTATGATTATGGGGGAATGTCGAGTCCTTGGTGGCGTCGTCGCTTGGCGTTGATGATGCGTGCTGCGGAAGCTTGTCGATGTGTAGACGTAGGGCACACCAAGAAAGGACTCAAACCAAAGAGGAAATGCCAAAACGAACCGAGGAAAGAAAAATTTCTGAAAAATTGCCCTGGCGGTAGTACCGCTAGTACCGCTCGGCGGTAGTACCGCTGATCACGAGCGGTAGTACCGCTACGCGCGGATCTGCGAGTTTGACTCGATTTTGGGCGGATTTGGGCTCCAAAACTTCCTCGAATCGTGGGAAATTGGCAAAATTAAGGCTAGGGAACGCAAACAAGGTGGAGGGGGTCCTAAAGCAACAGATCCATGGACAAAAACTACCAAAAACGCAACGAATCGACAGATCGGCTCGAATCAAGGCAAGGCTATTTTTGGTGGAAATTTCGAATTTCTCAAAAACGAAGAAAAATTTGGTGGATTTTGGTGGAAACACAAAAAAATCCGTGTCAACCTAGAGCTCTGATACCATATGATGAGGGTTGGCCCGATTTTCACGGATTTGTGCGGAGGGAAATATGAACGCGAAGAACACGTGAAGAACGAAGAACACAAAAGAGGGGAAATCAACACACAAGGGTAAATAGCAAGTAGCAACCCGGCAAGACTCGATTGGTAACAAATCCCCGTGGGCAGCCCCCAATCCTCCTCTCCCAAGCACACCTTACTCTTAGAATTGTTTGTCCAATTGGTCAATCCAACCAATCCAATCTAGCCACTCAAAGAGGGAAGATTAGCAAGTAATCGCAACTACAAGCGGAGCCTTGGTATCCACGCAGGGATCTTCTCCTCAAGAGGAGGCCTTGGTTCATCTCCACATGTGGAGGCCTTGATTCATCTCCATAGGAGGAAAGAGACACTTTGAGAAGAAGGAGCAAGGCTCTAATTTAGTTCTCAAATCATAGTCTAACCCTAGATTTGGATGGGGAGCGTCTATTTATAGTCTAGACGCAATAGGGGAAAGTTAGGTGGGGTAGGTGGGAGTTACAAGGCTCAACAGCCTGGTTGGGTTCGCGCAGCAGCGGTAGTACCGCCCGCACGGGCGGTAGTACCGCTGGTGCGGCCCGAGGCTGCGTTGACTTTGCGAGGCGGCAGTACGGGCGGTAGTACCGCTCGGCCGAGCGGTAGTACCGCTGTCTCGGGCGGTAGTACCGCCAGTAGTGCCGCACATGACCGCAGAGAGGGGTTTTCGGCGGCAATGGGAGCGGTAGTACCACCCGGGGGAGCGGTAGTACCGCCCTGTCTCTTCTTTCTCTCCTTCTTGGCTATCTTTTTGGGCCTTCTCTTGGTCATCTTCTTGGGTCTTCTCTCGGTCATCTTCTACATCAACTTGGGCCTTCTCTTGCTCATCTCCTCCACCCCATTGTGGGTCTTCATCAAGGTGGTTCCTGAGTATGCACAAAGTATCCGAATGACGTAGCAACCCATTCAAAGGAGTATCGAGATCACACATAGATAGGAGTGAGTTCACCTTATCATGGAGAGCTTTGACTCTTGCTCTAGTCATTGGGCCACTTGTTGTAGGAGACGTAGGTCGGGCTACATCAATATCGGACCCTCTGATTGATGTAACCCGTGTAGTGGCCGACGATCTTGTCGCAGCCACCAGTTAAAGGAATGCAAAGGTGTTCCAGGTCAAAAAATAAAGATGTGGTTTGAGTAAAGTAAAAAGCAGGAAAATTTCCTTTGGTGTAGGTTTCAAAGGAAAAAAGCAAGAATTTTACAATCCACCTGGACTTCTTTTTAAAAATCCTATGCACGAAGAATGACCGAGGTCTGTCTTGGCAATATAAAATGCTAATTATACCTTCTCAAATGGTTTGACTTTGATTTGACCATGTTTATTAGTAATCCTATGTTTTTCCTATTCCTGTGAACAAAACAACCAAGTTTACAAAATTCCTGTGTTTTTGAATCATCTGTTTTGCACTTGCATTCCTATCCTTTTTCCTACGTTTTTCCTATTCCTACGTTTTTAGAATCCCGCGAACCAAACAGGCCCTTAACAGGCAGACAATTGGTTTGTTCCGTTAAAACCTGACTACTATCCTCATCTCGCATGGCTCATCGAAGATGGATCAGCCAAAATTGTATGCATAAGGGCTAAGTAACATCTTAATTTTTAGGGTCCATAATGATACTGGCAGTGATGCTAGTATCCTTTATTCCTTTTACTTGTCCGGTGCTTCTAACATTTCGTTCTTTTGTGTTTGCCATTTGTCGAGACAGTGCATTGATGAATGTTGCCTAAGCACATCACAGCTTGTGCAACGACATTAGGCTCTCACCTATTGAGGTGAGACTCAGACTTTTCAAAACTGTTAATAATAATAATCCATCTTGTGAAATTTTGGTCAACTGCAAACTTTGTCTAGGGTTCTCGAGAATCACAAGGATGTAAAAGTTGGAGCTACATAGAATGATTTTCAAGGGTATTATGTATCTTTTTTCTTATTAGAGAGATTTTCCCTAAGTACGTATTTCAATTTATTAGATCCGGTGATTAAAAAAGTTGTTCACCAACTAAAATAGTCGAGCATTAATTCTGTTTTTACCGCAAAATACAGCTAAAACGATCTTTTTGCTGGAGTTTTCGAAAACACGAGGATACAGAGTTGGAGCTAGATACGATGATTTTCAAGTCTTATGTATTCTTCTCTTATTAGAGAGGTTTGGTCCGCGTACGTGTTACAATTTGTTCGATCTCATGATCAATAAAGTTGTTCCCCCGCTAAAAAAATTGAGCTTTAATTCTGTTTTGTACCACAAAATACAGCTGGAATATTCTTAAAAAACACAGGACAGATGCAGAACGTGCATAAGTGCAAGCATCAATGTCAAGTCCATGGCTTGAGCCTGAATGGCTGGTATCACCACAAGAAATCTAACCAATTGATCACGCTCAAATCGCAGCTACTCCCTCCTTTTTTTAATATATGATGTTTTAGCTAACTCACATGTTGACTAGGTGCACACACAAATAAGTGTGCATACACATTAAAACATGTCTACATACATGTTGACACATGTGAATATGGATAAAAGCTAAAACATCTTATATTTATGAACGGAGGGAGTACAATAATTTGATGATCTATTTATTTTTCTTGTTGGAGTAGACACGTTCAGACGTGAGAGAGTCCAGACACGGCCACCCCAGCTGGAATGTTGCATATAGCACCCTTGGAATTGATATTAATCAAGTGAGCTGCGTTCCACTCGAAAGAAAAAAGGAAATTCGAGTGAACTGTGCATCGTCCCCAAATCCGTCGACCTTCAAGCTGAAAGCTGAGCTAGGGTTAGCAATTCTCACGGGCCTTTTACGCCAGCAAGATGCACAGACCACCGAAGAGGTGCTATCCGCCGTAGGAGCTCCCGCGACAAGCTGAAATTGGCGCGCGCTTTGAAGTCGTTGTGCGCGGCGCCGCCATTGCGACGGAGGACTGAGAGCGGCGGCTGCGGTTTTGCAGCTTCGAGGAAGGTGGACGCCTTCGCCGCCCATCTGCCAATCACCTGGGGAAGAACGGAAAGATCAGGTGTGTCTCCGTGACGAATTTACCTCTTCCAAGCGAATGTATCATGAGTCGCAATTTCTTCCGAATCACTTGGTTATTGCCGTATTGCCAGTATAGACTTGCCCATTCATGTTAAATTAGGCCTGACAAGGTTGATCTGTTCAGTTTTGGTTTGTTATTAGATCGGACATTCAGTGTCCCAATTTCGTCTGCTTACCTGTGTTCACAAGTGTTAGTGACTAATCAATTGCAACAATGAAGATGAATGAAACAAGTGTATGCCTGTAAATGTCCCTATATTGCACCGCTTAACTCACCTTTTTTTCGATGCAATTTGTTATGGAAATATTATTAGTTGTTGCATTGCCCTATTTGGAACTGCAAGTAATCTCTGTAATATCCTTTGCACGAAAACAGGTAGATAGCGAAGGACAAGTCTTGCTTAGATTGTTGGTCTACAATGGCATTGGCACTTGACCCCGACACCAATAACACTTTCATGGTAATTTCCTTGCATTCGTTAATTGCATCCATGTAACCTGTATCAGATAACTCGTTTTCTTCCTAAAAAAATGATAACTTGTTTCCTCATCATACCATTCTGCTAGGGTGACACAGTGCCAGGCACACAGGATGGAGATTGTTGCATTACACCAAAGAGAACAAGTAGCCTGGCATTTTCTGTAAGTATTTCGTATTGTTACCTGACCATCTACTTTGTACCTTACAACTCATAACTTATTGTGCTTGTCCAGGAGTTGACTTCTGAGCGTAAGTGCGCAGAAAGTTTACAACCCAGAATTGGCATGGAATTTGATAGTTGGGAGGGTGGTAAGGCTTTCTATGAACGGTATGCTCATGAGGTGGGGTTTTCAGTTCGTACATATACGCAGCACAAAGGAGAAGGTGGTGTACCGGTGTGGAAGCGTTTTGTTTGTGCAAGGGAAGGCTGGAGGAAAAAGAACGATATTGTAAATAGTTTAGTTAAGAAGCCTAAAAGGAATGTCAAGCTTACTAGGTGTGGTTGTGAGGCCATGATTGGATTCAAGAGAAGAGATGACGGCAAGTATGAGGTCGCCCGGTTTGTTCAGCCACACAAGCATCTTCTTGTTTCCTCAAGTATGAAACAATTCTTAAAATCAAATGTAGAAGTTACTAGTGATACGAGGAGAAGGCGTCAAAAAGCACCGGGGAAGCAAGATTCACAGAACAACTGTCATGATTTCAAGGTAATAGTTGAAGATATGGATGCACAGACTATTATTGATACTATGAAAAGTAAGCAAAGGCTCAGTCCATCTTTCTTCTTTGATTACCAAATAGATGACACCAAGCTAGCACATATTTTCTGGGCTGATGGGATCTCGAGAAAGAACTATGCACTATTTGGCATTGTTCAGGAATTCGTTAACTGGTAACGGCTCGCTCGGCCACTGAATAGCGAATAATCGGCCTATTCGCCAGTTAATCGGCCGATTAATCGGGTAATCGGCATTTATCGGCTATTCAGTAACCCACTGAATAGCGATTACTCGGCCAGTTAATCGGTGATTCGGCCGAATTTTAGAACAATGCTATTTGGTGATGTGGTTTTCTTTGATTCAACTTACCGCACAAATCACGACGACCTAATATTTGCCCCTTTCACTGGAGTGAACCACCACAAGTCTCTTGTCACATTTGGTGCTGCATTTATCGCAAATCAGAAGATTGAGTCATACACATGGCTATTCAAAACATTTCTGGAAGCAATGGGAGGGATTGCACCTAAACTAATCATCACCAATGAAGACCTATACGTGAAAGCTGCAATTAGAGATTCATGCCCGAATACTGTACATAAACTTTCTATGTGGCATATCCTGAACGAACTACCAGTTTGCGTGCAAAACAACAATGAAGATGATTTTCAGAGTCAGTTGAGAGTATGTGTGGGCAGTTCGGAGACTCCAGATGAGTTTGAGGCAGAGTGGTCTTCAATAGTTTCAAAATTTGGCCCAGAAAATAATGCATGGTTGACTAGTAGGTTCGAGATTCGTCAATTATGGGTACCTGCGTACTTTCTAGGCATACACCTTGGTGGAATATGTAAGACTACATCGAGACCTGAGGGTGAAAGCACTTTCTTCGGTCACATTAGGAGCCGACGGCTAGCTTTGCTAGAGCTTTGGATAAGATTGGAGACTGATTTAGGGGAACAACGGCGAAAAGAGTTGGAGGATGATAATACGACTCTCCATACGCTCCCTGTACTTGAGACAAGTTGGAGGATTGAGATGCATGCTAGGGATGTCTATACTCACACAATATTTAGCCTCTTTCAAGCTGAGGTGATTGCTGCTAGGGACGAGTGTGATGTACAGAATATAGAGCAAACTGGTGAAGTAAGAACCACGAGTATAAGCGATGGAAGTGGCAAGATTAGAGAAGTGATCTACAACACATGTAGTAAAGTTGCACAATGTTCCTGCGAATTGTTTGAATCTGTGGGAATTCCTTGTTCTCACATCATCATTGTCCTTAAGAGGGAAAAATTAATGAAATTCCTACGCATTATGTACTGGAAAGGTGGACTAAACTGGCTACACAGAAGGTAGTCCTCAATGCCATTGCCAATGGCCATGTCCTGGAAGGGCCGGGTACATTCCTTCCACCTGTCATTAAGCAGTTATGCTCCGAGACATGCTCCAAGCTCAACACAGGCATGATTGCTGCTAGACAATGTGAAGAGAAAATGAAATATCTGCACAGGGCTGTTGATGATGCCGTTGACCATGTATTGAATATGGGACAGGTGAGCGATCATAGTAAGGTTCAAGAGGTTGAGTCATTTGCTGGGATAACATTTTCAGAAGACATCAATGTTCATCCACCTGATACAGCGGGCATACAACAAAATGAGAATAGGTTTTGGTGAGGTTCATAGAATGCAGCCAACCACTACCAGGGAAAGGAAAAAGAGGTAACACCAACAATCCCTCATTTCTTGTGTCTTTTAAGGTATAACTAATAACTGTGATGCATTTGCATGTGTATGTAGGTTGGAAAGCACCAAGGAGGTGGAGATTGGAGAAGCAACGAGACCTAGAACAAGGCTAATTTTTCAGAACAAGTTGTGTTATTTGATCATCCAAAGGTTTCGTAGCCATTGTTCTGATGGTGTTTCCTGTACATTCTTGTCCTCCGTAGTGCTTGTAGGCTTGATATTTTGTCTAGGTATAATGCAATGTGAACTAAATATGCAAGGTGTTATAGAAGAAGAAGGGTGTTCTGCAGGAAGCGGCTCATCCCCGCTGACTCATTCCCATCCCAATGGAATGGAATATGCACGGTCAGGCAATCATCACCCCTTCCCAGCCAGTTTGCAGTTGAGCGCATCCTTTCTAGCCAAAAAAAAGAGAGAGAGACTTTGCAGTCGACCAGGGCCACCAGGCCATGATCCATTTGTGCAGGTAGCCGCTTTTGCCCAAGGACCTCACTAAGCTTTTTCTCCCCTTCGATCGCGCAAGTTGTGCCCATTGATTCATTTCCGGACCTTTGGCTACCTCTGCGAGTCAAAGACAATTTCTGACGACTTCTGTCATCCATCTTGGGTCAACCTGACAGGCACTGTCAGATTGCCAAGCCGGTGACCAGTGGTTCCCCGAGCAATCAGTGAAATCATCACAGGTTTCAGCGAAGTCGTAATTAACGATATGTGATTGTATTTTGTTCTTAGCAGTGCTGCATAGCATAACCCTAGTGAGCTGGTGGCCAGCACAGCCTGCTTTTGCAGGAAACAATCTGAAACATGGGCATACTCTTTCATAATATCTACGTCAGGGTGGTCCGCTCCACACAGGAACATGGTGGATTATGGATAGCGGTCACTTGATTAATCTAGTAGTGTCATAATTGCATGGTTGCATCTCTATTGATCATAAAGAATCGTTGCAGCGAGACCCCACTGCCTACTAGGATGACATATCTGCAAGGATCATACTATCTTTATGCTAGATATTTCGATTGTTTAGGCCAGTGCATAATTTCTTCTCTGGTGTTGCGTCAAGTGTTCATGCATGCTTGTTTGATTTCTTGATCCTGCAAGGAAATGAGAACTGAATGCATTTTTCTATGGCACACACGGTGTTTCAGTTTACACTTAATCTTGCTCATGCATCTCGAGTCCATGTGTATGCTCCCTCACAGAAAGTGCTCTGAGACGGATGCATGCCCCTATAGTCCTATATATCTCCCCGTCTAACTTCCTTTATCTCACCTCATGTGTCAACTTTAGAAAGAAGGCTTTGTGCTAAATTAGTGTATGCAGTGTAATTACTTAGGACTACACCGCACATATGCAATGGACGATAGCTGAGAGATCGGGAGAAGCCAAATCACCAATAGGACTTTTGAGCATCCTTCGGCTTCAAGAGCAACTACCAGTGCGTTTGAGGTGTTGAGGTGTGTGTATAGAGGTTGTCGTCTCTAATGCCTACATCCTTGCATCTATTTATCTTTTTACATTAAAGATGCTACATGTTGGATGCTATTGAGATGTAAAGAGACGAATGATTCGAAGTATTGATTTCCCGTTCAGGAGAGACATGGGAAGGGATGCGACTGTTGCACAAACTATGACCGCCGTCGGTCGCCCGCTGTCATCAAGTCGTAAGAACATTGCAAAATGAAGAAGACCCCCTTTGGTGCTTTCATTTCTCCTTTGAAGCCTTCGATTTCTCTTTTGATCTATTAGCAGTTGGTCTATGCTGTTCTTCTATAGAATCCCCTGTTCTCCCTCCTTGGTATGGAATTGCTCTTGGTAGAATCCTTGGAATACAGGTTGAGTCGTGACGTGGGCGCTTGGCCGCCTTACTTCTAGCGGCGGGAGCTAGCCTTTATGTGGCGTAGTGTTGTAATCTTGAGTGTGGTCCTTTCAAAGATTTCTACGGAACTCTTTTTTCTATGAATGCATTGAGACACACAGCTTTTGCATTTCTCGAAGAAAGTTTGTACGTAGTTTACAATGCCTTTGGCCTAAACCGGAGTAACATCTTCATATAATTTCTTATTTAATATCTCACTTTCATATAATATTTTGTATATGATCCATATATATAATTAGGCTACGCCAGAGGGAAAGCACGTCCCAGGCCCTTGGGGGAATATTATTATATTTTCCTACATTTATCTTTACTAACTTCATAATACTTACAAGCGAGAAGGCTTTTTTTAATTATTCCCTATTATGTTAGTATTATTTAGTGGTAGTGTGTTGAGCTCAGAGATTGAACTGAGCCAAAACACCACTGGCACTACAAGGAAATCCATACCCTCTCTATCCGACTTGTACCCGTTTTTCCCCCCAACAGTCGGATAACTCTCTTATATGTGTGAGTTCTGAGTAGGTAGTTGTTCAGGTTTCGTGAATGAAAACAGCTTCACACCTTCCCTGTTTGGTTCGGAACTATAGACATTTCGTTTTCTCCAGTGAAGGGTCAAAAACTCAAAATCCCCTTGTTGCTTGCAGACAAGTGTTGTACTCAACAGCAAACCCTGTGGCAGGACCTCGATGATCCGACAGGAAGAGGATCACGAAGAAGAAGGATTTCGGGAGGAATTGACGATAAATTGGATAAATTGCTGAACTAAAGTAAAGTAAATTGCAGGAAATAAGGAAAGTAAAATTAGGGTTTATTTCTTGATTGCCTCACAAGATACAAATGATGGCTATATAAAGACCTAGCCAACTAATAGATGCCAGCATGTAGGATACCTAATATATGCCCTCACAGCTACTAGCATACTACTACTCCATACCACTACTGGTACCTGATATTACTCCCCCCTTAAGACCATTGGTCACCAATGGACAAGTTTCTACAGAAACTTTTAACAATGTCAATTATCCTTCAAAAGTCATTCACCATGTCAGGGAGGTAGAAATGTAATGAAGAGAATATCCATTCCCAAGATCTGAAGATAGTTTGCTAAAGATATCAGATTCTTTGCACTGTAATTCTTCTGGACACCTTGGACACCTTGCTTATGGAGAAACTCCAATTGGTCAATAATGAAGTCCATGGTGTATGCATATTCAGATGATGCGATACCATTAAGTGATGTGCTAGTCCATTTGGTACTCTGTTGTAGATGGAAACCAACACATGGTGAGGTAACCTCATCAAGTTCAGTGTTGCTGGGAGCCTGGGCTATGATTTTGAAGACATGGTACACAACTGCAGCTTTCGGAGTACTGATGCAGGAGCGAGACTGAAACAACAACTGATAACACTGCAGTGCATTTCTGAAAAATTTGGCAACATTGCATAGCACTGAACCAGGAACTCCCTTGTTCAGGAATCAGTGTAACCACGTCCTTTCTTCCTGTGAATAGAAACTGAAGTAATAGAGTAGTACCCATTGACTGATTTAGCTCAGCTGCTACGTCAGTAATATGGGTGCAAGGGAATTGTTTATCAGTTGCACTCCATCCTGTCAAGATAGTCAACCAGCTGCACAATAATATTTTAACTCCAGTATCCCAAACGGAAGACATTTTCAGCACACTTTTGTAGTGCAATGAGCAGATGTAACTACCCTGAGTGTGGGCAGAGGAATTTTCAGACTTATGTACTTTTAACAACATAACCTGCAGCGATGAATCAGCAATGCCAAACCTATCGGGAGGTTTAGCTGGTGGTTTATCTAGCATAACTTTCTGTTCATTACTCCTAGCATGCTCATGTCTAATTCTACATATGCAGAGTGACATGGAGACCATATTGGCTAAGCCTGTACCAGAGGGACATCAACCAAAATCTGATGTCGACGCTGTTGCTGAAGTTCTAACCAAGGCATGCCCGTCAAGCACGTTCCTGGGCAATGTTGGTCTGAGATCAAGCTCATCTAAGAAGTCAAGCAAATCAGATGTTGTGGCTGCACATGTCACTGAACTTGAGGAGAAGCTTCAGAGGGAAAACGAAGCAATGAGAGCTGAGCTTGCTGAAATGAAGAGGAAGGCTAAAGAATCTGAAGCCGCACAAGCTATCCGCGACAAGGAGCGTGAAGACCTGCGCAAGAAGGCTGATGAAACAAATGAGAGGTTGGCTCAGTTTATGTCACTGATGGGTGCTAAAGTCCTGTGAGGATGGTTCCTGATGGTAAGATAGGATGTTAACTTAGTCAGGATGGTAAGTTTTTGTCTGATGGTGATGTGAACCTGATGGTGATGTGAACATGCCTTTGGATGTATAAGTTATGGTCTTGCATGTAAACCTGATGGTGATGAACTTGATCTTGAATATGGTTATTTTGGTCTGTGATTTGAATCTGGAAGAATATATGATCGAGTTATGAATTGATGTGTTGATTTGAATTCCTGGGATATTTGCTGTTACACAATTTTGCTCGAATTCAAAAAATTAAATTTGATTTCAAATGAACTTGAATTTATGGATTTGAATTACTGTTTATACTGAACAACTGGGCCTAGAGAGGCCTTGGGCTGGAACAAAGTTGGGCTGGCCCATATAAGGGAGCAGCAAAATCAAGAGGAAAATAACAGAACATAAATGG
This sequence comes from Poa pratensis, assembly GCA_947311845.1. NCBI lineage: Eukaryota > Viridiplantae > Streptophyta > Magnoliopsida > Poales > Poaceae > Poa > Poa pratensis. The sequence continues at coordinate 53,588,909 of CAMZMU010000055.1, read as the reverse complement.
GCCAAAAAGTTGGGCCGGCCCATACCGAAGGCTGTAAATTAAAAAGAAAATGCTGAAAAAACTAACATTAACGGGCCGCATATTTGGGCTTGGCCCATCTAATGACCAACGTGGACCGGGCTGAATCTGTTCTATGACTTTCTCATTTGGTCACAAATTATGCCACGTAGGATTGGCCACGTAGGATCTGACGTGTCCATGCCAGACAGCGCGTGACCAAAAAATTGGTCATAAAATTATGACCATCAAATTTGGTCATAGATGATTATGACCAATCTAAAAAAAGGTCACATATGACCGTTTAAGACGCCCCGTATGTGACCTTCAGATTTTGGTCACAAGAAGGTCATAGATGAAAAATGATGACCTTTTAGTGACCAAATTTTAGAGTCACCAGTTGGCATATTTCTTGTAGTGTGAACTGATGTTCAGATTGGGACCATATGTCAGCCTTATCCTGAGAGGAGAAATAGTTACTGCAGTCATTCTTCAGAGGGGTCACTACAAATGCTGAAGCTCCCGGATCCTAGACTTCTCTTCCTTCTTCACTTAATAACATATTCCACTTATAGTCATTGAGTACATCTCGTATTGCACAACCAGGAGTGTACACATACTCTAGTACTTGTGGGATGCACTGCCCATGCTTGAACTTGATGTATCTTGCTACAGAGACATCCACATTATCTGTAAGTGTGAATTCTGAAATAACTTCAGGTAATGGATTTTCGGATGGCCTGCTGAAGCACATGTGAGAATGTTCACTTTCTTGTTGTGCGTCTTCATATGGCTGCTGCTCGGGAGTGCCAGTGAACACTTGAACAAACTCATCTGAGCAGGTTTGTGTTTCTTCATTATCAACAACACACACTGGCTCTGGGACAGCTCGCTCTACTCGATAATTTTCTGGTAGAGCAAAATAGCTATGCTCAGAACCATCAGCTAGGAACACACTGTGGCAATTGAGATTGTGGAAGCCATAATGTTGTGGTATTTCATCAACATTCTACTCGCTGAGTTTGTTGTTTCCATCCGGCAAACATGTACTCTGACTTGGAGTGTGATGCCCCGAACAGTAGTCAGGAGCTGTACCATTATTAAACTGCCAAGAGATTGGTCTTGGCATTTCGCCAAACACCTGGGGGACAACAAGAGCAGGAGCTGCTGGTACAATGGAGATGTGCTGCGACTGCTCAGGTTTGCTTCCGTGTGCTGAAGTTGGTTCCTTGCCGAGAGAAACTGCAAACTGTGAGGCCATCGATGAGAGATTCGCGAGCTGACCTTGGAGGGATGCAATGGAACGCTGAAACTGAGTGTGATGCTCATCCAGTCGACGATTAAGGTCGAGGACCGCACGGGGCATTTTCTTGTTGATCGTTTCTTCTGCTTGGGCTTGTGCTTCTGCTGATTCCAACAACGTCGGTGCAGATGCTTGCGAGTATTGCTGACCTGCGAGTGCTGCTGTAGCTTGGTGTCGACGAGGTGGAACCAGAGGTCGGCCGCAGTAGCGCTGGAACCCTTAGCGCTGGTGACGGGGACACATGCAGAGGTGAAGATGGGCGAGGTCTCCATGGTTGGGGTGCTCGGGTTCGGGATTGAGGGGTTCCTTGCGAGTGGCGGCTGGGAGAGGATGGGATGAGTCGGTTCTGGAGCGGATGATGGCTAGAGATCGTGTGGGTGAGGGTAGGCGGTGACAGAGGGGAAGGATGGGGTGGAGAAATAGCCGGATGCGGGTGCTGGGAAAGGGGATGGGTAGTTGTAGCCATGGATTTGGGTGGAGCATACGGTGCCCAATTTGAGTCGATTTGGGTGGGGATGGGTGAGGCGAAAGCATCTGGGGAGGGTAAGAAGGGGAAAGAGAAGGGCGCGGTCGCCATGGACGGGAACGGAGGTCGATTCGGAGCAGTGAGGGTGGGATTTTGCGGTGAATCGGGTCGGAGAGAAAGAAGAAGACAGCTGCGAATCGAATCGCAAGAGAAGAAGAAGAAGGAATCGCCGGTGCGACCAGAAATCGAATCGAATCGAAGAAGAAGACGGGAGGGAGCACGCCCGTCGATCGAGCTCGCTCTGATACCACTTTGTCAGGACCTCGATGATCCGACAGGAAGAGGATCACGAAGAAGAAGGATTTCGGGAGGAATTGACGATAAATTGGATAAATTGCTGAACTAAAGTAAAGTAAATTGCAGGAAATAAGGAAAGTAAAAGTAGGGTTTATTTCTTGATTGCCTCACAGGATACAAATGATGGCTATATAAAGACCTAGCCAACTAATAGATGCCAACATATATGATACCTAATATGCCCTCACAGCTACTAACATACTACTACTCCATAGTCCATACCACTACTGGTACCTGATACCCTGATTGTGGACCAAATTGGCAACAGAGTATGACCTGCCAGAACAAATCCATGTAGTTTCTTCTCAGGCTTTTGTGTCATCCGTCCAGCAAGGGAAACCTTGATCGTATTCTATTGCACAGGGAAGGCTGTACTGTCCAACCAGCTGACGAACAAGCAAAACGCCAAAAACTTTCCACCTGCGAGCGAGAAGAAGAAGTTTCAAGGCATCGTCGATTCGTCGTCGGTCAGACCGCTAATCGTGCAGTGGTCGCTGCGTCGTTTCAGAGGAAAACTGCGACGGGTGACACATACCAAACAGGCTAGCTAGAACCTTTAATTATCATCACAATTCACAAGCTTATCATGTACGACTGCACAACACATATCACGCATTGTGTTGATGCATGCCCTGTTTTGTCGCTGTTTGGGTCGCCCGTGGAAGGCCGGAACAGCCCAACAGTGACAGCCATTTAGGTTCCGTCATCAATTTAGCGTTGTCACGGATGCCAACTCTTAAGTTGAGATGTAACACTTCGACCCAAAATATGTTGGTGTACATGGTAGCAGCGCACCCGATACTTAATTAAAAAAAGTTACAAAAATTCTGAAATTTTCAGTCGGGCAAACATGATCAAGTATTATACGTTTGTACCCGTATAAAAATATTCGTCAGAGAATAACTTTAATTTCATCCCAAGTCAAAGATTTGCTAAAAATGACGCTATATATCCATTTTGACCAATTATAGCCCCTCTGGGCTGTAAAATATATCTCTTCTCACCATCCCCATATATAGTGTATAAGACAAATGTATGCATTTCGATTAGGGTCGTATTTTCGAGCGGCTCACTGGTTTAAAAATGAATTTTCATAAAAGTGGATGTCCTTTTTCAAGGTAGCTGCTGAAAAAAAAAGATGATTATTGTTATATTTTCACTGTAATCTTTTAGGCATTTGGGGATCCTGTGCATTTTTTTTTCAAAACTTCTTAATAGTGATCGGAAGGGAACTGAAGACAAAGTAGAAAATAAGAACTCTAGTTGGATGGGTAATATAACATCTATAAGTTCTGGGCTCAGATTGGTGGAAGCCTCTTTGAGCAATGTGCATAGTTATATGTTTCCTTTCTTTGTCATTCCGAAGGGTGATTAAAAGGTGTGACTTCTTTGGGGCTCGTATTCTTTGGCAGGAGAAAACGAATGTAAAACAAACTACCATCTAGTTAAATGGGAAAATGTTGGTTGGCCGAAAGATCAAGGGTGCTTGGGGTGACAGATTTGCATCAAGAATGTTGCCCTCCTATGTAAATGGACCTGGAGATTGGAAAACAAATAAGGACTTTGGCAGGACTTGGTTAGTGCGAAATACCTGAAAAAGGAAACTTTGACACAAAGTAAACAAAACCCTTATCACTCCCAAATCTGGGAAAAGCTTTGTTTCGGTGAAGGATTTATTGTATAGACATTGCAAGAGAGTAGTTGGATATGGTAGGAAGACAAGATTTTACGAGGACAGATGGATTGGTCATAGGCCCCGATGTCAATGTTTCACTAGACTGTATAACTTGTGTTACACGCATGATGCTACTGTCAATTTTGTTTATTCTCGAGGTTTTGACCGTTTAATTTAGAAGGTTTCTTAGAGATACCAAAACTATGTGGTTGAATTTGCTAGATATGTGTAGGTCAGTTTCTTTAAAAAATGAACCTGGCAGAGTTAATTATTTGCATGTTAACTAAATCTGGGCAATTTTCGGTTAAGTCTATATGTTTTTTTCAAGGACACGCAATGCAAGATTGCGGTCATCTTATTAAGATTGGAAGGAGAAGTTTACAAGTACATACGGCCAAGCCGCCCGCTACAGCAATCTAGACTGCTCCTCGCGATGATCTGCTCTATATCTCGCTCTCTCCCATAGGACTAGGTCCTCACACATTCTATTTACAACTGAATTTAGATTTGACTCAACTCTTTCAAACACTCTTGCGTTTCTCTCTAGCCAGATTCTTCTCATTCCTGCGATCATGAAGGTTGCTAGAGTTTTTTTTTGCTTGCTTCTGCATCCCGTGAGAGTGTTATTCCACCATTCAAGCATTGTGATTTTTCCTGAGGGTGTAATGTCTGGGAACTGCTTTGTGTGACATGCTCTGAACCAAAGGGTTTTAGAGAAGGAGCAGTTCACCATTAGATGATCAATGGTTTCTGGTTCTTGATCGCAGAGTGTGCACATTGGTGGTCCTTGGAGTCCTCTCTTGGTGAGTCTGTCCGCTGTCCAGCACCTGTTTCTCATCATCAACCAACTGAAGAACTTCTCCTTCAGTGGAGCCCTGCTCTTTCAAAGCGTTTCAGCATAGCTTGCTTCAGTTTTCCCGAAGAAGAAGGCGAGATAAGCCGTCTTCGCCGAGTACTGACCATTAGCTGTGAGCCGCCAGCTAAAGCAGTCAACATTGTTAGTCAGCGTGACCCTCTCTCTGATTAAGCACCAAAGGTGCATGAATTGAGCGATGGCAGGCAGTGAAATGTTCCCTCTGATGTCCATCACCTAACGTCCTTCATGCAAAGCTTCAGCAACCGTTCTTCGTTTAGCTCCTCTAGCAGTGGCAAACTTTATGAGATCAGGTGCCAAATCAACTGGGCTTCGCCCTTCCAGCCATCTATCATACCAGAATGAGGTTTTATCCCCTCTGCCTACGCTGCAACACATCGCAGCTTTAAAGAGGTTTTCTGCATGAGGGGATAATTTGAATTGCAAGCCTGACCAAGCCCTCAGCTCGCTAGCCTTTTCATACTATCTCCAGCGCATCCGCAGTGCGTCATTGAGGAGTTTGATGTTGTGGAGTCCTAGGCCACCATATTTAGTTGGCATGCAAACTTTGCTCCACGCTACTTTGCAATTTCCACCATTTGCATCACCTACTCCATACCACAGGAAGCTTCTGCATATTTTGTTGATCTTCTTAATAACCCATTGTGGCAAATCCAGGGATAACATATGATACACAGCAATTGCCGCCAGCACAGTTTAATCAGTAGCAACCTACCACTGGGAGCAAGCAAGTGTGATTTCCAATTTGCAAGCCTTTTGAGAACTTTTTCCAGTAGCAAGTGAAATTCCATAAGTTTTTCCATATAAGTCTCTATATTTTTTTCCAGTAGCAAGTGAAATTTGCAAGCAAGTGTGGTTAAGTCTATATTTATTCTTTCTTAGTGGCGAGAAGAGTAGATTTTCCATATAAGGTTATGTGGAAACTCAAACTTCTCTGAGAATTAATGTCTCAAAAATAAGTTTTTGACCAAAGTTAATCTTAAGTAGAAAGAGTGGAAGGAAAGAGGAGCTATGTGAGTTTTTTTTTATGATCTCGAGACTCTAGATCATTTGTTCTTCTTGTGCCCTTTAGCTAAGTACATTCGTAGTGTCATGAGTGTTACTCTGGACACTGCCACGTTACAGATTCGATGACTTGTGTAGTTCTTGGTTTAATTCTTTTGTAGGTAGAAATATATTTGCAGTTATGATAGGCTCTGTTGGTATTATCTGGGCAATATGGTTTTCAAAGAATGCGACTTGTGAATCCTACTAATGTCATTATTTTTTGCTTACCAGCTCATTAACGTTTGTGCGAAATTACAGAAAAAGGGATGCGAAAGCATCTAATACGGGAAGCTCACAGATATTTTCTTCATGAAACTGGGGGCCCTGTCGGGTTCCTTGGATCAAAAAAGGAAGAAGGATGTGACACATTTGGCCATGCAGAAATGATATCGTTTCAGTAAAAAAAAGAGAGTACGTGCTCTATTGCATACGTTGTGCCCATGTATGAACTGGTTGTGACCCTAGTCTTTTCTACCATGGTGGCACGATATAGAGATCTGTTAGAACCTAAGTATGACTGAACAAGAAAGTTTTATGTCCTCTTTTTTTTTTGAGAACAGAAGATTTTTGAATTCGCACCAAAATAGCGTTAACGATACGTTGACTCGTTTATTTATGAGATACTGACAACCATCAATTCTTCCCTTACAGTGGAACTACTCAAGTCTGAGTAGAATCCGCCGATGGCACATCTGCAGAATTGTGGCCATGTGATTGCATTGTGCAAAAATCCACACACATGCAAGAACCTGCATCGCAGTATCCTTTTTTGTAGTCGAAGAGACGACACCACTCAAAACATTTCACCGAGTCCTGACAAGACAGCTTGATGCGTCGCTCAGGGCACTCTCCATGCACCTCATCAGTTGACGCAAAGAGCATCAATATGAAGATGGATGCCAGAACAGCGGTGATCTTGCAAGCCATGGAAAATACTTGGATAGGGACTAGTCTAGTCACCTATTTATATTGGAAAGTTCCACCTAGCTTCGTTTCACCTACATTTATTACTTAAGATATGTATCTTTGTAGATTTCGGTACCGGCAAATATAGGTCATTAATTGTTGAAGATTGTATACTATCTATGCTAATTTGGGAGTGTCTAACGGTCAGATGTCTGAAAATGCAATTCAGACTCAGACACATTTTTGCTTAATGAAACTCATTCCCCCCGTCAGTCCCCTTCCACCCAAAAAACCCACTAGTGGCCCATTCAGTCAACTAAGTCCGGTTTTTTTTCATTCCTGGTTTTTTTTCTCTCCGACCGAGCCCACATCCTTGGCCCTTGCATGTGTCTGAAACGAAAAAAGGCCCACGCTTGGGCACGCGACAAAAGGGTACGCCAGGCGACAGAAAACCCATTGCACATCTTCTTCCTCGGCACGCAAAAACCCCAGATCCAAGAACTATGCCGAGAGCTTAGTGATCTCTCGAAATAGGGTTTCGCCCCGCTTTATAAATAAAGCAACAACCACCATACAACCATCGATACAAACGCAACACCACACACGCTGGGGCAGCACACACACTCCCAAAGACAAGAAAAGAGCAAGAAAAAACGGAGATAGAGGCGGATCGACTAAACTACGGTGATTCGCGACCGCTGCGCTCCTCCGAAGAAGTACCACCACGCTCCTAGCGACAAACCGTCGAGTACCAAGCAGCACCTTAAAGAAGGAGAGCCGCTGCTGCCCAGACCATCGCACTGGTCCTAGGGTTTCCCCCGGCACCAAGGGAAGCAGACGGAGTATAGCCACGACGCCCTTCAGGAAGGGAACACTAGTACAGAGCGACACATCGGAAACGGGCCAAAAACCCCTTCGGTAACGGAGAAAGGGTCCGTGTCCCCGACCCTGTCACTGACGTGAAGGCCTTCATCGGTAACGGAGGCAAAAAACGTCACCGATGAGCCATAAGTTGGCTACGGTTGCGGACCCATCTCCGTTTTCGATGTATCGGTGCATCAGTAACGGAGATTCTATTTCTGCTCGTTTGCATTGAGGTTTCTTCATAAGCCTAGAGCAGGAATAGATTTGGCACTGGACATTTAAAATTTCACAGCAGAAGCACAAAAAGGCTAACAAATTCATTCATTCATAAGGTATAACAAATGTCACCGATACATTGCATCACAAGACAACCAATTACTTATCTTCATTGTCATGCCTCTCTAAATCTATCATTGACATGTCTAGCTAAATCTATCTATGTCATGCCTCTCTAAGCTTATCCTTGTCATTTCCAACTTAATTTATCTTCATGACTTGCTGTTAGAGTTCATGAACTCAATCTTCTTCTTGGACGGTGTCGCCAAAATATAATCAACTCGCCGCTTTGTCCCCGACCTTGTATTTAGCTCATTTAAATGAGCTAAACGGATCAGCACCATGCTCTGCACATAGTGCAATAAGTGAGTCATGATGTACTCAAGGTGCCTCTTTTGTAAAGTAGTCACTGAAATGCAAAGAGAGAATATATGATTCCATGTTAGCTCACTATACATCTAGCATAAAGGACATACAACACAAAAGGATGCATAAGACAGAATAACAAACTTACAAATCCATTGCATAGTTGTTGTGTACCAACAATTATGCCGGACGACAAGCGCACCTTGGCTAAGGACCCGGCTTTTTATACAGTGTCACTGAAATGTACATCTGTTTTGCAAAGGAGATAAGTCAGCCATGAGTTTCATACACTACCGATTTGTGCTAGTTATGTTCTTTTCGAGCGACACTACGTAGTCGTCCACTCGTCCTCGTCCTCGAATGTATTACAACCCTAGTTCTAGTTCTGTTCATGAGTGTCCTATGGAAGAAAACCTAAGCAGAACAATGACAACAACCCTAGTTCGTCGGCACGACGGCCGGTCACAAATAGATGTATTACCTTTGGATATGGCAGCGGGAGTACGTAGTCGTCCTCGTCGTCCTCGGATCGACACGCCATGTGCCCTCCAGCTACAGATCAGGCGACGAGATCTGCCCGGGTGGAGCAAAGAACGGGTACGCGCTGCCACGGTCGGAGGAGAGGAAGATGCGCGCCGACACGGTCGGAGGAGAAGAAGATGCGCGCGCCACGGTCGGAGGGAGTGAGATGCGCGCCGCCACGGTCGGAGGAGAGGGAGATGCGCGCCGTCACGGTCGGAGGGAGGGAGATGCGCGCCGCCACGGTGGAGCTAAGATCTGGTGCTGCGTGGAGGCGCCGCCATACTTTGAGAGTGAGGCTGAGAGTGAGCGATAGAGTTTAGTGCTGTGTGAAGGGCGCATTTATAGCAAAGTAAAACATCGGAAACGGAGGGTATAAACAACCGTTTCCTTTGATTTTTTCATTGACACACTGGGCTTATACTGATCTCTACTAGTATTGAAGTTGAAGAACATAAAAATAAATAACTATAACTACTCCTCGGCCTCCGCCTTCTCCTGCTCGTATGCGAGGAGAGCCGCGTAGTCGTCCGTCGCGCGGCTCCTCGCCGACGATATCATCGCCGCCCGTGCGCCCCTCCCACATCTCGTCATCATAGGCAGGATCGTTGCGCAGCTCCGGCGGGAGGAGGAGCCGGCGGCTCTGAAGCAGCTCAACTCTTTCCGGCGGCATAGGCACCGACGCGCGGTTGAGGTGCCAGCCACCGGGTAGCCGAACCTTTGACCATGGCACTGGCCTCCTATATTGCCAGTGCCGCTCCGCGACGGCCTGCCTGACGATGACGCGGTTCCATCCAGGCGACCGCGGACGAGCGTCTCTCCGCCGCGGCGAGCGGCTGCGGTCGCGGGCGCCCGAGGATCCCGCGTTGTCGTTTCTACCCTTCGACTATTGAAAAGAGGCGCCCGAGGAACCCAGCAAGTCCACACCTCGTCAATTGGCGAGTGGCAGAAACGCACACTAAGCCTAGCGGAAGAGCTGGAACAACCCTGCAGACACCACATGTTCAAGAACCCGAAAACGGGCAAGTGGGGATCCAACCACCTGTTGAAGGACTGTCAAAAGGCACGCAAGATATACGAAGCCATACAGAAGATAGTCACTCCAGGACCCGCAGCGCAGCCAGCCGCGCAGCTGGCCATCCAGGCAGCACCCGCACCCGCAGTCGCTAATCCAGCACAGGCGGCGGGAGCCTTTCCACAACAGCAGCCGCACCAAGATGCCCCACCAGTGGTCCATGACGCATATCCAGCGGCACGCGGACAACTCAACATGATACAGAAGGGACGCCCCTCAAACAGGGCTCAGAAGCTCATCACCCGCCAAGTCTTCCAAGCCATCACCTGTCCACCCGCGGTACCAGACTACCTGAGAGGATCAGAAACACCAATCACCTTCTCCAGAGCAGATCACCCGCCTGCAGTACCACGAGCCGGGCACGCCGCTCTGGTAGTCGAAGCTCTGATCGGAGATTACACCCTGAAAAAGGTGTTCATGGATGGAGGCAGCGGCGTTAACATCATCTTTGCCGACACCCTCAGAAGAATAAACAGGCCAACGACAAACTTGGCGGCATCAGAGACCACCTTCCATGGCATAGTACCAGGGCAAGCAGTCACGCCCATGGGAACGATCACACTCGACGTCATCTTCGGCACACCCGAAAACTTCAAGAGGGAGTCGATCGACTTCGAGGTAGTCGACTGGAAGTCGCAGTACCACGCGATACTCGGGCGCCCAACCTTTGCCAGATTCATGGTGGTACCTCACTACGCCTACCTCATGCTCAAGATGCCTGGACCCAAGGGCGTCATCACGGTGCTTGGCGACTTCGACCGCTCCAACAGCTGCGACCGCGAGTTCAGCAAGATCTCCGAATTCTTCGGAGTCGAAGAGCACTTCGAGGCAATGGCAGTCGACAACGACAAGACCATCTTCCCAGCCCGCAAGAAACCAGCCAAGGACGCTACCTTCAACGCGGCTGACGACACAACGACCCATCAGGTCCACCCGACTGACGCCAGCAAGACGGTCAAAGTATCGTCGAGTCTGACTCCCGCATAGGAAGGCGCGCTCGTCGAGTTTCTACGTGAGAACTGGAGAATCTTCGCATGGCAACCCTCTGACATGCCAGGAATACCCAGGAACCTCGCCGAGCACTCCTTAAAGGTCCACAAGGACGCCAGACCCGTCAAACAGGCCATGCGACGCTTTTCCGGGCCCAAGCGAGACGAAATCAGCAGAGAAATCGATCGACTGCTGAATGCCAAGTTCATCCGAGAGATCAAGGACTCGGACTGGGTCGCCAACCCAGTCCTGGTGGAGAAGAAGAAGACGAAGAAACTCCGCATGTGCGTCGACTTCACCGCCCTCAACAAATGCTGCCCCAAGGACCATTTCCCGCTCCCGCGGATAGATCAGATCATCGACTCGACTGCAGGCTGCGAACGCCTGTCCTTCCTGGACGCCTACTCAGGTTACCAGCAGATCAGACTGAACGTCGACGATGAGGAGAAGACAGCATTCATCACACCCGACGGCGTTTTCTGCTACCAGACGATGCCCTTCGGGTTGAAGAACGCTGGTGCCACGTACCAGCGCACAATGCAAGCATGCCTCAAAGGGCTCATCGGGCAGATCGTCCAAGTCTACGTCGACGACATCGTCGTCACCACCCGCAAGGAGGACACCCTCATCGCCGACCTCCGCAAGGTCTTCGCCGCCCTCGACGAGTACCAGATCAAGCTGAACCCAGACAAGTGCGTCTTCGGCGTGCCAGCCGGAGAACTGCTAGGGTACCTCGTCTCTGCAAGAGGAATCGAAGCAAACCCCGAGAAGGTGCAAAACATACTCGCGATGCCAGCACCAACCAAGCTCCACGAGGTGCAACGCCTAGCCGGCCGAGTCGCAGCTCTCAGCCGGTTCATTAGTAAGTTGGGTGAGAAGGCCCTGCCCTTCTACCAACTGATGAAAAAGACAGACAAGTTCGAGTGGACAGAAGAAGCGCAAGTCGCGTTCGACCAACTCAAGAAAACACTCACGACTTCCCCAGTACTGGTGTCACCACTGGAGAACGAGCCGCTCTACCTCTACGTGTCAGCCACGAACAGGGTGGTCAGTACGGTACTCGTAGTCGAACGAGAAGAAGAAGGGCACAGCCACCCTGTCCAGCGACCCGTCTACTACCTCAGCGAGGTGCTGACCCTGTCCAAGCAGCGCTACCCGCACTACCAGAAGCTGGCCTACGGAGTTTTCATGACTTCAAGGAAAGTAATCCATTACTTCTCCGAGCACCCGATCACGGTGGTAAGCTCCTCCGGGCTCTCCGACATCCTGACCAACCAATGCGCGACAGGACGAGTCGCTAAGTGGGTCGTCGAGCTAGGACCCTGGGGGCTGAAATACGCTCACCCGAAGTCAATCAAGGCCCAAGTGCTCCCAGAATTCACCACCGAGTGGATAGAGCCCAGCTGCCAGATGTCCCCGACCTGTCCAACGCATGGACAATGTACTTCGACGGCTCCAAAAAGTTCAGATCAGCCGGGGCAGGAGTCATCCTCATCTCCCCCAAAGGCGACAAGCTGAAGTACGTGCTACAGATGGACTTCCCAACACCCTCCAACAACGAGGCTGAGTACGAAGCCCTAATCCATGGCATGCGGATGGCCAAGAACTGCGGCGCCACTCACCTCATGATCTACGGCGACTCCTACCTCGTCGTGCAGCAAACCATGAAGGCCTGTGACGCCATCGCCGACAACATGATCGCCTACAGAGACCTGTACAACCAGCTGGAGGGCACCTTCGACGGCTGCGAGTTGCGGCACATCGGCCGCGAAAGCAACGAGGAAGCCGACGCCCTCGCCAACCTGGGCTCAGACAAGGCGCAGGTGCCACCTGGCGTCTTCCTTGAGCGCATCACGCAGCGGTCTGTCAAACTTCGACCCACGCCCGGCTCCTCCACACCATCAACGAGCACCGCCGACCCGCCAGGCAAGAGAAGGAGCCAATGGAGGTTCTGCTTCGAGCCCACCTGGACGAGCCCATATCTGGCGTACATGCTGCACCAGAGACTGCCAGTCAACTCAGTCGAAGCCAAGCGCATCATTCGCCGCTCGAAAGGCTTCACCATCATCAAGGGGGAGCTATACAAGCGAAGCATCTCAGGAGTCCTGCAAAGGTGCGTTGATCCAGTCGACGGTCAAGCCATCTTACTCGAAATTCATACAGGCACCTGCGGGCATCACGCCAGCAGTCGTGCCTTGTGGCCAAAGCCTGCGAGCCGGGTTCTACTGGCCCACCGCAATGCAAGATGCCGAAGAACTCGTGAAGAAGTGTCTCGGCTGCCAGGAGTTCGCCAACAAGCCGCACGCGCCAGCATCGGCACTGAAGACCATACCACTCGCCTGGCCCTTCGCTCAGTGGGGGCTCGACATGGTGGGTCCACTCAAGAAATCCTCGCCAGGGGGCACACTCACCTCCTGGTAGCAGTCGACAAGTTCACCAAATGGATCGAAGCCGTGCCCATCACAAGTTCGACTGCATCCTCAGCAGTTAACTTCATCAGGTCCATCATCTTCAGGTTCGGGGTGCCGAACAGCATCATCACCGACAACGGCACGAACTTCACAGCCGAAGAATTCAAGGACTTCTGCTCCGAACAAGGCATCAAGCTCAACTACGCATCAGTCTCGCACCCGCAATCCAATGGGCAAGTCGAAAAGGCCAACGGCCTAGTCTGCAAAGGCATCAAGAAGCGCCTGCGAGTACCATTGAGGCGCGCTGCAGGCGCCTGGGTCGAAGAGCTGCCATCTGTGCTTTGGAGTCTACGCACCACACCGAACAGATCCACCCAGTACACGCCGTTCTTCATGGTCTATGGTGCAGAGGCGGTCATGCCTTGCGACATCAAGTTTGACGCACCTCGAGTGGTGGCCTACGACGAGTCTGACGCAGAAGAAGCACTCGAGGACGACATGGACACCTTAGACGAAGCGCGCGACATCGCCCTCACCCGCTCAGCCGTGTACCAGCAGGACCTGCGCAACTACCACGGACGGCGACTGCGGCCAAGAGCTTTCGTTCCAGGCGACCTGGTCCTTCGCCTCAAGCAGAAGAAGGTGCACAAGCTCGCCTCCCCATGGGAGGGCCCATACATTGTGACAGAAGCAATCGGCGGAGGAGCCTACCGCCTGAAGGACTCGAAGACAGGAACAGTCTGCCACAACCCATGGAATGTTGCGCAGCTGCGACGCTTCTACGCCTAGTCGACTCCCCTGTTGTAACAAAGCATACATGTCAAGGCGGCAGGTTTCAGACGCACTCTTTCCCTTACCAGGGTACCTGAGGGGACTGGAAGGGTTTTAATGAGGCGGCCTGCTCGCAAAAATCAATGAAGTGATTTGTGGAACAAGCTCTCCCCTTTACTTTTTCAGTCAAAAAGCAACATAAACCTAGGCCGCCACTCGACGCACTCGGGGGCTGCGCCATACAGGTCAACTCAAAATCCTTGGCCGCCACCCGAAGCACTCGGGGGCTGCGCCGTACAGGTCTAAGTCAAACCTAGGCCGCCACCCGACGCACTCGGGGGTGCGCCACAGGTCAACTCGAAAAACCTTGGCCGCCACCCGAAGCACTCGGGGGCTGCGCCGTACAGGTCTAAGTCAAAACCTAGGCCGCCACCCGAGCACTCGGGGGCTGCGCCACAGGTCCAAGTCGAAAACCTAGGCCGCCACCGACGCACTCGGGGGCTGCGCCGCACAGGTCTAAGTCCAAACCTAGGCCGCCACTCGACGCACTCGGGGGCTGCGCCGCACAGGTCCAACTCGAAAAAGCCTAGGCCGCCACTCGACGCACTCGGGGGCTGCGCCGCACAGGTCCAACTCGAAAAAGCCTAGGCCGCCACTCGACGCACTCGGGGGCTGCGCCGCACAGGTCCAAGTCCAAACCTAGGCCGTCACCCGACGCACTCGGGGGCTGCGCCGCACAGGCCCAACTCGAAAATCCTAGGTCGCCACCCGAAAGCACTCGGGGGCTGCGCCGCACAGGTCTAAGTCGAAACCTAGGCCGCCACTCGACGCACTCGGGGGCTGCGCCGCACAGGTTCAACTCGAAATCCTAGGTCGCCACCCGAAGCACTCAGGGGCTGCACCGCACAGGTCTAAGTCAAGAACTATGCCGCACTCGACACACTCGGGGGCTGCGCCGCTAAGGTCCAACTCGAAACATCTTGGCCGCGCCCGAAGCACTCGGGGGCTGCGCCCTACGGGTTCGACTCTCAAAGTCCTAGGCCACACCCGATCCGCTCGGGGTTGCGCCACACAGGTTTACAGAAGTCTACAAGATACAATTTACTCACTCGGGGGCTACCCCCACCTCGACATACATACACTCATATTTCCACTTGGAAAAATTGATTTTACAAGATAACGGTATACAACAAACAGTCTGTTACTCTTATTCTACAGGCTCGCCCTTTGGCGCATCAAGTGGCCCTACAAGGTGCTCGCTAAAGTTCTGGACCTGCTGAATCATCTGGCGCGCAGCCGCAAGAGTATCGGCATAGTCACCCTCTCCAGGCAAGCCGTCAAGCACCTTGTGCAATGGAAGATTAGGCCGGTGCAGTCGAACGTATGCCAACGCCACGTTCGCCCCGGCAACAAGTTGAGTGTGCACGACTTCCTTCAACGCACTGCCTTCACGGAACCTCTCCAGAAGCGCAGTCAGTCCATTCGGCTGCTCGTTGTGAGGAAAGTACACCTTGTTGATCTGCCAGAGGGTTTTTCTGCAACCTTCCAAGAGCACAGCAGCCCGCCAGGTGCGATCCAGCATTCGTGCCAGTACACTACCTCTGGATCTGTTCGACCAAAACTGGCGCGCTTCGGGTGAGTCACCGGCGGCCTCTTTCTCTACTCGCTCGTCCACTCGAAGCTGCTCAGCCTTCCAGTCAGAGTTCACATCTGCATCAAGGCCAAGCATTAAGCATAGCAGGAAGACACAGAAGCCGAAGCAAAAACGCTAGAAGGCCAACCTTGCAGCTGTCGACTGATCAAGTCCATCTCGCCAAGCAGAAACTCTTCACGCTGGGAGAACGGCGCAACGGGCCGCGACCTCAATCGCTCCAGCTCCAACTCAGCACTCTTCAGCTTCGACTCGAGCTCAACCACCTTGTTCCTCATGAAGGTGATCACTCTCTGGTCATTTACGCTTCGCACAGGAGCTGGAGGAGCTTGACGGCGGCGACGAGTAGGCGCAGCCGAAGAGGTGTCCTCCTCATCGTCCGCGCCAGTCGTTCCAACAACATCAGGAGCTTCGCCCATATCAGACTGCCAAGAATTGACAGCGTCAAGCCAGGAAAAGAATCAACATAATTCATCCAAGCCAGATATCAAAAAAGACTCGGCGGCTGCACCCCCGAGGGAGCGAATTCACATTTCATCATCAGCATGTTCACTCGCACAATATAATGTGCATTACAGACTCAAGCCCAAAAGCAGAAGCATAGTCCTAAAAGGACAAAGTCTACACTACAGACTCCGACTGGGACCGGCTCTTCCTAGCAGCAGCCAACTCGGTCATCTTAGCAATCCTCTTCTCGAAGGTGGAGACAAGCTTCACGGCCAACTGGCTCGCCTGCACTTTCACCCCGCTAAGGGACGCGGTCTTGCCATCAGGCTTTCGAGGGAAGTCGCTGACAACCTTCTCAAAATCGCCTACGACTTGGTGACCAAGAAGCAGCTGGAAAGTGAGCTCTGAGCCGCGTACCGTCTGCGCGCGCGTGAAGTCCGCCAGGACATTCGAATTGCCTTCGAATGGAGCCGCGAGTGCGTCAACAGCAGCTGGTGGCGGCTTGTTGGGGAAGATATTCCGGTGCACAGTCGCTAAGGCCCCCGTCGACTTCTGCAGTGCCGCCGTCGACTGCTGCAGCGCTGCCGATGCATACGCGCAGACGCGGTCGACGAAGCCAACAGCCTCCGCCAAGCCGACACTCTCGCTGGAAGTCCCTTCTGGAGGAGCACCTCCGCAAGTCTCTGATCAAAAGAAATCCACACCCGTAAGACGTCAGAAGTCGAAAAAAGGCAAAGTAGGCACTGAGCCGAAATACTTACTTCCAACAACATCTGCGAGTGCGAGCAAGCGGTCGACCTGGGTCTTCTCCAGATCATCCCGAGCTTGTTCACGCTCTTGGGCTTCACCCAGCGACTTCTCCAGCTCCGCGACCCGCGTCTTCATGCTCTCCTTCTCGCCTACGGACCAACGGAGCAAAGTTAGCAATAAAAGGCACTCGAGCACAAGGGTTCACACTCACTATTCGCCTGCTCCAGAGCAGCGCGGAGTTGATCCCTCTCCTGCTCCATGCGAACGAAGGCTGCGGCTCCCTCCACCTGCTGGCGATAAAATGGCTGCGGGAAACACAAGACATCAATCTGCGCCCGACTATTCTAGTCACGCACATCTTCGGGGGCTACTCCCATCGGGAGCGCTGTTCGCGCACCCGATACAGATTTTGCAGAACGAGTCAAAGGACACTTACATGCTCAAGCAGCCCAGCGTCAGCCGGAGTCGCATCAGCAGTTTTCTCCGGCACGGAGGAGGTCGAAGTCTTCAAGGCCAAAGCGTCACCCGCCTGAGCCTCTTCTCCGGTCGTCTTCGCAGTTTGCTCAATCATGGGAGCAGAAGTGTACTCCATCTCACGAGGCGAAAAGCAGTGCCAGTACGGTCGCTGTGACAAGATAACTCTATTCAAGGACTCGCAAATCACAACGCAAACTCGACATAAGCAAGGCAATGGTTACATGACTAACCTGGCGACATCGACATCATCTTCACTGCCCAGGGAGACAGAGGCCATCCTCGCAAACTCAGTCGGCGGTGCAGAGCCGAGGGGAGGCACGGCCAAAGGCTCAGCCAGGTCACTCGTGCGCCTAGCGCCCGAGGACGACCCGCTCGCCCTCCTCGTTCTCCACACCCGCCTCCTTCACGGGTGACGAAGCCGAACAGAGTCGCCACTTTTTCGCCTTTGCCGCTTCAGCAGCGGCTCCTCATCTTCATCATCCTCCTCCAGCTCTTCACTCGGGGAGGTGGCGGAAGGAACTTCATCGTCATCAACCTCGTCCTCCTCAGGGAACTCAGCCTCTTCATGAGGTCCATTCTCCATCAAGGGGGGAAGACTGACATAGCTCGAACGACCCTGTCAGCAAATGAAGCATTCGAGTCAGGCAACAAGATTCGACAGAAGAAGACACAAGACAAAAGCAAAGCAAACGAAGCTTACCTCAGGCACAGGGTCTTAGGCCCATACGGCTCGACTGGGCACTTGACATTGCACGGGTCAGCGGCTCGGAGGCTGGTGATGCTCCTCACCTTCGACTCGACTGCGTCATCATCGAGCTCATCGCCAACATCCTCACGCGCCCACATCGGGTGGACGCGAGTGCGGAGCGGCTGCACACGAGCCTGAAGAAGGTGGCGATGAGGTGAATTCCACCTGTCTCGCGCCCAAGACTTTTCAGAAGGCCACGAAGAAGCGTCAGCAAGGGCTGAGTCGCCTCCCTGTCCTCCTTCGACAGCGGGTGCGCCCACGCATTCGTCTTCCGCAACTCGCGATCAGCCGCGAAGTCGGGAAGCCCTTCCTGGTCGCACCTGATGTAGAACCACTTCTTTCGCCAGCCCTGGACGGAGTCGGACTTCTTCATCTGAAAGTAGGAGGTGTCGCCACGCACCTGGATGCCGAAGCCGCCGACTGGATACACCTGCTTACTCTTCCCCACGTTCCTCCTCACGAGGAATAGAGACTTCCACAGCAGCCAGTTGGGTGCGATTCCCAGGAAGCACTCGCAGAGCACGAAATAGCTCGCGATGCTCAAGACGCTATTGGGAGTCAGATCGTGGATCTGAATCCCATAAGCGTACAAGAGACCACGGACGAAATCGTGGAGGGGGAACCCGAAACCCCGTGGAAGGAAATCCACGAAGCAAACGCGTTCCCCCTCGCGAGGGGAGGGGAATACCTCTTTCCCAGGAGCGCGCACCGTCGCCTGGTCTACCGGCGGCAGCAATCCCTGCGCGCGGAGGGCCTCGAGGTCGGCCTTCTTCACCGACGATTTGACCCAGTCGCCGTCGGGCTTCTTCATCACGCTCGCCTCGGCGGCGGCGACGGCGCCAGCACCAGGCTTCCCCCTCTTCATCGCGGCCTTGCTCATGGAGGGCGGAGGAAAGAAACTGGCAGAAAAGAGCAACAATGGCGGAGACAGAAGCAGTGGAGACGATGACAGAATGGGGATGGATGAACTGTTCACCGCCGCGGTGAAAATTATATACCGCGCGGTCAGTCAATCCTGGCCGTCCCTGCTGAAACCGCTCTCCGCAACAGCGTCTGACCGTCCACGTGTCGCGCGGAGAGGGCAACCGTCGCCGGCCACGCCGCCCACTACGCACGGGACTCAAGGCGCCATCATCACACCGCGCAATTTTCGCGCCCAACGGTCAGAAAAAAGCGGCAACCGCTGTCTCCAGTCAATACTGACAGTGGGACCGCACTGTCACGTCCCATCGGACACAGAGTGCGTCAAAAACGTCAGCACTGACGTCAACCACGAAGGCGTAGGAAGTAAGCCAACGGGCTGATGGAGAACTCGAACAGTTCATTCGAGTGCAAGAAGATTCAGTAAGCTCTCAGAGCTGAATAAGTTCGTACAGTAAGCCAACGAGCTGATTGAGAACTCGAACAGTTCATTCGAGTGCAAGAGCATTCAGTAAGCTCCAAGTGCTGAACAAACTCGTGCAGTAAGCCAAACCGGCCGAATACACAGTAAGTCACACAAAGCCAGTCGCGACTCCAAGTCGAGTCCCTTCTTTACTCCCATCGGGAGCAGGCTTTTCGACTGAAGGAAAATTGAGTTTAACCTCAATTGCAAGCAATTCAGCTTAATCTCGGGGGCTACTCCCATCGGGAGCGCTGTTCGCGTTCCCGAGTGACTCAGAACAATAGCAGTCGAAAAATCACCGACTAAGGCCATACTCACAGTATTTTACCCTGCAGTCGACAGTTCGACTAAGGAATCCTCCGTAAGCCCTGAACGGCCGGAGTCGACTAATTTTACTTGTCCCTTTCAGGAACTCGAAGGTGTGCCCAGGCGAAAGGAGTCCTTTGCCCGACTCTACGATTCGACCAAGCACTCGGGGGCTCCTGTCGTGGGGCTACCCTTCGACTATCCCACGGTGAAGGTACCTGGGTCACGCCAAGACTACAAAGGCCCAAGGAAAGCCCAGCAAGGACAACGTGCGGCACAAGTTAGTCGACTAGGTCATGCGGCTCATACCTATCTTGTAAATGCCATCAGCACCATTCACCCGAGACCTAGCCTACCATATAAAGGCTGGGAGGGTGCCTCGTTCTAGGGTACGCTCATAGCCGCCACCACAAACCCTAGCGAGATCGCCATCTCACCATTGTAGCCACAACTTGCCATCAATAACCAGACAAGCAGGAAGTAGGGTGTTATCCTCTGGGAGCCTGAACCTGGGTAAAACGCCTCGCTTGTCAGCCATCGTGATCACCAGCGCTCAACTCTCTCCCCTCAATCAACCCGGGGTGCATAACCCAGGGATTTGCCGAGTCCACACCTCGTCACGCGTCCTCTTCCGGCGGCATAGGCACCCTCCTGTCGTTGACACGCCAGCCAGCGGGGAGGCTAACATTTGACCAGGGCACTGGCCTCCTATATTGCCAGTGCCTCTGCGCGACGGTCTCTGGCACGACGACGCGGTTCCAATTCAGCGAAAGCGGAAAACTGTTGCGGCGAACGCCCGAGGAGTTGCTAGGAGTATCCATGGCTGCGGCGAAGTGGCGTACTGAGATGGACGGTGCCGCGGCGCCACTACGCCACTACGCCGTAGCAGTTACTCCGCCTCGCTTCGAATTCCAAGAAGATGGAACGTGTCCACATTGGAAACGGACACCCAAAAGTCTCCGTTGCTATAGAGGCACATATCGGAAACGGAGCCAGAATTAAGACCGTTGCCAATACTATGGGTAACGGAGTTAATACTTTCTCCGTTACCTATGTTGATAGGCCAGCCACGGCCCAGGTCAGGTTTGTACGCACTGGCCGCGCGGAAAGCGCGATTCTCCGTCGCCTAACGCCTGCCGTTTCCATAGAGGGGTATCCGATGTGTCGTTCTGTACTAGTGGAAGATGCCACCCACAGGCGGCACCGCGTCGGTGCCGGCGACCCGACAAGGATTTCTCCCGTAAAAAACTCTGTCTGCAATCCCAAACGACATGTAGCACAGGAGCCCACGAGAACAAAGCCTCGCCACCACCAGACACACCGCCCGCCAGCAAGCGCCACCACGGATACAAAGTCACCACTATCGTCTCACCGAAGCTAGCTTCACGAGGTCTGCAATACGTAGTCGAGGAGTAACTTGAGCTGGGGTCAGCAGTACTGCGGCCACGCAGGAGGGAACTACCTCCACCACCAGGGGCGGTAGTCGACCGGACGCGACCGCAAAGCACACCAGTCCCCTTCAGGTCCGGCCGGACCCAGCGGGTCCGTAAAGCCCCCTCGGGGCACACCAGTCCTAATGGGGTCTGGCCGGTCCTAGAATGGGCCCGTGAAGCCCGCCGTCACGCTGCAACAGGGCGGCCGCAGTTGCCGCTGAACCCCTACTCGATCTACACCCCTACCAACTGCAGAGCAAGCAACGCGTCGGACAGGCCGGCCTGCCCCAACCCAGATCGGGCCCGAACGGCCCATATCTGGGTCGAGGGGCACCACCATCGCTGCCACGCAGCAGCTCGCCGCCCTGTTGTGCTGCGCTGCCCGCAGCACCACACATGCGCCGCCGTGTCGCCACCCACCGGCCGGAGCCGACCTGCAGCCGCCCAGAGCGCACCGCCGCCGGAAAACCGTCGCCCTGCGAGACGTCCTCCCCGCAGCGGGTAGAGAAGCTTCGCCGCCGCCGGCACCACCCGAGCCGCGTTCGGCGGCTCGCGCCGACGGCGGCGGCAGAGGAGAGGCGAGAGGGAGCTTCCGGGAAGGGGAGGGTCGAGGCCGCTCCTGGCCGCCGCGGGGGCGGCGCGGACGCGGGAGGCTAGGGGGAGAGGAGAAGGGGAGGGGGCGGCGCGGGCGCGGTTTCGCCTAGAGGAGAAGGGGAGGGGGCTCGCTGCTCAGTGTCGGTCTGGGCTGTATCTCCAGAGCTTGGGGATCTCAGAGGCTATCTACCCGTGTACGTTTCGTAGAACCATATGCTCTAAGATGGCTACCCCATATGTCCTCATTTAGAAGAAGACCATGTAATAAGCTACTAGATAACATGTGATCTTTGTCTGACGTCATACGTCACATGTTTTTATTTGACATTTATGTCAACATTCATGAATTTGCATAACTGTTGTAATATGCGGAGGTTGTAGAAATCAAACTCGTTGCTTGTCTAGTTGTCTTAACAAAAATCGAATGCAGGCTTCTTTCCAAACAGTTCATCAGCACAGGAGCAGGGTTTTGACTCTTCTAAGTACGAAGAACTTTTCCTCGGCTTTGATTTTCTGTCATCTTCTCCTCTGCTTTTTTTTTTCCAAGGAGAAACTCCACGTGGTGTTCGTCCAGAGTCTTGCGTGCGTGCGTGCTCCTGCGGCCCTGCCGTACGTGAGGGTTGAGACCAACTTAAAAAGTCTAGGCTCCTTTGGCGGCACGCATGCCCTGTCACGATTTTCAGATGATATTTTGAACGCAAATCACGGAGAAACCTGAGGGCCGGGTAATTCCAGACTCACCGGCCGGCCGTCGTGTGCTGGCCAAATCAATGTCCCTCTCGCCGGAGAAGAAAAGGTTTTCGTGACGGATCCAATTACTAATGTACTAAGTGCTACTTTCTCTCACCCACTAAAAGGCAATCTGATGATCCCACAAATCACTACTCCTACACCGGCCGGTACGTACGTGTCTTTAAGATCCGTGCAGTTTCCGTTCAGCGTGCTAGCAGCTAGTCAATTGTTTCCACCAAAACATGGTAGACGCATGATAGCTACGTAAGTTGATCTCATGTTTTCTACCACCGCCGTCCTTGCACACCACCACGGGTTTAAATACAACTGACCTGCAGCTCGATACTACATCCAACCCAATATCAATGACAACCAGAGACGAGCGCTGGATATAAAGCTAGTTAATAAGTTAGGGAGTTGTCCGATACAAGGGGCAATCCATCATCCATACATACACTGACCTCTCTCCAACTCAATCCGGCCACCAGTATATTAAACACACCACACTAGCCGTGGGTTTTGCTACTTATACTCCTGATCTAGGGGAGCGCTCCACAAACAAGCGGCTTCACGTCGACCATGGCTAAGAAGAAGCTGTCCCAGAGGCTCTTCTCCGCCCTGCTCTCCATCATCTTCCACGGGAGGCCATGGCTCTCCGGCACCACCAGCAAGGGCCCTTCCTCGCCGCTGCAGCACCCTCCCATGGCGGATGACAAGCTCGCCGCCGCGCGAACCATCGTCGTCGACGTCGACGGCGGCCTCCTCCGGTCCGGCCTCTTCCCCTACTTCATGCTCGTGGCGCTGGAGGCGGGAGGGTTTCTCCGAGGCGCTGTGCTCCTCCTCCTCTACCCTCTGCTCTGCTGCGTGGGCTGCATCGGCGGCGGCGACACGGCAATGAAACTCATGGCCATGGCGGCCTTCTGCGGCCTCCGGGAGAGCCGGCTCCGCGCCGGCCGCGCCGTGCTGCCCAAGTGGTTCATGGAGGACGTGGCCGTGGACGCGTTCGAGGCGATGAGGGGCGCGCGGAGGAGGGTGTGCGTGACGAGGATGCCCAGAGTGATGGTGGACGGGTTCCTCAGGGAGTATCTCGGCGCGGAGGTGGTTGTCGGGAGGGGGATGAAGGTGCTATGTGGGTTCTACACCGGTATCATGCATGAGGAGGAGGTGGCCCTTGAGGAGGAGAAGAAGATCATGCTGGAGGGTGATGCTGTGGCCTTCTCTGGCTCCTTGGAGTTTCTCCGACATCCTCTCGCATATTGTTGCAAGGTACTGTAACATATATATTTTCTTGCATGTGAAAAATTAATTCTTGCATATATATTTTTCTTCTGTTGTATAACCAGGCTAGCTATGCACTACCATGCATGCTTTCTACTCCCTCCGTTCCAAATTAATTGGCTTGCTTTTGTCTAAATATGGATGTATCTAGACACCTAACAAGTATAGATACATCCGTGTGTAACCAAGTGTGTGTCAATTAAATCCGAACGGAGGGAGTACATCTATAGATACTCTACGGACATGTCGCATGCATGCTATCTTAAGAACACTGCATTCACAGATGATTCACTAGCTCATTCAGTTTGTAGCCAGTAGAAAATTAGGTAAAAAGGGCGTAATAGTACGTACGCAGAGGAAATTCAGAGATTTCATGAGTCAAAGTAGTAGGTGTCGTGATGACCGTGCAATCATTTATATACATATTGCCTTGCTTTACTTTTCACTGGTGATAATTAAATTCATATGCCTGAACTAACAAAGTAGTAGTATGATATACCTGTCACCTCTTCAATGAAAAAGTTGGTTTCTTCCACAAGTTGCATGCAGAAGTTGACGCGCGAGTTCCATCAAACGGTTGGAGAATTGGGCCTGGATTATGTCGTCCTCACGTGATCACGCACATCCCACTCGTCCAAAAGTTTTTTTTTTCTTTCTCATGTGTCGTCGTACAGTAGTTAGTTAAGTATACGTAGACGAACCTGTGACCGTTTACTCTTGTGTACGTACAACCAAACAGGAGACGTACCACGTGAGACAGGAGGACAGGGCCAGGCGGCAGGCGCTGCCGAGGGGCAAGTACCCCAAGGCCATGGTGTTCCACGACGGCCGGCTCGCGTTCAGGCCAACCGCCGGCAGCACGCTCGCCATGTTCATGTGGCTCCCCTTCGGCATTGCCTTGGGTGCCGCCCGCCTCGTCATCGCGCTCACCGTGCCGTACAGGTACTCCACGCCCATCCTGGCGTCCACCGGCATGTCGTGGCGGCTCAAGGGAGAGAGGCCGTGCCACGACCACGGTCGCGGGCAGCTGTTCGTGTGCAACCACCGCACGCTCATCGACCCGGTGTACGTGTCGGTGGCGCTGGACCGGCAGGTGCGCGCCGTGTCCTACAGCCTCAGCCGGCTGTCGGAGCTCATCTCGCCGATCGGCCGCACCGTGCGGCTGACGCGCGACCGCCACAGCGACGGCGCCGCCATGGCGCGCCTCCTGGACCGCGGCGACCTCGTCGTCGTCTGCCCCGAGGGCACCACCTGCCGCGAGCCCTACCTGCTCCGGTTCAGTCCCCTGTTCGCCGAGCTCAGCGACGACGTGGTACCGGTCGGCGTCGCCGTCGAGACGGCCATGTTCTACGCGACCACGGCCGGCGGGTTCAAGTGCCTCGACCCGCTTTACTACATGGTCAACCCGAGGATGTGCTACACGGTGCAGTTCCTGGACCGGGTCTGCACGACGGCGGTCACGGGGAGGGAGGTGCCCAGCAGCAGCAGGGACCTGGCCAACCTCGTGCAGAGGAAGATGGGGGACGCGCTCGGCTACGGATGCACCATGCTCACCAGGAAGGATAAGTACCTCATGCTCGCCGGCAACGACGGCGTTGTCAAATCCAACGACAAGTGCTCTGCTCCTCCTCCTCCTCCTCCTCCTCCTGGACTTGGAGTGATGAATAATATGTACTAACTGATTAGTCTGTTCTAGCTAGAGGCATCTCTGGTTCTTATTTTGTCTTCCCATTATCCCCCAGCTAGCTTAATTTGCCGCCCGTTTTATTTACTCTACTTTTTTGTATGGAGTTTGTCTTGCGCTGAAAGCCTGTAAAATTTCATTCACCTGAACTTTTGAACACCATACACCATGTAAACTTACTTATGGTAAATAGACTCCACCAAGATAAGTAAAGTATTTCCTTTTTTTTTTCCAGCAATTCAGCTCTACATGATGATGATGTTTCCTCTCCGCAGCCCGAGGGCCCTTCCTCTCCTACTCACCACGACTTGGCGGAGTTTGACTCTCCATGGGACGACGATTAGCATCGCGCTTCTCGCTTTTTGACATTTCGATTACAAAGGGGAAGAATGTGTTCTATTTAGGATCTTGTCGTGGGGATTTGCATGGGAGGAACACAAGTTTGTGCTTTCATTTGATCTTTATACTTGTGTTTCATCTTTTATTTGGATATTTGTTTTGAACTTCTTAATGCATGGTGTAAGACGTGCAAAGACTATGTGAATCTTGTAATAAGACCTATCTAGTACTTATCTTTGTTAGTTGTCTTATCTCATGCAAGTTATCATTATTGATCTTTATGGACTTGTTTGATTTGTAAAATATAGGGGGTGCTCCGTCCTTTTGAATGTTGTGTGTTTTGCATTCAAACGCAAATATCTAATTAACGCACACATTTAGGGGGAGCCCGCTTGTCTTTTGCAAATCTATCTCTGGTTCTTATTTTGTCTTCCCATTATCCCCCAGCTAAGCTTAATTTGCCGCCTATTTTATTTACTCTACTTTTTTGTATGGAGTTTATCTTGCACTAAAAGCCTATAAGATTTCATTCACCTGAACTTTTGAACACCATACACCATGTAAACTTACTTATGGTAAATAGACTCCACCAAGATAAGTAAAGTATTTCCTTTTTTCAGCAATTCAGCTCTACATGATGATGATGTTTCCTCTCCGCAGCCCGAGGGCCCTTCCTCTCCTACTCACCACGACTTGGCGGAGTTTGACTCACCATGGGACGACGATTAGCATCGCGCTTCTCCCTTTTTGGCATTTCGATGACAAAGGGGGAGAATGTGTTCTATTTAGGATCTTAGGATCTTGTCGTGGGGATTTGCATGGGAGGAACACAAGTTTGTGCTTTCATTTGATCTTTATGCTTGTGTTTCATTTTTTATTTGGATATTTGCTTTGAACTCCTTAATGCATGGTGTAATACGTGCAAAGACTATGTGAATCTTGTAATAAGACCTATCTAGTACTTATCTTTGTTAGTTGTCTTATCCCATGCAAGTTATCAATGTTGATCTTTATGGACTTGTTTGATTTGTAAAATATAGGGGGTGCTCCATCCTTTTGAATGTTGTGTGTTTTGCATTCAAACACAAATATCTAATTAACGCACACATTTAGGGGGAGCCCGCTTGTCTTTTGCAAATCTATTATTGCTCCTAATTGTGTTGTCATCAAACACCAAAAAGGGGAGATTGAAAGAGCATTTCCATTCCCTAAGATGTTTTGATGTTTTTTGACAACACAATTAGAGGATTAACTTGTGTGCTAATAGTTTTGCAGGAATATATACATATTTTGTATGCACAGGTTTTGATCCAAAGATAAGAAGGCTGGCTTTACTGCCTCAGCCGGTACTACCGGGTCTGTTCCGGTAGTACCGAGTGACCCCAGCCAAAGGTGCTTCTAGTCCCTGTTATGTTTGAGAAGTGGCCCGATAGTGGTTCGGTACTACCGGGTGCACAGTAGTACCGGGTCCCCCAGGTAGGTACTACCGGGATGCACCGTTGTCGCCACGTCGCCATCGACGCCTCGGTACTACTACAGCTAGTACCGGGGCTAGTACCGCATCTCCCCAGGGGCTTCTGCACTCGTCGCAAATTTGTCCTGGTAGTGGCGCGGTAGTGGTCCGGTACTACCGCGAATAGAGTACTACCGGACCCTGCCGGACGGTACTACTGACGTGGGATGGCGCTGGGAGGCTTCGAGCATTCTGTGAGTCAACGCGGCTCGGTACTGCTGGGCTCGGCCCGGTACTACCGCTGCGCGCGAGTTTCTGCCCCCAACGGCCAGATTTGGAGAAATACTATTTAAAGGGTGTTCTTCCCCAATGAACACCGAAGCTTCAAGCAACCTCTCTCCTCCATTAATGAAAGCTTCCTCCTCCTAGATCTCCCTCACCAACCATGCAATCAAGCTCATACTTGGACAATCAAAGGAGGAGACCTCGATCTACATCTGCACCAAGCGGTTTTACATTTCCCCTCATTCACTTGAGGGACCATTTGCTAGGGTTTCCATTGAGAAAACCTAGCCCCTTGTTGTACTAACTTGTTGTTGTTGTTGTTGTTGTTGTTGTTGTTGTTGTTGTTGTTGTTTTAGATGGTTGATTTGGGAGCCCCCAATTTGGTTGTGGGTGTGTGCCCCAAAATGTCGCCTAGAGAGAGGGGGGGGGGTGAATAGGTGATTTAAAACTTTTCGGTTTAGGCTTGATAATTACGGAATAAAATTAGGTGTTTAAATTATCAAGCCAACAACCTAAATATACTAGGCTCACCTATGTGCACCAACAACTTATGCTAAGCAAGACAAGCAACAAGGTGATAGCTAGATATAAGACTTCAAGCATGAAGGCTATCACAATGTAAAGTGCATAAGTAAAGAGCTCAGGTATAGAAATAACCGAGGCACGCGGAGACGATGATGTATTCCCGAGTTCCTCCTTTTTAGGGACTACGTCTCATTGGAGGGGTGTGAGTTTCAAACTCAAATGCCACAAATGGCCTCACCCTATTCTCCGATGAACCTTCCCCAAAAGCTCGGATCACCTTCCACTATCGGAATCCTTCAAGGCGGAATCCGGAGCCTTTACAACAATCTTGAAGCACAACCCACAAAATAATTGAGAGCTCCTAAGCACCACGAACCATTTAGGGTCCAACGACCCAAGAGTCTCTTTTTGTTGAAAGTTTTGAAGTTGTACTTGTTTTGTCTTTCTATGCTAGTAGCTTCATACTTCAATAATTTGTTCTCTTACAAGATTCGTTTGCATAGGAAGTGGGTTAGACTTAAATGTGCTTTAAATTTGCCTCTTGATGCACTCTTATATGTTCAACTCTTATTCTTATGATATCATCATTAAAGTTGTCATGCCTAGCTAAAAGGCTTTAAATAAAAGCGCTTGTGAGAGACAACTCATGTTATTTTTGGTTTCTATTTTATTTTGCTTTTTGTTGAGTCAAGGATGTTGTTACCTCTGTAACATCTCCTTTGTATCTTTTTGTTTTCGTTTTTGTGCCAAGAAAAGCCTCTAAGGGCAAGAGAGTGTTAAAACCGAGTTTTCTACCAGAAACAGATTTTCTGCGCTTCACTGTATGAAATTCCAAAAAATCACGATACATGATCTTGATCTGTACATTTTTTTTGCAGAAGCCTCAGGTTTATATCAATCTTTCGTTAGTCTATCATTTTCTAATTGAGTTAGGTAAGTGCATCGAAAAAATTCATCTTTACGGGATGTTTGTTTTTGACAGATTCTTTCTATATTTTGCATTGTCTCTTATACGAATTTTATTTCTGGTTTCTTTTTGTGGAAAGGTGCTACAAAGACCTAGTATACAGTAGCTAATGTTAGAATGAGTTCTTGCAATGTGTCCTTATAGAAACAAAGTGGATTAAATGTTTCGAGTACTAACCCTCTAATGAAGTTTATGAGAAGTTGTGTGGGAAGTAAGTTTTCAAGTGTTAAGACAGAGGATGATGAAAAAGATCAAGAAGGGACAAAAGCTCAAGCTTGGGGATGCCCATGGCACCCCTCTGTAATTTTCAAGAAGTCACAAGCATCTAAGCTTGGGGATGCGCAAGCCATCCCCTTCTTCATCAACAACCATCAGGTCATCTCGAGTGAGACTATATTTTTATTTCTTCACATATTATGTGCTATTCTTGGAGCGTCTTGTGTGTTTTATTTTCTGTTTTTTTATTTTGTTCTCTGGTCATTACAATGCTTGATCACAACATTCTTGTTTGGGAGAGAGACACGCTCCGCTTTATCATAGAATACTCCTATTCTTCACTTATACTTGTTGAGTATTCTGTTTTTGCTCTGTTTAGCTTCCAGCTCTCGGTTTTCATGTATCTCTTGTTCAGAGCTATTAGTTCTTTTATAGAAAGTACTCTCTTGCTTTACTTATATTTGTTTGAAGAGTTGCTTGGTTAATGTGTTGGTTCAGAAAATGTTATGCGTGTGGTAATGGTATGATAAAAACTGCATAGTCTTGTAGATCATTGAACTTTGGTAACTTGATTCTTTGCAAATGTTTTGAGGGATTAATTAATAGATGTAAATTCTTGCTGGTTGCTTAAGTTAAAATCATTAGTGGATTGTTGTCTTTAAGCTTGTTCCGTACTACAAACTCTACTAAAATTGTTGAAGGTGTAGTTGGTCTTGATAGTTTTTCATGTCTAAAAGTGGTTCGTAATAACATAGTTGTGTGCTAAGGTCGAGGGATCTAACGGGGTACTTGTGCCGCTATGAACGGCCCTTCTTGGAGTAAATTTTAATCATGCTCTTATTGTTGAACCTGCTAGTTGTTTGCAATAAACTTGTGAGTTCTTTTTTACTAATGTTAAGCTACGGTTTTTGGCACTTCCACCAACCAAATTTTGCTAGCCTCTTCGGTGTTGTGCATTGCCCTTTTCTCACAATGAGAGTTGGTGCATACTTCGCCAGTACATCCAAAACCAGTGGGAGGACTTCCTCTTGTTCTCCTACACATAAGCCCATACATCTTCCTCAAAACAGCCACCATACCTACCTACCACAGCATTTTCATAGCTGTTCCGAGATATATTGCCATGCAACTTCCATCATACATTACATGACTTGTTGTCATTCATCATTTATTTATTGCTTTGCATGATTCTATACAGCTGATGTGTGGTTTTACCCATGTTACGCTAGATCATTGCACATCCTGCTACACTGGCAGAGGCATACAGTTTTATACATCATGTTCTATTTATTATGAGTTATTTGTACAAAAAGTGTGTTGTCATTTTAGAGTGTTGCCCCTACTTGAAAAGTGAAAAGAGCCATGGAGGCCATTGAAAAGAGAAACAGAAAAAGAAAAAACATTGTGTATGGCGTGTCGTCAAAACAGGGCTTGGGGGGGGGGGGGGGGGGTCGTGCGCCAAGGCGCACCCCTAAATCTAGTATATATGATGGCTTGGATATGAACATGAATATTCCCTCAATCTTCTTTTCCAAGCCACACTTTACCATGTAAGTTTCTAGAGTCCAACACATGAAGTGCAATCTTTTCCTATGGACAAGATCTACAAGAATATCTCAATGCAAATATTAGTCCATAAGGATTGTCATTAATTACCAAGCCACACATGGGGGCACCATGCACTTTCAATCTCCCCATTTTGGTAATTGATGACAATCCCTTTTATGAGGGTTTATATAATGAATTAAGCAGCCATGCAAAGCAATGAGCAAGGATGCGAGATCATGAAAGGCAAATGCTTAGGAACGAAACTAGAGCATAAGACCAAAATCCATTAAACCCTCTAAACTTCTCCCCCATTGGCATCGATTGCCAAAATGGGAGGGAAAATTTAGAAGGCCAATATAGTAAGACCTCCCCCATAAAGTGTGCATTTCTCATAATATGAGTGAAATAAAATGCACATATCTAATGACAAATAGATGTAGGGAGATCAAACTATATTGAGGGTCCAAAGATGGCAAAAGAATAACAAAATGAAAGATACTTTGACAAAAGAAGCAACCAATCAAAGGATCCGAAAAACTAATTGAACACAAGAAGATATTTGATAAGACCAACCAAGTGTTCTAAAAATTAAGAGGGAACTCCCCAAGGTACGTGCACAATGTAGGATTTGCATTTCAATATGGTGTGCACAACATGGAATCCTCACTCCCTCCTAGATAATTTTGAACACAAAGAAGTGCAAGAGAGCAAAATGGGAAATTAGTAAATACAACTTGCAATGAACAAATGTTGAGCAACAAGATCAAGGAGCGACAAAAAAAGATGTGCTCAACCGAAAGAGATGGGTGTGAGATAGAAAAGAAATTTTAGGAGACTAATACAAGGATGAGCGTATGCATCATCATAGTCTTTCAATATATGAGGCACATAGTGCATACCATGTCTTTCACATACACACAAACCAAAGAAGATGTAGCAAATAGGTCCACAAGCTTATTAAGATGCAAAAAGGGATATCAAAAGAAAAACAAAGCTTGTGCCCTTTATAAACCACCAAAGAATCAAAAGCAATAAAAGGTGGTCACTAAAGAATTGGAATATCAATTAAAGATGTAACTATTCTCATGTGTATAAGTTTCTAAGTAGACACCAATCATGAAGATGTCCACAAAGAAACATGATATCCAAGGGGAAGTCATAAATACACCAATAAGATCTTTGATTAAAAGCATAGCACAAAGCTCAATTTTATTTTAAAGGGATATAGATGAAGTTCCACCACACACTCATCGTAGCATCAAAAATATCGCAAAAGGTAAATGATTTTTAAAAATCACCAATATTGCATATGCGAGACATAGAGTAGAAAGTGCTAGATTAACATATTTGGGATTGGTGAATCATGGAAATGATTATATATATTCCCCTTTATATGTAATCATCCCGGCTTACTCAGTTGCATAAAAAAGTTTTGCAAGAACCAAATGAATTGCAACAAAAGAGATTCATGCCATGAAACAACCTACACAAGGTTGAAAGATAGAAAAGTATGCATGAGGTAGATACTTGTTACCGAAATATTATTGGGTGATGTAGAAGATAAAGGTTCATGATCATCCAAGCTTGGCTCCAATAAGCACATGGTGACAACACCTTCCTTGTATATGAGACAAGCTTCCAATGCATCTCCAATGTACCTAAAACAAGTTCAAGTACAACATGGTACCCAAAATCATTGGGTCCAAAGTAGTTAGAACAACTACAATACATAGGACACACTCCACATAAATATGTGCATATTGATATGAAATTGAATTTCATGCACATCTTAGCCATTTAGGATTTGATGGAGTTTATCCTATATATTGGATCAACGAAAGTAAGCAAGCCATAAGATATACATATAGTAAATATGTATCTACAAGACTTTCAAGAAGCAAACGAGATATAATTTGGACAAAACACCAAATAAACCAAGAAAGCACACACAAGTGTAACAAGAAAACGAATTGCCCAAATTATATCAAAGACCCAAATCAACACATGATAGAAGGTACCAATTTTGAAAACATACCAAATTAAAGAATAGTGTTCTACTCAATGTAGGATAGCTTCCCCAAGAATAGTGCATCATCTAAAGGTATGACTTGAATGTAAATACATAAGGATGGGATCATTGCTTTTCCTAACTCAAGAAAGCACAAAACAAATTTTGGGTAGAGCACAACGAAGCCAAAAAGATACAAGGACGAAAAAAAGGAGTTTGATGAAACAAGTTTTGGCAATAAAAGAAGGCAATTCAAAGTAAGAGCCAAAAATCAAGATGGTCTACAAATTCCACCACAATTATGAGTATCACTTGTCATGGACAAGGAGTATATGGAGATATTTCTCGGTGGTATATAGGAATGATATTAAAGACCAACTTCACAACAAAAAGCATATGGCAAAAGATAGGAAATAAAAGCCATGCTTAGATAGATAGATATTCTCGATAGCTTCAATATTCACGCGATCATGCAAAGCAACTCCAAAGAGTAGCTTGAAGCAATTGGTTTTCCAAAAAGATATATGAGAACATATTTGGGGAAAGGCATATCAAGAACTTCCATCACAAACAAGATCCAAAAGAGTGAGAGACTAAGAACAATTAAGCAAATATGGACCTTGTTTAAGCAACATGCCATATAGGAATAAGATTATTAACAACATCAATTCTAGGTGGCAAAACCTCACATGTTCACATTTTCTAGGCTTGTAGTATGCACAAAGCTTATTACTCCCCCATAATGTGATATCCATTTCTTTTAAACAAGAGGCAAACAAACCAACTAGAGATAATTAATGGACATTATAGAATTTAAATTTCTCATGAGCATGACATACCACATAGAGAATAGATAACATTGAAATATCATCACTAAGTGGTATTCCTCATGTACACACATTTTTAGGTTTGTGAAGTGCACGAAGCATATCACTCTCAAAATGGGATAGTCCATTAATCTCTCAAATAGAGCCAATCGAGATAAGATATCAAATAAAATCAATAAGACTCAAAACAAGTAAATGGTGTGCAAACCAACATACATATAATTGATTTCTCAAGATAAGTAAGTAGAGAGCACAACACATACAAACACTAGCAAGATACGAAACCAAACACATGCAAGGGTGCAAGTAACTTTCAATGTATATAAGATATAAGCACAAGTTTACCGCAAGGAGGAACATTGGATAAGAGATAGAACAATATAACCCAAATGACTTGGCTTGAGAGAATATAATTGATGAAGATCCCTTGATTCTTCATGATGTAGCCAAGTCTCCAATTCTCTCCAACAACACATATTGATCAAGTTTTAGCTTGTTGGTCCCCAACCAAGTTGGGTCCTAAGAGGTTAGTCACAATAGGCTTGGCAAACCAAATGGTTCTTTTCTTGACACCACTTTGAGTACCAACATATTTGGCAAACACATTGCCAACCTTATCCTTTCGAAGATAATAAACATCATCAATTATAATAGGGTTGGATGAGGTACCGTAAGTGCATGAAGAAGCAAAGTGGACCTTCTCACGGCATATGTAGCAACATTGACTTCCTCCTTTCTTCTTAATTGGAATCTCAAATTGAGGAGGAATAGCTTGATTCTTGTTGGAAAATGGCCGTTCTTCAACTTGAGGAACTAGAGTTTCAGCATGAGGCCTCTTTCCTTGTTGCTTCTCACTAAGAGGGCAAGATCTAACATGGTGACCTTCAACTTTACACTTGAAGCAAACAATCTTGGCCGAATCCTTCACTTGTTCTTGGCCCTTGTTCTTCTTGTTAGACTTGGACTTGTTCTTGTTATTGGAGTTGAATCCAAGTCCACACTTGTCATTGGGGCGTCTTTGAACACTCAACACATTGTCAAGTGTGGACCTCCCAACATGACGCTTTTCCAAGTCATTCTTCAAAAAGTGACTTGGGCCTTGAGCTCTTTTAATTCCTCTACATGGTTAGTATCAACACAAACACTAGAGGAAGTAGAGGCTTCATTGTTAGAGCAACAAGGCAATGAAAGTAATTCATCGTAAGATTTAGCAATGGTATGAGAGGATGAATCACTAGGACTAGCACATGGTAATAAAACATTTAGAGTAGAAGTAGTGCCATTGTCCACATGAGGCTCACAAGGTGTTACCTTTGTAGTGATAGCCTCATGAGCTAACTTTAGCTTCACATGGGATGCTAGAAGATACTCATTAGAGCTATAGATCTTTTCATGATTTTCTTTCAATTTCTCATGCTTGCTAGTTAGCAACTCAAGTTGAGCCCTTAGCTTAACGTTCTCCTTCAACATGGATGCTTCGCAAGAAATAGAGTTAGTAGCACAAGCATCATTAACATTAGAAATGGAAGAAGACAACTTGGCAAGCTCATCATTCAACCTAGCATTTTCCTCAATAATATTAGCATGATCACATGGAGGAGTAGAGGAACTAGGCACATCACTTTTAGATAGTTGAGTTTGGAGTTGATCATGAGACTTGATAAGGAGAGAGCGTTGACTTTCCAAAGCCTTATGAGCTTTGTCAAGTCTCTCTATGTAGTCAATTAGTCTAGCATTGCCAACACCAAATTTAACTTTTCCTTTTTAAGCACTTTATATTTAGCAATAGCATGATCTCTTTCCTTAATGATTTTAGCAATAATAAGATCATTTGTTTCATCAAGAGATTCAAGTTTCTCCTCAAGAGACACTCGAAGCTCTTACTCTTCCTCAAGATTGACGGTGAAAGAAGCAATTTCATTATCATATTCTCTTTCAAGTCTCCCCTTTTCTTCAACGACTTCGCAACTCTTAATAGCATAAGTCAAAATTTCACATAAAGGGGAGATAGCTTTACTACCTTGAGGGAGAGCACAAAATACCATCTCACCTTTCTCTTTTAAGGAGTCGACATCATTATATTTTAAACCATAATAATCCTCATCCTCATCATCACAAGATGTAGAGGGTTCCAAAGGTGGAGATACCTTTGAATCTCTAGCCATAAGGCAAAAGTGAGAAATGGACGATGATGATGAAGAATTACTTGAAACACCATTGAGGTCCATGTCTTGTTCCACCAAATGTTGGGTTTCCTCTACATTGTTAGGCAAACAAGTAATAGAGGATATGGAGACATTATTTTCATGACAACAAGACATAGAGAGCATATCATCATGAGATTTAGTTAAGCAACTATTACATGATATGCCAGGAGTATCAACACTAGAATGTAAGACATTTGAAGTGCTAGAAGTGTTTAAGTCCAAAGATAGAACATTGCAATGAGATAGAAATGAAGTATAGTTAATAGAATATTCACTATCGACAAAGCAATTTCTATCACCACTCACCATATCATTACCTTGTGACAAATCACATGATGGTGAAGTGGAAGAAGTTGTGAACTCATCACGGCCGGATGTGGAGGGAGAACAAACATCCTCAATAATGTTGGACACGTCATATTTATCTTGAAGTTTTGTCCACAACTCATTTGCATTCCGAAAAGGCATGATTGATGCAAGAACTACATCGCTCAAAACACAAATAAGACCATTAGATACTTGAGTATCGAGATAAGAGTTTTACTCATCCTCTATAGATAATTCTTGGGAATCCATTGGAGGAGAAAAACCCATATCTACAATACTCTTTATATAATTTGGACCCATGGCCCTAAAAAGATTAAGCATGCGAATTTTCCAAACATCATAATTTGTGCCATCAAATATAAAGTGGGGACGTGCACTAATTCTCTAAATGACATTGACGAGGGGTACACTCATCAAATCCCATGGTTAAGGACCTAGGGCTGAGATTATGGGGAGAGAACGTGGTAGTGCTGGTAGTTTCGTCGGCTGACAAGCAGAGGCAAAGATTTACCCAGGTTCAGGCCCCTCGGGTGGAGGTAAAGACCCTACTTCCGGCCTGTCTGTTATTGATCGTGTGAGATTATGCGGTTACAAGGAGGCTCCTGGCGAGATGTCGATCTCGCTAGAGCTTTGGTGGTTCGAGTATGGCTTGGTCCCAGATCGGCGCCCCTCCCGGCCTTTAAATAGGCTAGGTCTCGGGAGTTCTTAACTGACCTAGTTCACACATATGGAAAGTTCTAAACCGACTATGCCTATGTCTAATCTTGGAGGGTACTCCATCTTCTTGGGCCTCTTGTCTTGGGCTTCGAGTAGGCTCTTCGCTATTGGGCCTTAGTCGTCACGTGCACCAGGTACCCTCACGGTAGGGTTCCCGAGATGTATATCCATGTCAGTAGCCCCCGAGTACTTGTCTGACTCGAAGAATCGGGCATGGACTCTTTCATAAGTGCACGTCATATGCTTTGTATTATAATTGGAACTAGCTGGGTGGCCCGCGCATTTGCGCGGCTAGATTTAACCTATATTTTTATCAGTAACTGCATTCCTTGCTACAATTATCTTCATTGTACTTATTTATATAAATAAAGATACTTCGGTTCATTTAGTTATTTTTGTTGCCAATGACGACCTTTTAGAGTGAAAACAGAAGATGTATTAATGGATGGCTATGCATGTGGAACCATAATTACATACTAATTGTTGGCTCTATCTTCCCTTCCTCGTCCATGATTTTTCTCTTTCCACAAATATTTTTGTTAGGATTTTTACATGCATAGACTGCTATCTTCCTCTAAACGACTCAAGTTTGATCGTACTGTCGTTGCAGTTTTTTATTAGTGTCATATCATGCCTCACTATGGTTCAACTCATGCTTATCTCAATTTAATAGCCGCTGTAATTAATTGTACAAAAACATGCTTGGGGCTGACACGATTCTGGCTGAGAGGCTGTGTTGTGACGTATTTACTTTTTTAGAAAAAAAAGCTAGAAATAAAAGTTGTCTGACATCAAGCTAAATTACCGAAATTATGTTGTCATGTATTCAACAACCATGCATTATCATAAAGGATCCAACACCTATCAAAATCAAAAAAAAAAAAGTAAGAAAAGGCTTAAATGACCCGAGAAAGTAAGATTAGTTTTTGTTTGGAGCATGGATAGCGCGTAGAAGTAGCTGCAATTATGTGTTCTACTACCAAAAAAAGTTGGTATTGCCATTCAGCCATCGGCAAGGGATTTTTTCCGAAGCATATCAAGCACAATATAACTGTTAGGAATTTTAATGGTGTCCTTTTTTGCGTCGAATTTAAAAGAGTCCTTAATGAAGCGATTATGAAGTCACAGAACATGTAATCGGTACACTAAGAACGGCTCAATATACAGAACTCACACAAACTTTACACCCGGGAAAGAAGCAATGTATAAAACGATATAGATAAGTAATAATAATTTTCCTTTATTTATAAATACGGTTCCATAATGAGATAAGTCAAAAAGAATATGACAATTCTGACAAACTGGGAACCACAATATACATCTTTCCAAAAGAAAACCGAAATAAAAAATATATATTCTACCCAAATTTTCTGACAAACTGGGGACCATAATATGACAGTTTACTGGGCACCAATATGGAACTGAAACTGATATATTGTACCACTTACATCGGAGTTGAAAAGCTGTGTAAACACCCATGATTTAGAGACCAGTTAATCACTCTGTTTCACCTAGGCTTCACTTTGTTATCTCCTTCAAGACTTCATCTTCATCTACCAGATTGTTTCACCTACAGAGAGTTACAAATTGTGTCCTATGTGCTTCCACGCATGCTCATCTCAATCTAATTCCGTATGTTGTTGTCCCTTCTAAAGATTTATTGTATAAAACAACTTTGAATCTCTATACGAATTCACTATAACTGCTAACTAACTGATTTCACATGGTGGTATTCCGAATTTTGAGTAATGCGGACTCCTCTTTAGTCCATCAAGAGGACATATTATAGGGAGTAAGCCTAGCTATATCACTTTGTTGGGGAATGATGTCCAATGACATTTTTTTGGTTTTTGCAGGTCCTTAGTTCGCCACTATATTAGCATTGATACATCTAAATTAAGTAAGTAATAGGTTAACCACTAAGAAAGAAAATACTACAAAATCATAGAAAAAATCAGGCCATTTATCTAATGAACCCATTTACCAAATCATAAAGGATTAACCGAGCTTTACAGCTTTACCGCAACATATTTGAGCTATTAGTGAACTGAGATCTATGAACAACCGACCTATTGTTTTGAGGAAATAGAAAGGAAAGGAAATAAGTACGTAAAAGCTAACTAACATCCACCAAAACGAATTTACCGAGAAGCTTGTCGTATACTCCACAAATTATTAACCAATAGGATCTAACACCTACAAAAATTAAACATAGATGAGAATATATATAAATAAAGAAGAATGTCTTCATGGTCTTAGGCCGTAAGCATGTATTTCGAGCATAGATGGCAACCTGAAGTGGCAGCGAAAACTATACCCTCTCGATTGATAGTAGTTATACTTCAGCCATATTTAAGGGATTTTCCTGTACATAATAGAGCATATGCAATTATTAATAAGTTTAATGGCAACATGCTCAATTTACACTTCCAAAATTTATGGAACATAATGCTTACATTGCACGCCAAGGACACAACAATGTTGAAAACTGGCCGATGGAAATAAATAAGGTATTTCCAAAAAAATTATAAATTCAGTTTGCGTAAGGATGCATCTTCAACCCCGCAAGAAAACTGTACCAGAATATGGTATTTGCCTATTTCTTTTGAACCCGATAGATTTTAGCAGATCCAATGTAAAAATCCATGCTTAAAAAATCAGCTGATCATTCTATTTCACCTAGGCTCCAGTCTACCATCTCGTAGCTTCAGCTACCAGATTCGTTGCCCCGGCTCAGAGTGAAATTAATGGTGAACAATAGCTACCTTCGACATACTTTGCAGAAGGGAAATCTTCAATTTATTGTTGTGCTCTCTCTGATCCTTGCACCATGATGTCACCACTTAGCTCAGATCCATCCTTGCATCATGCATGCGAACAGTTGGACTACTTCAGTTCATATGCACACCTACATATATGTCTGGAGCTGTTTTATCTTGCACGATCAAAATTTCAATATACGTTACAAATAATATTGGGCATATCAGACAATTACATACCTCAACATAGACATGCACGTTATCCTGATTTCCTGGCCGGCCAATTGAAGACGACTGAGGCAGATCGTAGCCTAAGGCATCAGATGTGGTCGCGTGTGGTTGATGGTCCACTGGTGGTATCGTCAATTATCTTTGGACAAAGCTGACAGCTGGATTTGCGGAGCAGATTTGGAGCAATGATAGCACAAATTCATAGCCTCCCAGCTCAGGCGCGCAGGCGCGTCATCGTAGACCAGACGCGGCGGCGCATCATCGCAGACCAGGCGCGCCGGCGGTCATGCACACGCGCAGCCGGACCGGCCGTGTCCTTGGCCGAGGGAGTACAGGCTGCAATGAATAATCGAGACTGCTGGCGATTTGCCTGACGGTGGAGCATCGTTGACGCGTCCAGAGGACCGGAAGTAGCCCGTTCGTTGTCCGTATGAAGCCATAGATGCAGTTCTCTTGCTCCGCTTTGCTTATGAGCATTGTTGGCGGAATAATTAGGTAAATCTATCGAACGTGGTCAAATGTGACTCGTGTTACCAATGGAATCCTCAGGTTTTTTTTTATCGTAGGCTCCTAGGAAATACGATAATTAATCTATCGAACGGGGACAATTCTGTCGCGTGTTAACAACGGAAAGCACCAATGAAGGCATATATGGGGTGAAGAGAACGTGTTTTTTCTTCTTTAGGTAGAGATAAGAGTTGTTTTTGACATAAGGTGGACCTTACCTTTTTTATTGTTGGAGTTATAACTGCACACGGTGCTTTATTGTTGGAGTTATAACTGCACACGGTGCATAATTTTCTCAGCCCACGTGCGTGTGCCTTGGTGTTGTTTTTGACATAAAGTGGACATATGCCAATTCAATTTTTCTTTCACGTGGACTCTAGCCAGCGTATATGCCGATTGATCTCCACCGTGGGAAAATCTTAACGTCGCAGTGGTAAATCCTCACCGTCAATTGTTTGTTGTCTTAATAATATAATAGATTTCTGTATGAATAGCACACGTTGGCTATGTCGAGTATCGACTTGTGGTTTTTGCTTATGATAATCAAGGGATAATAGCTTAGCAGGCCCAGTACACTCGACGGGTCGGGACTGGTTAACTACTCATTCGGGTAAAACCTTACTAGCTTTCAATCAAACTCGAGTCCCCGGACTCGAATCTGGAACAGACTGGTCAGATTCGACTAGGTCGCGGAGGTCTTACTGAGTCGATCTGCAGTATAGATTTGAATTTTACCCAACGCGTTCGTCAGGATTTTTCATCATGTCTATTGACACGGAAAGTATAAGGATTGACGTTGCTGGAACGGTCCTTAGCCCAGCTCGAAAGTTCGGCGGGTCTTACCTTTGCACCATGCGTACAACATCCGAGGAATTTGCGGCGGGCGGAACTCAGGAATGTTTCGAGTATAATTTTGTATATGAACTGAGTCGATTCTTTTGTCGACTGACCTTTTGACGTTATTCTATCGGGTGTGCGACAGCGCTCCCGATGGGAGTAGCCCCCGAGATTGTGCTTTATTGCTTTTCAATGGAGGATAATCTCAAATCCTTTACCATTTGATATGTTAGTCGAAGAAATTTTGTGCCGTAAATCTATCGGGTGCACGACAGTGCTCCCGATGGGAGTAGCCCCCGAGATTATGCTGTATTGCTTGTAATGGAGGATAATCTCAAAATCATTTTTTCTTGAGCATCCCTAGTCGAAGATTTTTTTTTGATATGCTCCCGATGGGAGTAATATGCGTCAGTCGAAGGAACGGTCGAGTGACCAATTTTGCCTTATCATTGCTTTTCCACACCCGAACCAAACAGGGCAGTCGAGTGACCAATATGCGTTTGAGCGGACTCGAATGCATTTTTGATCAAAGCGCTTGAGATGACGTCAGGGATGACGTTCTTTAGCGACTGCGCTGCCTGACACGCGTGGCGTGCGTTATGCTGCGATGGATGCGACGTGACACATAGGTGGGCCCATTTGTGCAGAGCTGACCGAACGACGGTGCAGTTTGGACTTGATTTGACCACTCTGACCCACTTTTTACGGAGAGGTGATTATGGCTCCTCTTTTT
The DNA here is from genome assembly GCA_947311845.1 of Poa pratensis. NCBI lineage: Eukaryota > Viridiplantae > Streptophyta > Magnoliopsida > Poales > Poaceae > Poa > Poa pratensis. The sequence continues at coordinate 53,547,042 of CAMZMU010000055.1, read as the reverse complement.
GCGTGCATAGTGGGCGGAGTGGCCGGCGACGGTTGCCCTCCGCATTTGCCACGTGTACGGTGAGATTGCGTGCGTAACGCACAGTTTAGGATCTGAATGGCTGTGATTGCCTTTGATTTGTGGTAAAATAGGGAAACGGCGCTGGCATTGTTTTTTACTAGCCATTTATTCTGCGTGCCGCCCCTGTTCCATCTTCTTCCTTGCGCCCCTGCTCCATTGCTCTTGCGCCCAAGCTCTTGCTTTTCTCCTTAGCCACCACCGCCATGGCGCCAAAGAGGAAAGCTTCTGCCACCGACGCGCCCGCGACTGACGCGGCCGCTCTGAAGGGGAAGAAAACCGTGGCAAGCGCTTCTGCGGCCGCCGTCGACCTCAAGAAAAGTGACGGCGACTGGATGAAGTCCACGATCAAAGCGGCTCATCTCGAGAAGTTCCGCGAAGACGGACTGCTGCCACCGGCGGACCAGCTTACCGTCCGCGCGCCATCAAAAGAGGTACTCCCCGAGCCTCGCGCAAATGAGCGCGTATGTTTTGCGGAGTTTTTGCCTAGGGGTCTATCTTTTCCCCTCCACGAGTTCGTTCGTGGTTTGTTGTTCACCTATGGGGTGCAGATCCATGATCTCACTCCGAACGGCATTATGCACATTGTCTGCTTCATGGTATTGTGCGAGTGCTTCCTGGGAGTTGCCCCCAGCTGGGCTCTGTGGAAGTCTATCTTCATGGTTCGGCCCAACAATCGAGGCGGCCGAACCTATCCAGTTGGAGGCCTGCAGATCCAAGTGCGCAGCAACACCCGATACTTTGCCCTGAAGCCAGTCGACTCGGCGCAAGGGTGGAGAAAAAGGTGGTTTTATGTGCGTGTCGACCAGGAAGGGGTCCCAACCTTTTCGACTGCTGGTATAGCCGCTAGGACGAAGGCCTGAGACCATGAGCTGTCGACTGAAGAAATGGCGGAAGCGGCGCCTCTGCTGGAGTCGATTGGAGGATTGCTTAATAGCGTCACTGGTGTGCATCTTATTGCCACCTTTGTGAAGATGCGGGTGTGGCTGCTCCGCGCGCGAGCTCACCCTATGTGGCAGTATGAAGGTCCTCTTGACTCCACTCGAATAACCAAGGAGGAACTGTCTAGGAGCGAGCTGGTGTCACATGTGCGGTCCATCACCAACACAAAAGCCAGCGAGCCCTGCAACATCGACTGCCCTGTCACTCCTTATGGGGCTGAAAAGCCTTTGCCAGAGGTTAGTGAATCTATCGAGTTTATGATCTCCTGCTGTTGTTTATTCTGCTGTGCATCTTTGTGACTTTCGACTGCTGTATGTTGTATGCAGGGCCACTCGACCGCCTCAACCCTTCCTCCTCTTCCCGAAGATGGCCCAACTCATGAAACAGAGGTGACTGTAGAAGCGAAGGGAGGAGATGAATCGCCTCTACCTTCGGCTACCACATCACCCACATAAGAGGCTGAAGAGGAAGGGGTTGAAGGAGCACAGGACAAGGAGCTTGCCACGACTGATGATATGAGCAAGGTCCCTACTCGCAAGCACCGTCGGGCGGCGCGAGTTGTGTCTTCCTCTATGAGCTCACCCGCGAAGGAGGACGATTTGAGGGATGACGGAGACTCGGGCTCGTCTCCTACGACCACAGCTGCTCCTTTGGACGTGAGCCCTTTGAGCTCGGCTCCTCCTACCATGTTGGGTGAGGAGCTGCATTTTGGAGGCCCGAACTTTGAAGACCTTGACTCTGATGAAGAAGAGAACAGGTTTGCTCCTTTTTATAGTAGAATTTTTGTGAGTTAACATTTATGCTTATGTTGTATTCCTTTGGGTACTCGTAGCACCGAGACTGTACGCCCTCCGACTCCTCCAGCCGAGAGAGCTTCGACTCCAGATCAGCCAGAAGCTTCTCCTGTTGCGGCTGAGGTCGTGAAAACAATAGCCACGGCCACTACCACTGAGGCCGCCAAGATTGCGAGTGCGTCGACTCCAGAAGTTGGGACTTCTGCCGCCAAGCCTGCACCTTGGGTTGAACACGTAAGTGTCGTTTGTCTAGCCCTTATACTAGGACTATTTGTGTATAACTTATGTTGTCTTCATGTGCATGCAGCCCTTCTACCTCAACCTGGTGGAAGCAGGTAAAGCTTTTGTCCAGGTTGAACAAGAAAGGGACAATCTGCGAGCTGCCATGGAGCAACTCGGCCGTAAGTGTGTTTGACTTCTGGATTCGAAGTTATTTTTGCTCTGTCTTTGCTTTGTCGATTGTGAATGACATCTGGCCATCTATCTCAGGCGACAAGGCATCTGCTGAATCTCGGGCGAAAGGACTGGAGGAAGCAATCACCGCCGAGCGCACTGAGTCGAAGAAGACTTTGGATGCCGCCAAGGATGCAGCCGCCGTGCGCGAGAGAGAACTTGCCAAGCGACTGGCTGGCTTTGCTCGGGATGTGGGAGGTTAGCAACTTTTCCCTTTGCATACTTCGTGTGTACCCTGTTGGGTATTATGTACTAATATTTGCTATTTCTGGTATCTGTTGCAGAGGCAATTGGTGTGCCAACACCTACTGACATGGTCAGTGACGAGTTATCACTCGACCAGGTCATAGGCGACCTTGGCGCTCGAGTTGTCTAGGCGAAGGATGCCCTTGCCAAGTCTGCCAGCACCCTCGGCGCCGTGCACAAGAGCGTGCTCCCAACGAAGGAAGTGCCATCGACTGCTGACGGCTTCGCTGATGTGCTCGGTCCAGGAACTTCGACCATGACGAACTTTGCTCGCGCCCTCACGGTACGCGGCTCGGAGTCCACCCTCAAGCTGATACTAGGTCATGGGATAGAGGGTAACTTCGAGGCGGTGATACGTCTCCAACGTATCCATAATTTCTGCTGTTCCATGCTTATATTATACCATTTGCTACATGTTTTATATACACTTCATATTACTTTTATGCATTTTCTAGGACTAACCTATTAACAAGATGCCCCAGTGCCAGTTCCCTGTTTTCTGCTGTTTTTGGTTTCAGAAAGTTACTTCTGGAAATATTCTCGGAACTGCACGAAACAAAAGGCCAAGTCCCTATTTTTCCAACACGTACACGGAGTCCGAAGGAGACACGAAGACTCGCCACGAGGTGGCCAAACCATAGGCCGGCGCGGCAGTGGGCCCCACCGCGCCGCCTGGTGGTTTGGGCCCCTCGGGGTCCGCCGACATCGCCCCTTCGCCTATTTATTCCCCGAGACGTGAAAACCCTAAAGCACAGAGCCTTTCATCCAGAACATATTCTCTGCCGCCGCCGTCGTCAACCCTAACTCGGGGGTTCTGAAGCTCTTCCTGGCACCCTGCCGGAGAGGGGAATCATCACCGGAGGGCTCTACATCGCCATGCCCGCCTCCGGAGTGATGCGTGAGTAGTTCATCCTTGGACTATGGGTCCATAGCAGTAGCTAGCTGGTTGTCTTCTCCACTTGTGCCATCATGTTTAGATCTTGTGAGCTGCCTATCATGATCAAGATCATCTTATTGTAATGCTACATGTTGTGTTTGCTGGGATCTGACTTATATTGATACCTATGTGGAGCTGAGTATTATATTATCATGTCTATGTCATTTGTGATCTTGCATGCTCTCCGTTACTTGTTGAAGCCTTGGCCAAGTGAATACTTGTGACTCCAAGAGGGGGTATTTATGCATGATAGTTGGGTTCAACCTCTATTTAACCTGGGATAGTGACAGCAAGTTCTAAGGTTGTAAATGTGTTGTTGCCACTAGGGGTAAAACAGCAATGCTTTATTCAAGGATGAATGTATTGTTTACATTACGCACATTACTTAATGCAATTGTCTGTTGCTTGCAACTTAATACTGGAAGGGGTACGGATGTTAACCGGAAAGTGGACTATTTAGGCATAGATGCATGCTGGATAGCGGTCTATGTACTTTGTCGTAATGCCCAAATGAATCTCATAGTAGACCCACAACTCACACATGCATGCTATATGCACTTATCAATTGTCAATTGCCCAGCTGTAATTTGTTTACCCAGCATGTTAGTTATCTTATTGGAGAGACACCACTAGTGAACTGTGGACCCCGGTCCATTCTTTTACATCTGAAATACAATCTACTGCAATCATTGTTCTCTACTGTTTTATGCAAACAAACATCATCTTCCATATGATACGTTTAACCCTTTGTTTTCAGCAAGCCGGTGAGATTGACAACCTCACTGTTAAGTTGGGGCAAAGTAATTTGATTGTGTTGTGCAGGTTCCACGTTGGCACCAGAATCCCTGGTGTTGCGCCGCACTACACTCCTTCACCAACACCTTCGAAGCAACCTCATTTTCCTACTGGTTCGATAAAACCTTGGTTTCATACTGAGGGAAAACTTGCTGCTGCACTCATCATACCTTCCTCTTGGGGTTCCCAACTGACGTGTGACGTACAAGCATTGTTTCTGGTGCTATTGCCGGGGAGATATTCCCTCGTCAACTTAGTGCTAGCAGGCGGCGATGTCTGACTTCCCTCGGAAGGCCGGCGGGAAGCCAGTGTCTTTGAAGCATGTTAGCGAGCCAGCCACCCGGCTGGCCAACCTTTTTATGAACACCATGGAACACCGGGCAACAGAGGTCGCCGCCCATGCGAGTAGGGCTAGATCGGAGTCAATGTCTGAGAAGTAGGGCAGCCGCGCCTTTTATGCCTTGTAATTAAACCTATGACATGCGAGTATGCATATGTTTTTGCTACCTTTGTATGAACTTAATTTCCTCGTTATGCCACTGCCTATAAGGCTATTCGCCTAAGCTTTATGATGAGTTTCTCATGAAACTTTATGATGTTTGGAACAGAAACAACCAGCCACCACTTCATCCAGCTCGTCGCGGCATCGTGTCCCTACTCGATCCCGAGCTCAGGTGGCGAACGATGCCACGATAATGCATTATATGAAGGCTCGAGTCGCAAAACTGGGGCAAGAGCTGGAGAGTGCCCGGAGTGAGTTGGATAGGATGAGGGCTAGGCCTGCTCTACCCACTCAGCGAGAGGAGTATGTGCTTGGTGAAATGGAGATTGTGAACAGATAACTCGAGTGTAAACATGACTGCTCTTATCTCAAGAATTCATAGTCTGTCCTTTTTGTTCACCCAACTTGCGTTGTTGCAGGTTTTGTTCCAGATTTCTAGGCGGAACAGGCTTGTCTAGATGAGCAGTTGAATAATGCGACTGATGAACCAACGACGGGCCGTCAGCATTTTCGATTGGATAGGCACCGAGCGCGTATACTTGTAACCCTGTAGGATCGAGTGTGGCGGAACACTATGCTTCTCGACTTATGCAGGTCGGCCTTCAGTCGCATCAACCAAATTCTTTTCCGACAGGGCCGCAACCTCAAGGAATCCACGCGTTGCTCGGGCTTTTCCGGAGTGCCGGTGCCATCCGAGGATGTATCACCCAGAAGCTTGTGTATGGAGCCAACGCAACAATGGCATATCTCCGAAGCCAGCGTCCACATATGCAGCTACATCCACCCGTGGCTGGATCGACTTTGTCGTAGTCGCATCTTGACGATACAGTTGACCATGCGAGGGTGTTGGTTGAGTGCTATCAAGCTCAACTTATGGGCCCTGTTCTTCCAGTAGAGGACGAGCTGGAAGATTAGGGTTTTCTGTATAGGGAACAGCCCCCGAGTGTAAATTTTGCCACTTGCAGTTAGTACATATTTGTTTACTTGTATGTATGCAGCCCCGAGTGTATCGAGTGGGGTTTATGAGAAACACTTTATATAGATCATGAATTCTACAGCCCCCGAGTGTATCGAGTGGGCTGTGAATTTTTTGCGATGTTTGAAGATTCAACTCATGTTATTGAGCAACTTTTTGTTTATGTACGATTTTGACGACCCAGCCCCCGAGTGTTCGAGTGCGGCTGGGGTATTATGTTTTGAAGATGGAGCGAGAGCTCACGTTTTGAAATAGCGCAGCCCCGAGTCTTCGGTGAGGCTAGGGTTGTGCGACTAGTTTCTGCGAGTAGTAAACACGGAGAAAATGAGGAATCATTGACTATATTCCATTTTTAAATGTTAGGCTGCATGCTGCCTCATTAAAAATCTTCCAGTCCCCTTAGGTACCCTGGTAAGGAAAAGAGCGCGTCTGAAACCTGCAGCCATCCGACATATGTGCCTATTACATTATGCGACTGAGCAATTTAAGCATAGAAACGGCGCAGCTGCGCAACGTTCCAAGGATTATGCAAGAGTTCGCCTGTCTTCACGTGCTTCAGTGTGTATGCTCCACCACCAATGAGCTCGGTGATGATGAAGGGTCCTTCCCATGGAGAAGCAAGTTTGTGCACCTTCTTTTGCTTTAGTCGAAGTACCAGGTCGCAACTACAAAGGATCTGGTACGCAGTCGATGGATGTGATAGTTGTGGAGGTCTTGCTGATAGACGACTGTGCGTGCGAGCGCTGTGTTGCGTGCTTCTTCGAGTAAGTCGATTGCATCTTCGAGTGCTTCATCTGCATCTTCTTCGTTGTATGCTTCGACTCTTGGTGCATTGAACCTTACGTCTGATGGCAGGATTGCCTCTGCTCCGTAGACCATGAAGAATGGGGTAAATTTTGTTGAGGCGTTGGGTGTTGTGCGTAGGCTCCATAGCACAGATGGGAGTTCTTTGACCCAAGCACCCGCAGCCCATTTGAGTGGCACCAGGAGGCGTTTCTTGATTCCACTCGTCACAAGTCCATTGGCCTTTTCGACTTGGCCATTGGATTGCGGGTGTGCCACAGATGCATAATTGAGCGTAATGTCCTGCTCTTTGCAGAAGGATCGAAACTCTTAAGCCGTGAAGTTTGTACCGTTATCAGTGATGATGCTGCTTGGCACGCCGAAAGCGGTATATGATGGATTTTATGAAATTGACTGCTGTAGTGGCAGTCGAACTTGTGATAGGGACTGCTTCAATCCACTTGGTGAACTTGTCGACTGCCACCAGAAGGTGAGTATGCCCTCCATGGGAGGATTTTTTGAGTGGCCCGACCATATCGAGCCCCCACTGGGCGAAGGGCCAGGCCAATGGTATTGTCTTCAACGCCGATGCGGGTGCGTGCGGCTTTGTGGCGAATTTTTGACAGCCGATGCACCTTTTGACTATGTCCTCCGCGTCTTTGAGTGCTGTGGGCCAGTAGAAGCCTGCGAAAGGCTTTGGCTACGAGTGATCGACTGCTGGCGTGATGCCCGCAGGTACCTGCATGAATATCACGAAGGATGGCTTGGCCATCTTCAAATGCTATGCAACGTTGGAACATACCTGATACGCTGCGCTTGTATAGTTCGCCGTTGATGACGGTGTATGCTTTAGATCGTCGAGTCATGCGTCGTGACTCTGTTATGTCTTCAGGTACCTCGCCGCGGAGTATGTATGCGAGGAAAGGTTGAGTCCATGTTGGCTCGATGAGGAGCACCTCGACTGGCGGGTCCTCTGTGCTAGGTATCTTGCTCTTGACTGGTGCGGCTGATGTAGGAGATGCTTGCTTTTTCTTGATGGATCTGTGCTCGATGCGCTCGAGGAAGACACCAGGTGGAACAGGTGCTTTGGTCGCGCCAATGTTGGCTAGCTTATCTGCTTCTCGTTGCTTTCGCGTCCTATGTGCCGCAACTCGCACCTTCAAAGCTGCCCTCCATTAGGTTGTACAGGTCGCGGTAGGCGATCATGTTATCTGCGATTGCGTCACAGCCTTCATCGTTTTCTGTACCACAAGATTCGAGTCACCATAAATTATCAGTCGAGTGCACCAGAGGGCTTTGGCCATCCTCATGCCATGGATCAGGGCCTCGTATTCTGCTTCGTTAGTGGATGGTAACTCAAATCCATTTGCAGGATATAGCGAAGTTTCTCGCCTTTTGGTGATGTGAGGATGACGCATGCGCCTTCGTTCTTCTTTGAGCCATCGAAGTACATAGTCCATGAGTTGGACACATCTGGTGCTCCTGGCAGCTGAGCTTCAATCCACTCGGTGTGGAAGTAGGTAAGACTTGTGCTGATGGCCTTCGGGTAATCATACTTGATATCTCGTGGTGCTAGCTCGATGAGCCATTTTGTGACTCGCCCAGTTGCATTGGGTTTGTGAGGATGTCCCCGATCCCTGAGGTACTAACTATAGTGATCGGGTGCTCTACAAAGTAGTGCGTCAGCTTCCTTGAGGACATGAACACGGCGTAAGCCAGCTTTTGATAATGCGGGTACCGCTGCTTTGATATGGAGAGCACTTCACTTAAGTAATAGACATGACGTTGTATGCTTTGGGTGTGTCCCTCCTCCCTGCGCTCGACTACCAGTACGGTGCTCACCACCCTGTTAGTTGCGGAGACATATAGGTATAGTGGCTCACGTTCCCTTGGTGCGACGAGGATTGGAGGGCTTGTGAGGACTCACTTGAGGTCCGTGAAGGCTGCTTCGGCTTCTGGCGTCCACTCGAATTGTCTGCTTTCTTCATCAGCCGATAGAACGAGAGTGCTTTTTCACCCAGCTTGCTGATGAATCAGCTGAGTGCTGCTACTCGACCCGCCAACTTTTGCACGTCATGGAGCTTTGAAGGCATTTGCATCGTCAAGATGGCCTATATTTTCTCCGTGTCTGCCTCGATTCCTCGAGCCGAGACTAGATACCCGAGGAGTTGCCCGGCTGGCACGCCGAACGTGCACTTCTTCGGGTTGAGCTTGATGTGGAAGCGTTTGAGGTTTGCGAACGTCTCTCGCAAATCATTGAGTAGTGTGTTTTCCTCCCTTGTTGTGATGACGATGTCATCTACATAGACCTGGACGTTTCGCCCAATTTGCTTCTTGACGCAGTCTTGCATCATGCGTTGGTAGGTTGCGCCTGCATTCTTGAGCCCGAAAGGCATTGTTGTGTAGCAGTAGACCCCGAATGGGGTTATGAACGCCGTTTTCTCTTCATCCTCTTCCTTCATCCTTATCTGGTGATAACCCGAGTACGCATCTAGGAAGGACAAGCGAGCGCACCCCGCTGTGGAGTCGACGATCTGGTTGATTCGAGGTAGTGGAAAGTGATCCTTTGGGCAGCACTTATTGAGTGCCGTGAAATCTACGAACATCCGAAGGATATCTGTGTTCTTCTTCTCCACGAGTACGGGATTGGCCACCCATTGTGATTTTTTTATCTCTCTGATGAAACCTGCTGCGAGTAGACTGTCGACTTCGGCTTCGACTGCGGTTCTTTTGGGGCCAGATATGCGGCGCATTGTTTGCTTGACTGGTTTAGCATCTGGAAATAATTGTAGAGAGTGCTCGGTGAATTCTCTAGGAATACCTGGCATGTCGGCTGGACACCACGCAAATATATCCCAGTTCTCACAGAGGAATTCGACGAGCGCACCTTCCTATGCGATAGGCAGACTCGACGAGACATTGACTGTCTTGGTCGGGTCTGTCGGGTGCACCTGATGCGACCTTGTGTCATTGGTGGCGTTGAATGCTCTGTCGACTGCCACCTTTTTGTGCTCCGGCATCAGTGTTCGATCATTGGAGAACAGGTTTTCGACTGACCTGTTCATTTTGCGGAGCGTATCTGCGAAGATTATGTTTATGCCGCTGCCACCATCCATGAAGACCTTGGACATGGTGTAACCTCCAATTTGGGCGTCGAGTACCAGAGCAGAGTGCCCTGGTGATGCATCCAAAATGCATCTACTTTTCCAAGCACTTTGCTTCATGATTTGCTCCAGAATCTTCCCATATTTGAATAAAACTGCTGAATCTGACACTGTTTTTTAGCAAAGTCTCGTTTCTGGCTATTTTTGCAGGAAATAAAATCGGGGAAAAATACCACGTCATTTTTTATGGAAAAGGAGGACAACGTGCAAAGGATGGACACGAGGAGCTCCGGAGGCCCAAAAGAGGGGGCCCCACGCGGCCACGGTACCAGGCCGCGTGGGCCCACCCCGTTTGCCCCCCGGGCGCCACCTCGCCTCCGGTCTTCGACGTACCCCTTCATATAGTGGAAAAACTGCGTGCCCTAGGAGGGGGGAAGCTTTCGCGAAACACACCGCCGCCGCGACCATGTTCTTCGTTTCGGGGACAGATTGATCCAGGATTTCTCCTCCGGTGGAGGGATCCGGAGGCCGTCTTCACCGCCATCTTCACCGCCTTCATCTCCATCGACCATGAGCTCCTTCACCATCACCATGTGTGAGTAGTCCGCTGTAGGCATGTGAGGTGGATGGGGATTGGATGAGATTGATCATGTAATGCTACCCGTTGTTCGAGATTTTAGGGTTTATCTTGAGGATACTTTTGTATTGTGTTGATGCACTCTTGCTATGTTTAATGCTTGCTACTAGGGCCCGAGTGGCATGATTTCAGTACTGAATTTATATTGCCTCATCATATATTTGAGTTTGGTACTTATGTATAAAGTGTATCGCCTGCTATTATGTTGAACCTGCGAACCCTAAAAGTGACATATAGGGAAAACAAGGGGGAGATGTTTTAGTTTGAGGATTCTATGTGTTCATGAAGTGTTAATGCATTGTTCCGGTCTATTCGAAAGGGTAGACCTTAATTACCCGTAGTTCCAAGTTGGCCCCGGTAAAATGGGCGGGAGGACAATAGATGTTGTGCAAATTCTCTTGGTTAGTACGCACAACTAATTATGGAACACATACCTACATATATCGGAGTTAGAGATACATCCCTTGGCTAGCTTTATATCATATGATCAATCTTATTCATGCAACACCCCGCTGTCACCTCATGCCTACGTTTTAGATTTCTGAGTTACACCTCACTTTTCCGGTGAAAACTGGAAAACACTTGTTCACTGCTGTTGTTCTGCTTGTTACTTGAATCATACTACTGCCATCACTATTATTGCTGCAATTGATATACAGGTGTGGTTGAGAGTGACGACTCGATTGCCAAAGTCTTATTGATATTCTTGTGTTCCCATCGAGTCGAACTATAAATTTGGTAATACTTCCCAACGAAGACTTCAGCGATCCCCTATACTTGTGGGTATCAAGACGTTTTCTGGCGCCGTTGCCGGGGAACCTAGCTTTATCGGTAAGACAACTTGTTATCATATTATTTGCTGCACTTGCTTGTTCCTAACCATGGGTAAGGAAAAGATTACTCCGAAGGAAGTGAGGCCTTCGACCACTCGCAGAGGTACGGATTTGCCAAGTAGGCCAAACTTTTCTCCTAATGTTGTTTCTGCTGTTGCTCCTAAGAAAAAGGGAAAAGTTTTGTCTAGCTCACCTTTGTCTAAAATGTCTACTAGTAATGAAAATGATTTAATGTGGTAGCATAGACAAAGAAGTGACTCCTGAAATACCTGAAACACTTGAAACATCTGAGATAACTGAAACACCTGAAAATCTTGAATCTTCTATTATTGAAAATGTGGAATCTGAGTTAGAAGGTAATGAATATTGTGATGATATGGAAACTTCTTCTGAGGAAGAGGATGCTTTTGCTATGGCTTTTATGGGTTCGGGTTTTGATAAATTGGATAAACTTGAAAGCTATAAAAATTCTCCTCTTGATGGTTATTTCCCTGTTACTGAGAAAATGAATGCTCCTGCTATTAAAATTAAAGATAAAGATTATGAGTTTAGTGTTGATCCTGAAATAATTGAAAAAGCTGAGAAGTATAAGTTTTATGGTAGAGAGGATGAGTTTCCTTTTGAACACATTGCTGTCTTGCATGACTTATCTGTGTTATTTGGTAAAGATGAAATCCATCAACGCTATTATTTCTTAAAGCTATTTCCTTTTACTTTGGGAGGAAGTGCTAAAACTTGGTATAATCGTTTAGAACCTGGATGTATTACTAGCAAGGAAGAATGTTTGCATGTATTCTATAATAAATATTTCCCTGCTGATAAGATTCATGGTCTAACTATTGAGATTAGCAACTTTTCACAGAAAGAGAAGGAGGATTTACCCCAAGCTTGGGGGAGGTATAGTAAGATGGTTAGGAAATGTCCTACCCATGGCTTAAAGAGTAATGAAATACTTGATATATTCTACAATGGACTAACTGAAAACACTAGAGGCTATCTTGATAGTATTGCAGGTAATGTTTTCAGGGAAAGGACTGTTGAGGAAGCAACTGAGCTATTGGAGACTATCTCTAGGAATTATGAAGACTGGAATATTGAAGAAATATTTCCGGAGAAGAAAGGAGGCATGCTAAATTGGACAACGAAACAATGAAAGAAGCTTCCAAGGCTATTAAAGAGAAGGGAATTAAAACCTCTCATCTTAAGGAATTATCTGAAATGGGTGTTAAACTTCCTGATGATCAACCATGCTTTCCAATTCAAGTCAATGCTATCAGCTCCACTAAAGGTAATGAAAAGGTAACATCTCCTATTGAGGTATCTTATATGAACGATTTTGCTTATCGCCACAATCCTGAGGAGCATAATATTAGAATGATGATTATGGAGAACTCTCACAAAATTAAATCTCTTCGCGAAAGTTTACATGCTAATGTGGGAGAGGTAAAAAGAATTGTTAAACACTGTGAGATGATGAATAATCAAGTTGAACAAATGATATCTCTTCAAAATCAATTGTATGAAAGTCTTATTGTGAAGGAACAGGTTTGTGGAGTTAATACTAGGGGAGGTGCAAGTACTCAGGATCCTGACTATCCTGAAGACCATCCCAAGAGGAAAGAGCAAAAGACTCTCAAGAAGAAATCTTCTGCAGGAAAATCTCCCAATGAAAACAAGGACATTGATGACTCTGAAGAACAAGATAATAATACCTCTCTTTCTGATGCTGAGACTGAAGATAACAATAATAATGAAGAAGAAGAATCACCCACACAAGAAGATGAGACACATAAAGCTGAGAATGATGAAGAACCTGAAGCTACTGAAAAGGAAAACCCTCAACCATCTACTGAGAAGAACAAGAAAAAGAACCATCCAAATCCACAAAAAGGTAAAGAAAGGGATCCATGGGTACAAAGACCCATACCATATCCTCAAGAGGTAATCAAAACTTTAGACGATGCTAGATTTGATAAATTCTTTGAGTTGATTAAATCTTTGTGTTTGCAAATTCCTCTTGTTGATGCTATTAAAATTCCTCCATATTCAAATACATGAAAGATATTGTCACTAATAAAAGAAAGATTCCTACTGATGCAATTACTGCTATGCTTGCTGATTATTCCTTTAAAGGAAAAATGCCTGAAAAGCGTGGAGATCCTGGTATTCCAACCATTCCTTGTCGTATTAAGGAAACTTATGTGAAATATGCACTATGTGATTTGGAGCTGGTGTTAGTGTCATGCCTTTTTCTCTGTATAAGAAACTTAACTTAAACAAATTGGTTCCAACTGAAGTTTCTTTACAAATGGCTGACAAATCAACTGCTGTACCAATTGGAATATGTGAGGATGTACCTATCTCTATTGCTAATGTGTTAATTCCTACAGACTTTGTTATATTAGAAATGCCTGAGGATGATAACCTATCTATTATCCTTGGAAGACCTTTCTTAAACACTGCAGGAGCTATGATAGATTGCACTGAAAGCAAAGTGACATTTAACGTCAAAGGGAACGAGCATACCATTTACTTCCCCAAGAAGAAAACGGTTACAATGGTAAGCCAAAGTGTGAACTCCATTAAAAAGAATACTCTTATAGTTGGAAGTTTTGAAATTCCATTACCACCTCCTGAACCAAAATATGCTATCATGATGGTTGGAACTATTCCAATCAAATATGAGGTGTCTTGAAACCTTTCTTTAAAACATATAAAATAAAGAATCATGTATTATATCTTTTGCATATTATTAATGAGACTTGATCAACCTCATTACTAATATGAAAATGATGCAAACTTGATTCCCATAAAAATTGCTTTGAATGTTTGATTTCATTTATTCTAGAATTTTTAGATTATTTGCATGAGCATAATTATTTCAAAGTGCAGAAATTCCAAAAATGTAGTTTGAAAAATTATGTTCAGAAAATTTTCTCGAAAAATTCCAGAAAAATTTGGAGGTAAGTTATTTTAGCAGGGGAGCTCACAGCCAAAAGGGGGACACCAGAGGGCCACCAGGGTCCAGAATAGGGTGCCCCACGCAGCCACAGAGGGAGTTAGGTGAGGGGTCTGTGCCCATCTCCTCCTCCTCGACAGAAAAACAGCCCCAGGTATTTTTCCTAATTTTTCCCGTGCTCTCTTCCTGCTCTCCTCGGATCTCCAAGTTTAGGACAGATTTTTCAAATCTTTTGGTGGGATTGCTCATTGGTATGTGACTCCTCTCCCATCCAATCACTTTTTGTTCTTGTGCCTCATGTATGAAGTATTTTGCTGCACTAGGTGTCACCTAATATGCTTAGGAAATCCATAGATTTAAGTTTTCTAATTGATATTGATGCATGCTATTGATGGGGAGACTAGTTATGGATATCTTAATGTTGTATTAGAGTGTTGCATCTTGATTTTTGATGAATATTGTTTATGGGCAGCAAGGTATCATGTTCAGCAAGGGCAAGGATTGTTTGGGATGAGCTCTAGACCAAGGAGAAGAGAATGCAAAGTCTCCATCAATAATGATGACCAACACCTTTGGGAGGATAAAGCATACTATGTGGGAGAGAAGTTGAAAATCCATACAACAAGATGGCAAGATCCCCATGTTCTTGAGCATTGGGGGATTCAAGAGGATTTTTACATCTTCGCCACTGCAACTGGTTTACTTCGTTTTGCTCAGAACCCACAAGATACATACGAGGAACTCTCGCGAGAATTCCTCTCTACATTCAGATTTGAGGGTCCGGAGCCCTACAAGCACAGGAAGAAAAGTAAGGCACCCCCTCTTACCTTTGTTTGCAAATTTACTATGAGAGGTGAGCGCCTTGTTATGTCTCTAGAGGAATTTTGCAATGCTATTGGTGTAGAAAACACGGGGAGTTGGAATGAAACTGGTGCTGATTCCAACCCTGAGCTTGTAGCGTTTTGGCATTCTATTACTGTTAGCTCTCCCGTTAGATTGAATAGGGGTAAATTTACTCATATACAGCACCCAAGTTTGAGATATTTTGCGTTGTTTCTTGCAAGAGGATTTCTTGCTAGGGACAACAATTCTGCTTGCACTGGACGATAGTTTATCTACTTAAATGTGCAAAAGAAAACATACCGTGTGAGTATAACTTGGGAGTCATTCTTGCTAGATCATTGCATACTGCTGTGAGTAGAAATATTACTGATCAAACTCCTATTTATGCTGGTGCTATTGCTACATTAGTGTATAAGTACATTAAAAATGAGAGAGGTTATGGTGATAACATGGGTACTCTTGTGCGAGAGTCCAAATTACTTGATTTTACTTTGACTACTCGCATGGAAATAAGTGTGAAGCATGGAGAGCATTATTTGTATAACTATTTGAGTATTAGTGGGCAGCGAGTGCCCATTAGACTCCCCGTGCTGACCTTTTTGATAGGAGTACCGGAAAGTGGAAAGTGGAAGAAGCGTCGCCTCAAGAGGAGCCACAAGCTCAAGAAATACAGGGGTACATACCTCAGGCGGAGCCTCTATACCCAAGCATGCAAGGCTACCCATATGGTCACTACCCTGGAGGTGGAAGTCGATACGGCCAATATCTAGGATACTAGCTTGATCGCAAGCTTGGGGGAGTACTTCTCTTACTCTCCATTCATTGTTTTATATCACCGTTGCATCATTGTGTTTAGTTCCTTATTCTTAAAATCACAAAACAAAACAAAATATTTCATTTGTTTCTTTTGGTTATTTTCTGCTTGTCATTTGTCTTATGCATCAAAAAACCAAAAAGAACAAAAACATTTTCGTTTTCTTGAAACAAACGCAGAAACGGAGGTGCAGGAATTCTGAAATCTGATCACCGTTTCATTTTTCATTTATTCCCTGTAACTCCGATTGAGCTAAAATTTTAACCACTGCTGCATCATATCATAACCCACACACCTGTAAATTATGAGATTTTTCTGAGGTGTTTTGGTAGGGTTAAAACTCCTCTGTATGCAGTGATGTTTTATGGCAGATTTGAGATTTTGCTGCGCAGTTCAAGTTGGGAGAGGAGAACAACGATGATGAGTTGATGTGCATGGAGTGGATGAAAGGTATGACACCTTTGCCATGCTTATGCGGACTTTTTAATAACAGCAAGTGAGCACATCATAGTTTCTTTAACATCTAGGAAAGTGGTAGCAAATGTTTATCTTCTCCATGTTCTAGTATGTTATATGATGATGCAAATGAAATATTATTTAGCGACAATACTTGGCTGTGGATTGAATAATTGTGGCTCTAAACAAAGGTCTACGCATCCCATTGTGCTTGCTAAACTTGCCAACCAAAAAGAGAGTAAAAGAATTTTTCAAATGTTAAACATGAAGTCGTATACTTGACAGGCTTAGTGGTTGGGAGTTAGCTGAAATGTGCTGACACATGGAAAGCTTTCAACATTGCACCACATTATATTTAGTTGATATCATGAGCTTTGGTCTATGGATGCCTATCATTGCGAAATAAAGGAGGAAACTTAGTAAGTTCAATGAGTGAGAATAATTGGCTAGAGAGACGCCTGGGCCGCCAACTTAAGCCATGCATCATTCATGGTGGAAATTTACAGCGTACCATAGTGAACATTCAGTGATGCACATCACCATAAAAAGCTACACAATAGTAAATAAAAGAGTGCTGAGATTGTTCATTGTCTGTTTGTCTTGTCGTTGGGACATGGGCTTGTCCATGTCCTGGGATAAGAGGTACCCCAGTTGACGCTCTTGATGACACTTTTATTACTTGCAATGACTGAGAAATTTGAACTTGCTTAGTGGCCCGAGTTGAGTAGTCATGGTGTAGGTACTCGTATTCACGGGGCATGACGCTTTTAACCATGAGTTGGTCAAGCATATGGGTCATAATAGGGAACACCAAATGGTTTGATAAAACTGAGAGCAAGGTTGTAAGCACAATGATTTCACTAGTCAACAAAAGAAAGAATCAGAAGATCTCAAAATCTTGACATGATTCAATCAATAGCGATGCAAAAACCTTTGTTTACTTCTACAGTTGAGCAAACTCATCCAAGTATTCACACTACATGTTATCTCACTTGCAGCAAATATAAAGACTTTAACATTGATTGATATACCTTTGCTAGCATTTTGTTATTTGTCATTGAAGCTATGTTTTGAAGGCTTGTTGGTATTAAACGGTGTTACATATGCAATGCAAAGTTCTTGTCAAAGTTTTTTCATCGCTTCTGCACTATGTTTGAGTTGTTCGAGGACAAACAACGAGCTAAGCTTGGGGGAGCTAATGCATCCAAAATGCATCTACTTTTCCAAGCACTTTGCTTCATGATTTGCTCCGGAATCTTCCCATATTTGAATAAAACTGCTGAATCTGACGCTGTTTTTAGAAAAGTCTCGTTTTTGGCTATTTTTGCATGAAATAAAATCGGGGAAAAATACACGTCATTTTTCATGGAAAAGGAGGACAACGTGCAAAGGATGGACACGAGGGAGCACCGGAGGCCCAAAAGAGGGGGCCCACGCGGCCACAGTACCAGGCCGCGTGGGCCCACCCCGTTTGGCCCCCAGGCGCCGCCTCGCCTCCGGTCTTCGACGTACCCCTTCATATAGTGGAAAAACTGCGTGCCCTAGGAGGGGGGAGCTTTCGCGAAACACACCGCCGCCGCCACCACGTTCTTCGTTTCGGGGATAGATTGATCCAGGATTTCTCCTCTGGTGGAGGGATCCGGAGGCCGTCTTCACCGCCATCTTCACCGCCTTCATCTCCATCGACCATGAGCTCCTTCACCATCACCATGTGTGACTAGTCCGCTGTAGGCATGTGAGGTGGATGGGGATTGGATGAGATTGATCATGTAATGCTACCCGTTGTTCGAGATTTTAGGGTTTATCTTGAGGATACTTTTGTATTGTGTTGATGCACTCTTGCTATGTTTAATGCTTGCTACTAGGGCCCGAGTGGCATGATTTCAGTACGGAATTTATATTGCCTCATCATATATTTGAGTTTGGTACTTATCTGCAAAGTGTATCGCCTGCTATTATGTTGAACCTGCGAACCCTAAAAGTGACATATAGGGAAAACAAGGGGGAGATGTTTTAGTTTGAGGATTCTATGTGTTCATGAAGTGTTAATGCATTGTTCCGGTCTATTCGAAAGGGTAGACCTTAATTACCCGTAGTTCCAAGTTGGCCCCGGTAAAATGGGCGGGTAGGACAATAGATGTTGTGCAAATTCTCTTGGTTAGTATGCACAACTAATTATGGAACACATACCTACATATATCGGAGTTAGAGATACATCCCTTGGCTAGCTTTATCATCATATGATCAATCTTATTCATGCAACACCCCGCTGTCACCTCATGCCTACGTTTTAGATTTCTGAGTTACACCCTCACTTTTCCGGTGAAAACTGGAAAACACTTGTTCACTGCTGATGTTTTGCTTGTTACTTTAATCATACTACTGCCATCACTATTATTGCTGCAAGTTGTTGATATACAGGTGTGGTTGAGAGTGACGCCTTGATTGCCAAAGTCTTATTGATATTCTTGTGTTCCCATCGAGTCGAACTATAAATTTGGGTAATACTTCCCAACGAAGACTTCAGCGATCCCCTATACTTGTGGGTATCACCTGGACGAACCACCGATGGTGGGTGATCCTCTCTGCGGAAGCTTATCGCAGTCTCGGATCCCTTCAAGAATTCAGTTATAGCAGGAGGTGACATGACCACCATATTTACTTGTCGAGTGCGAAGTTTTTGCTCCCTGTTGGAAGGGCGACCTTTCTGTATCATGTACATCTGCCCTTGGGGTGGAGGGTACCGAGGTTTGTCCACCCGAGGTACAGGTTGTATGGCACCCGCGATGTTTCCGCCTGCATGAGGCTGTGGTGGTGGAGGTGGTGCCATTAGAACGGGCACATTGTTTGGCTGAGGCACGGGCACGGGTGCGGGTGCATGTGCGGCTGTTGCCTTTCTGAGATTTATGTAATCAGACGCCATTTGTTCGAACTCCCTGCAGTTTCTCATCGAGTGATTGGAGCGCAGTTTTCCGTCTTCTCCTTTGTACAGGTGTAATCTGCAATCATCATCCATCTTTTCTTCGAATGATCGCTCGGATTGTGCTCCAGGTCGTGACTTGCGCCGGTCCTTCCTCTTGTAGCTATCACTGCGTTGGCCGCGGTCTCGACTGTCCCGACGATCATCTCGACTGTCCCATCGATCATCTCGACTGTCCCGTCGATCTTCTGTCCGTCGGTCGCTTCTGTCTTGGTCGTTGCAGGGCGTGGAGAACCCAGCCGCCATGAACTCGGGTCTGTCGTCATCGTAGTGACGTTTGGAACGTTTGCGCCTTCGGTCGTCTCTGTATGAGTCTCTGCGGCTTCGACTGCCACCTTCATGATTGTCACGGGGTGAGGACCCGCGTGTTGTGCGCGCCATGTCTTCTCCGTCTGCCCACTCAGTCGCGATCATCAAGAGGTTAGCCAGAGAGGTTGGCCTTTTTGCGACCAAGTGCTTCTTTGAAGTCTCGCCTGGCAAGGCCCATGATGAAGGCATCCATGGCCATATCTTCTGAGATTTCCCCAACTGAGTTGCGTATCTCAGTCCATCGTCGGATGTATGACCTCAACGTTTCATCTGACCGTTGAACACAAGCTCGCAGCTCCTCGAACGTTTTTGGGTGCTCACATAGAGGCTCAAAGTTTTTGATGAAGTCTGTGCGGAAGTGATCCCACGAGTCGTACTTTGATGGAGGTAGGGCCTTGAGCCAATCGCGAGCTGTGCCTTTGAGCATGAGTCGTATGTATTGCATGGCTGTGGTGTTTGTGCCTCGATGGCACGCGACAGCCAGCCTGTAATCTTCCAGCCACCCGGAAGGTTCCTGTCTACCCGTGTACTTGGGTTGTTCAGATGTGAGTTTGAACCCTTTGGGCATCCGTGTCTCGTGGACGCGTCGAGTGAAGCACAGAGCTCCATGTGGCTCAGGCTCTCGATCAGAGTATGAGTCGCTACTGTAAGATCTGTGTGCACTGCTCCTGGATCTGCGCCTGCACGAGCTGCTTCTTTCCCTCGAGTGGTGGCGGTGACCACTGTGATTATGCTCTTCCCGACGTGTGTCGACTAGGGCACGGTCTCGACTCCCACCTGGAGTTCTTGGAGTTTGGCGTATGGCCTTTGCCGCTAAGGCGAGTGATTTGATCTGCTAACGATGTAGTTTTGCATTGGGGTCATCAGCTGGAGGCTTGATTGCCTCGAGGTATGCTGCGGCGGTAAAGAGAGCACCCGCGGCTGTTTTGGGTACCGGCACTCCTTCCTCGTCGTATGTCATGAAAGAGTTGCCTAGGTTGCGGGTGAGTGCCGCCCTTTCGTCTGGCGAGAGGTGTGACAACCTTGATCTGGGTTTTGTGTCTACTCGCCCGGTGGAGCTCAGGGAGAGCTGTCTTCTTCGCGCACTCGACAAGCTAGCTTGCTTTTTGCGTTCTTGGAGTGTTGCTCTGACCTGCTGCAGTCGAAGTGATTCCTGCCAGTTAAAGTACTGGAAGGTCAACATCTCCTTTTGTGTTGCGTCTGCTGGCATCATTGTGCACTCCTTGATGACTTTATCTGCTTTTGCTGCCATCTCAGCTGTGATTGTGAGAGTTGTAACTCCGTCCGACATAGTGACTGCTCACGGGAATTCTGTAGGCCTGCGGATGGCCGCAACATCTGATGATTCTGCGGAGATGGCGACGTAGACCTGCTGGGGTATCACCCGAGGGTATGTATGTGTGTCTTCGAGTCCCGTCATGGACTCGACATCATCATCAAGGCTCATGTCGGAGTCGATATGCCCGTCGAGTGGTCCGTCTAGACGGATCTCGCTGTCGATGCCCTCATCGCCTATGCTCATCTCAGCGTCGACGTTGTTATGAATCTCAGAGTCGAGGTTGTTGTTGTAGGTGCAGATCTCGGAGTCGACGTGGTTGTTGATATGAGTTTCGAGTTCGTCGAAGTCGCTGAAGGAAATCCCGCAGTCGAAACTATCCTCGAGTGAGAGATCGAGCTCGGGATCATTTGTGCGGTATGCTGACTCGGCCTCCTCGCCCTGAAGTTCTTCGATGAGCTCGTGCATCTCTCGTGTGGACATGGTTGTTGCATACGAGCAAGCTTGGGGGATCGACGATGGTATGGACGCAGTTGAGGGATCCGCAGTCGAAGGAACTGCAGCCGATGGAGCCTCGGGTGCGAAAGTCGCGAGTTGGCGTGGATCCGTCAAGTCCTGCACACCAAGCTTGTTGACGAAAAAATTGAACGAACCAATGGTTAAACCCAAACCTGACTCGAGATCAGAGAAGGCTTCCTGGAATCCTGGCGAGTGTGGCTCGAAATCCATCAGAGGCTCCGATGCGCTTTTTGCGGGTGAAGCTGGCGTGTTGCCGTTTTTCGAGTGAGCCGGCGAGTTGCCGTGTGCAGCCTGAGTCAGCGAGTTCTGGTTTGTTGATGCAGCCGGCGAGTTGCCGTTTGTAGATCCGATCGGCGAGTCGCCGATTTCTGATGGAACCGAAGAAACCGTGAGTCCAGCCCTATTCTTTCCCACAGACGGCGCCAATTGACGAGGGGTACATTCATCAAATCCCATGGTTAAGGACCTAGGGTTGAGATTATGGGGAGAGAACGTGGTAGTGCTGGTAGTTTCGTCGGCTGACAAGCAGAGGCAAAGATTTACCTAGGTTCAGGCCCCTCGGGTGGAGGTAAAGACCCTACTTCCTGCCTGTATGTTATTGATCGTGTGAGATTATGCGGTTACAAGGAGGCTCCTGGCGAGATGTCGATCTGGCTAGAGCTTTGGTGGTTCGAGTATGGCTTGGTCCCAGATCGGCGCCCCTCCCGGCCTTTAAATAGGCTGGGTCTCGGGAGTTCTTAACCGACCTAGTTTACACATATGGAAAGTTCTAAACCGACTATGCCTATGTCTAATCTTGGAGGGTACTCCATCTTCTTCGGCCTCTTGTCTTGGGCTTCGAGTAGGCTCTTCGCTATTGGGCCTTAGTCGTCATGTGCACCAGGTACCCTCACGGTAGGGTACTCGAGATGTATATCCATGTCAGACATCTTTACTCTCTAGGCGGTAAAGACCAAAAAGAGAGTCAAGGTTCTGATACCAATTGAAAGGGGGGGGGGTGTTGAATAGGCAATTTAAAACTTTTTGGTTTAGGCTTGATAATTGCAGAATAAAACTAGGTGTTTAAATTACCAAGGCAACAACCTAAATATACTAGGCTCACCTATGTGCACCAACAACTTATGCTAAGCAAGACAAGCAACAAGGTGATAGCTAGATATTAGACTTCAAGCACGAATGCTATCACAATGTAAAGTGCATAAGTAAAGAGCTCGGGTATAGAAATAACCGAGGCACGCTGAGATGATGATGTATTCCCTAGTTCCTCCTTTTTAGTGGAGTATGTCTCGTTGGAGGGGTGTGAGTTTCAAACTCAAACGCCACAAATGGCCTCACCCTATTCTCCGATGAACCTTGCCCAAAAGCTCGGTTCACCTTTCACTATGGGAATCCTTCAAGACAGAATCCGGAGCCTTTACAACAATCTTGAGGCACAACCCACAAAAGGATTGGGAGCTCCCAAGCACCACAAACCGTTTAGGGTCCAACGACCCAAGAGTAACAAGCTCACAACATTCACTTCCATGAATCCTCGTGGAGAGAGAAAACCGATGCACCAAATGCAATGGCAAGAACACAAGAAGTGCTCAAGTCCTTCACTCCCAAATCCCCCCAAAAGCAACTAATGCTTGTGCGGGGAGAAGAGAGAAAGAACAAAAAAGAACTCAACAAATGGAACTCCAAGATCTAGACCCAAAGGGTTCCTCTCACTTTCTGTGGCGCACATGGCCTTTTATAGTACCCCACGAAATAGAGCCGTTGCAGGAAAAACACGGGACCGGATATTCCAGTTCCACTTTGGATCAAAATTTCTGGCCCAAACCGGAAAGTCGCGCAACTGTTGAAACCTTCTGATGGTAGTCGGATATTTCCAACCGGATATTTCCAGAAGTACCGGAATATCCGGTTTTTTGAAAACTGACAGAAACAGCAAAACGAAAAATGCAATAACTTTTTCATTCGGACTCCGTTTTCGATGTTCTTGGGCTCGTTGGAATCACCACAACGAGCACTAGAAGATCAGAGAGAGAAACATCATATTCCAACATGGGAGGATAAAACCAAATTTAGAAAGGTAAACCTTCTCCATGAAAGAACAATCGGTAAATCCTCCAGCATCAAAACTCAACAAGATATTCATATGAAATCCGTTTTTGATGAAGTAGAGCTTGGTATGGAGATAAACACAAGCTTTAAGTTCACATATGGATAAAAACCAAATAAAAACCAAGAAAGATGATATGCTAAGAATTCAAAGGTTTGAGCTCTCCACAAACGTGCGATCAAGCTACTCACTTGAGAGCCCCTCTTGATAGTATGGTGTCTATTCAATAACCCGGCCTCCCACTAACACCATGAGACCGGTAAAATAGAAACCCTATCAAGATCATACATTTGCCTTGCGCATTCCACTTGAGCTAGATGATGACGATCTTGATCTCTTCAAGTTGGAACATCTTTCTTGATCGTGCTTGCTAGCACATTGCTTGATGAAGACTTCTCCAAATGCTCCCCCATACTCCATTATGGGAGAGCCTCGCTTAGCTCTGTCTTCATGTATCCATTGCAAGCTTCAATCAAATGATATCTTCAAAGATGATTCATATTGAACTTGCACTTCATATCTTCTAAATCTAAAGATATAAACGGTGAGACCCATTGGAGGCTCCTCAGCGATTTGGACTTTCTGGCCATCCGATCCTCCCCGCTCCGTGCCTCCGCTCCGTCCGATCCCTGCCGGCTCCTGGAGTCGGAATGAATAGGGATTTGCAAAGTCGCTAACCGTACCAACTTTATTGCAATCACTCTCGCTGACATCCTACATGGATCACTGCTGTAGCCCGAGGGCCCACCCGTCAGCCTCACGGTTCGTGTTCAATCAGTGTGGCGGACGGGCAACAGTGCCAGAGATTCCGAGCACGTTCCTCCCATTGGTCAATTTTGTTCGTTTACCGTACTGGGTTTTAGCGGTGCCCCTCTGGGATAGCTTTCTTCGCACGTGGTTCCTCCCCCCTCTCCCTCGCTGACGATGGGCCCCTTCCGTTCCGAGGCCCACATGGCGGTTGCTCGGGACGTTGCGTCGCCGATCTTTCCCTTCCATGCGGTGTCGCTGCGTATTTTCTACAGTATGTTGGGGCACGCTGGGTATTTCCCTTCCATTCCTAAATGTTCGTGTTCGTTATCTGACCTGAAGTTGTCGTCACTCGAGTCCCAGAAATCCTGTTTACAGGAGCAATTTCAACGATCAGAAAATTTGCAGTTGTACGACGTTGCAGGCTAAAGGTAAATATATTGGTTATTTACCTCTGATGGCTGATTATTCATCGAGGAGGTTCTGATTTTTTCAATTCTGCTCTTGACGAATTTGCCATCCAACAGATTCGTCATGAGTACAGAGAGCTGATCATCCAAGTTCATCTTTAAAACCTGGGCCTTGAGATTGGAGACTGGCATATGTATGTGTTCATAGGCTGGCCGCGATGATTCAGCCACGCGGCGACCAAGTTCTCTGTCTCAAGGCCTTCCTTCCTTAATGTTTTAATCTTATCCGTCAAAGATATTACAATCGGCTTATCGGATTTATTCGGTCTGTTCGACTCACCGGAGCTCGGCTCGTATTTCCTCTTGCGGTAAGGGGGAAGGCCGAACTGCTTGATCTTGGATTTGCTCGAGCAGTAAAAAAATGTGCGTTGCCAGTTATTTACCTTGCTGGTGAAATTAGCCCGAGGATAATCCATCGCTCCGCGTCGAACGGTGAAGCTGACGCTGCTGCATTGGAGTAGTGGCCCTTTCTTATGCTTAGTCTGAAGCTTATGGCTGAAAATCCCTTTCCATAGTGAGAGGGAAGGCTTGATGTGGAGAAGTCCTTTGCACAATGCTTCAAAACACGCGACGTGGGGGATCGAGTTAGGGCCTAGGTGGTGGGGTTGGAGCTTGTAGAAATGGAGTAGCTCAAGGAAGAAGGGCGAGCACGGCAGCGACAGCCCGCGGTCGAGGAACGCGGTGAATAGAACCGCTTCACCACATTTCGGATTGGGCGAACATCTCTACCCGGCGCCCGACATATCCACTCTGTGCGTGGTGGCAGTATGCCGGCTTCAGTGTATGCCGTCAGGGTGGCCTCCGTTACCGTCGACCCTTTCCAGTTACAGCGTTTTTGTATCTTGGGTTTCCCTGGATCCATGGGGTTGGGGTGAGGAAGATGAAGCCGGAGAGGATGGGGTGGAAATGGTGTTACTATTGAGCCGGCTGCCGAGACGTGTGTACAAAGCGCCTGTGTGTGTAGTAATTAAATTGCTCTCTTCAAAGTGTTTCTGGAGCCGGCTGGCGCTTTGTTTAATGTTGTGTCCTCTGTACTTGGCGCGTGGGAGGGTGTGGTGTCGTGATGATGTTCGTTCCTTCCCAAGGCAGGGCGGCGAGGGTCTACGTATAATCTTATCAGTCAGATGAGTGAATCTTTCAGCCACGCGTTTGGGTAGTCCATTTGATCGTAGGAGGTGTCATTATGATTACGTTGTTGCTTGCATGCCATATAGTAGTTGCATGAATCTGTTTTCTAATTATTATTTGTCTTATTTTGTCCTCGACTTTACATATGGATATAATTATTTATACCCATTGATTATTAGCATCGTGTATGGTGTGTCGTCAAAACAGGGCTTAGGGGTCATGCGCCAAGGCACACCCCTAAATCTAGTATATATGATGGCTTGGATATGGACATGAATATTCTCTTAATCTTCTTTTCCAATCCACACTTTACCATGTAAGCTTTTAGAGTCCAACACGTGAAGTGCAATCTTTTCCGTCAAAACAGGGCTTAGGGGTCGTGCGCCAAGGCACATCCCTAAATCTAGTATATATGATGGCTTGGATATGGACATGAATGTTCTCTCAATCTTCTTTTCCAAGCCACACTTTACCATGTAAGATTCTAGAGTCCAACACATGAAGTGCAATCTTTTCCTATGGACAAGACCTACAAGAATATCTCAATGCAAACATTAGTCCATAGGGATTGTCATTAATTACCAAAACCACACATGGGGGCACCATGCACTTTCAGCATATCTAGAGAATTTACTTTGTGTCAAGCTTAAATTGAAAAAGAAGCTAAAATTTGGAGTAGCACCTATTCACCACCCCCCCCCCCCCCCCCCCTCTAGGTGCACCATACGATCCTTTCACTGATGACAATTTGGCAAGAGAAAATGGACATATGGGCTACTTGGCCTAGCGCGTGAGAAAAAATTCCGTTTAAGTGGACCTTATCGAGTATATATGTCCTAGCAAAAGTAAGGGAGAATGTTTTGGAAGTTTTAGATTTGCTTCTTGAAATTTGGACAGTTTTAAATAAAATTTGCTCCACAATAATTCAGATCATAGCATCTTGACATGTATCAGAACCAGAATTAGGCAGAACGAACGCATGCATCCATCGACTAGTAGTAGCACAATACCAGGTGTCCCAATGTAGGTTCAAAACACCAACTAAATATAGCATATCATAGACTTAATTAGCTTAATGCTGAGTCTTATGGCAAGCACGACAGAGAAGCTATGCACAAAAAGATACAGATGGCACTTGATATTGCAAGAGCACGTCTATGAAACACAAATGCTACTCCCTACTTGATATCATTCATTAATCTGAATATCTGGTCAAGGAACAAGGAAGACCATTCCTGGACATTGCCTACCAAATCTAGTACCGCTTAATATTGGTATCAATACTGAAATCAGACTCCCACATTAAACTAAAATTGCTATCAGAGCCGTCCATGGGCCAGGGCGATAAGTGTGATGGTGCCGGGCCAAACCCAACGAGGGGTGCATCACAAATACACTATGGTTTATATACGCAGTTATGAGCTGAAGCATTAAGAGCTCTTGTGTTTAGTTGTGCTCTAAGATCCTCATAACAATTTTTCCAACTGTTGCTAACATCATGGCTTAGTTTTTTTTAGCATATACGCCAAATAAAGTTATTTGGAGCAAATAAACACAAATTTGTTGTTAACTATATCTCTCGTCCGAGTTATAAAGTAAAGAGTGCAAAAAATAGACATTCGGTCAAACGTGTCACGCCGATGGAGTGTGCTTCGTACACGACCTGGCCAGTAGTAGATATTTTACAACTTAGTCGATTTGTGATGACATCTTGAGTGTGTGTGCGACACACACCGTCGTTCGTAGATTATTAATAAACAATCATGGGGGCATGTATGGTATACATTGCATGCATATAACAAATAAAACCAAGACAAAGAAACTTAATTGATAAATTTTATGCGTATGTATGGCACCATCGTTTTTATAAGAGTATGAATAAAACACAAAAAAATAGGGGAACTGTATGAGAATATACTAAGTGCAAACAAAGCATACAATGTCAACTAATTGTTTGACCTGAGAACGTGAACAACATACTTGGTCATGCACAAACTAGTAAATGAGCATGGAATAATTATAGGAAAACCCACTCATAGATATTTTGTATATTCTAGAAGTTTCTATTTACACATCGACCGTTATATCTTTTTTTATTTTTAACTTAAATATACAATCATGCATTCGAGAAACGTCAACCATATTTAGAGGGTAACATCATGATCTTTAAGAAACAAAAATGAACATAAAGGCGTACATATTTTTTTAGTTCAACTAATTGGCATGAATTAATGTGTGAAGACATGCAATTTTTCTCTGATCTAAAGAACTCAGTTTGACCAAAGAAGTTTACGAAGCTTTATGTCAAAAAGGAAATAAATAACTTTAATTAGTTACACTATAATTTATCCAACAAATTCAGTGCAACTTTGTTTTAAATGTAGAAGTTAAAATTACGTAATAAAAACAATAATATCTTCAGATAACTTTTACATGCTAAGTTTGTTAACTATGATACATGTAATGGTTAAAATCAAAGGCCAAAAATGCATAATAAGTGTAAAAGGTAAATATGTTTAGTATAAATAAATGATAGTTGCCCAATGGCCATAATAGACCGACTCTCCTTGCTATTGGCCAGGACTAAAAGGTGGCAAATGCATATCTCCTGTCATTATAGTCCTGAAGCAATGACATGTATTCATCGACTAGTAGTAGTACAATTCCAGGTCATGATGTAGAAAAGCGAGGAGATCAGGGAAAATTTAATTTGTATTAGAATTATCATAGACATCCACACGAAGAACATTCCTATGTTCGAGAAGACCGCCGCGAACATCACCGTCTTCTGACTGTACCGTAGCATGGTGCGGTGCCTCCTACGATGCCCAAATGCAGATACATATGGCAGAGCTTATAGGAAGCTAGGGGGGGCATTGCCCCTCCCCCCTTCAAACTTATAGTATCAAGTTGTGAAGATCTTTTTTTCATTTGTTCTTGTTTTGTCTTTCCATTATCCCTCCACTAGCTTAATTTGCCAAGCGTTTTATTTAAATTTTTAATGGAGTTTTTCTTGCACTAAAAGTCTGAAAAAAATCAGTGATTCATTCACCTAAACTTTTAAACACCACACACCAACTTATGGTACATTTTTTCCGAAATGGGGACGAAGGCCCTAACCTCTGCATCGAAACAAGGCACACAACCTTTATATTAATTAATGTGAGATTCAAAGAGTACATAGACTCCCCCAAGCTAAGTAAAGTCTTATTTTTTCAGCAATTCAGCTCTACTTAATATAGTAGTAGTGGATTATAATTTTCTCTCTCATGATGAGCCACTAGGTGATGACAGTTCGACAAGAGAAGACGGACATATGAGCTACTTGGCCTAGCGCGGGGGCAGAGAATTCCGTTGAGGTATACCGTAGAATGTCGTACCAAAAGTAAGGGAGAATATTTTGGAAGATTGAGATTTGCTGTCTGTGGCTCCGGAGGCAACCACCAACTCCCTTTGCTGTGCATTTCCAAAAAAAAAAAAAAAAACTCCCTTGCTGTCTCCTCGTTCTGAAATATTTCCGTACCCGGCATGTCTGCTTGACGGTCGTATGTCTGGAATGTGGAATTCTCGGACGAAAATGACACATTTGTCCGCTCGGAACAGAACAAGAAGTGAAAACACGTGCTCCAAAGGGGGAAACAAAGTTGCCTCGGTAAAAAAAAAAAAAACTCTTCAGCGGCACAGCCTTTGAATTCTGTGCGGATCAGTGAACGGCTGATGAGCAGTTGCATGCGGAGTGAAGGTCGGAAGATGGAACAACAAACCTGCCGACCTTTTCTTGCTCGCACCGAATCGGGACCACATCCACCGCATATAGGTAAATTTGATTTTGATTTGATTTTCTTTTTCTGCCAATCGATATAAGGATAAAGGTTATATGTTCCTGAAAAACGAAGAAGCGATTGCATTTACTCTTCTTTTGGCTGATGAGCATTTACTCTTCTTTTTCTGTCAAAGGACACAAAGCCGGCTTCATGCCTTGGTGATCTGCAAACCTCCAAGAGACAGACACTGAGATGCTCGATCAAAATAAGGGGTATTTTGATCAAAATAACCGGTGATCTGCGCATTGCCTACTGATTGATAATACCAATTAATTAGTGACGATGCATCCACCGGTTTCAGCTTATCGGTGCAGCGTACCATTCTATTTTCTTGGCTCCCTGCGCAGCGGCTGCCTGCCTCAACGAGTACAACTGTACAACCATACCATGATGATCCAACCAACAACAAGCTGGCTCTAAGATCACTTTTCAGCTCTCTTCTCTCCTTTTCCCCTGCTACAGGTGAGAGAGGCGAAAAGGGAGCGGGTCGGGGTCTCTTCGTTCTCCGCCGCCGGGGACTGGGGTTCCCCTCCCATCCGCTCGTCGCTCCGGCGGCGGGATGGTGGGGGAACTCTGGATCTGCTGGGTCGGCGTGTGAATAGGTCCTGTAGGTGTTGGGGCAGCGTCGCTCTGGTGGTGGTGGCGGCGGCGTGTTCAATAATGGTGCCGGAGCTCTAACCCCATCTCGGTGCTGCTTCTTGCGACGCCGAGGAGCTTCGCGGCGGTCTGTTCCTTGGCGTAGTCGGCGGGGCGGCGGCGGCGACTGCGTGCGGGATTTTGGTCCTCTCGCTCCTTCCCGTCTCGATGGCGTCTGCTCCATCGCTGTCGAGGAGCTGTGGAGGTTGGTGTACAGGAGTCCGCTGCGGCGGTGGTTCGTTGTTTTGGTGCAGGTGCTGAGGTTGCTGGCGGCAAGATCGGGTCTTATCCGTGGCGGTCGTCTTGGTGACGATCTCTATGGTGTGTTTTCTCCGCTCGGTCCTTGCTGGTACGGCGACGCGAACTCCGGTGGTCTCGACGGTGCTGCTGCTGTCTCTGTTCCCTTGGCCGGCCGTGGTGGCGAGGAAGGGGACGGGGAAGGTTCTGCTGCCGTCGGCCTGTCTTGGTGGGGCTCTGTGGAGGTTGGCCTGCGTCTTCGTCTTCCTCTGGTGTTGGCGATGACGAGGTGGTGGTGACTCGGGGAGGCTTCCCCGCCGATGGACGATCAACGGCTTAGATTCCGGCTCTTTGGTCGGATGGATCTTGCGGTACATCAACGCAGCGTGTCTGCTATCGAGCCCCACTTGCCTGTGGGTGTGCGGAGGCCGGTTCTTCTTCCTCTCCGGCGGTGTTTCGACGGCGCTGGAGGCCGGAAGCGGCGCCCGTGGTGGTGCGTGGACTGGAGGACCTGTGGGGTTCTCTCTATATTTCTGTTCTTTTCTAGGGTCCTTCGTGTTCTTTTTCCAGGACAGGTGGCCTTCGGGTTGCTTCTAGGCTGGGGGTGCGTGTGTGAAAAATCTTGTATTGCTACTTTATGTTAAATATACGTATCCTTTCTCAAAAAAAAAAAAAAAAGCTGGCTCTGGAACACGACCACGGGCCTGTCTCATGTGTTGACTTGCACATGGCGAAGGCGTCACAAACGATTCCACAAACCAGACGAGCAATGACTCTCCAAAGAAAACTAACAAACCAACGAGATATATTTCTGAAACCAACAACTCGGATTCCCAATCAGAAATTGCAACACCAGCACGGCAAAAAAAGTTGATGATACGTAGTATTACTATCCGGAGTCTGCCAATCAGATTATGAACCTGTTTTTCTCACCAATCTTAATACATCTAGCATTATTGCAGTTATGCTGGCTGTCGTCTAACATTTTACATGTCGAGACAGATGAAGCAGTGCATCTTGGATAAATGGATCAACCAAAAGGGGTCAACTTCCCTTTTCCAGAAGCTACTTAAAATATGTCACATAATGTCTGTCTAAGCGAAGAGCACAATCGTATGGATGCAAGACCACACATTTCAAGGTTGCTACATTATCCTAGCCCGCTTGCAGTTCGAACTGTCACCATCTCTCACCCCTTTTCCTGTCACTGCATACGGTGTTGAAGCTACCGGAAGTGAAGGGGACTTATCCAGGTATGCACACCGCTCGTTCCCTTTCCAGTACAGAATCAGTCGATTTGTGCACGAGTGGGACCAGCTATCACCTGCATAACAGCATTGCATTGTGTTCATTTCCTACAATGACTCGTTCGGTCTCTGAATCAGCAACGGATTACATAAATTAGAATTTTCACTACAATCTTCCTACCCGGTTCATGAAATATTCAGAGAAGATGGAATATTAAGCTTTTGCAGTCCCAAACATTCACATATTAGCATTGCTTTACTATTCGATTCCAGTTGGAAAATAAATTATGCAAAGAACCACCAAACCCCTTTGGAAATACTGTCAACTTGCATTTATCAAGACATTTTTTTAATAACTCATCGGCACATAACCTATAATAATGTTTTGAAAAATTGCCAGAAGCTACAAGCTTCTTGCAATTCTTGTTTACAGCGAACACAAACAAGCAGCAGAATCAATAACTCTAAGTGTCACTGCAAAGGGAAAGGAGGGTAGACCTATACAGATGTCAGATATAACTGCACACCACATACAATTTGCGTGTGTTATGTTCGAACCATTTTGTTAAAAAGAACAGAGTGTCATGTAAATTAGTAATACTACTTCAGTCACAAAATACTAAAATTTCTACCATAACATCGTTTTAGAAACACAATTTTAGCGACCAATTATATTGTAATATAAACTTTAAAACCTAACAATTGCATCATTATAGATGTACATTTAAGGCAATACTACAGATAATTTTACATTGAGAATCTGAACAGCATAAACATATTGTTGTTACAGATTAAAATAGTCTGATTGTCGCATTCTAAGGCCACTTTCTTTGACAGGAGGTAGTTAGCTCGCCACATTATTATGATCAAAGTGAGCCACACGACTTGAGTAGCACTGAATCTCGTATGTGATCAATAAACAGGCTATACTATATATATGTTTGCACAAGAAGAAGACCCAGGTTTTTGACATTTCATTAATTTGGCTGTTTATATTCCGAACCCCAAGTGCAGCAAACAAATGTAACATGTGCAGCAAACAAATGTAACATTGTTAAGATAACCATCACAATAGGAAAATAGCATTGTTGATTTCAGAAGTTTTTATTAGAGACAACTAAAATCATAGGAATCAACAATGACTGAAAGGTAAGATTAGGGGTCACAATTTAAAGATAGGAAATTACCTAGAGCAAGAGTTAACTGAAATGATCCTTCAGTAAATTTAGTAGTTACTTGGTTCAACAAGACAACCTGCTCAAAGAAAAATGATTAGTATGTTAGCCTCATTGAGTAAGGTATCTCTACCTTAAGAAAAGTCACCATTGAGTTGTTTTCTAGAGAAAATTGCATATATACCACTCGGAAGTTGGAAAGTTCCAATGTTGCCTTCTGTGCCAACTCCCATATATTCGACTCTAATAGATGTATATGTATGTAGGCATGCTTTTGTATATATCACAGTAAATATTTGTTATCTTTTGTTAGCAGGTAAGGTTCGGAAGAGAAGCAAGCACATGATTTTTTTTTATTAAAAGAAGGTACCTTCATCAATATGGCAAAAAACTGACAGTCAACTGTAGGTAGTTTCGTATTTGGATATGCCACAAAATTTAAGTGGACTACTCAGAACTGGGATTTCTTTAGGAGTGGCTTATTTGTATTTTCAGCAGCCACTTTGACGACCAACTAACGGTCGAGTAGCAATGTGGCATATTTGAAACTGGCTTAGAATTTGAGTAGTATACTTTGGCCTAATTTTTTTAGCGGTCTGGAACCTACCAAATTCTCAATGGTATATGGATTCTATTGTCCTGAATGTACCAAAGAAAAGAAAGGAACATGATAAAACAATGTAATACAAACATAGCAGATAAGAAAGGCGAAGATTGAGAAAATAGATGCACTGTTAATCACGCAGGAAACAGCTCAAGTGGTATTAAAGCAGGTCATACCGAATAGACAGTAGCAGAGTTTTCACTAAAATATTTATGTGCTCTCTAACATTAAGTGCAGAGAAAATCCATTTAATGGTACTGCATCAGTATAAGAATAGACCACAACCAATTTATAGGAATTGGAGCTACTATATGATTTTCTCAACTTAACTAGCACAATTTTCATTAGTTTATTCATAAGCCGAATTTAATACAAAAATCGAAGGAAAATGTGTACTATCGTATTAAATCAGCATCTATAATAAAAAATATAGAATTCTGCAAAAGGAACAACAGCCTAGATTACTAATATGCCTAACAGAAGAGGCCATGGGATGATGGGAGACAGATGGCGTAATGACACGACAGATCTTGCAAATGTTTAAGAAAAGTACAAACAAAATCGCAACCATCAGTCTACAAACCCAACTCACTCCTGATTATCTGCACCAATGTCAACACATATGGTAGGCAACTTACCGCCAAGTTATATGCCTTTGAAAGCTTCATCAATGTCAATGATAATCCACTGAGCACTCTAGTCCTCAAAGCCAGATCATCAAAATCTTGGCGAAAGTGGAAAGTAACACTATCAATTATAACTATTCTCACCTGTAAAGCAGAAAGAAAAATAATGGTCATTTGGTAACACTGAACCAATTGCGGTTAATTCTATTAAGAAGGGAACGGCATACAATAATTTCAGAAAAAATACAACTGCCAGGAGAACTCATCGTAAGCCAAAAGAGATGTGAAGGACAAAACAATGGGGCATTATTCAGGTTATTAAACTTGAAGACTCAATTGTTAAAGAATGTTACATCTTTATGTTCCCCTAGGAATTTCTCCAGATAGTTTATCACCGCAATCTGTTCAGTGTAGCTGCATATTCGGAAGTAATAGATGCCTGCCAGGAAACGCTCAGGCTGCAGAATTCCTTGGCCAGATGAAGCCTTGTCATGGTGGTATGGAAAGTACTCCATTATGTCACTGATACACCCTTCGGCAATTTGATAGACACGCTCAACCATGAAACTGCCTTCTGTATCTGTTACAGTGAAATGAAATATTGCCACGATTTTTTCAATAAACACTGGATATCAATTCTTTTCTGTAACACCACTATACCGATATAAACCGCTTTGCCGCCAAGGCCACCATAGTCCACTGGAATTTGGACATTGATTGCTAGCTGTATCCTACAAAAGTTGGTACTTAGTACGGTAGTTTTCTTCTGAAATTGCATTGGTTCAATAGTAGGTGCAACATACCCCAATTGAGTTTTGCCGATTCCTGGAACACCACCTGAATAAAACTGGTAGCTGATTAGCCTAGTCTCCAAAGATATATTAATGAACATAACCATTTTATGTTCATGCACAGGGTGATAATCAGAGTTGAGCAAAAACTCGCTAACCACCCAAAATTAATTAGAACAGTACAAAAAATGACAGGGTTATCACTAGAAGACGGGACACCGAGAAACAACCTATAGAAACAGAGCTAAAGGACTAACGGACTAAATATTGTCCAGTTGATTATATGGTTAACCACGAGCTCCTACTCATTCCTTCATCAAAGAAGATGTAAAAAAGGCACACCTATCTCGGTAACTTCTTTACAGTGAATCCCTCCACCAAGTATGCCATTGAGGTCACTGGAACCAGTATTGATGTGTTTCTGCGATTGCTCCTCAGATAGCATATCCCATGCATTTTGGGCTCCTGTGATGTACTTGAACGAGTGAGAAGCAGTACTATTACAATACATTGTTATATCAAGGATACATATACAACAACAGAAAATCAAGAGCAACAAGTGCAACTGCATGCAAAAAGTTATCGAGTCGTGTGACTCGTTGGCAGCAGAGCATATCACATACGGGTAGAAAATAAATTCACACATTGTTAGCTCGTTAAGACAACTCAATTAGATGAAATATATCGACCTCAGATAAATCCATGAGAACACCTAAGAGACTAAGACTAGAACATGAATATTCATTCTATAAAATATCTATATCAATATCATAGCTCCACAATCACCTTACTCGAGTCCAAAAGGGGAAATAATTTGGGCGTGTAACAAAACAGGACGAACGAGTAATAGCACGTTTATAAGCAGTGGCCAATAAACGGCATCGTGCAAGGAGTACTTTACCTCTGAAAACACCCTCCACTCCCTTGAACTTGTTGGGGCCCTCAACGACCTTGATAATATCAACAGCCTCCTTGATCTCGTTGTTCATATCTGTGCAACAGGAGAGGATCTAGATGGTGTGTGGTTGTACATCAGCACAAACAAAAATTCTGGTGCTTTGTTAAGGTTTAAGGAATAGCTGATTGCTAAAAGCCCGTACCTCGACCAATGTCCAAGATTGCTGGTGGAGACAGCAGGGACGTTCGATGTCACGAAGAGGTAGAACAAGAAGGGTGATGGAAGAAACACGCTTGAGAGGCTAACGGGCTTGGGGTGTGAAGCACCGGCAGTTACGCTACGGCACAGGGGAAACTCTAGGGATGGTGGAGACGAGATGTCACTGCGGAGAAAAGATGAGTTTTCAGGATGGAGAGTAGTGCTTTGAAATTGGATCATCGAAAGAAAACAGACTATAATGTGTATGTACACCCAGAGATGAATGGTCTATTTATAACTAATATAGGAATTCTTAGAGCATGTAATTTTCTTCAGGGCTCCATTTGGGTGTCAGAACCGTAAATGGCCTGGAGAATTCAACAGACAATTTCGATACAGCCCAAAATGGAGATGATATGTAATTCCAATATTGTTTGGTTAAGACTCGGAATTTCTTGGTGAATTCAACACAAGTTGCAGATTCTAATTCTTGTTTGGATGCACACTTCTGCTGACTTGTTGCTTCTTAAAGTTTGAACATGTGAACATATGGTTATTTACCTGCCTTGTATTGTAATACTTCCATTTTGAAACATATACCATTTACTTATTCAATGGAAATTGGCAATTTTACAATTGCTGCAAACTTTTTAGGATTAGATCACTTGGTATTCAGAAAATTTTAGCAAAATTTCAGACACATTGCCACGAACATGATGAACAGCATTGTAAATACCATAAGAAAACATGAGTGATTACTAGTAAATTCAGATTGCCCAGATGACGGCGCCAGATGTAGATCAAAAATAAAAACCTATGCGTCCCATCACCTAAACTTGACCTGTCTCGCCACTGAAACCTGGTCTGCAACTCCAATTGACCTGCAAAAGGGTTGTTGCATCCAAGAAGGGGGATTAGGGGTTTAAGAGACCGCACAGATCCTAGAGTCTCGATGAGACAATTTTAGGATTACATCACTTGGTATTCAGAACATTTTAGCAAAATTTCAGACACTTTGCCATAAACATGATGAACA
This sequence comes from Poa pratensis, assembly GCA_947311845.1. Classification (NCBI taxonomy): domain Eukaryota; kingdom Viridiplantae; phylum Streptophyta; class Magnoliopsida; order Poales; family Poaceae; genus Poa; species Poa pratensis. The sequence goes on along the minus strand of CAMZMU010000055.1, from coordinate 53,510,106 downwards.
GCATTGTAAATGCCATATGGTCGATATATGAGAACGAGAAATAAGACTCAGTTACTGCCAGAATAAGAAAACCTGCCACCAGATGTAGATCATATAACTTTAAAATAACAATCTATGCTTCCCATTACCTAAACTTGACCTGTCTCGCCACTGAAACCTGGTCTCTGCAACTCCAATTGACCTGCAAAAGGGTTTGTGCATCCGAGAAGGGGATTAGGGGTTTAAGAGACCGCACAGATCCTAGGGTGTCGAGGAGACAACGAGCAGATGGTCCATAGGAGCAGCACAAGCAAGAGGATGTCACGGAGGCCGGGAGGGGAGATGGAAAGGCGCCACGGGGGTTAAGAGGACGAAAGGTTCCACGCGAGGGGAGAATGGAAAGCGAAAATCACCTGCGTCGTGGTCGCCCGCCGTCGGTGAGGGAGTTCCCTGCCGCCGCCGTCTGCTTCCCGTTGTGCCCCGGGGCGCTTCTTTCGCTCTGGGCCAAAAGGGGAAAAGACCGACCGAGCCCAACCGCGCGTAGACCAAACTCCGCACCGATCGGGTCAGGCTGCACCACTTCGCACGGAAGCCCTTCTCCTTCCTCCTTCCTCCCGACCTTGCCTGCTGCACACGACCGACGTACCCCCATCACCGCGAGCAACCCCACCGCGCTCCGATCTCCGGCGACGCCACTGCCTCCGGCAACCAAACACCGGCCTACCGCTCCTCGGTGGCCTCCCACGGCGCCCCTCCGACTGCCAGGACCCGCCCACCCGTCTCTCCCAGGCTCCTCTGCTCCAAACCCTAACCCTAGCTCCCGGCGCAGGGCTGCGTAGGTGCGTCCCCCGCTCAATCCAATGCTCCTCTCGGTACCCGTCTGCCTCGCGCCGTTGCCTAGGGTCACAATTGAGGTGTGTCGAGTAGGCTGAAGATGTTTGAGTGGCGGTACTGTGCTGTTTGCTCTTGAATTGTGCTTCAATTGTTGCTGGGTGTGAGGGGATGCCCATGCTAGTATAATCTACGTATTCAGCAGTGTGCATTAAATAGCCGTTGGCACGTGTGGGCTTAAAGTGCGCCATAGTTTTGAGCGGTCGGTTGTCAGATGGCGTCGACTTGCTAAAACTGTACAGTAATATTTTATCCATGTTACGCACGGCGTGATCTGTTTATTAATGGATAATGGTTATAATCATCACATGATGTGTCGTTCTGTTTGCTTTGTTTGATTACGCAAAATGTTGTCATGTCATGCGTGTGATTGTTTGATTGGGCAACGGAAGACACATGCCATATTTGGTTGGGTTTAGGCTACATTTTCTTGTGGTTCCCAAATCCCTTTATTTTTAGCAAGTATTGCTTCTGACGATGTTTGCATGTCAATGCTTTAATTCTGTTATTAATGTTCTCCTTACTTGATGATGACAGTGTGTTCGCGAGCGGGTCATGCTCGTTGGATGGCTCAGATTTCTGAGTGAAATGTGCTTGCAGTGATGTATGAGCAAAACCTGCTTCTGTGGTGCGGTGGATACTGAGCCGTGCTCTATGGGAGGAATTGTTGAATGTGGTGTGAGCACTGACACAAAAGCTTCCCCTCGCCGTGTTGCAATAGAGAAAGCTCAGGAGGAGCTGAGGTACGTTGACCACGATGTTATTTTTTGGCTAGTTTACCCTTTCCATTAGTACCTGATACCCTTATATACACAAACTCCAGGCAGGAATATGATGTCCGTGAAGAACGGAGAAGGGAGCTTGATTTTTTAGTGAAGGTACGTGGAAATGACATTATTATGGTTTGTGCATTGTCTTCTTCCCTGGTTTATTCACCTATTTTGCAGGGAGGCAATCCCCTGGATTTCAAACTTGGACATGTAGCGTCGCTCAGTGTACAGTCCACTTCTGCCACAGATCAGATAGCTGAACAAAATGTGATAAGGTGATAATTAGTTCCTGGTCTGCCATGTGATAACATTGACATAATTATTGGTTGATTTAAGCCTTTTGTTCTTCCTTGCACCGACTGCAGTGAAGCTAAAGGCAGTTTTGCATTTGATGCATCACCCCATGGAGATTCTGTTGAAAGTAGTGGCAAACCAGGAAGTTCATCATCGTGAAGCCAACACAGCCGATAATCTTATGTTTTTAGATGGAGAAACCAGCAACATAGGTGGGGAGGAACTTGTCAAAATAGGCGCTAAAAGATCTTTCAAGCCTCAGCCTGAGCTCTCTTTATGCAATGATGGTCAAAATAGTGTAAAAGAAGTTGAAGATTCCGGTTTGTTCCGCCTTGGGGCAAAGAGCCAAGCGTATGCTCGACGCAGGTCCAAGTCAGGCAGGGACAATGCAAGTACTGGGCCTGTTAGGTCTCCACCAGTTCCTCCTTTAACTTCTCATGGGGGAGATGCAACAAGGTTTGTACAAGAAGCAAACAATGATGATCATGGCGCCTCATCCATTGCGCCTCCAAAACCAAAAAGTTCAAATGACAATGATATGTTGAAGAATGCATCATTAAACAATCAGGTGGCAATGGAGATGGGCGGTGTTCAAGCAATTCATGATGGCAAGCAAGAAGGAAGCATGAAATAACGAACAACAAAGCTGGCATGCTAGCCCTCAAAATCTCATCAAACAGCGTGCCTGGTAATTCACAGCGTACTGGAGGTGGCCAGATGCCTAGTGCAGCTGCTTTTGCAGAATCTCCTCATGCTATTAAAAAAGAAGCTTCTTCAAGGACAACTTCTTTCCCATCTAAACACAGCGAAGTATTCAGAGAAGCACACTCTCCTGAAAAGGCAGGTAATGGCTGTTCTGACAAAAGTATGGTTGATGCTCATGCAGATGATATGGAAATTGAGGCTGCTGTTCTGCACCCTGCCATGCAAACTGCTAGCTTTAGTGAAAATGAAGTGATTTAAGTCGTACAGATGCCACCAAGACTATTGCTGAGCATCCAGGTAAAAATGATAGTTTTTTATCAATGAAGGTTAGTCAAAGTTCTGATGAAGGATTGAAAAACATTGCACCTGGTCAATTGGAAGGCGTACCATGCTGATTGACAGTTCTACTCGTGTACAACCAGAAGTCAGCACTGCTGTGAAAGATGAAGTTGAAGTTTGTAACAATGTAGTTGACACAGAAAAGGATATAGGACGTCTTGCTACTTCTGATTGCGACACAGTGGATAAGGAGGCAGCTTATGATTTGGATAGAGACAACAAATGTTCTAGTGCTTTGAGTAGTTCCGATAAGTTGGCTTTGGTTGGTGTGCCCCCTGCGTCGCTCACAGAGGATATGACTAATCCTGTGCAATCAACAAAAAATTCTGTGCATAACTTTGACAATGATGTTACACAATGTAGCCGAAATGACACAATAGTGACAAAGAAGGAATGTGAAGATTCTATCATGACAAAGAAGGAACATGAAGATTCTATCCTTAGAAAGGCTCGGTTTATAGAGGTACAACTAGGTTATATAATATGCTCTCCTTTTATGCCAGTGCTCTCGCTTCTGAAAAGGAAGTCATTGCTTGACAGGTGAACATTAAGAGAGCTGGTGAAAGAGCTCTCTGCAATATTTCTTTGGAGAAGAAGCGGAAAAGTCACTGGGAGTTCGTTCTTGAGGAGATGGCTTGGATGGCAAATGACTTCATGCAGGTACTTTCTCAAGTGATCTGTTTTTCTTTGTTGACCTGTAAATTTTTTTATGTTGTTGTGTGACATTCTTGTACTGTATTTACGTACTATAAGCTAACCTTTTCTATTAATTAGGAGCGTCTGTGGAGAAGTGCAGCTGCAGCCCATATGTGCTACTGGATTGCGTCCAGTGGCCGAGCAGCTTTCGAAGAAGCTAGTGTTCACAGAAAGCAGAAATCTGTTGCTAAAATTCTGTCCAAGGGCGTCGTGAGTTTTTGGCGTTCAGCTGAAACTTTACGAGCTACTAGTGGTGAGATTCCTAAAGCATTGCAAGTTGAGAAATCAAATGGGCTTGAAGAAATGAAGCTGGCTGGAACCAAAGCTGAAAAAGAACTGGTATTAAAAATCAATACAACGTTGATGATTTATCTTTTTTGTATTTTTTGGCTCTGATGGTATTACATGTACTGGCTTGAATGGTTTTAGATTTCATGTATCCCGATAAGCCTCAGTATGAAATAGCTGCAAATGTTACTTCATATCTGGCCATTTCCTTTTAAGCTGCATATACTTTGTTCATGAATTATTGGGCTTAATACATCGCAAGTTACAACTGCAAGGTTGATATGATCAATGAATTTGAACAGGGTGGTGAATCCTTGAACAAGAGCAGTCTAAGTGGTCTCATCAATCTCCTATTCAGAGTTACGCTCTTCGGTTTCTGGAGTACAACTGTAATGTGTCCGCTTGTCTTTCATTAGCTGAAGCACCACCAACTCCTGAGAGGCTGAATGATTTTGGCATTTTAAAAGTGCCAGATGAACTTTCAGATGTAATCCATCTGCTTTATATGCTTTTGATATTTTTTCTTTCTTTACACCTTCTTGCACCCCGTCTCATTCTGTGTGAACCTGCTCAATAAAGGCTGGTGCCACTCTTAGTATGATAAGAACATGCACATAATTTACCTAAATATTGATCAATGTTTCTTATTTTCAGACAAATCTCTTTTATGAGGTAGCCCCGGGTGCAATGCATGCATACAGAGAGTCTGTGGATATCAATCTGTTTATAATAAGGTAAGACAATGCTTTCAGTGCACCAAAGACCTAATACTTTGTTTAGGCCCCTTTTCCATCTCAGGGGCGCTCTGCTAAAATGTTAAACTTATACAGTGGAGCATGTAATTGGGGCTATTACTATTCAGTGTTTCGCCTTGGCCTTGAATCTTGAAGTGTATAAATTCTCGACTTGTCGCATTTTAAGTTAGCTTCCTGTTGTTTTCAAGAATTCAGTTGGCATTGTGGGCTCAGAGGATATTGGATATTACCAGTTATAATCTCAATGTTAAATAACTAACAAGAAAATGATTCCCACAAGGCCACAACTTCTGTAAAATGTTCTATAAATTGTGGAATCACACATATAGTATCCATGTTTATGTTAACTACTGGCATCATTCTATTTTTATTATAAAGTTAAATTCCTTGTATCATGTACTGTCAAATTAACTATTTGTGCATTCCAGAGGTTTGCTAACACTGGACACAAGGAGGATTATGAGCCATCTACATGCGATTCCGTTCCAGGTTTAAATATCACTACACCACTATTTCGTAGTACCTGTATTATGATGAAATGTTCTTATCAATGCTTCGTTTTTGTGTAGATGTGCATAGGGAGAATGGGTATGATGATGAAGGCGAGGCGTACACTTATTTATTGCCTGGAACATATGATGGTGGTTTGGCATCAAAATCGGGTCATAAGAAGAAACAACAGATGCATCAGAGGATGAATGTCACAAGACCGTATGATAATGGTGTTGACCCACCTTATGATCCATCCCTGGAGAGCAAGACAGGAAAGCAACCCTTTTTATCGAATGGCAAAAGACCTCCAGATTTCCTTTCCATTCCTACAAAACGCATACGGACAGCTGCTAGACAGCGAGTTGCAAGCCCCTTCTCTGCTGGTGTTGCTGGAACCCCTCACTTCACAAGTAAAACAGATGCCTCTAGTGGAGACACAAACTCCTGCCAAGATGATCAAAGTTCATTGCATGGCGGATTTTTCTCCAGGAAGAATGCAGATATTGAATCCACTGTTGATTTTGACAGACAATTAATGTATGATGGCAGTGAGGTGTCTACTAAGTCTAAAAAGAAGAAAAAGCATAAGCACCTGGGGTACAAGGCACCCCAAAGTGCGACCGAGTCCTATACCTTGATGGCTGGAAAGGTCAAATTCTCGATGCCAACTCTCTTAATTGTTTTGCTTGCCGTGTTTGTAGAGCTAGTTCCATTCTGCTGATGTTTCAGGGCGTTGCCCATGATCCTAGACCACAAGTTGATTTGATTGCTCAGTATGAGCAGGTATTATGTTTGTCTGTATGTGATTAATCAGAAAAATTCTTATGGTCAATCCATTAGGGCCTGCTTGGAAGAGGAGTATCTCACGGTAAAGTCGAACTAAAAGCCAACACTCCACCAAGAAGTACCATTCTTCCAAATAGCCTCGTGTGGCTAGATATACGTTTTCTAGCAACAAACTTGTGAACATCATTTGAGTGCACACAAGTGAACTGTGGCATAGCATAACTTTAGTCATCTTTATGAGTCATGGGTTTTAATGTGTGGCCATACAAGAAAGGACCACATTGAATAGAAGCTAGTACAACACCGACTAAGGTGGTTTAGGCATATCCAACCGAGGCCCTCCGAAGCACTAGTTAATAGTGGGATTATGAAAGGTAGGGAAAACACGAGGAGGGTCAGAGGCGACCAAAGTTGGCATGGGAGGAGGTGGTAACAAGGGACTTGAGGGATTGGAATGTACGTAGATATTTGGCTCTTGATAGGACTGTTGGAAATCAGCAATCCATGTGCCGATTAGTAGTTTACTCGTACTTTGTTACTTTTTCTCTCTCTTTCCACGTTTTGGGTTCTAATGTTTCTGTTGGGTTTCATATCTAGCCTACCCAACTTGCTTGGTACAAAAGGCTTAGTTGTTGTTGTTTAATGTATTGTGGTAGTGGAGCAAGAGAGTATTGTAGGTTTAGTGAACCCTACACAATTCCTTCCAAAGTTCCGACTACTACTGAACAGTTCTGAATAGAAATACAATAAGCTTGTAGTTTCACTAATCTCTGATGGATACTATATCTTTTCTATACCAGAAGGATTATTTGAAGAAGAGACCGGAGGCTTATCAGTTTGATCCGAATGGGAATCTTGGTAACTTTCTTTGTCTCTGCTTCAGATATCGTATATCTATCGGCATGTAACATAAGAACAAATACTTCTTATTTGAGAGGACACAAGAATAACTTCTCACATATTAGATGCTGATTTATCAACAGCTCTAAATGGTCAGCATGCTTCTAAGAAGACTAAATTGTTGCATCAAGCACCTGATATTTCTTTAGAGGCTCTTACACCAGTTGGCCCACTGCCATCTCCGGTGGCATCACAAATGAGTAACATGGTAAACCCGACGAAGATTATAAAGATCATCACTAATCGGGATCGTGGAAGAAAAACTAAAGGCCTGAAGGTATCCAAATATTTTGACATTTTGGTAGTCTATGTATTTTGCACCTTTATCTGCATAGCTATATACACTATTTTACTATGCTGTATCTTTTCCACTACAAGTAAAAACCTTTTTTCTTTACACACTTTTCTCTGCTTGCAGTTAAATCGTTTGAGTTTGGATTCATTATTTGCTAAAACCATACATATGTTATGCTTAGTTTATAGAGTTCAGATTGTTGTGCAATCAAGTAGATACCAACAATTCATTGCATCATATGCCTTTATTGCTTTTCCTTTTTGTTCTTTTTTTCCTTTTGTGCATTTTGCATTAGGGCGAAAAGCTTTTTCAGCTATCTTAGTTGAATGGACTAACCAATTATCCATGTAAGCTTTTACCTTCTTATTGGTAGCTGAATTTTAGCACACACTTCCTTACATTACAAGTTGTGTTGGCTAGCTGAGTTCAAGATAGGACAGCAGGCTTACCATGAGACCTCAGTTTACATTCTGGCTTGAATAAATTTCTCCAGCACGACTAGAAGGAAGCTTGTCCAAGCTTTTGTGCTGCTTGAATTGGGTCAATAGTTTGTTTAGAACTGTTACCTCCAAACATAGCACCAAATACAATAGTAGTTCTTCTTTAAGATTATGACAATATAATGTATCAGTGAATAATAGTCACATGATGCACATGCGTTGTAACTAGAGAAATGGAAAATTTGTTCATTTTCCAAACTTCACTGTTTTGAGAAAGTGTGTTTCACTCCTATGTGAGTGTGGATTGAAGCCATGGCTTCATGCTCGTCCACCGTCGCTCTTGACCAGAAATGACAGTTAATACACCATAAATCAATTGTTGTAGAGTAAGGGCAAGAAGTTGGGCCAGGTTATGGCCACCGGAGACTAAGATTTATTGGTTGGGTTGAGAATGATATGTTTAGTATATCGATCATTCATAATCCCAGCTCGAGCCAAGCTCGTTTGAGATCAAAATAGCCCAAATTTTATTCCATGCTCAAGCAGAGATGAGCTCATTCTGCCCTGGTCCTTATATGACCGAGCCAAAACTTTTGAGTCTTCTTTAACTACTGTTTTTCCTGCTTAACATTTTTATTTGAGCTATGATGATTATTTAGCACACAAACACTGCCGCCTCCTTCATTTTGCTCACCAACCACTTCCTGAAATGTTCATCTCTTGGTTAGATGGCTGCTGTCCATTCTAGAGTCGATTCTGTAACCTATTGTTTTACCTGCCTAACTGTTTTAGTTGAGCTAAGATAATTATTTAGCATGCAAAAACACCTCCGTCTTAGGCATTTTTCTCAACTACTTTCTGAAATGTTGATCTCTTGGTCAGATGGCTGCTGGTCACTCCGGTCCTGGAAGTCCTTGGTCAAATTTTGAAGATCAGGTTATTCTATGTCTGAAATTACTTAGTTTTCCTATCTTGCTACATTTTGTGGAAACCAGCTAACATCTTAAAGATACCAGGCTCTTGTTGTGCTTGTACATGATATGGGTCAAAACTGGGAATTAGTTAGCGACGCACTGAACAGCATTGTCCAACTGAAGGTAATAGCAGATTACAACTTCCATTTTTTGGCAATATCATCCTATTAAAATTTTCCCCAATATCATGCAAGTACTCCTTGCATAATTCATTTGTCACAATCACTGTTATTTTCACTTTGTTGTAGCAATTTATACCTGTTGGTGAATTTATGTTAATGTCTGTTAGAAGTGCTGGATATTACTTTCTTCCTTATACGTGGGTCTTATGTGGTATGCAATTTGTCACCATATTCTGGTGGCTACAGGAAGGCTGGTTATCAATTGCTTACTGAATCGTGGATTCTTCCATCCTGGCATTTGCAGTGCATATATAGAAGGCCCGATGAGTGTAAGGACCGTCACAAACTTCTCACGGACAAAACCTCTGGTGATGGTGCTGACAGCGCAGATGACTCAGGCTCATCTCAACACTATCAATCCACATTACCTGGCATTCCGAAGGTTTGTGTTCCCATTTATGTCATACTTTTTAGCATGTATACAGAAAGGTTGTTAAATGCTAGATCCTCAATCTTTTTGGCAGTAGGATTTCTGTAAATCTGCTCTCAGCTTTAAGCGAAATCGCTATAAATTTGAAGAATAAGGCCACCTTTCTTTTGATTAATAAGGTGCATGCAGATGCACAAACAAAATATTTCAACTCTTCAACAATTAACATTATGAACCCCCATGTGAATACCAGGGCAGCGCCAGACAGCTGTTTCAGCGCCTTCAAGGACCGTTCGAGGAAGAGACTCTTAAGACACATTTTGAGAAAATAATATTCCTTGGGCAGAGATTGCATCCATGTCCCAGAAAGGTTCGTATTATCCTGCTTTGTAAAACCTTGTACTGTCTTGATTTTGCGTGAGGTATAATATAGTTGCACCGCCTATGTCTTCTAGGCATAGCCGGTCCCAAGCCCGGATAAAGGAGGAGGGTTGTGATAGGCTTGGCGAGCCAACGTAAAAACTAGCCAGTCCCATGGATATGAAACCCACGAGAGTAGTACTAGGGTGGGTGACCTCCTGGAAAGTCCTCATGAAAGGTTTCATATCTAAGGGTTGTGATAGGCTTGGCGAGCCAACGTAAAAACTAGCCAGTCCCATGGATATGAAACCCATTTGGGCGAGAGTAGTACCAGGATGGGTGACCTCCTGAGAAGTCCTCGTGACAGGGTTTCATATCTAGCCTACCCTAACTTGTTTGGGACAAAAGGCTTTGTTAAGTTAAGTTAAGTTATAATATAGTTGCAATTTTGCTTGCACAAAATACCAAATTTCTTTTCCTGTTAATGTGTTGTCTGATCATCTTTCTGATGTTTCCTCTCAATTTGCTGCAGTTTTTGTGTTTTGTCTGTCACCTTTAGTGAGTATATTATTAGGATTTGCTTGCTGACATGATTCTCTTCTCTGTCTGTCTTTGTATGTGTATTCCTTTTTGGTCATTAAGGGGAAAGCCAGGAGCTTAAGCCGATAAATCCGCTTCACACTTCTCATGTTCTTGCACTTTCTCAAGTGTGCCCAAGCAACTTCTCTGCTGGCGTTTTGACGTATGTGCCATACCAGTCAAACCCCCCCCCCCCCCCCCCCCCCTTTTGAATATTACTTGGCGCCTACTTTGTTATTCAATACGTTCTTATCTATATACAGCTGGTACTGGTCATTTTATGCTCTGTGCTGCTATCTAATTCATCAAAGCTTTAATAGGCCAAGTGATCTTTGTGACACAATAACTTCAAGCCCGGATGCGCTTCCTGTTGGTTACCCGGGATCACATCATGGTTCACTTGGTCCTACCCTTCCAACTTCAAATATGAACGCTAGGCTACCAGGTTCTGCTGGTATGGTAATGGGCAGCAGTTTGCCATCGCCTTCAACATTGAGTGCTCCCTCTAGGTAAATGACCAGGTGGTCCTCTTTTGCTGATATTGAATAAATGTGTCTTATAATGTTTGTTTCTGCAAATATATTTGTTGTAGGGATGCTCAGAGGTATGGTGTGCCTAGGCCTACCTCTTTACAGGGTGACGAACAACAAAGAATTCAGTATAACCATATGCTCAATAGCAGAAATCTTCAGCAGCCTGGAGTTTCTGTTCCTGGTGTGTTGCCCGCTGGAGTTGATCGTGGTATTCGAATGATGTCTGGTGCTAATGGTATGGGAATGATGACTGGACTAGCTCGATGTGCGCCTATTGCAAGGCCGGGCTTTCCAAGGCTTGGTTCCCCAGGAATGCTTAATATGGTTTCTCTCTGGAAACATGCTATCCAGCAATGGTCAGGCCATGCAAAATTCGGTAAATCTTCACCCTGGTGCTGTACCTGGCCCTGGAAATACGATGTTGAGGCCACGTGATCCTATGCAGATGCTTCGGGTACGCATTCTCTTTCATACTGTATTATGATTTTAAATTTCAGCATATCTACTGCTTTGCATTGACCCTTGTGGTAGAACCACCGTAGCAGCAAGTATTGTGTTATGCCATTTATATTTCTTTTTTACCGTATGTTTGGGGCCGTGGTTTAAGAAACCAACATTAGAGTAGTTTTCCCAGTGGTGGTATGTCGTGCAAATGTTAATGGCGGCTATTGAATGTTAGTTTTGGTAGTACATGAGACCGTGACCGTGAGACCAATGACTTTGGGAGGCAGCACAGTGTCGATTAATCTTGGATGCAACGGCTGTTGGATGTTGATCAGAGGCCGTCCTAGGTTGTCCCACTCAAAAACCCAAGTAGAACCATCTCATTCAGTTATTCTCCCCCAACCAACCAACGCTGAAATGGGGCGCCCTAGATTACCCCATTATCCCTCTGATGATGTCCCTATTACATGTCTGCATCCTGCTCTCCAGACTAAGTAACTCACCCCTGAGTTTGAAATCTCGCTTTTACACCTATCAATTTTGACCATAATGTGATCGTTGGAAAATAGGAGAATATTACAACTCTGTGACCATTATTCTTGTTAGCTGATCCTACAGGATGATGGACAAATAGGTTGCTGAAAGGTAATCTTGGCTAATATTTTCACATCCAAAACCTGATCGAAAATTCTTCAAGATGTAACCATCACATAAGCCACAGGACGTAAGCATCACATAAGCTACCTGCTGATCAGTGGACACAAAAATGGGTGTATTAGTTGATTGTTGATCCTTAACAATTATGTCGTCATACATGTCATCTCTGACAAGTGACAAGTACCAATGTGAAATTTTGAAATTAGATTAGAAATTATGTAGTTCTGTTATCACACTTGCCAAAATTTGAGCAGAAACTGGAAGTGTGACATATTAGACTCCACATGGAATGTATTAACATGTACTAGTACTACTAAAACTTGTTGGTTTACCATATAGTCAGATACCTGTTGAAGACTCTCTGCAGTAAACATGTTAATTGGTTGTTTTCTAAACGCTTGTCATTATCTTTCCATCTGGTGAGAACCCTGTGGACTTAATGTGTATTGGCACATTGTAATCTTTTAAGTGATGCTAAACATACCACTTTCACCCCAACGCCCTCCAAGCTATATGTCTATGCCGTCTTATGTGTCTAAGCATGACAAACAAGCTTCTTAATACTGTTATTCAATCTTCATTGAGTAGACGACTACTATGAACTAAAATACTGTATTCATTTCTTTAATAATTTTCTGGTATCGAAAAAGTGAATCCTAGATGTAGGAAGGTAGTAGTCCCAAGATGGCCCATTACCAATCTGAAAGGATATCTCATCTACTCCCTCCGTATCATAATATAAGAAGTTTTAGATATTTCAATACGGATTACATATGGAGCAAAATGAGTGAATCTAAACACTAAAATACGTCTATATACATCCATATATTGTCCATATTGGAATACCTAAAACATCTCATATTATGGTAGAGGGAGTAGATAGTAAGAATGTACAGAGTAAAAAAAAGATAGTAAGAATGTAAGATACTATTGTTTCATTACAATGTCCTTTGGCAACTTGCATCTTTTGTTCTTTTGATATGACCCACTTTAAGGTTTGCATCACTTGGCGTAGTTGTCGTGAGCTCTTTTTTGCTACGTAATTGTTGACAATACACCTGTGTTTCTTGCAGCCTGGCCAGAATTTGGAAGAGCACAGGCAGATGACGGTGCAGGAGTTTCAGATGCAAGTGTCACAGGGAAATAGCCAGGCTGCCCATTTTGGTAGCGCACCATTTTCCAATGCCGGAACATCTTCACCTGTTCAGTCATTTCCTGTTCAGCAGCCCCAACCTCATCAGATGCCACAGCAGATGCACATGTTTGGAAATACACAGCATTCTCATATCCGAGGAGCAAACCAGTCAAGCCCACAGCATCAGGCTTATGCGCGGTTAGCTAAAGAGAGACACATTCAACAAAGCATGATGCCCCAACAACAGCACCCACTTTCTGCAGCTGGTGCAGTGCCAACTGTTCAGAATGGTTCACAAATGCAACCGCAATCTGCAGTAAGTGCTGTCCCATCTTCACACTCACATAATACGAAGCAGAATCCTGCGCAAATTCCACAAGATAGCTCAGTGCTTCCCAATCAGCCTGCCAATAATATATCACATAAGCAGAAGAAACAACAGGCTCAGCAGCAGTCTAGGCAAAACCAACAGCAACGAAATCTAGGTAGCCAGCAAGCTAAGCTTATGAAGAGTTTAGGCCGAGGGAATATGATGCAACAGAATTCTCCAGCTGATGCTACTCAACCCAGCGGCATTAATGCAACCTCCAATAACCAAGTTTCTGATAAAAATATGGTGCAGCAGGTCCCAGGTACTTTGCTGGTAATAAAGGATCGATTCCATCAGTGTCTCAACCTGGGAACCAACCAAAAGTATATGCTGCTCATGTACCGCACTCACCAATACAATCATCAGATATTGGCGGTCAAGGTTCAGTACAGGGTTCTCCCAGTCAGACCTTGTTAGCTCCCCATCAAGCTCCAGTCCATTCATCATCGCAGCTGGCTACACAGCAGCAGCAACAACAGCGGCTCATGAATCCATCACATAATAATATGCCACGACTGATGATGCAACAAAACCGCCATATGAACACCGATGGTAGGATAGAGTTGCCTGTAGATCAAGTTCAACCTAATCAGATGATTTTGTCTACATCCATTGCAAGGAGTACAGATTCAGGTAGCCCAGGTGTTTCATCTGTACAACAGCGGAAACAAGAGTCACCTCAGGATCCAACTGCAGCTACCTCGACCTCACAGCTAGCCAGCTCGCCTCAAGATACCCTTATTGGAAATGAAGCGTTGTTGTCAGCATCCAACCAAGGCATGTTGCAAAGGCAAATGTCAGGGGGTGCTATACATGGGCATGTTATTGGCGCCCAGCAGCAGCAACAGCAGGCTCGGCAGCAACTTCAGACGCAGCAACAGAGACCTGTTGTTCAAGGCAGTATATATGACCACCCTTCAAATTCTGGACCAGGGTGATGATGGAATCACTTGGGGTCGATACATTCTGCAGAACATTGCTTTCCCTTGTAAAGTTACTGTACAGGTATCCCTCCTTATCTTAAAGTTATTCCTCTTTGCTGGTGTAAGTGTGATGCTAGATGTTTTGGTCAAAATCCTGAGCATGTTTGGTTCTTTATTACTTCAATTCAAATGCATGGCATCCACATGTTTTATCATGAACTACAGTGCACCATAAGTTTTTCAACCCGTATGGAACTGATACCACCTGCTCTTTATTGTCCCTCTACTATTATTTTCTGATTTTGGCGCATTGACAAGTAATAGGCCTAGGCTAGTTTACAAACACCACCTTGAACAGTTTCATTTGGTAATACATTGCCTCAGTTATTATGTTGTATGCCTAATATAGTCCTATGAAAAATATCCACTTACAGTATTTGCTCAAAATTGTAAAGGAAAATGCGCATATCATTTAACTGTTTGTTTTGGAGTGGATAGCAAAGGTCAAGTTTGTTAGCAGAACTGAATATAGGACGTGGTAATGCTGTTGGTATGACATCTTCCGGATAACCGAAAGTACTTTCGCGGCAAGCTTATCGTAATTTCTGATTATCAGGTTTTGCTTCAATTTTCCAATTTCCTGCCTTGTTGTGCTTGCTAGGTGTTTTGTGCGAGAAGCTGTACGAATGATAGCGCTCCCCGTTCCCCAGCTTTGAAGCTAATTGTAGTCACCTCAATGCCAGGTAGATAATTTTTTGCGTTCCATTTTGGCTCCACCTTGCAAGCAGCTCGGTTCTAGATTGTTGGAGACGGCTCTTGTAACGGCAAATTCCTTTTGTTGTTAACCCTGATCTGGGCCTGGCTGTATATTGTCTCATGGGGTCCATGTTGTTAGAAACAGTTCTCTTTCGTATTAGCCTGTATATTTACTTATGTAGCTCACAAGTTAGTTAATGGAAAAGTCCTCCTTTGCGTGGACATCTTCATCCCCACGTCCAGAAGTTGTAATTTGCATACTGGACCTGTTGTCCCTTGTATTAGGGCCCTATTGCCTTTCTTGCAACATGACATTTCATGTGATATTTCTGCTGGAACCTGTGTTGCTGCTGTTGATAACTTAGTTTGACAATCCATCAAAGTTTGATGTGGCAAACCAGGTTCCGCTGTGCTGGAGTATGTTTTACTTTCTTTGTGAGTACGGATGGCCTTCTTATGGCAAAATTAAGATGGCTATTTAATTGAATGGATGCACATTGAAAGAGGATCCACATATTGTGTCTGAAGTAAACAACTTTAAATGTTCTGCTGACCTGCGATTTGCCAACTATGTGGCGCGCGTTGGTGTCATTTCTTACGCTACTGGGTCAAGTATGTGGTTATTTAAACAAATCTAATGCATATGTTGCTTGATCATGGTGATGAGTTGGTCTCCCCCACGCTTTTGTTTTTCGAATAATAAATGCCAGCTTGTGGACAACGTCGCCACTCAGTACTAGTTTTCCTAGTAACTTTTCTTTTGAGATCGTTTCCTGTGACCTTGAAGAATTAGAATTGCCATTCCGTTGCTCAATTTAAAGTACCCCCAGTTCATGAAAATATTGATGTTTTGCATGTCTTTTAGTCAAACTGTTAGGACTTTGACCATGTATATTGTTTAAATATTTATATTACAAACTTGAGAATCATATATGTGTAAATTCGCCTCAATATATTTTTGAATGTGTTACAGTTTTGTTGGTCATTATATAGAGTGCATTGTAGCGAAAATTGGTAGTGGCACCAGAGCAGCACTGATATCGGTATCTCATCCCTCCATCTGAAGCTCAACGTCAGCATTTTGGTCGTATCCTCTTACAAATTTTTGAAGTATTTTGGGGTTCATTGTTGTATTGCTCTGTGTCATTCCTGGCAAAGGGCCACGGTCAGATGTGCCACGTGCATTTCTTACTGACCACCGTTCCTCAGTTGCAAATTAAGTTGCAACTCATGATTATCACAAATCACGAAGCAAATCAAATGGTCCGGACCAGTTGTAATCAAATGAGAATTAACTTAATTCTCATTCGCATGACGTCATCAAATCCCAGTTGCAACTTGACTTACAACTAATGCACGAATCACGAAGCAAATCAAATGGTCCATATCAGTTGCAAGTCCACTTGCAACTGATGATCTCATGTGAATGAGTACTAAGCTAATTCTCATTCGATTGAGAATTAGCAAAACCGTATTTTATATAGCTCGGAAACTATCTTTTTCGCACCAAAAATTGGCATATACCTAGAAAACATGCGTATCTATCCAACAAAAAAGATTCGATTTTTTCAAACTCAGATTTAATTTTTTTTTAAATCCACCCGAGCACACTCATGCTTGTTTCGAGGGCAAGGTCCCCCATGAGCGGATTCGACCAGACCTCAAGCTTTGCGGCGAGGCCGTGAACGTCGTTTTCCAGTCTAGGTCACTACAGTCGACAACCGCGACGGTCCACTTGTCAGGCCAAACGACGACGTCTGCGGGCATGTGGCCCCCGCCAGTCTAGGCGCTTTAGGTTGGTGGTGCCACCTCATGCGCGGACGCTTGGAGTTTCGCCTCCAGGTCGAGCCACTCCACTGTCTCCTCTAGGGGTGGGCTGGGGATGTCACCCGGTTGCCATATATACATATCGCTAGAGTTCTTAGAGCGTTGGAATCCAGGGAGTCAATGAGGAAGGGCTCATCTGCAAACAACTTCGTGGCTCGTGGGCGAAGAAGGAGGTGAGCCGATACTCGTGCTACAGGCGCTTGTCCCAAAATGGGCGAGTCCTTGACATAGTCGGGAAGGGCCGGATCCCCCGGCGACATAGCCCCCCGCCAGGTTGTCTCGCATGTGGGCGGCTGTGCCAGCCGTCCAACTGCCCAAAGTGATAGTCGGCCCGGCCGACACCGGCTAGTTCTTGCTCGTTTTAGCGCGCCAGCGTCAGCCGGAGACGGTGCTCGTCAGGTGCGGCGGGCGGGGCAGGCGAAAGCGAAGACACGTCGAACGAGCTCCCCTCACGGTCGTTCCTCGCACGCATTGGCCTGGTCTACTTGGTGGTTGTCTCGGCGATGGCAATGGCCAGGTGATGCGGCCAGGAGACGAATCAGCGAGGGGAGTTTGAAAGGATCATATGGCCACCTAGAGGGGGGGGGGGTGAATAGGCGCTACCCAATTTTTAACTCTTTTTCAGTTTAGTCTTGACAGAAAGGTAAATTCTCTAGATATGCAACTAAATTGAATTTACATTTACCTATATGACAAGTTTAACACTAAGCTACTAACAAGATACAAGTAAAGGCTAAGATAAAGGAGTAATCGAACGGAAGCACGCGGAGACAAAGATGTATTCCCGAGTTCCTCCTTTTTAGGGGAGTACGTCTCGTTGGAGAGGTGTGAGCCACGACGACAGGTTGGCTCAATAGCCACAACAGGTTTCACCTTCTTCTCCGATAAACCGCACCACAAAGGATTGGTTCACCTTCAACTATCGGAAACCTTCAAGGCGGAGTCCGGAGCCTTTACAACAACAATCCGGGGCACAACCCACAACTGGATTGGGGGCTCCCGAACGGCTACAAATCTGTCACAAAAGACAGCAAGTGAGTACAACAAGGGGCTAGGTTTTCCCAATAAAAACCTAGCAAATGGTTCCTCAAGTGAATAAGGAGGAAATGCAAATCTGCTTGGTGAAGATGTAGATCAAAGCCTTCTCCTTCAATCCTCCAAAAATCAATGAGTTTAGGTGGAGGGATTGGGAGTAATCGAAGAATTGAGTTTGCAACAATGGAGGTCAAGATATTTAGGGCGAGCTCACTGGCTGGAGGTACGTGGAGGGCTATTTATACCCTCTCACAAATCTGACCGTTGCCGGGAAAAATGTGCTGCTCGGTAGTACCGGGCTCCATCCGGTAGTACCGGCCAGCCAAAGTCAACAGGCGGTCAAAGCTTCTTCGAGATCCTGATGTCCAGAAAATGTACACGCGGTAGTATCGACCCAGTCGACACGGTACTTCTGGGCAGTCGGTAGTACCGGGCCAACCCGGTACTGCTAGGACAAATCGGCGAGTATGCAGAAGGCCTCCGGGCTAACGTAGCACCGTCTTGGGTCATTGGCGGTACTACCGGCCACAGCAAAACTGGCAGGTTGAACTGAATCTTCGCGCTGAAACCTTTTTCAACACATGATGCTTTATGTAAATTTACCTAAAAACTCCTGCATCATTTGACAGCCCAAGAGTATTCCTAATGTTGTTGCCTAACACACAAAACTCATGAGGAATATAAAAGATGCCCTTTCAGAGTTGACGCAGCGGAAGTGGAGTGGGTAGGCCGTGGGAGACTAAGCGGACGCATTAGAAAGTTGTTTGATTTTTGGGCAGCGGAAAAAAAAAAGATAGGGTTGAAATGGAAGGGCCGTAGGATTGCCCTTAAATACCCGTCTAGTATCAGGGCCCACTTGATTGCATGTATTTTAATCAAATACGCTCGTATAATTTCACAGATATGTGTCGGCCCTAAAAAGCGACGGGTTAAGTGTACAAAAAAAAAGCGTTCTAAAATTGAAAAGACATTCGAAGCGAGCCCTTAGTCTCTAAAGTGATTTGGGGGAGTATGGCCTACTTTTTTTTAGAGAGTACGCGCATGGCCTACTTTGATTCACATGATTTGTATAGAAAAAGTGTAAGATCCGTTTTCCTATAGAAGTTTATAATGTAGCAGCGTTTGATTCACAGGAATACAACAAAGGAAACATGAAGAAATTTTTCCTTTGCAATCAGATTCGTACATCAAACACAGGAAAAAAAATTAGTTGGGCCTCTTTTTTCCATTCCTTGTGATCTCAGTTTTGCACAAGAATGTTCCTGCATTTTTGAAATCCTAGGAATCAAAAAAGGCCTAAGTGTGACAGCAGTAGGTTGGCATCATGAGTCCGATGACTATTTTCTGTGGGTGTAGTCACCCGTCGCTTCCGCGCTTAATCTTGTAGAGAGAAGTTGCTTGCGCCCTTGCGGCTATGTTTATTGGAATCTTTTCTTTTGACAAGAACAGTCGGGCATTTGAACGTGACCCATGAACAAAACAGGGTTAATTAAGAAGCGATCAAAACGCGAACCGAGTGGAATGAGAGTTATGAAGGGATCAGCGTTTTGTCTAGCACCAGGAAAAACGGCGCTTTGCTCGCTTGCTCTATCTATAGGCCTAGCCTACCGGTAACGTGACCAAGGAACATAAGATGCTAATTTTAACACGTGACTACACGTGATGCTGGAGCCAAGTGGAAAAGAAGTTTTTTTTTATGCCGGTAATTGGTCTTTGCTATATGTCTCTCTTCTATACTAATATTAAAAGAGCAAACTTGTGTTGATACATTAAACCTGAGCCCTACAATACTTGACCAACGGTCCAGATTGCTCCAATGTTTGACAACTCAACACACCTTTTCGTTTTGCGATTAATTACAAAAAATTGCCACCGCTAAAAAAGAAAAAGCTTGGAATCGGACCGATCCGGGATGGCGGCGACCGGGGATCGGTCGCCACGAGCCGCGTCAACTCCCTTCCACTGAACCTCCTATGGCTGATTGCAGGAGAGGCGCCGACAAAGACATGAGCAAGGATAAATATTGTGGGGATGGAACCAGAAGAGGCCTACAAGCTTTGTGCTGCACCAGGTCGTCAGGTGGCAGGACACCAACATGTACCCAAAGAAATCCATGGTCTTCTTCGTCACGGCGTCGCCGTCGCACACCAACAGCCAACTGTGGGGCGAGGAGATGGAGGGCGGCAACTGCTATGGCCAGAAGACGCCCATCACGGACGAGGCGTCGT
Organism: Poa pratensis; assembly: GCA_947311845.1. NCBI lineage: Eukaryota > Viridiplantae > Streptophyta > Magnoliopsida > Poales > Poaceae > Poa > Poa pratensis. The sequence continues at coordinate 53,490,103 of CAMZMU010000055.1, read as the reverse complement.
ACCGGAAAAGCACGAGCAAGGCGATGCTGCGGGTGGCCACCGAGGTGCTCGCGCGGCGTCGGCCAGGGGTGCCGGTGGGCATTGTGAACGTGTCACGCAGATGTCCAAGTACCGAAGGGACGCGCACAAGCAGGTGTATAGGGAGCTCTGGGCGCCTCCGACGCTAGAGCAGCTCGCCGACTCCAGGTCCAGGAACTAGGCCGACTGCACGCACTGGTGCCTCCCCGGCGTGCCCGACGACTGGAACGAGCTGCTCTATTGTAAGCTCTTCTTCCCGACCAGGCGCTCTGACAATGTACGTGCGTCGTCGTTCTAACATCATAGAGCGTCGTTGCAACTTCAGTACTGCGTCGCGTGGACGTCGTGGCTGTAATCCGTTCCCCTTTTTGGCATGCCTTCGTATCGTTCCTTCTCACTTGTTGCATGCAGTGGCAGAGCTGGTATAGAGCCATTGGGTTCACATGAACCCAACAAAATCCATTAAAACTTTGTTAAATTAGTCTGTGGTATTGCTAATTAGTGGAAGCCTACACTACAATACAAAGAGCTGAACCCAATGATTTTTCGCTCTAGCTTCGCCCCTGGTCGCATGCACACACCCTTAAATCCTTTATGTACACCTATTTTGACATATATCGTGGATCGTGTGAGGCTATGTACTATGTAGCTAAATGAATATATTTAGTTTCACATGATTGGTACTTTTTGCTGTGTGGTGATGTGCTAAATATGAAATTGAATTATTTGGATATTTTTGCATCTATTCCATGCCGAGCCCGGGAATCGGTGGGAGCAGGGCTGGGGTCACCTTCTTGAGGGCCGATGGGGTTCCGATGAGCCGGATTCGTGTATCTGACATCAAATGGGTGAGATCGCAATCGTCATGGACAACCGGAGGAGCTGGCGTCTTCACGTCCATGATTCCCTCTCGGACGCGCCGCCCGAAAGAGATGCAGTGTTGTTACTGATTGTGGTTATGACATGTGAATATTTCTTCACCGCATTGGTCACCTTCATGGAAGAGTTGAGGTCGACGTTGACAGATGCTCCTCCATGCATGATGTTTACATAAGTATCGTTGTCTTTGCAGTATATCTTTCCCACATGTAACTTGTCCGTTTAATCGTGAAGACGTGCATGCACGTATAGTAATGAGAAGGAACAGAGTTTATATATTTTCTGCTCTAAGCATGATTCGTACCCTGGTTGCTGGGTATACCAGCTGTGAGCCTAGCCATTCGGCTACACGCCTTCCTCAGTGGAAAAGAAGTTATATATGATGGTGATAACCCCAAGAGCAGGGATCACTGTAGCACCTCTCAATGTGGAAGTAGGGTATCGATCCGCAGGAGCAAGAAGGAAAAGTTATCTATTCCCTACAACTAAAGTGTCACAAGTTTTAGTTGATTATGCACTAAACAGGTTTAAAGAACAAGATGGTTGATTTAATGGATGAAGTTTAATGTAACAAAACAAGAATGTAAAAGTGTCCCAATCCTCTTCAATGCAAGAGGACAAGACAAATGTTTTCTCTTATAGGAACAATGGACATGGGTTCATGGTTTCACTCTCCTCTCTCTCTCAATCTATGGTGGTGATCATGTTATATATAAAAAGTACACACAATTGTCATGCTTTAATGGTAAACTTCTATGACGACTACATGTCCTAAAACACATAGTTGAAAAAAAAAATCATTTGTGTTGCTAGGTCACCCTCGTAAGGAGCGTGGTTGCTGTCACTCCCACATCATACTCTTCCTTTTTACCCCCAGATAAAGGATGTTGGGTGTATTTCACATGTCACTCAATACATATGCCGTTGTCACATAGGCCATCCCGTACCTACATACATCATACTTCATAATGGACAATATTCTAAACACTAGTGCAATGATTCATATTTCGTGTGCATGACCACATCTCTCTCATCTATCCACACTTGGTGGTGTCAATCACCTCATGACAAGGATAAACAAGGCATTATGCATAAATCAAACCATCACATGTATCATAGAATATCTCCAAAGTATGACAAACCATAGAAATCCCAACATGACGGTAAATGCATAACATAATATCATCTCATACACAATATCCACCATAGGAATTACAAAGATAGTTCCATAATCATGCAAGGCACATCATATGGACTTCAACAATGATCATACATAGAGAGATTGATCAAGTTACCACCACAAACCCAAAGTCCAGGGGGTGGACTACTCCCCCTTCATCATGGTGATGATGTTGGAGATGATCTTGCTGTAGATGTTGATGATGAACACGCCGGAGGGGGTGGAGCCCTCCGGAGGTGATTCCGGTGGCGTTTCCCCCCCTCCGATCTTCTCCGGCGGCAGCCTTCTGACTCTCTGTTTCGTGGTTTTTGTTTCTCGTTACCTCTTCGCGAAACTCCTCGGGGGACTATTTTTATAGACGTTTTTAGTCAAGACGAAGCCACGGAGACGAAAACGGACGGCATCGGAGCCACGAGGAATAAAAGAGGTGGTCCCACACGGCCAAGGAATCTGGCCGCGTGGGACCATCTATTTTCTTCCTCGGACTTCCTTTTTGCGGATCCTTGGCTCGTACGTCTTCTTATTTCCAAATATTGGGCCCCGTAAAATATTAGGTCATTTGGACGTCGTTGGTCCTGAAAGTCAAAAACATGGAAAAAGGGGTTTTCTGGTTCTGCAGGGTTAATTCCAAATAAATGGGGAAACTGTGAATTATCCCCTAAAATCATTATAAAACATAAATATAACCCATATATGATGCAAATAAGTTGGAATATCAAGTAATAAAATGTAAAGTTCATGTATGCATTTTACATGCATCAACATCCCCAAGCTTAACCATGCTCGTCCTCGAGTATGAAGGTGATAAAACTAACATGGACTTTGCATTTTAATACTACCAAAGGATATCAAAGATGATTACTATTGCTACATAGAGTCAAATGATTCATTCTTAAAAGGAGTAGCAATATGCAAGATAGTTATGAAGTGATATCAAGTATTCAATGAAGGATGTTCAATGATAATTCACAAAGTGTAACATGAAGAAAAAGTACTATGGACCACAAGTATGCATAATGAAAAGTAAGAACATCCTATAATGGTCATAGAGTATTGATGAAAATCTGAATATAAAAGGTGGACACTTTGGAAAGATATATATGAGTAGAGGTAAAGCATGATAAGTTTCATCTAACTTCCAAACTTTCTACTTAAGTTAATGATTGCAATGTGGTAATCCTTGGTGTCAAGCTCTCATTACCCCTATCATAGCATCTTGAATGATTAAGTTTAAAGTGAAAGCAAATATGAGTAGTGTGCTTGACAAAGTATAGGTTGAATGTCTCATGCCCCTTGAATACAAGTACCTACCCATGTGTTACTCAACTTGGGAAACAAAGCAAGTTCAAGTTAAATATCATTGTAAGTAATAATAGCATCATTAAGAGCGTCAACTGGGGTACCTCTTGTCCCAGGATATGGAACAAGCCCATATCAAAATGACAAGACAAACAAACAAATGAACAATCTCAACACCCTTTTTATTTACCATTGGATAGCTTTTTATTGTAAGGTGTATCACGAAGGTTCACCTAGTATGTAAGTAAATTTCCACCATGAATGCATGGCTTAGATTAGCGGCCCAGGCGTCTCTCTAACCATTTATACAAACTCATTTAAACTTGATTTATCTCCACATTTATTTCACCCATGATAAGCATCCATAAACAAAAGTACATGATATCAACTAAATGAAATGAAGAGCATGTTGAAAGCTTGCCATGTGACAGCACATATGAGCTAACTCCAACCAAGACATTTGTCAAGCCCACAACATCATAATTTTAATCACAATGGGTCATGTTTTATTAATGCAATAAAAGTAAAGTGTGCATCAAGTTCGAGAGAGCTCTATAACCAACTTTTCCCATAACAATCAATAACACAAGCATTTTCATTCAGAGGTATAGATAACACAAATATCATGATAAACATACTCGGAATAGCATAAAGCTAATAGGTAGATATGGTGGACTCACTGGAAAAACTTTGGTTGAAGGTGTTGGAAACAAGTTTTTACTTGTTGGAATTTTTGGGCTAGCAAGAGGGAGAAAGTTGACCATCTAAATGCATGCATGAGTGTCCATAGAACTAACCAATCCATGTTAAACAAAGTAAAGTAACATTCAGCATCAAAACATGAATAAAAGATAGCTCTTGATAAACTTTGCAAATTATACTCATTAAAAGCACATGAATCATGCAACTATATGTATCTTTTTGAATCAACTCAAACATCCCTTTCCCAATCTTTTAATAGCATCCAACTTAATTCAACCCAAATTTCCAGTAGCTCTCTCATATATAAATGATAGTGTGGTCTCACAAAATAAAAATCAAACCAAAACAAACAAAAAGACGCTCCAAGTTTATGCGATAAAGTGCATTGATCGAAAAACAGAAGTTAGACGTGTGCAAACCGAGAGTGTGTAGGTCCAGTGGGGTTGTCTTCACATCCCCAAGCTTATGGTCTTCACCATCCTTGGATAGCTCTTGGTGCATCTCCTCTAATCCCTGTGAAAAAACTTCAAAACACCGTTTCTCCCATTTCTTTTCTGTGGGGTGCATTAGTAGTGATAACAAATAGATTTCTTGCTGCATATAATCCTTGACAAAAATTCATATGAATGTCCAGAAAGTGTATAATGTTGTATGCCTACTCATAAACTCAATTGGATCAAAAAGATTCAAGTTAAAAGTTCAAAGCATGCATCAAACAAAATGGGACAGAATCTGTCCAGAAAAACAGCAGCAGCAAAACGTATTTTTCTACCCTACTAAACTTTGTCGAAAAATTCCGAAAAAATTCATGCATACAGAGGATGAAAAGTTGCAACTACAGTTCAAATATGAGCTCATTCGGAGTTACAGAATAGAATTAAAAATCATACCGTGCACAGATTCGTGCAGGAATAAAATCTCCGAATGCAAAGCAACTTTTCAAACCAAAATAGTAAAACTTGGCACTTTATTAAAAATTCAGAAACAAACTAAAAACTAAGTCTCTTGTTACAGCAAGAGGACACAAAGAAAATCAAAAAAAAAACAACCGGGTTGCCTCCCGTAAAGCGCTTTCTTTATAGCCATATAGCTAGGCTTACTTACTTGTATCAAGATGGTTGGAGTGAGGTGGCTTGGCATCCCCAAGCTTGAATTCTTGTACTTATTTGATATATGTAGGGTGAGCTAGGGGTAACATCCCCAAGCTTGAGTTTTGTCCCTCTTGATCTTTGTTCATCACCCTCAACTCTTCCACTTGAAAATTCTCTTTACACAAAACTCAACATAAAACTTGATTAGAGGGGTTAGTGTCTCCATAAATTAAATCCTCATAGGTACAGCAAAGACATATCATGAGTTGATTCTAAACATTAGCTACTGTTACTATGGTTGTGCATTGCTCTTTGATCAATAGAACTACACAAAACACAAGTAATGAGAGTAATGCAAAATAAAGACAGAATCTGTCAAAAACTGGACAGCCCGTAAAGAGTGAATTTTCAGAGGCACTTACGTTGCTCAAATCAGAAAATTTTGAACTAATGAAATGTGTATTAATAACTGAAGATTGCTGTCGTAAAATTTCAGGTCAAAATTCCTTTTCTGTGATTTTTAACATTTTTCGCAGTGAAGCTTAGGAATCTGTTTTCTGGACAGCCATGATAGTTTTAATGATGCTCACATAGGAACAAGAATTGAAATGCAAAAGAGAGCATCAAGAGAAAAATATGAAACACTTTTAAGTCTAACCCACTTCCTATGCATTGGGATCTTGTAAGAAAATAAATCATTGAAACACAAAGCAAGTAGCATAGGAAGATAAAACAAGAGCAATTTCAAGACTTTGAACTTAAAGAGAGGAAACGTAATAATATTGAAATGTTTAGAACCATGTTTTCCCTCTCATAATAACTTTCAGTAGCATCATGAATAATTCAACAATATAATTATGACATAAAGCATGTCTTCATGATCTACAAGCATAAAAGTATTAGTACTCTCCACATAAGTAAAATCCTTCTTAGTAATAGTGGGAGTAAAACATTCATAATCATCATTGTAATAATCATAAATGGGAGACATAGTATCCTCCCCAAGCTTAAATGATTGCAAGATATAACAAAAATAAATTTAAAGTTTAGTGCACACAAGAATAGAAACTTAAGCGCTACGCTCCCCGGCAACGGCGCCAGAAAAGTACTTGATAACCCCCAAGAGCAGGGGATCACTGTAGCACCTCTCAATGTGGAAGTAGGGTATCGATCCGCAGGAGCAAGAAGGAAAAGTTATCTATTCCCTACAACTAAAGTGTCACAAGTTTTAGTTGATTATGCACTAAACAAGTTTAAAGAACAAGATGGTTGATTTAATGGATGGAAGTTTAATGTAACAAAACAAGAATGTAAAAGTGTCCCAATCCTCTTCAATGCAAGAGGACAAGACAAAGGTTTTCTCTTATAGGAACAATGGACATGGGTTCATGGGTTCACTCAATCCTCTCTCTCATCTATGGTGATGATCATGTTATAGATAAAAAGTACACACAATTGTCATGCTTTAATGGTAAACTTCTATGACGGCTACATGTCCTAAAACACATAGTTGAAAGAAGTACATTTGTGTTGCTAGGTCACCCTCGTAAGGCTAGCGTGGTTGCTGTCACTCCCACATCATACTCTTCCTTTTTACCCCCAGATAAAGGATGTTGGGCTGTATTTCACATGTCACTCAATACATATGCCGTTGTCACATCGGCCATCCCGTACCTACATACATCATACTTCATAATGGACAATATTCTAAACACTAGTGCAATGATTCATATTTCGTGTGCATGACCACATCTCTCTCATCTATCCACACTTGGTGGTGTCAATCACCTCATGACAAGGATAACAAGGCATTATGCATAAATCAAACCATCACATGTATCATAGAATATCTCCAAAGTATGACAAACCATAGAAATCCCAACATGACGGTAAATGCATAACATAATACATCTCATACCACAATATCCACCATAGGAATTACAAAGATAGTTCCATAATCATGCAAGGCACATCATATGGACTTCAACAATGATCATACATAGAGAGATTGGATCAAGTTACCACCACAAACCCAAAGTCCAGGGGGTGGACTACTCCCCCTTCATCATGGTGATGATGGTGGAGATGATCTTGTTGTAGATGTTGATGATGAACACGCCGGAGGGGGTGGAGCCCTCCGGAGGTGATTCCGGCGGCGTTTCCCCCCTCCGATCTTCTCCGGCGGCAGCCTTCTGACTCTCTGTTTCGTGGTTTTTGTTTCTCCGCCACCTCTTCACGAAACTCCTCGGGGGACTATTTTTATAGACGTTTTTAGGTCAAGACGAAGCCACGGAGACGAAAACGGACAACATCGAAGCCACGAGGAATAAAAGAGGTGGTCCCACACGGCCAAGGAATCTGGCCGCGTGGGACCATCTATTTTCTTCCTCGGACTTCCTTTTTCGCGGATCCTTGGCTCGTACGTCTTCTTATTTCCAAATATTGGGCCCCGTAAAATATTAGGTCATTTGGACATCGTTTGATCCCTGAAAGTCAAAAACATGGAAAAGGGGTTTTCTGGTTCTGCATGGTTAATTCCAAATAAATGGGGAAACTGTGAATTATCCCCTAAAATCATTATAAAACATAAATATAACACATATATGATGCAAATAAGTTGGAATATCAAGTAATAAAATGTAAAGTTCATGTATGCATTTTACATGCATCAGATGGCACCAGCATGTTTAATAAAACGGGCCTTTTCTAAAAAATGCATTGAGCACCTGGATACCATTGCACCCATATGTAATTTTTTTAGGAAAAAAGGTAAAACAATTCCGAAATTGTCTTTCGCACAAACATTATCATGTACTATTGCACCCGTACAAAAAGTTTCACAAATATAACTTTCATTGTACCCTGCGTAAAAGATTTGGCTAAAATAGCGTTGTATACACGCTATATTCGTCAGAACTTTCATTTTTTTTCAGAAGTCAATGAGAATCATTTCCTAACCAATTTTTTTACACGAGTAGAATACGTGGTCATCTTTGAGCGTAAAATATTCGGATTTTTTACGGCATGTTTCGAGTTTCTATTTTTTTCCATATATCAGGTTCACTGGTACCCAGGGACGGAGGCAGGATACAGACTCAGGGGGGCCAACGAAGCTAACTTTCCAATAAGGAGGGGAGGGGGGGGGGGGGGCAAGCTAATCTCCATGTATTACACCATATAATCTACACTTAAACTGTTATTATCCCATGCTACATCATATGACGGGGCCCCTGGCCCCAGCTGCCCCCTAGCTCCGCCACTGCTGGTACCTAGATTCTACATGGTCGCATCCACCTTTTATTTGCTTGTGCTCTCTCGGTGTCACGAGCACGGCGGCATGGATTTTCGAAGCACTATGTCTTGCTTTGAAAAGTTAAACAATTTTCAGATGGGTTTAGTTAACGAAAACAATATCACATATGATATGCACTCGTAAATCTAATCATACATGATGAACTAGAATACCTAATGGATCCGCATACAGACAAAATACTAGTACAAACAGAGATATGAATATCACAAACGTGTCATCGAAAAGGTCACCATCACAGTGTTGTCAACACCATTTTCATTCTGACCCGTGATGATAAGAGAAAGTAGTCGCGTTCCAGAACTTACATGATCGGTCAATGCGAATGTAGTCGAATGTAAACGAGCAGTCGCGCCGAGACGCTCTACCAAAAACCTTGCCGCCTCCTGATAACCCACAAGTGTAGGGGATCGCAACAGTATCTTCGAGGAAGTGAAACCAAATTTATTGATTCGATACAAGGTGAGTCAAAGAATACTTATAAGTCTAAGCAGCCGAGTTGTCAATTCAGTCACACCTGGGAAAGCACTAGTAACAGAAGTGATGTGAAAGCAGCAGTCATATGAGAGCAATAGTAACAGTAGCAGCAACAAAAGTAACAGCGGAGTTAATGGTGCCAGAAAATAGTTGCTGGCTAAATATGGACCGGGGTTCCTAGCATTCACTAGAGGTAACTCTCCAAACAAAAGAACAAGTGTTGGTAAACAAATTACAGTTGGGCAATTGACAAAAGTGAAACTAACTCATGATAGATATCTAGTTCATAAATCATACGTAGGGCATGTTTTCCATATATAGTCATACGTGTTTGAAACAAGAAACTTGCATGACATCTTTTGTCCAACCATCCCGTTTCAGCGGGACCAATCATGGAACCTAAATGGTAATTAAGTTACTCCTTTTAATAGAGCATCGGAGCAAAGCATTAACACTTGGTGAAAACATGTGATCGTCAAGTCACAGCCATCCCCTCCGGTTGTCCCAATTGTTGTCACTTTGGGGTCTCCGGTTCCGGACAGCAACATGTGCAACAACTTGTAGATACAGTCTAAAGCAACAATTATACTTTAAATCTAAGATCATGTCACTCGTGCACTAGTGACAAGCAATGAACACAACTAGATTGCAGCAACAATAATTCACAAACATCATGGATAGACTGATCATAATGTAACAATTCATCGGATCCCAACAAACACAACACCGATTACATCAGATGGATCCCAATCATGTAAGGCACCTCATGAGATCATTGTATTGAAGAACATGGGAGAGAGTACCATCTAGCTACTGCTAGAACCCGTAGTCCATGGGAAAACTACTCACGGGGCATCATGGAGGCGGTGGCGTCGAAGGAGAAGGAACTAGGGGTCAATCCTCGTCCCGGCAGGGTGCCAGAACAGGAACTTTTGACCGCCGAATTAGTGTTTTTGGTGGCGGCGGAGCTCTGTAACTTTTCTGGAGAAATCTTTCGGCGTGCGTGAGTTTTAGGTCAGGATGGTATTTATGGGCGAAGAGGCAACGCAAGGCGATGGACGAGGTGTCCAAGTGGGACCCAGGAGCAGTTGACCCTGGACCACGCCTGGGGGTCGTCTGGGAGCTGTGGGCTCCTTCTTCAGCTCCCCTTCTGGCTCCCGGGTCTTCTGGCGAAAAAAATTCTGTAATTTTTCGGATTTTTCTGAGCACTTTGAATTTTGGACCTTTTCTGCAATGCACAGACATAGTAAACAGAAACTGGCACTGGGCACTGGGTTAATAGGTTAGTCCAATAAAATGTGCCAAAATGATATAAACACATGTGGCTTTGTTATAAAACAAGCATGGAATATCAAAAATTATTGATACGTTTGAGACATATCACCTCCCACCCGATGCAGATTCTCTAGGGTTTTCAGAGGCCAACACTATTGGACTCATAGCTTAAAAAACTGAACCGGTAACTATACCAGTGAGGCCATTGATTCAGATTTTCACCGGTTGGACCGTTGCCTCAACGGTTCATTGGCGACAAAACGAAATAATTTAGCTAATTTTAAAATTTTGAGTTTATATCAAATGAATATACAGCATGTTGCTATCCTAGTGGTTATATTGTGCCTTTAGTATGCCTTTCCTCAAGGTCAAGGGTTCAATCAGTTTACACACATTTTTCTATTTTTTTTGTTTCTTTACCAAAATACCAATGCACCTTAAAATACCGGAGAAGGCCTGCTACGGTTCTTGGTTTTTTTTGTCTGCTCGTATGTCCGATCCAATTTTCGCCAAAGGAAGTCATCACAACCGTCATACTATGAAAGAGATCTCTGAAGAACGTGCCAAGCATGCACATTCTTATTGACACATATACCCAGAGTTGGTGCGCAAAGCAAACAAATTAACTTTCATAATACATTCTCTAACTTGAACTTGATTCATGTGATGAATGTTGCGTGGTGGCGGGGTGAGGCAATTCAAGTCGAGTGAGAGAGCACGCGTTGTTGCTCTCTTTTCTCATATTACAAGGACACAATTTGTCACGCCGACGCACACGGTTGCGACGTCAGTCTCTATAAGCTACAGTAGGAGAGTGCCTCGAGGCCACTGTCCTGAAAAAAGGACAGGGCTTAGGGCGTCTCCTAGGCTTGGACGGTAAGTGGGACGATCCTTGGCCCTTGTCGAGCGTGGGCACATTTGAAGTTAAGTGCTCAACCCATGTTCAACTAAAGGGTCCTCTTTTAATTTTTGCCCTAGCCCTTCCAAACATGAGGGCCGCACTGACAAGGCTTGCCTTCCGGCTCTCTCAGGCGACGACGAGGGGAAGGGAGGACGAAGAGAAGTGGTTCCCTAGGGTTGCATCGTCACTCGAGTCGCCATAAGAGGAGTGGCGCACGGCAGCGTCTACCGAGTCATGTTTTTAATCGCCCACTACATTTATTGACCCGACTAAAGCAAATTAAAATTCCTAATTACTTGTTCATGCAGTTGGATGATTATTTCATCTCGACCACACCCTCTCGCTACCGCACGGTCTCCTTCCTCCTCACCATAGCGTCTCGATCTTCCACTGCCACCATCTGAGCCAGAACCGCTAAAGTTGCGGCTGGCCAGGCGGAGGCAAACAATAACATTAGGGTTGGGGGTCGTCGACGTCGGAGAGGAAAGTGGTAGACGGTTCGGCCAGTGCGGCGGCGCTACTCTCCTCTCCTACGGTCGGCGGGGACCCTTTCCTCTTCTTCTCCTTCGGCGCTCAACTTCTTTTCTTGTCCGGGTGCGCTCAGCTTCACCAACTAGCGCACGGGCACACGCTAGACGGGTCCATTAAAATCGCAGAGAAAAGTTTTTTTTTTTGAGAGAATCGCGGAGAAAAGCTGAAAGGAACTAAAAGCACCTCTCGTGGTTTAACATGACACAAACCGAAGGAAATGATGATTACGCCAAGGAAATCTCACCCGAAAGCGATCCGGCGTCACGCTGCCACCGAGCTAGCACTGAAGTCTGCATACATACATCTTTCTCTTTTCGACGTAAACTCTGCTTACATACATAATAGTAGTACGACTGTACGAGGACAATGCGATCATCTTCTCCATTAAAAGACAGAGCGGAAACGGTCGCTCGAAGGAGCAATCCATTTTTCTTTCCCTACCAAGATTTGATTGATTAATTTCACGCGGGCGAGCCGTTAAACAAGGCCAGGAAGGGGAGGGGAGCGGCGGTAACATCCGTCGTCATGGACTCGCGCTTCGGCTTCCGCTTCTCCTCCGGGGACGTGGTGCGTTGGCTCATTGGTTTGTTTCCCCCTCTTCTGCCTCCCTTTCCTTTCATTGATCGATTCTGGTCGACGCAGAGGTCGGGGAGCTCGCTGACGGTGGGGGAGCGGCTCTGCGCTGCGTTCATGCCTTTCGTCTGCGTCGTCGAGGCCGTATTCTTCGCCCTCACCGACTGCCTCGCCGACATCTGCCCTTCGCACTCCTCCTCGTCGCGCCTGCGCAGAGACCCCTCCACTTCATCCGTCTTCCTCACGGCCAAGAAGAGCCACAACCAGCACCACCTTCTCCGCCGCCGCGTCGGGCCGGGCTGCACCACCCCGGACTTCCGCAACCTAGCCCTTCTCGCCGACGAATCCAGATGCTGTATTAAACGCCCTCTTTTTTTCCCCCACGAGTTACTCGTTCATTTTGCAATGTGGTTTGATCCGATTCTTTTAAAATCTGTAGTCTCTGTCAACGAGGTGGAGGCGCTTTTCGAGCTCTACAAGAAGATCAGCTGCTCCATCATCAACGACGGCCTCATCCACAAGGTACCCCTCCCCGACAAAACGCTTACATGTGGCGTGCTCTGGAATCAGTTATTGTGAGATCAGTACTTTTGCTTAATTATCACTGTTCCTAAAGTAAAGGGTTGGTTTTACGGTAATTAAACTTCAATCCACGTTCTTTCTTGTGGATAATTGGGGTTTCAAGGCTTCAGTCTGAAAGAAATGGGTGTTCTTGGGCTCATGGACAGCGACACTTTGATTGATATTGATGATTGTTTAGCATTTCCTTCTACGAGTGCGATGTGCAACTTAGTACATCGATCACAATCGCACGCAAATGGATCCTCACATGACCGGTACACACGCGAGTATTATATAATTGGGTTGACAGCCCATAGAATGTTTGCTTGTATGTTTTCCATGTCAGCAAGTTGTGTGGCTTCCATGTGCATCTACAGTTCTACACCCTTAATGCCTGCATCTCTGTGTATTTGGTTGTCATGTTCCTTCTTGTGTCACCTGTAGTGATCGTACAAAATGATGATTGGGGGAGTATGGAGTGATTAAGTTTTTTTATGAAGCTAATGTTGTAGTACTTTCGCATTTTACTTGACTGATGTGCAGGTCAAAGTTTGCAGTAAAATATTAAGTTTATATTTCAACACTAACTCTTATCGGTGGACATGTAACATGTTGGGATGAAAAACACTAGTGGCTTAAAACATTGAGAGCCACATCTAGTTTCATATTACGATTGAAAGTGTCAGTTTTTTCCTTATCTGTTTTGTCTGCTAAATTATTTTGAAGGAAGAACTGCAGCTAGCATTATTCAAGACTCCTAGTGGGCAGAATCTTTTATTGACAGGGTGAGTGTTTGCACAATTTTCTATCTTGAAATGCTGCTAAGTTCGTTATGTCCCATATCAAATATAAATATCTGAAATCTTCTTCTGATTATTATGAAATTATTCACATCTCGCATTGCTCCACGAAATAACACGGACACACAACTGAAGTTGTTCTCTGCAATCCAGGTTTTTGATTTGTTTGATGAAAAGAAGAATGGAGTAATAGAGTTTGACGAGTTTATTCATGCTCTCAGTGTCTTCCATCCATGTGCACCTGTGGAAGACAAGATTAATTGTAAGTATGGTTCTTGCTGAAATTATACCCATATTGATTTGTTGATATATATATTTACAGGGTCATCTCTTTCTGGATTGTTTTTTTCAGTTGCATTTAAGTTGTATGATTTGAGACAAACCGGTTTTATTGAGCGTGAAGAGGTTAGTTCATTATCATGTTCAATTTCTATCTGTATTATGCATGTAATTCCTCATTTAAGGGTTTATCCTTGGCAAGATTATCCATTTGCGTGCCTATTTTTTAGGTCATGCAAATGGTCATTGCCATTTTGATGGAATCTGATGTGAAATTGTCAGATGAGCTTCTTGAGGCCATCATTGACAAGGTAATCAGTCATTTGCTTAGGTTTCTCTGGTTAATTATTTTAATTATTTATTACATGGATGTAAGTTTTGACTTAATGTTTCAGACATTTGAAGATGCTGATACAGATAGGGATGGAAAAATCAGCCAAGAAGATTGGAAGGAATTTGTACTGCGGCACCCCAATCTATTAAAGAACATGACTCTACCCTATCTAAGGTTCAAATCTGAAGGCTGCAGCTAAATCCTTGCAAATATTGTTTGTAAATTATAGCCAACATGTTTTATATGAATACCCAAAGATTGGTTGGTATTTTCTTAAAAAACCAGTTTCATGTTTACTGATTTCTTGTCCATTTCATAATTCAGGGACATCACAACAGCTTTCCCAAGTTTTGTCTTCAACACGGCGGTTGAAGACTGAAAGATTGTAAGATTCCTACCTGACGGTGACAAGTTAGCTGATGATTACGTCAGCATTCTCACTGAATATTGGGATGCTGAGAACCAGAATAGCCACGATCATTTACTGAAGAAGTTGCCACCGGTACTGTTGATTGACGACGGCCATCTGAGAATTGAATCCATGGGCGGCAAACCAAGGGTCATGACGGCAAATAGGCAATGAACCAAAGGTCATGACGGGGAACTGGCATTTCCAAACTTGTATATACATTACTCCTTCAGCTCTGAAAAACTCAGGAGAAAGTGTTCATATGCACGCTTGTAGGAGGGAATTCAAACAAAGCTCCTAAAATAGCAGCCAGTTTTGGAATCAGCAGTTAGTTTCTGCAAGTGCCATCCTGCTTAATAGGCTATCTTCTGAATAATACAGATTTGCATCGATCTGCTTCTCAAGGAACATGTAATGCCTGAACTTTGATTGCTGTAATATTTGAATCGATCTGCTTAATTCTCGAGGAACATGCAATGCATGAACTTTGATTGCTGTAATTTTTTAATTAGAAGAAACCTTCCTGAGACGCGTACTTTTGCTTGGCGATAGTTACAACATAGTGCCAAATAACCTGCCAAATGTTCTCTCATGGACTAATCATTCCATCTGTGATAGACACAGCAAGTAGACGTTATTTTATAGGATCTCGAAGCGTTTGCTGTTCTTTGGATTATGCAAGGGACAGTTCTTTATCTATCTATTTATCTAGCAATGCTAATCATTGACGTGAAGTAATGTAAATTTATTTCGATCGGGATAAGATTGCAGGTCATGCCGAGTGATTTCACTCCTTTCAGAAAGCGAAGTTGCGGTAATCACCAAATTGCTGCACCATCGTGTGAAGAAGGCATTCTGCCTCCTTGAACAGATCCAGATGGCCCACTAAATCGTGCATCCTCAGTAACAACAAACTGTTTTGGTGATACCAACGGTTGAAACATCATTAGTAACCATTCGAAAAAAAAACATCTTTTTTTTTGCGTAACACAGTACAACACAGACGCTCACATACACGCGCATACACTTATCCCTATGAATGCACACACGCACATCCTACCCCTATGAGCACCTCCGAGTGACTGAGCCAGCGGATCAAGCTTGAGATTGACGAAGTCACCACGGGCGCCTCGCTATCGATGGGAACGTCACCTCCCACTGAAAAATATTTCGTCTAAATGAGAAACACCAGCGTCAAACCTGGGGTTTGAACTCTGGTGGGCTGGAGGTACAACCACCCTCCTAACCATCCTACCACAGGCAGGTTCTCCAAAAAAAAAACATCATTAGTAACACTAATCAGCATGAGTAAAAAAGTAACATTAATCAGCAAATTGGCATTATGCAGGATATATATGGGGAAATAATAATAGTTAGGGGTGTAAACGGATAGGATAATTTCCGCACCGAATCCGTCGCCGAATCCGTTTTAAAGAATCCATATCCGGTTTCGAAGAATTTGTCGGATAAGGATATCCGATTCCGAACTGAACACCCGGATACGGTATAGGATATGGTACGAAAAATAGCATCCGAATATGGATTATCCGAATATTAGTTAGGATTATCCGATGGTTATAATCCGAATAATCCGATTTTCTACCGAAATGTCTAAACTAATAGAGAACAATTTGTATTTAGTGAGTTGTGGAGCTCATTTGTTGAACAACGACTCCCTTGCATGGTCATTCTACATACTATGGAGTATAACTTTGTTAGATTATTATGTTGTTGAGCTATTATTTTTGGTTATGTGGCTTGATGATATACATTGCGCATACCGATCCGACTAATTTTATTTCCGCCCCGAATCCACTCCGTTTCCGTTCCGAATCCGTGATTATATCTATCCGCCCCCGAATCCGCAACCGTTCATTATCCGATCCGATCCGAATCCGAGAAAAAAATATGGCAAAGAATATGGTAGAGGTAAAATCCGATCCGATCCGATCCGTTTACACCCCTAATAATAGTACATAGTTAAGGTAAGTACTAGCCCCTAGTACGACGCAAATGGTGCATGTGACATCACACGTTTTGTGATAAGAACAAGGAAGATTAGGGACGACCTAGGTAAGGTACTATCTGAGTATACTTACCATACACGTTCCTAATCCAGTTCATATCTCTTTCTTTTTTTTACGCCGTTACCGTAGGGGAAACCCTACGGTGTAGTTGTACCACCAAGGATTGGCATTCTGAATATCATATTACTGGTTGGATGAGGACCAATCATAGCGTACTAGCTTGGGCGGTTGTACCATGCTGCACAACAGAGATCAAACCTTTTGACGAAATAGGCCGTAGCCTCGCTATAAAAATAGCAAAAACCGATATAACCACCAGTTTCACAATGCTGGTGCAACAGCAAACATACACCCACAGAAAAGAATGGAGACATAGGCGGATTGACTGGCTACAGTGACTCGTAACCGCTACGCCCTCTCTGACGAAGTACCACCACGCTCTTAGCACTGGATCAAGTACCAAGCAGCACGTTCAAGAAGGCATGCGTACGCTGCTGCTCGGACCAGCGCACTGATCCTAGGGTTTCCCCCGGTACACTGAGGGATGCGGACGAAGGGTAGCCACGACGCCCTTCAGGAAGGGATGATGCCACCCAGAAGCGGCATCCCGTCGGTGTCGATCGAGCCAACAAGGATTTCTCCTGAAACCCTATCCACAACCCTCGGATGATCCGTCGCACCGAAGCCCCACAAGACGAGGCCTTGCCACCACCAAACTAGCCGCCCACCAACAATCGCCACCACGGTCACGGAGCCAAGATCGCCGTTGCACCGAAGCCGCCATCCCGAGGCTGCAAGACGGAGGCAGGGGTAGTATGAACCGGGGTCAGCGGCACCACGGCCGTGCGGCAGGGAACGCCTCCACCGCCAAGGGCGGTAGTCGACCGGACTCAGCAGCAGAGCACACTAGTTCCCGTTAGGTCCGGCCAGGACCATCGGGCCCGTAAAGCCCCGTGGAGGCACACCAGTCCCAAAAGGATCCAGCTGGCCCCAGATCGGGCCCGTAAAGCCTGTCGCCGCGCTGCAATAGGCCGGTCGCCGACGCCGCTGCCCCCTGCACCATCCACCTCGCCGTCATCTGCAGTGTGTGCGTCAGGGAGGGCCAGCCCGCCCCGGCCTAGATGGGCCCGATGGCCCAGATCTGGGCCGCAAGGCTCTGTCGGCCCCGCCCGAGCACACCGCCGCCCGCCCTTGCACTACCCGCAGGGCCAGGCATCACCACGGGAGAGCCACCATCCGGCCAAAGCTGGGCCACCACCGCCCTAGGTCACACCTCCTCCGGAGAGACACGCCCCGCGCGGCTTCCTTCAAGCGTGGGTAGAGGAGCACCGCCGCCGTCGGCACCGCCCGAGACTCGCTCGGAGGCTCGCGCCGATGGCAGCGGGAGAGGAGAAGCGTGAGGGAGCGGGCCGCGCGGAGAAGGACGAGGGCCGCGACCGGGCGCCACGTGGGCGGCGCGGAGGTTTGATGCCCTTTCTGTCTTGCCAAGGTGAACCAAAGGTAGAAAAGAAAACATACATGTTGATTGCGAGGCGCGAGTGATTACTTATGAGATGGCGTGCCTGAGTATGTTTTCTTCTTTCGAGGTTGAACCCCGGCCTCTGCATCAGAATGATGCACATAACTTTTTTTTATAATAATAAAAACACAAGTCTTACCAAAAAAATACATCAATCAATCGGAAGCTACCTTCTCGACGACAATTATCACTACACCGAAAAACATGATGAAGGGGGTGAAACTGATCGGAACCATTTGCCCAGACCTACAAGCGTGCGTGAGTATGCGGATGTCTACGCTATGCTCTAATATTTCCGAAAATATTAGGCCTCTCCTAGTGCTCCAAACTGGCCACACATATAGCTAAGACTAGCCATAGTGAATATAGGTAGTAACGTGCATATTTATGCAATACCAACTAGAAATATTGGTGAATGACTAAATGAGGGAAAAAGACGATGATGTTAACATATTATATTACCAACCTAATAAAAATAAAGTCATCTAATATGATACTACCTCTATAATATTTTGCACTATGAAGATAATAACATAGAATAGTCATATGCATAGCACTAACACTAGTATAAGTTACTATGCATTATAACCAGCCTAAGGCGGCACATACAACTATTGTCATAAGGCTGGCCCTAAGCGAAATCTGAAGTGGCACAACAAAACGCTACGGTGACCGTGCAGCCCGTTAAATGAAAATGACTAAAATAAAACAAAACACTTCAAACCGAAAATCGTAGCTCCCGAGTTCCAGCGACCCCGTTTTCTATTTTTTTTTCAAAAAAAATATCTTTTTAGGTCGCCAAACATTCCGAAAACACATACAAGTACTGATACATGTCTAGTGTGTACGACCAAATTTGCATCAAAATATATTTTCATTTGTGCTCTGTAAATAAAATACAAATGTTCTAAGAAAAAATGAGTTATTGTTTTGCTTTTCAAATGCATGATTTTGTGATTTTTTTGCAGCCTACGATAGAATGTATAATCTAACAAATACAAATATGCCATATACACATATATTTATAGATTTTTTGAAACTTCAAAATACCATTTTTCAAATTTTTCGAAATATCGAGATCACTATAACTCGGAGGCAAAACACCTCACTCCATTTTAAACCTTGTATATATCGAGAAATTATGTCTAAACACCAATCATCCAATAAGACGATCCTAAAAAGAATCTTAGAAACTACAACTTTGTCGGATTGAGCAAACATGCCTGGCTGCGATGTCGGGTGATCAGACATGACTGGTTGGATTAGCATGTCATATTCCTGCGCATTTTTTCGTGAACTCCACACCGATAATCATGGGACATGGGATTTGAGGAATATGTGAAAGCGAAGGATGGCAGTCACCGGTAGTTGCGTCCGTAATCATTAAGAACTTTTTGAAACCATGTGTTGAGTATATAATGTTGTAATTAGATTACTTGTATGTCAAGTCACCCATGTACTCATATATATGTGTTTTGCACTTGATCAATAGAATCAAGAGTTGCAATCATATTCTCTACATGGTATCAGCCTAACTACGATCTCTCTCCCCCTCGCAACCCTAGCGCGCGCCGCCGCCCTTCCTCCTCCTCCAGCCGGCCGCCGCCTCCTCTCCTTCCCTTCCGCGCGCCTCCCTCTCCCGAGTGTTGCGCCTCCCTCTCCACCGCGCGACGTCCCACCTCGCTGCGCCACCCTCCCCTCTCCAAGCCTTCCGCCACCCCAACCCAAACCCTAACCCTAATCCCTTCCGCCGCCACCACCCAACCCCTGCGCCATGTCGTCCCTCTCCAACTCCAGCAACCCGTTCGCCTCCTCTAGCTCCGACTCCCCGCCCCCAACCCGGCCTCCTTCCGCGATGTCCACATCTCCGAGCACGTCCCCGTCAAACTTTCCCACACCGCCGCCAACTTCTTCGCCTAGAAAACCTACTTCAATCTCCTCTTCCGCGAGTACCACCTCACCGATCACGTCGATGGCTCCACCGACTTCCTCACCATGCGCCGCGACGCCGACTGGATGGCGGTCGACGCCACCATCAGCCGCTGGCTCTTCAGCACCGTCTCGCCGGACATCTTCCATACTGTCGTCCGCGATGGCGATGACGCCTACACGGTGTGGACCAAGATCAAGGGGCTCTTCACCAACAACAAGCTGCAGCGGGTCGTCTTCTTGCAGCAGGAGTTCTTCGGCTGTCACCAGAATGACCTCTCCCTCGACGCCTACTGCCTGCGCCTCAAGACCCTCTCCGACGAGCTCAACGATTTGGGGTTCAAGATCGGCGACGAGATCCTCCTCTCAACCCTCACCGCCGGTCTCGGCGACCTTGGCACCGCCGCCTCCAACCTCACCCTCATGGCCAACCCCACCTTCGAGCGGGCGATCGACTACCTCCGTCTTGAAGATCGGAGACTGAAGAACTGCGCGCCAACGTCGCCCATACCGCCCTCGCCGCCGATGTCGGCCGCGACGCTCTTGCCCCACGCCCTCCTTCCCCTACGCCCCCCGCCCCTACACCACCACCACCACACTTGCGTCGTCGACGCGGTCGCGGCGACGGCGGCGGCAACGGGGGCGGCAACCTGCAGCCCACCCCACCTTGGAGCGGTGGCCACAACCCTTGGACGGGGGTAGTCCACGCCTACACCATGCCGGTACCCCGCGCGCCTGCCCCAGGCTCTTCACCCCGCGTCCGCCGGCTCATCAGGCCTTATACGCTGCCCAGCAGCCCGGCTATGCTGCTGCGCCTCCTCCTGGCTACAGTGGCCTCCTCGGCGCCGCCCCGGCCTCCTACGACCCAGCGCTTTACACCGCCCTCCAGCAGGCGCCCCCGCCTTCCACCTACGCCGGTGGCGGTGACTGGTTCATGGACACTGGTGCCTCGGCTCACATGGCTGCTCACCCCGGTAACCTCTCCCATTCATCCCCCACTTCCACCTCCTCTCGTATCATTGTTGGTAATGGTGCTAGTCTTCCTATTTCTCATATAGGCTCCACTTCTTTTCCTTCCACCTCTAAATCATTGTCTCTCAATAATGTCATAGTCTCTCCACATCTTGTTAAAAATCTAGTTTCTGTTCGTCAACTTTCCCGCGATAATTTCGTAACTGTTGAATTTGACGTTGTTGGTTTTTCTGTTAAGGATGGCCGTACCCGGATGGTGCTCCACTGATGTGAGATCCCCGGTGACCTCTACCCTGTTCTCCACTAGCGTCGACCTTTGGCATGCTCGTCTTGGTCATCCCAGCTCCACCACACTACATCAAATAATGAGGGATTTTTCTTTTTCATGTAATAAAACGGAAGCTCACACCTGCGAAGCATGCCGTGTAGGCAAACATGTTCGTCTCCCTTTTAGCAGTTCTTCCACAGTTGTGTCTTTTCCTTTTTAGTTAATCCATAGTGATGTTTGGACCTCTCCCATACCTAGTAATTATGGCTTTGTTTATTATCTTGTTATTATGGATGATTATTCTCACTTTGTATGGGCGTTCCCTCTTCGTAAGAAATCTGATGTTCCCGCCACTCTCATTGCGTTTTCTCCTATGTCTCCACGCAATTTGGTCGCCCTATCCTTGCTCTCCAAACTGATAATGGCAAAGAATTCGATAACCTAGTCATTCGCACCCTCCTCTCCACCCACGACACCATCTTTCGCCTCACCTGTCCATATACCTCCCAGCAGAACGGTCGGGCTGAACGCGTCCTCCGCACCATTAACGACTGCGTTCGCACCCTACTCTTCCACGCCCATGTCCCGCCCCCTTTCTGGCCCGACGCCTTAGCCACCGCCACCATGCTCATCAACATTCGCCCCTGTCGTACCCACTGGAACTATATATGCGCCCCATCATCTCCTCTTCGGCTCTCCACCATCCTACAATGATCTCCGGATCTTCGGGTGCCGCTGTTATCCTAGTGTCGCCGCCACCGCCCCTCACAAACTCGCCCCTCGTTCCCTGCCATGTGTCTTCCTCGGTTACCCGGCTAACACCAAAGGATACCGCTGCTACGATCCGGCGTCTCACCGTGTCATCACCTCCCGACACGTTTACTTTGATGAGCTATGTTTTCCCTTTGCACAGGTTCCTCTGGCTGCCGCTTCTCCCTCTCCTGAGGTCGAGACTCCATGGAGTCGTGTCCCTCCAGCCCTCCTCGCGCCCCCTGTGGTGCTGCCGGCAGCACTGACCGCGCCTCCACCTGCGTTGCCCTCAAGTTCGGACTCGGGCACCACCTCGCTGTCTGCGCCACCCTCGAGCATCGACTCAGGCGCCGCTGCCGCCGTTTCACCCTCGAGCGCCGTCTCAGGTGACGCCGTCGCCGCCACGCCACCCTCGGCACCGGCTTTCGTGGGTCCAGCCACTCGCGCTTGTTGTCGTGGGTTTGTCACGTCAGATGTCATGGAGGACTTCGTAGGTGTGGGATTTGCGCGAGTCAATCGTCTCCGAGCTTGGGATCGCAGGAACAAGGACGAACACAGATTTACCCAGGTTCGGCCCCTCAATGTGAGGTAAAGACCTACTTCCTGCCTACCCTAGCTTGGTATTGATATGATATATGTGGTGTTACAATGGAGGCGATCCGATCTGGGAACTCGCCGTAAGAGCTAGGGTTTTTGGCTTGACTGTCTAAGTCCTGCGAGTCCTCTTTATATACACAGAGGCTCGCTAGGTTACAAAGGAAACTTCCTCCACAAGGAATACATCGACTGGAACCTACTCGGAGACTAACTCCTCCTCACGTCTTCCAGGATATGTCTTCTAGATCCTTCTCCTTGTGGTGGTACGATATTGGGCTTGCTTTCATGCAGGCCTTTATTGTGCGAGTAAGTGAGTCGCACTTTATCAAATATGGGCCGCGGGTTAATCTACAAAGTATTCCCCCGACATTAGCCCCCAAGTTCAGCTTGGACTTCGGATGAAGGCTTCTTTGTCTTATTGAACTGTTGAACCGCTCACATGAATGTCCCAGCTGAACTCCAATTTTTGTATCGCCATTTGCGACTTATAACCTTCTTAGCGGCTCAAGGGCGCGACTCATCTGGTCGTGCCTGTTGGTTTTCAGATCTGAGCGTCTTCCGCGCCTGGGCTTTTTAGTTTGGCCCATCGGCCTCCCTGGCGCTCTACTTCATTACGCCGCCGCTACTCTTCTCCGCCGCCTTTGGTTCCGCTTCTTGCGCTTGCAATCTTCTGGCGAAAATCCCCTTGGTTGAAAAGATGTCTCGCCGTAGCTGCAACTGGGAAGGCTCGTGGATTGATGAGGTATTTTTGGAGTCTTTGGCCGCTCGCGGCCTTCTTCCTCCGAGGGATCAATGCGAATGGCGCGCCGCTGGCGAGGAGATAATTCCCGATCCGCAGCCAGGAGAAGTGGTGATTTTTGCGGAACACGTCGAGCGCGGATTCAAGCCCCTGGTTCTCTCTTCTTTCGCTCCCTGATGCAGCGGCTGGGTCTTCGCCTTCATGACATCGGTCCCAATTCAATATTGCAAGTGAGTAACTTCCACGTTTTGCGAAGATTATTTAGGCGTCTCTCCTTCAATAGACTTCTGGCTCGCTCTCTTTGGCTGCAATAGTCAAAAAGAAGCAATAGATGCTCTTTCCTCCAATGTGGCGCCATATCTTTCCAACGCCGTAAGGGTAGTATTTTCCCAAAGCTAGCCCTTGCCAAAAAAGTTAAGGACTGGCAAAGAACTTTCTTTTACTGCAAAGATACTTCTCCTGAGGGCGAGATTCATCTCCCCCTTGGTCTCCACTTCCTTTCGAGGCTACCTCTGCTTTGTCTTCCAAGCCCGATCCTTCTTCGTTGCCCTCCATCGAGATTCTTTTAGATAAGGTGAGGGCGCTGACGCTCCATGGCCTTACCGGATTGGATCTTATATCTTGCTGGACCAAATGGCGAATTCAGCCCGTGAGTCGCCGTCTGCGACTTATGGTGGATTTCACCTGTCATGCGATGACGTTGATCGTACTTGCCCTGAAGATTGGGACAAAGGGGAGTGGATAAACTTCATTCGCCGAGTGACGAACGAGGACATTGACTCGTATGATAACGTCGGTCTTGCTCCTTTCTGGGCTGAACACAAGCCTTTTGTGGTAATTATTCTTGTAACTTTTTCCTCTAGGATTCCTTCAAAGTTGACTATTTCTGACGTTGATTCTCTTTCAGATCGATCCCTACTTTTGGACTCTCCCATCCGAAGAGGAGACCGGCTCAGGCCAAGAAACCACTGTCAAGTCCAGAAGAAGTCGCTGATCCTGGCGAGGAAATGATTGCACATGGCACTGTTTCTGAGCCTGGTGGTAGCACATCTGAAGAGGAGCAACAAATGGCCAACGCTCTTTTGTCCACGGCTCCAGGCACATCTTTCCTGGCGCTTCCTGAAGTACCTCGCAGGTCCTCTAAGCGTCTTCTATCTGAGAGCTCAGAAGATCCCTCGCAACCTGAGAAACGTCGCAAGGCCTTGGCGTTGCTTGTGGATATCAAAGCTGCCAAATCTTTAAAACTTGCTAAGCCTGACAGCGCTGTACTTTCCTCCGAGCCTGCGGTGAAGAATTGCCCCTCGACAAGTTCGGGTATTTCCTTGTGACATTCTTTTCTTTGTATTCATGTGTCTCCATGAAGGGTTGTTTATTCACTGCTGTTTTTTCCGTCCCGTAGGCTCAGACCTGCAAGATTTGTCTTCTCCTTCTTCTGGTTGCCTGATGAAGAGCGTCCGTATTGCTTCTGGGTAAGACTTGCTTTCCTTTTATGGCTGTGCACTGCCACTTTGGTCTATAACCATCAATATCTTGCAGGGCCATGGTTGGAGGAGATACAAAGTCTACCTCCTCCACTGCTCTTTCTCAGCCAACCACGAGTGAAGATGATGTTGCTGGCGAGAACATGGGAACTAGCGATGGCGCGACTTATCTGAAGCCTTTTTAGAAGAGGGTATTGCCGATGCGGCTCCTGCCGTGGTTCCAGTCGCAGCGCCGTCTGCGACTCCTAATGTTGATGGGATGCCCTTCAAGTTGGAGCTCCTATTTCTGAAGCGGCTGACCTCCCAAGCGCTAGTAGTTCCAAATCAATTGCGGATGCCATAATCGATGCTGGAGATAAGCACGCTGCTTTATTGCGCGACCTGGTTGAACAATTATCTTCAAGTCGCCAGGTACGCATACTGTAGCCCCCAAGGATCAAGACCTTGTGTCAGTTGCAGGGTGTTGATTCTTTCTTTTCTCCAAGTTTGAGCCCCCAAGTACCTTTCAAAATTGCTTATATTTTTCTGTTTACTCGCAGCTTGAGCTTTCCTCGCTTGCTGCCTGACGCAATGAAAGTCAAGGGCATTTCCTTAGATAAGCCTGAAGTGACGCGATCTGCCTTGGGACATCATAGCGAGATCATTAAGAACCAAGCGCAAGAAATAAAGATACTCAAAGATCAACTTGACTCCTGTGAAGAGCAATTTAAAGAGCTCGAAGCAGATTCCAAGCAGCGACTATGGAGAAGGATGAAGTGATAAAATCCTTGCGAGAGGGGTTGAATCTCAAATCTGAGCTGCTTGATCGGCTGAAAGGAGACCATGCGAGGGAGCTCGCCGCGCGAGATGAAAAATATAACTCGCTGCTCAAGGCTTTTGAGGGTTTTGGATCTGCTGTTAAATCAGCCATTCTGCAACTCGCCGGTACATCCCTAGTCCTTTGTCTCTTGATCATTTACATCTGGGTGACCATCATGAGTTGCTGATTTGAATAATATCTTGTTTTTTGATGCAGGGCCTGGTGCTCCAGTGTACCGCTCCAATTTGAAGGATCAACTGGAATATCTTCAAGATTTTAGCCTGCGCCTTCTTAAAGTAACCAAAGAGGTTATGACAAAAATCGCCCCTGGCTGATGCTCCAGATTCATGTGAGTTTTGGCTGAACAGGCTATTTAAGGCTCCTCACTATGTCTCTGATTGGAAGGGGTCTTCTGCTCGCTCCGGAGCTGCTCATGTGTTAACATTACTCCGGGCATATTATCCAGAAATAGAGGTAGGCAAGATTGCTCTTCATGACCGGGCGAAGCGCGCGGATGGTACTGAGCTTCCAATGAGTGAATATTTCGACATCTGGAAGGGTATGCGTGGATACGCCACATTATTTGTTAAGAATTTAGACTTGGGCTCTTATCTGGGAAGTTCAATCCTGATGGTAGCAAAGCTACGAAGGAGAAATCCACTGGGGCTGAATCATCCCGAGCTTCCAATCCATCCTCAGGACCTGGTGGTCCTTCTACTTCATCTGGTGGTGCCTTGGTTATAAGGACACCTGCTGCTCCAACCTCAGACAAGCCGCGAAGGCTTCTGTTCCTGCGACTCGAAAGCAGAAATAAACATCCAATAGTAATGTGGGACTCGTCAATAGTGACTTGCCCGTTAGTCTGTAAAAAATTTGTGTACTATAAGCAGTACTTTTGTGACCTATAAGCAGGTTCTTTTATGATACTTCCATTAAGTAGACGCTCGCGCGGCTCAGTATTTCCTAGGAACATGTGTGTTCAGGGTCGAGAGCGGCCATGATAGGCAATCAAGCTCGATTGACGCCACACCCCAGTACTTTGGCCGCATAATGCAAGACGCTTCTAGCTTAAGGACTGCCACTCGTTTGGCAAGGTTGAGGTAGCGAGCTGTGCTCGCTGTGCTTTGTAAAAAAGCCCTCAGGGTTGGTGATGTATGAAATTCAAAAGACTCAGCGACTCAATGATAGTTGAGGCGAAACGACGAACCCTTGAATGTCAAGGGCCGGCTTTATTTCATAACCACTCAATTTATTACAGGGTGTGACAAAGACGATGCAGACCCTTTAATGCGAGTTTTCTGTTCCTCGCAGGTCATGCATACTTGATACTCATCGCACTCATTTGCGAATAATACTCCTGACGGAGTGGGGTTGAACACCTAGTTGGTTCATGTTTGAGTCGCTAAAAGCGACTCGGGTCGAGCATGATAGCTCCGATGTTTTCATGCCAAAGTGAGGGTCAAATCTTTTGATAGAGTAGTCGCACTGAGTTGCGACTTATGCTGATTCACGTCCTTGGAGGATGAGTCGCGGGGGTAAGGTCTCACAATAGTTGGGCCTCTTTGACTTGGGTTGTTGATTGATATTGGATCTATGCATATACGCCATCTCTTGTTTTGTTTTTGTATCAAAGCGATTCCTGGAGTATTATCTTCCTGATTCGCGACTGTATGATTGGAATTCACCATCTGGTGGGCGCGTCCTGCTGTCCGTCCGTTCTGAGTCCCCAAGGCGACTCGTTTTGGGCTGCGGAGGTTCACTGATGGCCTGAGACCGTGTGAGGAGTTGGCGATGCAAGCTTCTTCTGCGATTACTGAGCCTGCTTCCTCGCATTCTAGCGCTCTCTGTCTGTCTCCATGCACCGTGATCACGCCGTTTGGTCCTGGTATCTTTAACTGCAGGTATACGTAGCAGGGGCGGGCAGTGAATTTGACATAAGCTTCTCTCCCGAAGATCGCATGGTATGGGCTTTTGACTGCTACGACCTCGAAGCTCAGGAACTCTGTGCGGAAGTTTCGCTCGGTCCCGAAGCTGACTTCGAGGGTAATTTTTCCTATAGGTCGAGTGATTATTCCTGGAATTATGCCTTGGATATCCTTCCTTGTTGGCTGTAGCCGCTGCTCGGGTATGTTCATTCGACGGAGCGTGTCTTGGTATAGGATGTTTACTCTTCCTCCTCCATCCATGAGGACTTTGTTCAGCCTGTATCCCGCGACTTGCGGTGTGACAACAAGAGCCAACTGTCCTGGATCTTTTACTTCTGGGGGATGATCGTCGCGACTCCAAACAACCGATCGCTCTGTCCAACGGCGGTGTCTTTCCAACGTTGGGACTGAGTCGCGGCTCCATCTGCTATTCATTTGCCTTCTGTTGCCCGCTGTTTGTACATCCACGGTATGAAATTGCCCTATGTTTCTTCTTACTGAAGTTTCAGGCTTTTGACAGGAGTTCTCCTTGTCCTTATGCTGCATTGGTCCGCTGTGAGTCGCGATTGATGAATCACCTTCTTTCCATCGCCTGTAGTAGTGACACTGCGCCTTTGTGTGGCCCGCGGGTCTCCATCTCTTCTGCGGTGTAAGTCGCAAGGACTATCAAAATCCCTTTGGCGCTATTGGGGAGTGACTCCTTGTCTCTTTTCTGCTCCCTTAGTTGATACTTACAGTGTTCGGTTTCCTTTGAGATTGGCGATGAGCCGCTTGCCATCTTATCTGTCTCTGCGTGCTTGTTAGTAGTCGCCGAGAGTTGGCCGAAAGTCGATCTTATGTCCAGTGCGGCTTAAGGTGCACCGGCGGCTCAAACTACAGTTCTTTCTCATAACTTGCACTTCAGATTGCGCCGTGGTATCTTTGGCAGAGTCAAGGATCCCTGTGACTTGTTTTATCCACTCGCTGGTTGATTCGTTCTCCTTCTGGATCCATTGCCTGAGGTTTTCACGCCTTCTATTTGGAACCTTTTGATGAACTTATCCTTCAATTCTTCCCATGAGTTTATTGACTTTGGCGGCAACCTTAGCAGCCAATCCCTGGCTTCTCCCTGTAGTACCAAGTGAAAATACTTTGCGAGCACTTCCTGAGTTACACCGATTCCTGTCATGTTCATTTCATAATCCTCTATCCATAGGACAGGGTCTAGATCATTATGGTAGGTGGTGACTTGCTGCGACTCACCAAAGTTCGGTGGGAAACGAGTGAGCCGTATTTCCTCCCCGAAACATGCTGGTCCTTTCAATAACGAATAGGAGCTCACGGGCGCTGTATCTTCATCTGAATCAGTTTCAAACTGGGTTGGTTGAGTCGCTTGAGCGCTTGTGGCTTTCCATCAGCCTTACTCTCTTTATCTGGTGATATTTGCAGACCTGCTAGCTGGTTGTCTAATTCTTCCACGTTGCATCTTTCCTCGCCCCACGATACCTCGTGTTGCGGCTCGTTAGGCGTGATTCCATACATGTTTGCTTGCTGTAGGGCAGCAGTCTGTAGCAGATCAATCGCATGGCGAGCTTCCTTATCAGCTCGCGTATCTCCGACTGGTGCTATTTTTGATAATATCCCGATCGCGGCGTGCATATTGCTCTCCGGATTGTTGTGGAACTTCTGCTTCATCTCTTGCACTCCCTTCGTCCGTCTGGCGCGAGTTGCCTGTTGCTTTTTGCCGACGCCTCAGTCGCCGATCTTCTTCCTGGAGTTTTTTGCGCTCTGCCGCGAGTCTTTGCGCTTCTTCGCAAAGCTCCATCCTGACAGCTTCGATTTCTTCAATTTGGGATCTTTCTCCCGGCTAGGCAGAGGTTCCCAATTGGTTTTGACGGGACGGAGGCGGATGTTTTTGCTCGGCTTGTTGCAGTTCTTCTAGCACGCGGACCCTAACTGGCCGCAGTTCCTCTCCTGATTCGCCCCTTGAGTCGCGTCTGAAGATCTGCGACTGACGGACCCAACGAAGATTTTCACAGACCCGATGGGAATAATATACCCAAATTCAACGTGATCTGCCTCTGGTCCCCACTCTGAGTCGTCGATGAAGGGAACACCATTGATATCTTCCACTTGGCCGATGGCGATGTCCTTGAACCCTGATTCCGATCCTGCGCGGAACGTGACGCTCTTGACCGCAGGCCCCACGGTGGGCGCCAACTGTCGTGGGTTTGTCACGTCAGATGTCATGGATGACTTCGTAGGTGTGGGATTTGCGCGAGTCAATCGTCTCCGAGCTTGGGATCGCAGGAACAAGGACGAACACAGATTTACCCAGGTTCGGCCCCTCAATGTGAGGTAAAGACCTACTTCCTGCCTACCCTAGCTTGGTATTGATATGATATATGTGGTGTTACAATGGAGGCGATCCGATCTGGGAACTCGCCGTAAGAGCTAGGGTTTTAGGGCTTGATCCTGTCTAAGTCCTGCGAGTCCTCTTTATATACACAGAGGCTCGCTAGGTTACAAAGGAAACTTCCTCCACAAGGAATACATCGACTGGAACCTACTCGGAGACTAACTCCTCCTCACGTCTTCCAGGATATGTCTTCTAGATCCTTCTCCTTGTGGCGGTACGATATTGGGCTTGCTTTCATGCAGGCCTTTATTGTGCGAGTAAGCTGAGTCGCACTTTATCAAATATGGGCCGCGGGTTAATCTACAAAGTATTCCCCCGACACTTGTGCTGGCATCTTCCGTCCGAGCACACGGTACGCTGCGGACGAGTACGTCTACGTCGCGTCCACAGCAGCGTCTTCATTAGCTGCTGCGCCTTCGCCGCTGCAGGCCTCTGCCCGGGCGGCTCTCCGTGACCCTTTCTGGCTCACGGCCATGCAGGCCGAGTTCGACGCCCTGCAGCGTAACCAGACATGGACGCTGGTTCCCCGCTCTCCCCACGCCAATGTCATCACCGGGAAGTGGGTCTTCAGGCACAAGTTTCATCCGTACGGCTCTCTTGACCGTCATAAGGCACGTTGGGTGGTGCGCGGCTTTCACCAGCGCGCCGGCGTCGACTTCACCGACACCTTCGCCCTGGTTGTCAAACCAGGGACGATTCGTACCGTCCTCCAGCTGGTGGTCTCTCGTGCTTGGCCAGTGCACCAGATGGACGTGTCCAATGCCTTCCTCCATGGCCATCTCGATGAGCAGGTGTTCTGCCAGCAGCCCACGGGTTTTGTTGACACCGCCCATCCGGACCACGTCTGTCTGCTCTCGCGCTCACTGTATGGGCTCAAGAAGGATCCTCGCGCCTGGTACCAGCGCATTGCTGCGTTTGTTCACCGACTTGGCTTTCGCTCCAGCCGCTCTGATGCCTCGTTGTTCGTATACCACCAGGGCGCCACCACCGCCTACCTGCTGCTCTACGTCGATGATATCATCTTGACGGCGTCAACCACAACTCTTCTTCGACAGCTCACTGATCGTCTCCGTGCTGAGTTCGCTCTCAAGGACTTGGGGCCCCTCCACTACTTCCTCGGGATCGAGGTAGTACGTCGTCCCGATGGCTTCTTCCCTCCACCAGCAGAAGTACGCCCGTGAGCTCCTTGACCGTGCCGGGATGCTTAATTGCCACTCCGCGGCCACGCCTGTCGACACGAAGAACAAGCTCTCCGCCACCGCTGGTTCTCCGACCCCGGACGCAGCGTTCTACCGGTCTATTGTTGGTGCTCTCCAGTACCTCACCCTCACCAGACCGGAGCTGCAGTATGCCGTTCAGCAGGTGTGTCTCCACATGCATGCTCCTCGCGATGTTCACTGAACAGCGGTCAAGCGGATTCTGCGCTACATCTGCGGCACATTGGACCTTGGCCTCACGCTTCATGCCTCCGCCACCATGGACATCACCGCCTACTCGGACGCTGACTGGGCCGGCTGCCCCGACACGCGTCGATCCACTTCGAGATACTGCGTCTATCTTGGACCATCGCTTATCTCATGGTCGTCCAAGCGACAGCCTACGGTGTCTCGCTCCAGTGCAGAGGCGGAGTATCGAGCTGTGGCTAACGTGGCTGCCGAATGCTCCTGCCTTCGGCAGCTACTTCAGGAGCTTTCGTGTCCTTCACCAAGGCCACCGTGGTCTTCTGTGATAACGTATCGGCGGTCTATCTCTCTGCTAATCCGGTCCATCATCGCCGGACAAAGCATATCGAGCTAGACATTCATTTTGTTCGGGAACAGGAACATGTGGCTCTCGGACATGTACGTGTCCTACACGTACCCACCTCTCAGCAGTTTGCAGACATCATGACTAAAGGGTTACCTACGGCGCCCTTTGTGGAGTTCAGGTCCATCCTTTGCGTCGGCCCTGGTGACGCTTCGACTGCGGGGGGGGGGGGGGGGGGGGGTGTTGAGTATATAATGTTGTAATTAGATTACTTGTATGTCAAGTCACCCATGTACTCATATATATGTGCTTTGCACCTGATCAATAGAATCAAGAGTTGCAATCCTATTCTCTACACCATGGAAGACGACGGCTGATCATGCATGGTTGCCATGCGGTTCTAGTAATATCATTGTTGTGTCACTTAACTTCCTCCGGAAGAAATGCAAGTACTTCTGAACAACATGAACGGAATGAATCAACTGTCTGTCGCGACAAACTTGGCAGAAGAGTGTTAATGCGGATTATAACATGAATGGAATTGCTCGATTCTACATTTTAGGTGGAATTGGGAGAAAATTTGACAGTGAGAAGTGGCCAACACTAGAATGTATTAATAGGTTTTTCACACGAAATCAAAATTCGGTTCACGCACACAATCATATACTCCCTGCATTTTTATATGCTAGACCATTTAAACTTGTAATTATGTTAAGTTGGACAAATCTATAGAAAAGTTTATCAAAATTGATTTATTCTTTTTTGAAATGGAAGGACAAGCATTAAGCACAAACTAATCGGCTTACACGGAAAAACCGAGATCAACTTTTGGTCTACGAGTAACAACCCTATATGTGAATCAAATCCACAAGCAAAACATCCAACAAACAACGTGATACTCGAAGGCAACATCCCATGTTTGTTTGTCGATGTTGTCGGGTCTAAATAGAAGGTCAGTCGTGGGGTTATTACCCCGGCGCTTCGAGTCATCACCTTGAACATGGATATAACATAGGGCGCCGTTGCTTGATCCACAAAGAAATGATAGATCACGACTTTTCACATGGATAAAACACACACTTATTATCTTCAGATTTTTTTTTTTTTGAGAACACAGTACAACACAGACGCTCACAAATACGCACATACACTCACCCCTATGAACGCACGCACGCACACCCTACCCCTATGAGCACCTCTGAAGGACTGAGCCGGCAGATCTTGAGGTTGACGAAGTCACCACAGGCGCCTCGCTGTTGACGGGCACGTCACCTACCACTGAAAGAATAGCGCCGGATAATCCTGGAATAAATCCAGGTAAATGCAAACGCCCATGCCAAGTCTAGGACTTGAACCTGGGTGGGCTGGTTCCACCACAGGGAACCCAACCATCAGAGCCAAGCTCCGTTTGCACTTATTATTATTATCTTCAGATTACTCGCACGATTGGAAGAATCGTATCAGATTCAAATGGATCAAGACACACAGTGAAACATCTGGCTAACAATCCTTTTCGAGAAAAATGCATATGCAACTACAACACATACTCTAAAAATCTTTTTGAGAGTGTAAGGTGAGCCAAGTATTTATAAGGTAATACTTCATCCAACTATTATATATACTCTCTGTTGGATTCACTATAGATTCTTTTAGATAAAGGTTGGCCATAGATGATACACAATAAGATATAACCAAAAGTTGATTCTATTATTATCCTTAATAAGAGTAAGTAGACTTGGGTATGAAAAATCGGAATAGGTATGTCTAACTTGTCTCTCAAATGTGAAATAAATCTTTGCCCGTTAACGAAAAACACATTTCTAAATATCAAAACAAACTTCAAAAAGAAGTTGCACACGTACATCTTCACGTTCTATGTGAAAGTTTCTGGAAAAAACCATTTTTACATGTTTTTCGCGTGCCGAGATTTGTCTTTTTCGCGGAGGCAAAATTTATATTTGTGGAGATGTACGTGTGAGATTTTGTTTCGGATTTAACATTTAAAACGCGTGTAAAATGCAATTTATTTTAAAGGCAGATGCCCCTAGGTGCAGAACGTCCACTCTCCTCGAATGTGCTTTGCCCGTCAAATCCCAAACGCAAAGACCATTTTTTTTTTGCGAATCACACGCAAAGAGTAGACCATGATGAACAGCCACGATTAAATCCAGGCCAAGAGGAAGAAGGAGGAAAGGGATCACATCTTCTCGGTTTCACAGCCGCCAGCGAACCTCCTCG
Organism: Poa pratensis; assembly: GCA_947311845.1. Taxonomy (NCBI): domain Eukaryota; kingdom Viridiplantae; phylum Streptophyta; class Magnoliopsida; order Poales; family Poaceae; genus Poa; species Poa pratensis. Next base: position 53,456,096 of record CAMZMU010000055.1, on the reverse strand, counting down.
CCGTCGCCCCGGACCGATTGCCGTGAGCTCGTCGCGATGGCCACCGCCGGCAAGCCCGACCCAGTTCCCGCGCCACCCAAGGCGCCGCAGCCGGCTGTGAAAGGGGCCCTCATGCGCCGCATCTTCCCCTTCCTCCTCGCCACCAACGTCTTCATCGGAGGTGACAGCGGGCATCCCTTTACTCGATCTCTTCTTTCCAGTCTTCTGTCCCTACATTTGTTGCGCAATCTGTCGTTGAGCTCGCTACGGTTCGTTCAGTGCTATTTGCTACTCGGCTAGTCTGTCTGCTAGGGTTCTTGGTGTTCTTCCCTGTGTAGATTCGTGCAAGGAAGACCTAATCTTGATGGCTCGCAGCAAAGTATACTTGTTAGTTACTAGGAATGATTAGAAGCGCTTTGTGTCAGTCGGGTAGCTGTGTCTGCTTGCCGCTCCCATAACGATTGTGCATCTGGGCCGCCTCAGTTTGCGTCCTGGTGTTTTCCTGGAAGGATGTAATATTTCACTAACAGTGGCAGTGCGGATGTGGGATCATGACATCGAGAGTATTATGAGGACATGAGTAAATACTAGTTGTAGGACTGTCGGAATGGGATGGCTTGACATGACTTTGTCAGTTCCGTGCCCAGATAGTCTGAACCTGGATAGCCTGATGCGACACAAGAAATGTGGATAGAGTTTGTCTTATGCTATATATCAATGTGACTAGATGTTTAGCTTCTCTCAGGATATCACTGATTAGTTTCTGCAGATTTGTTTAAGCCATGCTAGCGATAAGACTAAAGAACTAGAAATATTGACCAGGGGATAGAGACATGTGATTAGCATTTGGTATATCTTTGTGCCAACTGAAATTCAATAATGCAAGGATATTGATAGTCCAGCAGTTGGAATGGGGTAGTAGTGCATGCCAGTGATGACACATGAAATAAATGATGAAGTTTTATGCCAGTACTTATTTTAGAATTTAGGTACGATGTTTATGTGGAATTTCAGTTTTCTTATGTAAAAAATTGCAGGAACATGTGGTCACTCTGTTGGTTAATAGGAAAGTAACAAGTGACATAAAATCTACTTGCACAATGGTGAGACTCCAGGGAATATGACCGAGTTCACTTTTATTTCTTATAGATAAATTCCATATTTGTATTACAGAGTTTACCTTTTTCACTATTAGAACTAATCCTATATGTTAGTCACCATTCCTTGTGGTGTTCTGAAAGGTACATAGTACTAGCAATCCTGTCATGCGAGGGTATGAGCCAGCTTTCTGCTTGCTTTATTTTCTTGTATCGTGGATTGAGATTGATGGGGTAGACATATAACTCACCTGTGGCAGGACATATAGATTACTCTTTAAAGTAAGGAAAGTACTGTAGCATATATGTCCATGATTTGACCATTATGTGGTCAGAAAGTGCAAACAATGGTAGCAACCTTGAGGGCATGTTTGGATCAAAGGGAGGTATAAAACATATGAATAGAAAACACTATATATGATGACAGAGTTGGTTTTAGGAATGAAGGGAAAAAAGGAAGACCAGGAAATCAAGACACGTGAGTCCCATCTAGCGAATTTTGATTCTTAGTGGAACCAACACTTGCTTGAATTTGTGCGTGTGTGGGCTCCAATGTGCACACATCAGTCAGTTCTGAACATACTGTCTTCCCAGCATTTCTCTTCCGGGCCTGCCTAACAAAAATAGAGGTAGGAGCGGAAATTTATTTTTCGGTGAAAACGCACGTGAGAAATACTTTCCAGGGGGGTAACTAAGGAGATATTTGTTCGTTCCAAATGACATGAGGATGGCAATTCCTTAGGAACAAGTTTCCTTTGCTTTTCCTATGTTTGTCTCCAATCCAAACATGGTGTCAGGGGTTCCGAAACACAGAAACCCGTAGCAGTTCAAGGACTGTGGTTGAGTCAGAGAAACACAATACATCTATGGCAGCTAGAAATGTTTATCGGCAAAATAAAATTGATTTTTTCTCTTAAGAGTTAGCAAATCTCCAGTTTATGGCAGCTAGAACATTTGTACTATATCATTTATAGCACAGCGTAGTCTTGCTGACCAGTTGGCTCATGCCTATGAAGGCCTACTGATAACTAAATGCTGCTCTATGTGATACATGTTAATTTTCCGTTGATGACGTTTCTGTCATTGTGCTATGTCATTTCCTCTTTTAGTCTCCTTGATCACGTTTTCACATGATAATTCAGTGCTCTAGTTACTGAGGCACGCTAAACACCTTAACATAGTTAATCCATGTAGTTATGTCTGCTGTGTTATGATTGAGCACATGCACTGTATTGTACTCCCTCCGTAACTAAATATAAGACGCTTTTGTAGTTCAAATTTGAACTACAAAAACATCTTATATTTAGTTACAGAGGGAGTAGTTTTAACTGCTGGGGTAATCAATGTTCGAGATCTGAGAGCTATTGTGGTCTGTGGATATGCATTCTAACACTCTTGTTTTATCTGATGTTTACTCGCATTTTTCATTATGTTGACATCTTTGTAACATGCAGTTTATGTATTTGCAAAGACCTACAAACGGGACCAGGACAAGAAAAATGCTGACGCTGCGGCAGCAGCAGCTGCTGCAGCAGCATTGGCACCCCCACCTGCTCCAATTGCTAAGCCTGCAGAGCCTGCTCCTCCACCCAAAAGAGTACTCCCACCATTGTCCCAAGATGAGCAGCGCCAGGTCTACAAGTGGATGCTGGAAGAGAAGCGGAAGATCAAACCACAGAACGCTGCTGAGAAAACCAAAATCAACGAAGAAAAGGCTCTTCTCAAAGAGATCATCCGAGCAGAGTCTCTCCCTCCTTTGTGGTGATTTCATCAATCTCCTGCTGGCCTATGTTACTTTGTCCTCTTGCAATTCCAGTAAGGGTGTGTTTTCGATCTAGTGTTGTTAGCTGGCACAAATAGTATGGATTTTGTAGGCTGATACGTCGGCATTTGGTGGCAAAAATATTGAGCAACTCCAGTCTACAAAAAGCTGTTTGCCTTTTGTTGCAAAATTATGGTACGGTCTATTATGGACAATACCAAAGGGATAGCCTGGCTGGGTTGTGGTCGGAAATTAGCACGGGTGTAGTATTTGGTTGGTACCTGAGATTCCGAGACGACATCTCACCTCTAGGCATCTGAATTTGGCTACAACGATCAACATTTCTATTGTGATAATCTGAGTATGCATTGAGCTCTTTTGGCTGGGAGCTCACAAATACATTGAAATTGTGGAGAAAAAAACTTCGGAAAGATTCAGACGTGTCAACAAATGTCCATGTTTTCGCGTCCTTGTGATTTTTATGTGGCGTGGAGTGTAAACGACACATGGTGACTAAAAAGCTGCTTTTTTAAGCAATGGATTTTTTTTGGGGGGACACAAAGGTGTTGCTTGGCTGCAGTATGGCCGCAGTTGGAGCGTGTGACTTTTTCAAGTCTTGAACCTGCAGGTTTAGATCAGCATTTGTCTTTGCGTTTCAGAGTTTATATTTCCTACCTCCCTGCAGACTGCAGAGGAAAGCAATACCAAACCATTCACCTGTGTAGAAAAGACATTTTATGTTAGCTCAGCTTTCGTCAGAATCTTCCCATGATATTTCCATCGAGTTTAGCTTGGAACCAATACCAATTCTTAAGCCTTAGCGAGTCAACGTGTACTCTATAAATACGACTGACTGACTAGATGGCTATTCAAGTTAATGCCTATCGATCAGACTAATTTCGTGTAGAGCTCGTTTGTTGGGCATCATTTTGGACCAGACTCATGAAATTCAACCCACGTTTCATAGCTAACGTGTTTGGCTGTCATGCATTTGGAAACCTTATTTCAATTGGAATTCCGGTAAATGTCTTTGTTAGTTAAGTTAATTCCTGTTGCTAACCATGTCATTTCATTTCTACCGAACGAAATGAAATGATGACGTGGCATTAGTGTCATTTCATTTTACTTGGGTGCCGAACAAGTTCGTATTGATGTGAGCATCATGTGAAAAACAAACACATATAACCCGTACGAAAAATAATAAATAAAAATGCATGTGACACCGTACTATTACCTCCGTTAGCCTACCAAAATATATTATATTTTGGAACAGAGGTACGACTTACGAGGTAGTAGTTTATAGTGAATCAAGCAATAAGTTATTCTCATGCGTGTGCTCTAGCTATTACCGGTACGACCACCACGCCTCTCTTTCTTCCGATAGCTTTTTTTTTTAATATAACTATCGGACTTTATTCAACGAAAGCAATTCCGGGATAGTCAGCCAACAGGCTGCTGATCAGGAAGGTAGGAGTACTCTCCAACCAACTCTCGGTCCCTCTTAACGTGCAAGCATGTTTTGCGCAGAGGTGAGCCGGAAAATTAGCGGATCTTATTACATGTTGAATTACAAAATATGAGAAACTATCCAAAAGCCCTCCAATTTCATCAAGCAACGGCGCAACAACCGAACGCGAGGCCTCTCTCGAGTGCCAAAGGTTGACCACCTCCAGGCAGTCTGTCTCGATCACCACCTTCTGGAATCCACGTAGCTTAGCAAATCTGACGCGGTCCCGAAGTGATAAAGCTTCCATAATGAGAGGATCCGAAACTCCCTCATATGACTTACTCCAGGCACCAAGGAGAGCAGTAGCCGATCGCGCCACACCACCAGCTCCCCCCTTTCCTCCAGCATATTAATGGCACCATCAGAATTGATTTTGATCACCCCTTCCTCGGGCGGCCTCCAACCATGCCCTGGCAACACAACAGCTTGCTTCCGAGGAACGTCCAAGAGAATCAGAGACTCTCGGATATGCTTCACAGCAACTGATGAATTATACCCCTCGCTATCATGTGTCCATCTATTACGTGAGTGCCAGATAGACCACATAACCGAGATCATTATCGATCGATCTTTATCAGAAAATCTTGAATCACATAAAATATCACGCGCCCAAGTTTGTGGATGTAGCCGAGGTATGCTGATATCAAGAACTGAGTGAGCTTCATCCCAAAATTGCTTTGCATGCGAGCAATGCAGACACTTGTTTCTTTTATATGCCGGTACATCAGGGTGGCTTCATCAGGCAAAATACCCCTGATCACTCTCCACCAGAAGATCCTAACCTTTGGCATCATGTTTAACTGCCATAACTTTGTCCACATCTGTTCATCAGTCATTGAGGTACCTGTAGCCGTCCCTTCATCTTGAGCTGCAAGCTCTTTCTGAGCTTCCGATAGCTTTTCAAAACCACCAAAACCATCTCAGTACCACGTCTTCGTTAATTCATGTTACATACTCCCGAGGTGAGCGATATAGATCAAGTATAATGGAAGGTGTTTTGGGAGGTGCCGATAAAAATAAGCCGGTTATTTCTTAAGCCAGATCTTATTTCTATACCAGAGATGCCTACTTAGGCATCCTATATAAATAGGCACATTTGCTTAAGCAAAAATCGGTTACCTTTTTTAACCACCTCTCTAAGCACCTTGCATTAGACAAGAGTTTCGTACTTTCTATTGCATGTTTCACCACTACTTAACTAAAAAAAGCATAGCCGGACACGGTGTTTCGGCTAACGGGAGCATCCAGTCCCATTATGGGAAATGCTTTAAAATGTCAAAAAAAAAATCCAGATTTACTTGGGTGCCGAACAAGTTCGTATTGACACCTGATTTTTTCGGAATTTCGACATTTTCAAATGTGATTTTCCATAATAGGAGTATCTAGTTCTGGTAGTCAAAATGGATTTCAGAAACCTGAAGCCTTGTAAGGCCTTATTGCTTATTACATCCCGGAACGACAAAAAAAGAGTAGAATGTGGCGCCCCGACCCGACTGTTATACAGTGATGTTGTGTGTCACCGTTAAGCGATACAACCGGAGGTTACGGGTTTACCAATCCCCGGCCAAAACCTTTGGCAGGCGTTGCTCGGAATGGATCATCGGCAACGCAACACCCCGATTGATGCCTTAACACAGGCACAACCCTCAATGTATAATAGAGAGATCAAGACTTGTGGAACAACTGGCACATCACAGACTCTACGACACAAATCATTATAGTTCAACTCTTATAATAGAGAAAGATAGCAAATGACATCCAGAGATCACAGACCCAACATTACAACAAGCGGAAGCAAATTAGGTTGTTCTAAACAACAAGAACAAATTATGGCCTAAGAGGCCTACAGATAAACATCACAGCGCCAGCTGATCCGGGATGTCCCAAGCTGCCACCTGGGAACCCCAGACTACTCGTCGACGTCCACAAAGAACCCACCTTCGAGGTCGGTGAAGTCCTCCTCTAAACAAAACAAACGACGTTGAGTTCGACGAACTCGCAAGATTATATATAGAGCTTTAGCTTGATGAGGCTTTCAAAGTTATATGGTTGTTTTGCATAAAGCTGATTTTATTTATTAAAACATAACTCAAAGGCATCGACTATTCAGAATATTTTCAAAAGAGCTAAGGAGTAACTCTTTCTTTCATCACCTTACTCATCATCAACCATCATCAACCATTGTACTGTTCATCTAAGGCACCTCCCCGAATCACCCTCGAGTAAGCTCACCTTACAATCTTGAGTGGTACCTCTAGTACCCAGTTTTTAATCATTCCGTTAAAGTTATTCTATGATCTTATCGTCCTTTCCCAAGTTGTCCGTAACCGTGGACACGACTTTTCGAAAAGATTTAACCCTGCAGGGGTGTACAAATGTTTGCCACGCGTACCATCCGGCCCATTACCTGCGCATTAGCTCTCTTCCTTGGAAAGCCGGCTGGGTGGGAGCGGTGTCGACTTCTCCCTCGTTAAGGACTTTCCAGGATCATCAGTGGCGGTAGGACTGCCAGGATCACAACACCCCGCCCCACGGCCACTCATTTTCCTAACACCACCATCCTCATACCAAATCTCAGCCACCAACTCACGCACGCGCATATGGAAGCTCAAACTAGAGGACCCTGGCTAGCCCCGCTCGAGTTATTTAGTCTATGAGGGTTCCTGCAATTGCATAGGCCTCACGCATGGTTGCACGCTCAGTCTTGGTTCAGGAGGTAAAGAACTCGCACCTAGGCGGCGAGAACGAGACAAAGCACCACAACCACAGTGGCCTCTCATCCCAACCTTTAAGCATCTTATTACCTGTTACCACAATTCTCCACATCATCTGAACATTTCACACATGTTTCCAACATGAAATATCCATCGGACGGATAACAATTGCCTAAGCATGGCTAAGCATCACATAGCATGGATAAGTATCTCGGCCAACAATACAAACCTATGGATAATAGGAGGGAAACAGGAATTGGCATCAGAAACTTAATGCAAATATAGGATACTCTAATCCAACAAGATTGACATTTAGAACCGCATGCAATACTATAGTGGAGAAAATATTTGCGGAAACATAGGATAAGATATGCTCAGAGGGGGGATTACGCTTGCCTTGATCAACGTGCGGGTAGTACGGCTCTTCGGGGTATTGTGGGGTAACCCCGGCTGCTTGATCTAACGAAAAACGAACATCGGGAGAGACAATCAATCACCACACATATGCTTAACAAATTCAATGCGCAAACATATGATGACATGACATTTTTCTGTATCGAGCTTATTTTAAGCTATCTAGCAATTTAAATGGGGTGCGAGAATAAATACAACAACCGGAGAGGAAAACACCCCATATTTACTTAATGATTCTATTTCTACTAGGAGTACATTATTGTAGTTGTGATCAAATATGCATGATGAGGATGATTCTGGATAAATCATGTTTTTCTGAGCATTTTGGTATACACGGTAGTACCGGGCTCGGTGCGGTAGTACCGGGCGTGCGGTAGTACCGGGCTCCGGGCGGTACTTCCAGGAAAGATCGGCGAGAGTCGAGTAGCTCTTGGGAGATACGGTAGTGGACGCGGTAGTGGACCCGGTACTACCGTGTCGGCACTATGACCTTCGGCGACGGTGATTCTACGGTGCGACGGCGAGCTAGAGCGAGAGAGGGGAGGGGAAGGGGTCCATAAGGGTGGCGTGCTCACCCTGAACGCGTATGCGGGCTCGGCGAGGTCGGAGAGGAACGGGAACGGCGGGAATCGAGCTCGTCGTGCGGCAGCCGTGGTCGGGGAAGACGAGGACGGCGGCGACAATGCGGGCGGCCAGGGCTCGATTCCTTCGGCAGGGACGCGGAGGATGACACCGCGGAGCTTCTGCCCCAAACGGCGGTGCTCGGCGTGGACTACAACGGCGGCGATTTGACGGCGAGCGCGAGCTTCGGCTCGTCCATGGCGGGGAGCAAGAACGGAGGAGAGAGCGCGAGGGAGCCGGGCTAGGGTTAGGGTTTGGGGAACGGGGCGGCCTCGTGGCGCTCTTATCCACCCGCGTGGCCACGGCGAGCAGAGAGGGCGCGGCGTCGAGCGGGTGCGGCGCGAGCGACGAGCTCGGTCGCTACAGGGGAGAAGACGACGATTTTTGCAGAAAGCCCCCTGGCAGATTTTCTGCTATCACAGATCGGTCCTTTTCTCTTTTATTAATAAAACCCACAACATTTCCTTGATTTTAATTTAGGCACTTAAACCTTTTAGTAAAATTTGAGAAAATTCCTGTGGCCTCCCAACAGCAGGTAGAAGCACCACAAAAATTGGGGTTGCAAAATAAATTAGTTTTGACAACATTTGTTCATAGGGTTTAGGGATGGCATTTTGCAAAATTCAAAATGTTGCTCATTTGGAAAATTTATAGCAATCGAGAAATATTATTCCCAAACTCTTGGAACTTCCTTGACAAATATAAAATGCCAAAGTATTTTGTTTTGCAAATTTGAGTGCCCCCATTGTTTTGAAATTTGTTAGAGCAAGTTGGCATTTGGGGTCTTTCAATGTTGCAAAACCCATTTGTGTGATGTTTAACAATTGAATATGGATGCCATGATGCAATGCAACACAAAAGCGAAAATTTGGTACACAAATTTAGGTTCACAGGTTTGGGCTGTTACAATTCTACCCTCCTTACAGGAATCTCGTCCCGAGATTCTAAGATTGCGGAAAGAAGTCGGGATACTCCTCACGAAGACTAGACTCTCGTTCCCAAGTTGCTTCTTCCTCGGAATGGTGAGACCACTGAACTTTGAGGAACTTGGTAGTCTTGTTCGGGTCTTTCTTTCGGCTTCATCCAGGACACGGATAGGATGCTCGCGATAAGTGAGATCTTCCTGGAGTCTAGCTCTTCATGATTGACCCCATGGATAGGATCCTTGAAACAACGGCGAAGTTGGGAGACATGAAACACATCATGTACATTTGGGAATTTGACCGGTAACTCCAACTGATAAGAAAGATCTCCTCGCTTGCCAGAACGGTGAAAGGGCCAACATAGCGAGGGGCCAATTTCCCTTTGATTCCGAAGCGGCGAACGCCACGAAGGGGAGAGACGCGGAGATAAGCTTTATCACCAATTTCATAGTGAATTCCTGATGGTGCTTATCATAGTAGCTCTTCTGCCTAGACTGAGCAATCTTCAGATTCTCTCTTATGATTCGAACCTTCTCCTCAGCTTCATTGATCACATCCGGACCAAAGAGTGCTCTCTCTCCGGTCTCGGACCAATTTAGAGGAGTGCGGCATTTTCTTCCATATAGAGCCTCGAAGGGAGCCATGCCCAGACTAGCTTGATAGCTATTGTTGTAGGAGAACTCCGCGAAAGGGAGATACTTTTCCCAACCCTTGCCAAAAGAGATACACATGCCCGAAGCATGTCTTCCAACACTTGGTTCACTCTTTCGGTCTGACCATCAGTTTGGGATGGTAGGCGGTACTGAAGTTGAGACGGGACCCCATAGCAGTTTGGAAACTCTGCCAAAACTTGGAGACAAAGATACTTCCACGGTCCGATATGATCCTCAGAGGGACCCCATGCAATGGAACAATACGAGCCAAATAAAGTCAGCAAGTTGACTTGCGTATATCATCACGGACTGGTAGGAAGTGAGCAACCTTGGAAAGACGATCAATGATTACCCAGATTGCATTGTTGCCCTTTTGAGATCGGGGAAACCCGGTGATGAAGTCCATACCAATTTCATCCCATTTCCACTCGGGACTGCAATAGGGCGAAGAGTACCGGGAGGTCTTTGATGTTCAGCCTTTACCCGTCGACATGTGTCGCATTCAGCAACATACTTGGCAATTTCTCGTTTCATCCGAGTCCACCAAAATAGTGGTCGAAGGTCTTGGTACATTTGGTACTACCGGGATGAATAGAGAGAGGAGATTCATGAGCTTCTTGGAGGATCAACTCCCTCAATTTTCGTTTCTTTGGCACTACCAAGCGGTCACCAAAATAAACAACTCCGGATTCATTGACAGAAAAACATTTGGCCTTCCCGCTAGCAATGTTCTCCTTGATTTTTAATACCCTTGTCACGGTTTGAGCATCCTTAATCTGGTCTACAAGAGTAGATTTGATCTCCAGATTTGCTAGATACCGGAGGGAACCATTTCTAAGTTCAAACGGAAAACTCTTCATGAAGGCAGGTTGGGCCTTCTCAATCATCAGATTGTTGCAATAGGACTTCCGACTTAGCGCGTCAGCCACGACGTTTGCTTTGCCGGGTTGATAGTTCAGACTCACATCATAGTCCTTGATTAACTCCAACCAACGCCTTTGCCTGAGATTTAAATCCGGCTGGGTGAAGAGGTACTTCAGACTCTTGTGATCCGAGAAGATCTCGCAACGGTTACCAAACAGGTATGGTCTCCATTGCTTCAAAGCATAGACCACAGCGGCAAGCTCTAGATCATGAGTAGGGTAATTGAGCTCATGCGGCTTAAGTTGGCGAGAAGCATATGCCACCACATGGCCATCTTGCATTAGCACACAGCCCAAACCTTGTAGAGAGGCGTCACAGAAGACGACGAAATCCTTGCTTGTGTCCGGCAGGACAAGCACAGGAGCGGAGGTGAGTTTGGCTTTCAGGTTTTGAAACTCTCTTCAGCTTCGGCCGACCATACAAACTTTTTATCCTTCTTGAGAAGGTCAGTCAGAGCCTTGGCTATCTTGGAGAAACCTTCGATGAATCGGCGGTAATAACCTGCCAATCCGAGAAAGCTACGGATGTCCTTGACTGACATTGGAGTTTTCCAATCCAGAATGGACTGAATCTTGTCGGGAATGACAGCCACACCATTAGCGGATATCACATGACCAAGGAAAACAAGGTTATCCAACCAAAACTCACACTTGGAGAACTTGGCATAGAGGCGGTGTTCTCGAAGTCGTGTCAGAACCAACGAAGATGTTCCTCATGCTCTTCATTGGTTTTGGAATATATGAGGATGTCATCGATGTAAATGACGACAAACTTGTCAAGATAATCCATGAAAATGGAGTTCATGAGCCTCATGAAAGTAGCGGGCATTTGTGAGACCAAAGGACATGACGGTATACTCATATGAGCCATATCGAGTAACAAATGCCGTCTTTGGAATATCCTCCTTTCTGATCTTGATCTGATGGTAGCCTGACCTCAGATCCATCTTGGAGAATACCGTTGCACCAGCTAACTGATCCAACAGATCATTGATGCGAGGAATAGGATACTTGTTCTTGATTGTCACCGCATTCAACGGTCGATAGTCAGAGACTAGACGAGGCACGGTAGAATCCCTCTTCTTGACAAAGAGTACCGGACAACCCCATGGTGAACTGCTAGGCTGGATGAACTCCTTAGCTAACAGCTGATCAATTTGCTCTTTCAACAGAGCCAACTCTTCCACCGGCATACGGTAGGGCTTCTTGGAAATTGGAGCGGTACCGGGAAGTAGATCTATGACAAACTCCACACTTCGGTCAGGAGGCATGCCAGGCAATTCTTCCGGGAACACATCCGGGAAGTCACACACCACGTGTATGTCCTGGATTTCAGGAGGATTCGCCTTCCATAAAGCAAAGGAGAATCTCAGGTGAGTTGGGTATGATGGAGGACGGAGGTCTTGACAATGCAGACCAATACTTCACACTGTCACCGGAGGAATTGGTCACGGTGACGGTCTTGGCAGCACAGTCGAGATTAGCCGGTATTTGGCTAGCCAGTTCATGCCCAGTATGACATCAATGCCTTGACTTCAGAGCTACCAAGCAAGGAAGAGAGAACCTATGTAATCTGAACCTCAGGAGTAACCCCATCGGTTTGCCATTTGGAGCCAGGAGTGGCGATCACCAAGGATGACTCATTTTCTCAAACGGTATTTGTGGTCTTTTGCAAAAGCTATGGATATGAATGAATGCGATGCTCCAGAATCAAACAAAACTGTAGCACGATTGTTGTTGATTCGTAACTCACCCATGAGAACGCCGGGGTCCTCTTCAGCTTCTTCAGCAGAGATGTGGTTCAGGCGACCACGCACAATAGGTCCAGCCTTGCCAGTTGGAGTGGCAGGGGCTCGTGCAGGAGTTATCGCGAGAGGTGCCTTCTGGGGGCACTCCCTGGAGTAGTGGCCAGCCTGGCCACAGGTGTAGCAAGTGAGTCCAGGTGGAGCAGGTAGCATAGGACGGTACCCACTCCCGCCTACCCCAAGTGTCGAAGTAGTGGGGCGCGGAGGAGGTGGCCTGTATCCTGCTGCCTCGGCATGAATGGAGCACGAGGTACGGCGCTGTAGGGACAAACACCCTGCGCTTCTTGCTCTCAGAACCCGAGGAACTCTGGTGGTCCCCGTGTGCGGGCCTCTTGGAAGCTCAAGTTCCTTTCTTCCTTGCTCGAGAGTAAAGCCTGGTTGAACAGCTCCTGATAGGTCTGGAACCTGAAGGGCAATAGCTCATAGCGGAGCTGCGGAGTCAGACCCTTGCGGAACAGCTCTTGCTTGTCAGCATCATTGGTCACGTCCCTTGGGGCGTAACGAGAGAGATGGTTGAACTCACGACCATAAGTGCGGAGGTCCATCCGTCCCTGTTGCAAATCCAGGAACTCCCTCCTCTTCAAGTCCATGATCGGCTGGGAATGTACTCCGCACGGAAGGCAGTGCGAAAATCAGCCCAGGTGAAGACATGGTTGGCTGGAAACAAAGCCACATGGCTTTCCCACCAACAGCCAGCAGCACCAACCAAGAGATAGGTGGCAAAGTTGACTTGCTCAGCCAATGGGACATGCAGCGCGGAGAACTTGCGCTCCAAAGCACGAAGCCAATCATCAGCTTCCAGTGGCTCCTTAGCATCAGCAAAGGTGGGTGGCTGCAGCGCAGGAACTCAGTGAGAGTGTTGCACTCGTTCCTCCGTGCATTCTGCTGCACCAACTGTCCAGCAAGCGCTCATTGCGCCCACGGTTCTCCTCAATGGCCATCAAGACCTCAGCCATCGAGGGTGGTGGCGGCAGATCATCCTCATCATCATTGTGGTTACCGCGACCACCACGGCCTCCACGGCCTCCTCGAGCCATTCTGGAGATTTGACAATGACACAGTTAGTATCTTTCTCCGAATGGTCGAACAATAGCATTAGCGTCTACACAAGTACACAGACTAGGGACGATAATACTTTGCGAGAAGGAAAACAACAAGATAGAACTTGGGTCAAAGATCAGCATCATGTGCTACTAGTGAGAGTTAAGAAATCACAACTTAACACACTCTAGTTGACACAATCCGGGACCTTATGTTCAAGTCCTGGGTTAAAACCCAAAGAAAGGATCAAATGATTGATTCGGTAGAAACATCTGAGTTGATTTGGGATTGCAACGCAGCGGGAGCAACTGGACACATAACACTAAAGGTCGAACCCACCCCGTTTCTAATCATTTTGAAGTAACAGATGAGAAGTAAAACCTTTAACTCAAATCGAGGTAAGATTGCTCCGAGATTAGAGGGTAACCAGATAAGGAGTAAAAAGAATCCTAAGATGGTTTTCACAACTCATTTTTAGGTTAAAAATATTTTCACAAACACTAGACTCAACATCGACCAGTAGAAGGGTTTCCTACAGGCAGTACTGCTCTGATACCAACTTGTGGCGCCCCGACCCGACTGTTATACAGTGATGCTGTGTGTCACCGGTTAAGCGATACAACCGGAGGTTACGGGTTTACCAATCCCCGGCCAAAACCTTTGGCAGGCGTTGCTCGGAATGGATCATCGGCAACGCAACACCCCGATTGATGCCTTAACACAGGCACAACCCTCAATGTATAATAGAGAGATCAAGACTTGTGGAACAACTGGCACATCACAGACTCTACGACACAAATCATATAGTTCAACTCTTATAATAGAGAAAGATAGCAAATGACAACCAGAGGTCACAGACCCAACATTACAACAAGCGGAAGCAAATTAGGTTGTTCTAAACAACAAGATCCAAATTATGGCCTAAGAGGCCTACAGATAAACATCACAGCGCCAGCTGTTCCGGGATGTCCCAAGCTGCCACCTGGGAACCCCAGACTACTCGTCGACGTCCACAAAGAACCCACCTTCGAGGTCGGTGAAGTCCTCCTCTGAAACAAAACAAACGACGTTGAGTTCGACGAACTCGCAAGATTATATATAGAGCTTTAGCTCGATGAGGCTTTCAAAGTTTATGGCTGTTTTGCATAAAGCTGATTTTATTTATGAAAACATAACTCAAGGCATCGACTATTCAGAATATTTTCAAAAGAGGTAAGAAGTAACTCTTTCTTTCATCACCTTCTATCATCAACCATCATCAACCATGTACCTGTTCATCAAAGGCACCTCCCCGAATCACCCTCGAGGAAGCTCACCTTACAATCTTGAGTGGTACCTCTAGTACCCAGTTTTTAATCATTCCGTTAAAGTTATTCTATGATCTTATCGTCCTTTCCCAAGTTGTCCTAACCGTGGACACGGCTTTTCGAAAAGATTTAACCCTGCAGGGGTGTACAATGTTTGCCACGCGTACCGTCCGGCCCATTACCTGCGCATTAGCTCTCTTCCTTGGAAAGCCGGCTGGGTGGGAGCGGTGTCGACTTCTCCCTCGTTAAGGACTTTCCAGGATCATCAGTGGCGGTAGGACTGCCAGGATCACAACACCCCCCCCACGGCCACTCATTTTCCTAACACCACCATCCTCATCCAGTTCACCACCAACACACGCACGCGCAAATGGAAGCCCGAACTAGAGGACCCTGGCTAGCCCCGCTCGAGTTATTTAGTCTATGAGGGTTCCTGCAATTGCATAGGCCTCACGCATGGTTGCACGCTCAGTCTTGGTTCGGGAGGTAAAGAACTCGCACCTAGGCGGCGAGAACGAGACAAAGCACCACAACCACAGTGGCCTCTCATCCCACCTTTAAGCATCTTATTACCTGTTACCACAATTCTCCACATCATCTGAACATTTCACACCTGTTTCCAACATGAAATATCCATCGGACGGATAACAATTGCCTAAGCATGGCTAAGCATCACATAGCATATAAGTATCTCGGCCAACAATACAAACCTATGGATAATAGGAGGGAAACAGGTATTGGCATCGGAAACTTAATGCAACTATAGGATACTCTAATCCAACAAATTGACATTTAGAACCGCATGCAATATTATAGTGGAGAAAATATTTGCGGAAACATAGGATAAGATATGCTCAGAGGGGGGATTACGCTTGCCTTGATCAACGTGCGGGTAGTACGGCTCTTCGGGGTATTGTGGGGTAACCCCGGCTGCTTGATCTAACGAAAAACGAACATCGGGAGAGACAATCAATCACCACACATATGCTTAACAAATGCAATGCGCAAACATATGATGACATGGCATTTTACTGTATCGAGCTTATTTTAAGCTATCTAGCAATTTAAATGGGGTGCGAGAATAAATACAACAACCGGAG
The DNA here is from genome assembly GCA_947311845.1 of Poa pratensis. Classification (NCBI taxonomy): domain Eukaryota; kingdom Viridiplantae; phylum Streptophyta; class Magnoliopsida; order Poales; family Poaceae; genus Poa; species Poa pratensis. The sequence goes on along the minus strand of CAMZMU010000055.1, from coordinate 53,440,250 downwards.
AGGAAAACACCCCATATTTACTTAATGATTCTATTTCTACTAGGTGTACATTATTGTAGTTGTGATCAAATATGCATGATGATGATGATTCTGGATAAATCATGTTTTTTCTGAGCATTTTGGTATACACGGTAGTACCGGGCTCGGCGCGGTAGTACCGGGCGTGCGGTAGTACCGGGCTCCGGGCGGTACTTCCTGGAAAGATCGGCCGAGAGTCCAGTAGCTCTTGGGAGATACAGTAGTGGACGCGGTAGTGGACCCGGTACTATCGCGTCGGCACTATGACCTTCGGCGACGGCGATTCTATGGTGCGACGGCGAGCTAGAGCGAGAGAGGGGAGGGGAAGGGGTCCATAAGGGTGGCATGCTCACCCTGAACGCGTATGCGGGCTCGGCGAGGTCGGAGAGGAACGGGAACGGCGGGAATCGAGCTCGTCGTGCGGCAGCCGTGGTCGGGGAAGACGAGGACGGCGGCGACAATGCGGGCGGCCAGGGCTCGATTCCTTCGGCAGGGACGCGGAGGACGACATGGCGGAGCTTCTGCCCCAAACGGCGGTGCTCGGCGTGGACTACAACGGCGGCGATTTGACGGCGAGCGCGAGCTTCGGCTCGTCCATGGCGGGGAGCAAGAACGGAGGAGAGAGCGCGAGGGAGCCGGGCTAGGGTTAGGGTTTGGGGAACGGGGCGGCCTCGTGGCGCTCTTATCCACCCGCGTGGCCACGGCGAGCAGAGAGGGCGCGGCGTCGAGCGGGTGCGGCGCGAGCGACGAGCTCGGTCGCTACAGGGGAGAAGACGGCGATTTTTGCAGAAAGCCCCCTGGCAGATTTTCTGCTATCACAGATCGGTCCTTTTCTCTTTTATTAATAAAACCCGCAGCATTTCCTTGATTTTAATTTAGGCACTTAACCCTTTTAGTAAAATTTGAGAAAATTCCTGTGGCCTCCCAACAACAGGTAGAAGCACCACAAAAATTGGGGTTGTAAAATAAATTAGTTTTGACAACATTTGTTCATAGGGTTTAGGGATGGCATTTTGCAAAATTCAAAATGTTGCTCATTTGGAAAATTTATAGCAATCGAGAAATATTATTCCCAAACTCTTGGAACTTCCTTGACAAATATAAAATGCCAAAGTATTTTGTTTTGCAAATTTGAGTACCCCCATTGTTTTGAAATTTGTTAGAGCAAGTTGGCATTTGGGGTCTTTCAATGTTGCAAAACCCATTTGTGTGATGTTTAACAATTGAATATGGATGCCATGATGCAATGCAACACAAAAGCGAAAATTTGGTACACAAATTTAGGTTCACAGGTTTGAGCTGTTACATAGAACCGCCATGGTGTTCAACTGCCTTGTTCAGAGAGCGGAGCTTCTGTAAAGCATAGAAGCTGTACAGAAGTCTGACGCAGCTATTTACCAGAACTCATTCATCTTTTGCTAGGTATCCCCTGCCTGCAAAGAAAAATAATTGCCATGGTCGCATTAATGGCCTTGGTGAACATACTGCGCAAACAATACCACGAAGAACAGCAGAGAACATGCAATTTGCTGATACCTTGTTGGACATAATGAAATCCACCACAACGTCTGAAAGTTCTTTACAATGTGCAGTGTAGCAGTGATCTGCTCCGTCGATGACACTCAACTTGTGAGTTGGTATATGTTTCGCAAATTCGTATGCATCTTCAACCGGATCATCTCATCAGCTGAGCCATGAACTGTGAAGAAGCTGAACAAAGACAGTAAACTTAAGTGGAAATTTGCAACAGGTGGTTTATAACCTACGCTGCACGGATACCTTGCTTGGAGCTCGTGTCCGTGTCAGATACCGTATCTGATACTAATTCGGATACGATACCTGTTCGATACCTATTGGCAACATATCGGTAAATAAACCATTTAAAGAATTGGTGATACCCTTGCAAGTCGCAGACAGCCAGCAGCACACTTTCTCAGCCTCTTCTCTCATGCTCCCACCAAATGCAAATATAATTTATGTAATCACGTTGGCACCTCTAGCTACTACATGTATTAATTTATTTTAAAGACTATGAAAACGTATCCTCGTATCGATGCTTTTTCAAAATGTCGTATCTCCGTATCCGTATCGGTCCAATACCGATACGCGTATCCGTATCGGTGCTGCATAGTTTATAACACAATATGAAACCTTCGCCCAAATGCGAACAGAATTATGTTTTCAATCCTGCGGATGCGTGGGAACAACAACTTTTGGTGCCACGGGATGCCACTTGTTTCAGTTGATAGCTTAGATAAAGGGTAATGATGCCTAAATTAATTTCTGACCTGCATTCTTTGCTGATGGAAAGGCTCGTTGCACGCATATCAGTATTCAATCTTTCCATCAAGCCGTCTTTGTTGCCCTGTGTAAACCTTTCCTATATTGCAACAAACAGATTGTCAATAACTCAATATTGTCATGCACTAACTAAATATCTCAAAAGTCCGAACTAATGGAAAGGAAAGGACTAATACAATTCACATATACATTTCAACACTCTCTCTGACGTGTGACTCGGAGAGGGCAGAGGCAAACACGTGCAACCGGAAGAGAGCGACGGCGCGCAAGGCTCAGAGGTAGGACTCAAGAGGCCTAGACGTGGACAAAGAGGGGGCAACAATAATTTTTGGATAAATTGTGAAAGACATGACTGGAACTCGAGACCCTGGGCTGTGATACCATGTTGGAGAATGAGCAACTGGTATTCAGAGGGGTTAATGGTCATTACATGTACATGTGTGCCAAAGGCAGGAAACCCCTTATACAAATGGAAATATACAGAAGGAGAGGACTATACAACCCTAACCCCCTCCCCCCGTCAAACTCATGATGGGTCAACAACACTGAGTTTGGAGAGAAAGAATCCATGCCGCGCTTTAGTCTAGACCTCTGTGAAGAAATCTGCCAACTGTACCTCAGAAGGCACATACTGAAGAGCGAGAATTTGATCCTACATAGCAGCACGCACAAAGGAGACATCGACACCGATGTGCTTGGTGAGCTCATGCTTCACCGGGTCATGTGCAATGCTAATAAAACATGTACTATCTGACAATAGGTTAGTCGATGCAGTGGCAGAAACACCAAAATCCTCCAGGTCACCTCAGCCGCCAAGAGAGCCATCGCTCGTAACTCTGCCTCTGCACTCGAGCGGGAAACGGAGTATGTTTATTTGTCTTCCAAGCAACGAGAGAACCGCCAAGAAAAACACAGTAAGCATCAAGGGAGCTGGAGCGTGAAAAAAAACACGGTGAGAGATCGTGCCACGAAGATATCGTAGAACACATAGAAGGTGAGTATAGTGCGTAGAGGTGGGAGCAGAACGAACTGACCCAGAATATAGACATGATAGCATATATCTGGACGAGTGGCAGTTAGATAGACAAGGCTCCCAACGAGGTGGCGATAGCGTGTGGGATCAACAAGGGGATCACCATCCGAAGCACGAAGCTGAACGTTGAGATCCATAGGAGTCACAACTGTGCAGTCATCACCAAGAGTGGCATGAGCAAGGAGATCCTGGATGTACTTTTCTTAGTAGATGAAGAAGCCATCAGAGGTAGAAGAAACCTCAATCATGAGCAATAAGCGAAGTGGACAAGATCAGACATCAGGAACTGCTCACGGAGGTGGGCCTTAGCAAAGGCAATGTACTCAGAGTCGTCGCCAGTGATGATCATGTCATCAACATATAGAAGGAGAAAACTCCAACCACGCGGAGAGGTGTGGACAAACAACGCTAGGTCGTGGTCGCTAGACGAAAAGACCGCGGCAGTCACCACAGAGGCAAAACGCTCAAACTAGGCGTGGAGGGCTTGTTTAAGACCATAGAGGGAGCGCCAAAGGTGACATACCATACCATCAGGAACAGAATACCCTGGTGGCGGCTACATATAAACCTCCTCACACAACTCACCATTGAGAAAATCGTTATGGGCATCAAGCAGAGACACAAATCAATGACAAACAGAAGCCACAACAAGGAGTCACAGATACCACATGAGCGACTGTCTCAACATAGTCACATCCATACTCCTGCTGAAAGCAATCAGCCACTAGATGAGCTTTGTAACGCTCAAGGGAACCATCAGAGCGAGTTTTCATCTCATAAACCACTTGCACGTGATTGGAAGAACACCAGGAGGAGAGGGAACCGGATAATCTCAAGCGCAACAATCTCTTCTGCCATCGCAAGCTGCCATTCGGTCGGAGCAACAACATCCTGATAAAAAGTAGGCTCAAGGACATCGAAAATACCATACCGATCAATTGGAAGGCAAGCCCGAGCGCGGAGGTTATGAACCGGCGAAGACGGGGAAGATGGTGCCTCAGAAGTTGAAGACACCTACGTAGCACCGATACGGCTAGACGATACGGCGATATGGGATACAACAATTTCAAAAAACATCAATACGGCGAGTATATATATAAAATTAATGAAATGCCATGTAATAAAGACAAGAATAATTGAATGCCATGTATTATATGGGGAGACGGCGACTTTGGCCGTATCGGTGCTTCGTAGGAAGACACGTCGGTAGGATCATCCACAACACGACGAGGACGAGAATAATGGAGAGGAAAATGAGGCAGGGGATGACGCACCGGAGAAGTAGGTGGAGAGGCAGGTGGAGAGGTAGGTGACGAGGGAGGAGAAGAGGAAGGAGGGGAGGATGCATCAGGGGTGTATCGGGAACAGTGGGACTAAGAGGAGGAATAGGGACATGAAAAACAGAGATTGGTGTGTCAGGAAGGATAATAAAATATATGTCCGCCACGGAAAAGGTCGAGGAGGAAGGACACGAGTAGAATGGACGAGACTCATCAAAAGTCACATCACGTGAAATACGCATCCGACGACCAACAGGATCCCAACACCGATGACCCTTATGCTCATCACATTATCCAAGAAAGACACTCAATAGACTGAGCTGTCAATTTGGTGCATTCGCGCGGGGCAAGAATAACATAGCAGATGAAACCAAACAATCGAAGAGCTAAGTAGTCAGGAGAACGGCCAGAGAGACGCTCCATAGGAATACCACCCTGCAGGGCAGCCAATCGCTGAATGTTTATGAGATAGGTGGACCCTGAAATAGCCAATAGTGAGGTGGAAGAGAGGCGGCGATCATCATCGCACAAGCCGTCTCAAGGAGGTGACAATTCTTGCGCTCAGCCCCGCCATTCTAAGCAGGAGCGCCAGGACAAGATAGCTGGGCGAGAGTACCATGCTCAGCAAGAAAGCCACACAACATCTGGGAGATATACTCACCAACGGAGTCAGCATGAAAAACGCGAATAAGTGTGGGAAACTGGGTGTGAACCATGGCAGCAAATCGCTTATATACGGAGAGAACCTCGCTGGAAGAAGTCATAAAATAAAGCCAAGTGTAGCGAGAGAAATTATCAATAAATATAACATAATAGCGATGACCACTTTTTGAAGAGAATGGAACAGGACCCATACATCAGAATGAACTAAAACGAATGGACGCTGAGATACTGTCTCACTGGTATGATAAGGTAATTGAGTGTGCCAAGTCTACAACCATAAAGAGACATCTCTTGAGACACGCACGAAAGATGACAAACAAGAACCACAAATATGACGAAGTCGATGATGCCACTAATGGAAGGAAGCGAAAGCGGAAGCAGCGAGAGCATGTGAACTGGCGGGTGTGGGGGCAGCGGAAGGAACACGAAGCCACTCTAGCTCCCAAAGGCCCTCTAAGACTCACGGTGCTGCGGGCCAGCCCCAACAAGAGCCTTAATGCGACGATGCTGGACAGAGCAAGAGTCAACATTAAGAATGACATGGCAACCAAAGTCAGTAAGCTGAGCAGCGGAAAAAAGATTCATGGTAAGGAGGGGCATGAGAAACATTCAGAACAGAAAACATGGGTAGAAAGAGTGCCGCGACTAGCAATAGTAAGAGATGAAAAGGTGTGTCGTCAGCAGTGAGAACATTGACAGGAAAATCGAGAGATCGAATAGAAGACAAGGGGGAAGAATCAGAAGACATGTGAAAAGAAGCTCCAGAATCCAAGACCCACGAAGATGTACTTGGTGTGTAGGCGGCGGTGCCTTAGTGGTGGAAGCAACAGTCATAGAGGCTACAGTACCCATCGAAGAAGAACCAGAGGAAGCCAGTACATGATTGAGCCGTGAAATATCCTGCTCAATGAGAGATGAAGTCGAAGAAGAAGAAGCACGAGTCCCATTGGAAGAGGTGTGCCTGCTATTGTTGTGCATGTCCCGCTGCTTCTTGTAACAATCAGATTCTGGGTGACTCGGCTTCGAGCAGTAGCCGACGTAGGGGCGTGAGCGAGGCCAACCCTCTCCTCCAGAAGGTGGGCATCCCACCCCCATAAGGCGTATGTAGCAGCGCTGGAGTAGTGGAACGAGCAGACGACATCGGAGGAGCTCGGACATCCAGCACAGTGGAAACCTCAAGTAAACCAGCAGAGCGAAGGCGTGTCTCCTCAGCATGAAGCTCTGCAAGTACCCCCGATATAGGAACACGGCCATGAGCAAGTAAGTTGCCACGCCAGGGCTCAAACTCAGCACGGAGGCGAGACAAGAACTCACGGACACGCTGAAACTCCAAGTCTGACCTCTCGCAGGATAGGCAGGTATCACAAACAGCAGTCCGGAGGGACTCAAGATGGCACCAGATGGCAGAGCTCTGCGTGTAGAACTCATCAACAGTAGAGTCGCCTTACTGAAGAGCATGCTCCTGACGTACCACAAATAAGTAGAGCACATCACCAGAGGATTGATAACACTGAAGAAGGTAAGACCACATCGCAGCAACAGTGCTGATGACCATAAACTAAGAGGCAAACTGAGGCAGAACACTAGAAGTGAGAACAGCCGCAACACGAGCATTATCGTTACACCCCTGAGTGTAAGCAGCCAAATCATCACTGTAGGCTGAAAGAGCATCCGAGTAATCCGATACCTGCTGATCATAAGAATAAACTACGACATCATCAACAATAAACTCAGAATAATTGGTACCATCAAAGATCACCAAGCAACGAGGAACAAAACAATAGCCCGACGATGACGACGCACCTTCTCTGGATTTTTTTTTTCCGAAGTCAACGCTCACAACTCAGATCGGATCGAACGAGACGAGCGAACAACTCCAATCTTTTCACGAAGCGGAGGCAGAGAGCGGGGCTGGATCGCAACAACGGCCAGATATTAGGGGCAGCGGCGGCCTTAACCAGTGTGGATGCCAGCGGCCAGTCCTGCGCCTGCGGCCAGTCCTGCGCCTGCGGCGGCCCCTCCACGGGCGGAGCCGGTCAGGGATGACGTGGCAGTGACCGGATCCCTAGACGGGGCCGAATCGTCTACGAGCGGCGGCAGCCGGGAACTCAACGACCAACTCCTCCACGAGCAGCAGCGGGTAGGGATGGCGACGGCCGGATAGATGGTGACGAAGATGCACGACATCAAAGAAACCTCAATGCCGAGCAAACAATATCGGTTTGGACAAAGAAATCAGCCGGAAAGGGAGGAGGAAGATGAATAGCACACTAGGTGCAACTGGGAGACATCGATGATGGCCGGAAAGCCGGCGGCGGCTGCGGAACGAGCAAAAAGTTACAACGTGCGGAGAGACCCTAGCTGGGCTTTGATACAATGTCATGTTTCATGTACTAACCAACTATCCAAAAAGTCCGAACTGTATACACTTCAACAAATATTACCATGAACGACAAGTATGATATATACACATCATATGGAATTGTTTCAATAGCTTTAAAACTGTAGATGTTCATACACATTGCTTACCTGACTTGTCTGTGACGTCAATTTAACCTTCCTTGTTTATCCTGTCAATAAATTCTTTCCCTAGGTGTTCTTCAATGCCTTTCTCCAAATAGAATCGGCCAGACAAGTTGACAACCATGCGGACATCGTCATACAGGGAGGCATACAGAACAACCACATCTCCTCCTGGATAATTGATATTACGAGTTAAATGTGCAATGAAAAATATGGTAAGAATTGAAGGCCGTTAATGATAGATAAGAATAAAGATAGGAAATATCGATTTGGTTATGATGAGAAGAGTATGGTTTATTAGGCGGGCCAATTCAGTCTTTTTTGTAGAAGGTATAACATGCACTCCATATGGATTATCCAAGCAGCGAATATAAGAGGAATAGAACACTGCTGGCAAAATTATTGTGCTTAGCGGTTATGGAACTTCATAATACTTGCTTTTATAGTACCAATGAATATCTGAGCAAAAGAAGAAGAAAAAAGGATACAAAGAGAGCAATATACTGGATGAGACATGTTTCACGTGTTTGACAGGGCAGGAGTACCAGCATCACAAACCGATTTGACCCACAGCGATGTACCAACTTGGTTTTGATGTTTATGAACAGAGGCAAGAATATCTCTACGCTCTACCATTTTAACTCTTACATAGACTGTATGTTTAAGTTGTTGAAGAACTAAACAAATTATTTCACCTTCTAATTACACATATTCGTTAAAACTAATTAAGAACAGCAATAATAAACACGACTATACAAAAAAGAATTTATATCACCTACCCTTGCTGTGACCAACAATAGCCGTGACATCATACTTGTCCTGAGAAAGATATGAGACAACAGAATGCAAGTCATCGGCCTCTTTCCTGTAATTGCCGTAACTGAACTCGCCTTCACTTTCTCTGAAAACATATGATCAAAGGCATAGTTTGAATGAGGTTATGAAGCATCCATGTTTAATTTAAGTTACATAGTGATATTCAAAAAAATCTATTAATTTATTTGTCCATGAGAAAATTGTAGTTGTAAGTAAGCCTATACCTTTAGACAAGATAATTCTATGAACAACTTACCCATTTCCACTGAAATCAAAGCGGAAGACACTAATTCCTTGTTTTGTTATTGCATCTGCTAGATCAACAATGATGTTACAACTCTGAAAACAAGCATTAAACTTCATTATACAGGTGATAGAAATTACTTCTAGGATAGCTGCATCTCACATAGCAACATGAAACTTGGAGATCATTGTCTTAACGAGGGAAAGGAAATTTTATTCTGGTGACGACATGGTTATATACCTTGGAGGCCCTTAAGCCATGGCACAAGACTACAATCTAGTTCGAACCTGTGGGATGCAGCAGTCTCACAAGTTTCTCTCCGTGCGTGTTCGTTATCAATACCCTGTGTGTAGCAGCTGTTTCAGAAAACCACGTAGTGTCAACAGTTTGGACTCAAGATACGTTTCCACGTATCTTCAACTCAATCTATGCCAAGAATATCGTAACTGAAAATCACAAGAAGCCAGCCTTAACAATTTTAAACCATATGTATTTGTCAAGTAAAATAATTCCAAAATCCTTAGGTTGATGAGGCCACTTCTCCAGAGTAGCACAAGCAATAAATCTAGCCTAAGATTGGCTATGCAGATTTTGTTGAGATCAAATTTGAAGTATGGTCTAGTAGTTAAGCCTGATTCGCGCACCCAAGCGAAGGTACGGAGTGTGAAATAAAGAAAGGGACTTACGCTGGGAGGAAGAGATGAGCGACTGCGCCATGGATGACGAATGGCGGCAGCGAACTCGTGCGGTTGGGAATGGGATGGAGGGACCCGAGGCTGCTGCCGACGGAGCAGGATGAAGGAAATGTTTCGCAGGGCAAGTGGAGTAGGGGAAGAGGAACCGAAGGAGTCAAGGGAATAAACGCGTCGGTCGACTGATCAGATCCAAAAATTGGTCGCTTTACGTGACGTTAATTCTCTGGCTGCTGCGCCTATCGCGTCCTGCTGCAAAAGTCTAGCTAGTCTCGCTGTAGCTCTAGCTGGCCGGTGCATGCACCACAAAAATGTCAAGTGCTATTTTTTTTTTGCGGTAAACTATGTGGAGCAATATTCACCAAAAAAGTCCTAGGGTCATCAGCCAAAAAGGCTGGTGACCAGGAAACTAGGAGCAGCAGCGAGCCAGCTATCCATCACCTGCAGCAAGCAAGCATGCTTCGCTCACAGGGTGAGCCGGGTTATTGGCTGCTCGATTAACATGTCGAATTACAAAGGAATTTAAAGAAGTAACTAGCTCTCCAATTTTTACGAGAATAGGCGCAACCACCGAACGGGAGTTGCTCCGAAGACGACCTCCTGAAAGCCGCGAAGCTTGGCGAAAATCACTCCTTCACGCATCGCTAGCGTCTCGGCTATGAGGGGATCCGTGACTCCCAGTAGGGGTTTACTCCAGGCCCCCACTAGAGAAGAAGAAGAGCGGGCACCACCACCCGCACCACCATTTCCAGCTCCAGCATCAATCGCTCCGTCGGTATTAATTTTGATCCACCCCGTATCAGGAGGCCTCCAACCATAGCCTGGCAGAGTTGCCGCATGGCTGCGGGGTATATCAAGAACTGTCAGGTCTTCTTTGATTTGACGGATAGAGTATGTTGGATCGAAACGATCCTGGTCATGTGTCAACCTGTTCCGAGAGTGTGCCAGATTGACCACATCACTGAAATAATATCCGCTCTCCGCTGATCCGAGAACTGAGACTCGCATAAAATGTCACGCGCCCATGTGTCTGGATGAAGCCGAGGCAGCCTAAAATTGAACCACTATTCAGCTTCAGTCCAGAAGGTTTGTGCATGCACACAATGCACCAAAGAATGCATGAGATCCTCCTCCATGGATTGACAAACGTTGCATCTGCTGATCTCTTTAATGTGTCTTCGCTTCAGAGTCTTCTCATCTAGCAGGATACCACGAATAACCCGCCACCAGAAAACTCGAATTTTTGGTTGAACCTTGAGTTTCCACAAGGAATTCCACATATGTTCATTCGTCTGTGAGGTACCTGCACCTGTTCCCTCCTCTAGAGCAAATCGCTCTTTTTGAATCATCAAGAAACGGTACGCCGATTTAACAGAATAATTCCCAGAATTTTCAAAGTCCCAAGCAAAGAAATCGCCACCTCCTCCACTCCTCAATGGAATATTCAGGATGTCATCTGCATCAGGAAGTATGGAAGTAGCACGGACAAGTTCTCTTCGCCATGTCCAACTTACTGGATCAATGAGTTCACTCACATACACCAAATCACAGTTTGTCGGACGCAGCATAGGTGTCATCTTCACAGAGTTTGGTATATCCATTTATCTTCCCAGATGTTAATGGAGGTACCATCTCCGACTCGCTTGAGCAGACCCAACTGCAGAGCTTCACGCCCTGCGATGATGGCTCGCCAAATGGGTGAGGCCAACCCGGTAACAGTAGGTTGCATAAAGTCTGTGTTGGGAAAATACCGAGTCTTCATCACCCTAGCACACAAGGAGTTTGGATTTGTCATGAAACGCCATCCATGTTTGCCAAGGAGTGCAATATTGAACATCTCTAGTTCTCTGAACCCCATCCCTCCCTTCAGTTTTGAAGTAGCAAATTCTTTCCAAGATATCCAATGTAAAGATCTCTTATCTAGAGAGTTGCTCCAAAAGAATTTAGCCATAACGGAGGATAATGCCTTGCACACTTTCTTTGTTAGTTTAAAACAACTCATACAAAACATGGGAATGGATTGTATGATTGATTTTAACAAGGTTTCTCTGGCTGCACAAGCCAACAATTTTTCTGACCAGCCTTGCATCTTGCTCCTACACCTTTCAAGAATATGATCAAAAGTTCCATTAGTAATTCTACCAACAGCTGTAGGGAGACCAAGATACCGATCACTGAAGGCTTCAACACTGATACCCAAAAGTTGTTTAATTTTAGTTCTACGGTTTACTGGCGTATTGGGACTGAAAAAGACAGCACTTTTGTCACGGTTTACTGCCTGTCATGAACCTGAGGCATAAAACCTAATGCCACAAAAAACTTAATCTCACTTTTTGTTGCAGATCGATTTGCAACAAAAATCACCAACTAGTTCAACAAAAACTACAAACGGGCAAAAAAAAACATGGGTTTGCAGCAATAAAAAGGTGGTTAAGCAACAAAAATTTGCTACAGATTCGGTTGCAACAAAAATTACCAACTAAATCAACAATAATCACAAATGAGCAAAACAAGAAAACATGTGTTTGCACCAATAAACAAGTGGTTAAGCACCAAACTTTTGCAGCAGATTTGATTGCAGCAAAAATCAGCAACTATTTCAACAAAAATCACAAACGACCACAAAAAAAGTGTTTCCAGCACTTTTAAAAACACGTAATATCAACGAAAAATCTGAGAAAACACGTCGCCTAGAAAACCTTGCAAGATATGGCTTGTGATTTCGCAACAAAATTCATACAACTTTGTTACAATTTGAAACAACATATTCATCATCAAAAAAGCAGGGAGAGCATTAACTTGAAGCAAAATGCTCATAAAACCTTGCAACATATCACGTGAGATGAATTCCATGCATTGGGGTTGGAAACATTGCCCAAAAAGATGGCATGACATGTTTAAAGACCATGTGAAAGAGCCCACAATGATCTTGGATGTGGTTGCTCCACATGATATTTGGATTTGGCATGCTTTTTTCGGTTTACTAGGGTCTAACAATGATCCAAATGGTCTTCAACTTTCTCCTATGTTCGCAAACCTAGCTGAAGGTGAAGCTCAAGAAGTGAATCATACTACCAATGGTCATCAGTACACAATGGGGTATTACCTTGCAGATGGCATACATCCATAGTGAGCAACATTTGTGAAGACCATACCAGCTCCACAAGGCAACAAGAAGAATTTTTTTTGCCCAAATGCAAGAGTCAGCTAGAAAGAATGTGGAACAAGCCTTTGGAGTTCTGCAAGCTCGTTTTTCCATTGATCGAGGACCTACTAAAGGATGAAAGCGTAAGGAAATTGGTGATGTCATGAAAGTTTGTGTCATAATGCACAAGTACCTCGTACTCATGCACAAGAGCTGAGTGATTTTCTTCGCATGCATCAACGGATTAAAAATAAAGTTGGTCATTCTCAGCTTCAAGATGATCTAGTTGAGCACATCTGGCAAAAGTTGAGCACATCTGGCAAAAGTCATCGGCCTCTTTCCTGTAATTGCCGTAACTGAACTCGCCTTCACTTTCTCTGAAAACATATGATCAAAGGCATAGTTTGAATGAGGTTATGAAGCATCCATGTTTAATTTAAGTTACATGGTGATATTCAAAAAAATCTATTAATTTATTTGTCCATGAGAAAATTGTAGTTGTAAGTAAGCCTATACCTTTAGACAAGATAATTCTATGAACAACTTACCCATTTCCACTGAAATCAAAGCGGAAGACACTAATTCCTTGTTTTGTTATTGCATCTGCTAGATCAACAATGATGTTACAACTCTGAAAACAAGCATTAAACTTCATTATACAGGTGATAGAAATTACTTCTAGGATAGCTGCATCTCACATAGCAACATGAAACTTGGAGATCATTGTCTTAACGAGGGAAAGGAAATTTTATTCTGGTGACGACATGGTTATATACCTTGGAGGCCCTTAAGCCATGGCACAAGACTACAATCTTGTTCGAACCTGTGGGATGCAGTAGTCTCACAAGTTTCTCTCCGTGCGTGTTCGTTATCAATACCCTGTGTGTAGCAGCTGTTTCAGAAAACCACGTAGTGTCAACAGTTTGGACTCAAGATACGTTTCCACGTATCTTCAACTCGATCTATGCCAAGAATATCGTAACTGAAAATCACAAGAAGCCAGCCTTAACAATTTTAAACCATATGTATTTGTCAAGTAAAATAATTCCAAAATCCTTAGGTTGATGAGGCCACTTCTCCAGAGTAGCACAAGCAATAAATCTAGCCTAAGATTGGCTATGCAGATTTTGTTGAGATCAAATTTGAAGTATGGTCTAGTAGTTAAGCCTGATTCGCGCACCCAAGCGAAGGTGCGGAGTGTGAAATAAAGAAAGGGACTTACGCTGGGAGGAAGAGATGAGCGACTGCGCCATGGATGACGAATGGCGGCAGCGAACTCGTGCGGTTGGGAATGGGATGGAGGGACCCGAGGCTGCTGCCGACGGAGCAGGATGAAGGAAATGTTTCGCAGGGCAAGTGGAGTAGGGGAAGAGGAACCGAAGGAGTCAAGGGAATAAACGCGTCGGTCGACTGATCAGATCCAAAAATCGGTCGCTTTACGTGACGTTAATTCTCTGGCTGCTGCGCCTATCGCGTCCTGCTGCAAAAGTCTAGCTAGTCTCGCTGTAGCTCTAGCTGGCCGGTGCATGCACCACAAAAATGTCAAGTGCTATTTTTTTTTTGCGGTAAACTATGTGGAGCAATATTCACCAAAAAAGTCCTAGGGTCATCAGCCAAAAAGGCTGGTGACCAGGAAACTAGCAGCAGCAGCGAGCCAGCTATCCATCACCTGCAGCAAGCAAGCATGCTTCGCTCACAGGGTGAGCCGGGTTATTGGCTGCTCGATTAACATGTCGAATTACAAAGGAATTTAAAGAAGTAACTAGCTCTCCAATTTTTACGAGAATAGGCGCAACCACCGAACGAGAGTTGCTCCGAAGACGACCTCCTGAAAGCCGCGAAGCTTGGCGAAAATCACTCCTTCACGCATCGCTAGCGTCTCGGCTATGAGGGGATCCGTGACTCCCATTAGGGGTTTACGCCAGGCCCCCACTAGAGAAGAAGAAGAGCGGGCACCACCACCCGCACCACCATTTCCAGCTCCAGCATCAATCGCTCCGTCGGTATTAATTTTGATCCACCCCGTATCAGGAGGCCTCCAACCATAGCCTGGCAGAGTTGCCGCATGGCTGCGGGGTATATCAAGAACTGTCAGGTCTTCTTTGATTCGACGGATAGAGTATGTTGGATCGAAACGATCCTGGTCATGTGTCAACCTGTTCCGAGAGTGTGCCAGATTGACCACATCACTGAAATAATATCCGCTCTCCGCTGATCCGAGAACTGAGACTCGCATAAAATGTCACGCACCCATGTGTCTGGATGAAGCCGAGGCAGCCTAAAATTGAACCACAATTCAGCTTCAGTCCAGAAGGTTTGTGCATGCGCACAATGCACCAAAGAATGCATGAGATCCTCCTCCATGGATTGACAAATGTTGCATCTGCTGATCTCTTTAATGTGTCTTCGCTTCAGAGTCTTCTCATCTAGCAGGATACCACGAATAACCCGCCACCAGAAAACACGAATTTTTGGTTGAACCTTGAGTTTCCACAAGGAATTCCACATATGTTCATTCGTCTGTGAGGTGCCTGCACCTGTTCCCTCCTCTAGAGCAAATCGCTCTTTTTGAATCATCAAGAAACGGTACGCCGATTTAACAGAATAATTCCCAGAATTTTCAAAGTCCCAAGCAAAGAAATCGCCACCTCCTCCACTCCTCAATGGAATATTCAGGATGTCATCTGCATCAGGAAGTATGGAAGTAGCACAGACAAGTTCTCTTCGCCATGTCCAACTTACTGGATCAATGAGTTCACTCACATACACCAAATCACAGTTTGTCGGACGCAGCATAGGTGTCATCTTCACAGAGTTTGGTATATCCATTTATCTTCCCAGATGTTAATGGAGGTACCATCTCCGACTCGCTTGAGCAGACCCAACTGCAGAGCTTCACGCCCTGCGATGATGGCTCGCCAAATGGGTGAGGCCGACCCGGTAACAGTAGCTTGCATAAAGTCTGTGTTGGGAAAATACCGAGTCTTCATCACCCTAGCACACAAGGAGTTTGGATTTGTCATGAAACGCCATCCATGTTTGCCAAGGAGTGCAATATTGAACATCTCTAGTTCTCTGAACCCCATCCCTCCCTTCAGTTTTGATGTAGCAAATTCTTTCCAAGATATCCAATGTAAAGATCTCTTATCTAGAGAGTTGCTCCAAAAGAATTTAGCCATAACGGAGGATAATGCCTTGCACACTTTCTTTGTTAGTTTAAAACAACTCATACAAAACATGGGAATGGATTGTATGATTGATTTTAACAAGGTTTCTCTGGCTGCACAAGCCAACAATTTTTCTGACCAGCCTTGCATCTTGCTCCTACACCTTTCCAGAATATGATCAAAAGTTCCATTAGTAATTCTACCAACAGCTGTAGGGAGACCAAGATACCGATCACTGAAGGCTTCAACACTGATACCCAAAAGTTGTTTAATTTTAGTTCTACGGTTTACTGGCGTATTGGGACTGAAAAAGACAACACTTTTGTCACGGTTTACTGCCTGTCATGAACCTGAGGCATAAAACCTAATGCCACAAAAAACTTAATCTCACTTTTTGTTGCAGATCGATTTGCAACAAAAATCACCAACTAGTTCAACAAAAACTACAAACGGGCAAAAAAAAACATGGGTTTGCAGCAATAAAAAGGTGGTTAAGCAACAAAAATTTGCTGCAGATTCGGTTGCAACAAAAATCACCAACTAAATCAACAATAATCACAAATGAGCAAAACAAGAAAACATGTGTTTGCACCAATAAACAAGTGGTTAAGCACCAAACTTTTGCAGCAGATTTGATTGCAGCAAAAATCAGCAACTATTTCAACAAAAATCACAAACGACCACAAAAAAAGTGTTTCCAGCACTTTTAAAAACACGTAATATCAACGAAAAATCTGAGAAAACACGTCGCCTAGAAAACCTTGCAAGATATGGCTTGTGATTTCGCAACAAAATTCATACAACTTTGTTACAATTTGAAACAACATATTCATCATCAAAAAAGCAGGGAGAGCATTAACTTGAAGCAAAATGCTCATAAAACCTTGCAACATATCACGTGAGATGAATTCCATGCATTGGGGTTGGAAACATTGCCCAAAAAGATGGCATGACATGTTTAAAGACCATGTGAAAGAGCCCACAATGATCTTGGATGTGGTTGCTCCACATGATATTTGGATTTGGCATGCTTTTTTCGGTTTACTAGGGTCTAACAATGATCCAAATGGTCTTCAACTTTCTCCTATGTTCGCAAACCTAGCTGAAGGTGAAGCTCAAGAAGTGAATCATAGTACCAATGGTCATCAGTACACAATGGGGTATTACCTTGCAGATGGCATACATCCATAGTGAGCAACATTTGTGAAGACCATACCAGCTCCACAAGGCAACAAGAAGAATTTTTTTTGCCCAAATGCAAGAGTCAGCTAGAAAGAATGTGGAACAAGCCTTTGGAGTTCTGCAAGCTCGTTTTTCCATTGATCGAGGACCTACTAAAGGATGAAAGCGTAAGGAAATTGGTGATGTCATGAAAGTTTGTGTCATAATGCACAAGTACCTCGTACTCATGCACAAGAGCTGAGTGATTTTCTTCGCATGCATCAACGGATTAAAAATAAAGTTGGTCATTCTCAGCTTCAAGATGATCTAGTTGAGCACATCTGGCAAAAGTTTGGAAACGAGTGATGTAGAACTTAAAATTTTGTAATCCATTTCTTGTATGTACTTTTACATTTATGCAATGAGTGATGTATTCCATTCAGCATGAGCAACCATCACCTATTCAGTATATACAAAATTAATCTCTATTCAGAGCCGTTGAAAAAAAAATGTTGAATGGTAGCTGTTGGAAATAGTCATTGGAAAAGTCGCTGTTGAAAATAGAGTCAATGGAAAAAAAAGATGTTGAATGGTAGTTATAAGATACTATTAAAATATATGAGAGAGAATATAGACGTTCCACTGGAAAACTAGGAACCTCTAAAAAGGAATCTTTTTAGACGATGTTCTATATGAAAATATAGATGACCGAATTTGGATGAACCACTGAAGATGCTCAGGTGCTACCAGATCCTTGGACTATCCAAGCCATCAGATTGAAAAGGAACGACCAAAGAGTTGGTCACCCACACATTCACATTTTATGTGGTCACCCATATAAAACCTCGGGTCGGGTGTAACCTAAATCAACCCACGCTCTGAATTAGAGACCAGTGAAATTGCGAATGTGTAGTGCAGGTTGATTTTTATACAAAATAAAAAGTTCTGTCTGCAAACTTCATCGAAATGAAACCTGACTTATGTTGAGTGTAGGTTGATTTCGGGTAAACTCGAAGTTGTATATGCAAATCTGCCGGCGAACGTTTCTCTGATAGTGATTTTTCAATCCAACAGCTCAGGTTGGCATGTAAGTTGCTGATAAAAATAAGCCGGTTGTTTCTTAAGCAACAGTGCTTATTTCTATACTAGAGGTGCCTAATTAAGCATCTATCCTATATTAAAATAGGCACAAGTGCTTAAGAAAAAATATGTTTATTTTTTGTAACCATCTCTCTAATCACCTTGCATTGGACAAGAGTTTCATACTCTCTAAATAACACAAACCTAAAGCCTTGCAAGGCTTTACTGATTATTACATCCCCGAACAACAACAAAAAAGTAGAACGGCAATGGTCTCCAACTGCTTTGTTCAGAGAGCGGAGCTTCAGTAAAGCATAAAAGTTGTACAAGAATCTGAAGCAGCAATTTACCAGAACTCATCCATCTCCTGCCTGCAAAGAAAAACAATTGCCACGGTCGCATTAAATGCCTCGGTGAACATACTGCGCAAACGATACCACGGAGAACATGCCATGTGCTGATACCTTGTTGGACATAATGAAATCCACCACAGCATCAGAAAGTTCTTTAC
Organism: Poa pratensis; assembly: GCA_947311845.1. Taxonomy (NCBI): domain Eukaryota; kingdom Viridiplantae; phylum Streptophyta; class Magnoliopsida; order Poales; family Poaceae; genus Poa; species Poa pratensis. Next base: position 53,421,616 of record CAMZMU010000055.1, on the reverse strand, counting down.
GATGTGCGGTGTAGCAGTGATCTGCTCCGTCGATGACACTCAGTTTGTGAGTTGGTATATGTTTCGCAAACTCGTATGCATCTTCCACCGGAATGATCTCATCAGCTGAACCATGAACTGTGAAGAAGCTGAACAAAGACAATAAAATTAAGTGGATATTTGCAACAGGTGGTTTATAGCACAATATGAAACCTTCGGCCAAATGCAAAAAAATATTTATGTTTTCAATCCCGCGAATGCATGGGAACGACAACTTTAGTGAAGCTAAATGTGGCATGTTGGTGCCACGGGATGCTGCTTGTTTCAGTTGGTGGCTCAGATATAAGGGTAATGATGCCTAAATTAGTTTCTGACCTGCATTCTTTGCTGATGGAAAGGCTCGTTGCACGCATATCAGTATTCAACCTTTCCATCAAGCTGTCTTTTGTTACCCTGTATAAAACCTTTTCTACATTGCAACCAACAGATAGTCAATATGACCATGAACGACAAGTATCATATATACACAGCATATGGAATTGTTTCAGAAAGTAGCTTTAAACATGTAAATGTCATACACGTTCATTACCTGACTTGTCTGTGACGTCAATGTAACCTTCCTTGTTTATCCTGTCAATAAATTCTTTCCCTAGGCGTTCTTCAATGCCTTTCTCCAAATAAAATCGGCCAGACAAGTTGACAACCATGTGGACATCTTCATACAGGGAAGCATACAGAACAACCACATCTCCTCCTGGATAATTTGTTTTTTGCAAATTCAATGGCTAAATTTTCTAAATTGCGAGTTAAATGTGCACTAAAAAATATGGTAAGCATTGAAGGCTGTAAATGATAGATAAGAATAAAGATAGGAAAGATCTATATCTAGTCAGGCAAGAGATCGATTTTGTAATGATGACAAGGGTATTGTTTATTAGGCGGTTAGGAATCCTATTTTCAGGGGCCAAGTCGGTCTTTTTTTAGAAGGGATAACATGTACTCCATATGAACTATCCAAGCAGCGAGAATAAACAGAGGAATAGAACACTGCTAGCAAATGTATTGTGCTTAACTGTTATGGAACTTCATAGTACTTGCTTTATAATGGATATCTGAGCAAAAGAAAATAAAGGATACAAAGAGAACAATATACTGGATGAGACATGTTCCAGGTGTTTAACATGGCAGCAGTGCCAGCATCACAAACCGATTTGACCCACAGAGATGTGCCAACTTGGCTTTGATGCTTATGAACAGAGGCAGGAATATCTCTACAGCTCTACCATTTTAACTAATGCATAGACTGTATGTCCAAGTTGTTGAAGAACTAACCAAATTATTCCACCTTCTAATTACACATATTCGTTAAAACTAATTAACAACAGCAATAATAAACATGACTATACAAAAGCAATGTATAGCCTACCCTTGCTGTGACCAACAATAGCCGTGACATCATACTTGTCCTGATAAAGATATGAGACAACAGAATGCAAGTCGTCAGCCTCTTTCCTGTAGTTTCCGTACTGGAACTCACCTTCACTTTCTCTGAAAACATATAATCAAATCAAAGGTGTAGTATGAAAGAGGTTATGAACCATCCATGTGTAGATTTAAGTTACATAGTTAAAATGCTGCATCAAGAAATAGATATTCAAAATTCTTCTACTCCCTCCGTTCACTAACGTAAGGCATTGGACCTATCATTTCAATTTTCTTGATTCAAATGTATCTAGACTTATTTTGTACATAGATTCACTCAATTTAGTATGTATATAGTCAAAATTGAAAGGGGTCCAGTGCCTTATATTAGTGAACGGATGGAGTATTAATTTATTTGTCCATGAGAAAATTGTAGTTGTAATACTACCTTTAGACAAGATAATTCTATGAACAACTTACCCATTTCCACTGAAATCAAAGCGGAAGACACTAATTCCTTGTTTTCTTATTGCATCTGCTAGATCAACAATGATGCTATCACTCTGAAAACAAGCATTAAACTTCATTATACAGGTGATGGAAATTGCTTCTACGATAGTATAATTCGCTGCATCTGACATAGCAACATGAAACTTGGAGACCCTTTTCTTCTGGTGACGACATGGTTATGTACCTTGGAGGCCGTAAAGCCATGGCACAAGACTACAATCTTGTTCGAACCCGTGGGATGCAGCAGTCCCACAAGTTTCTCTCCATGCTTGTTCGTTATCAATACCCTGTTTGTAGCAGCTGTTTCAGAAAACCACGTAGTGTCAACTATTTGGACTCAATATACGTTCCACGTATCTTCAACTCTATGCCAAGAATATCGCAACTGATATCACAACAAGCCATCCTTTAACTCAAACTATTAACATTTTAAAACCATATGGATTCAAAATCCTTAGGTTGATGTGGCCATCTGAGCACTACTCCAGAGCAGCACAAGAAACAAATCTAGCATAATATTGGCTATGCGGGTTGTTGAGATCAACTTTGAAGTATGCTCTAGTAGTAACCCTCATTCGCGCACCCAAGAGAAAAGGTACGAAATGTGAAATCAAGAAAGGGACTTATTCAGGTCAAAAAAAAGAAAGGGACTTACGGGGACTGGAAGCATGCTGGGAGGAAAAAGTGAGCAGCTGCGCCATGGATGACGGATGGCGGCAGCGACCTCGTGCGGTTGGGATGGAAGGAATCGAGGCTGCTCACGCCGCCGGCTGCCGCAGGAGCAGGATGAAGGGATTCGCCGGGCAAGTGGAGGAGGGGGAAGGAATCGAAGGAGTCCAGAGAACGGAGCCCGCATGTCAGCAGACCTATCGAAGGAAGCAACGACGACAATGGGCTGGGCCTCGCACACATACCAGCTCGGCCCAGGAGAATGGTACAGCCCAACCGAAGGCACATTGGGCCCGAGTGGACAACATGAAGAGCGTGCCGACCAGACACGGCATATATGCCTGCTCCTCGCCTGCGATTAGATCATCCTTGTGGTGGCAGAGCTGCGTCTCTGATTCTCTTTCTGCTATCTTTTTTACCAAACATCCCTCTGTAATCGTTTGATTCGTGAGAACTGAGACAATCGAGAGGAATCCTATCTAGTACCTAACATCGTGGTATCAGAGCCACCAGATTCACAATTCGCCCACCAAAAAATTCCAGAAACTCGTCGGCACGCAGCGGATCGGAGACGCCTTCTGAGCACCATGGATCCGACTCTCAAGGAGTATCTGGACGCCATGCGCAAGGACGCCGCCGAGCTCAAGGCCTCCGTCGACTCCAACGCCATCGCTTTGGCGCAGAAAATCGAAGCACAATCCGCCCAACTGACGGATTTGTGCGGATGGAAGCCCGATCTCGAGGCCCATTTTGCCAAGCTCCAGGCGACGGTCGCCGAGATCCAGCGAGCGCAACCCGCGTCCGCGTCAAGTGGTGGATCGGTGACGGCTCATCTCGTCACCAGGCCTCCATCAACAGCGGAGGCGATCCACGGGCAAGGCCACGGCGTCGACAACTTCCCCGGGGGTCAACCGGCGGTGACCCTAGCGTCGCCGTCGGCACCTCCGGTCACGGGTATGGTCTCGCTTCAACATCCTTTGTCTTCTGTGTCGGATCCACACCTCATGTCCAGCCAAATCATGGCGGGTTTAGGTTCCCAGGCCCCCAATTTTCCATTTCCACCGTTCACCGGGGATAATCCCAATTTGTGGATTACTCTGGCAGAACAATACTTCAGCATGTTTGCTATACACGAATCCTTCTGGGTGTCTATGTCCATTTTGTATTTTTCCGGCGCTGCAGGAATTTGGCTGCAATCTGTTCGGAAAAAATTGCTTCCCTAGAATGGATCTCGTTCACGTCACTCCTGTGCACGCGTTTTGGACGAGATCGCCACCAATTACTCATTAGGCAATTCTATTCCATCAAACAGACATCCACAGTGGCGGATTACATTGAGCGATTTGACATTCTTATCAATCATTTAGTGTCTTATTCGGATGCGACTCACCCGTATTATTTTCTTACTCGTTTTGTCGAGGGATTGCGATCGGACATTCGTTCTGTGGTCATGGTTCAGCGGCCAACCGATTTGGACACGGCATGCTCATTGGCCCTGCTACAAGAGGAAGTATCTGAAGGCGAAATTACTTCACCACCTCGCAGGAGTGAACATCGTTTCCTCAAATTCCCTACGAGGCCAACTCAGGTTCCGCAGTTATCTGCTCCACCAACACCTGTCAGTCGTGCAGCAGACAGCCGTGGTCTGGATAGTGCAAGGCACAATGGGAGTGATAAGCTCAATGCTCTCCGCGACTACAGACGAGCTAAGGGGCTCTGCTTCACGTGTGGAGAACGATGGGGCAAAGAACATGTTTGTCCTTCGACAGTACAATTGCATATAGTGGAGGAATTATTGGCTCTATTCTCTCAAGAAGAAGTTACAGGCAGTGAGAGCCCAGGAACAAGCTCTGATGAAGTGGAAACAGCATGTTCGATTTCCTTGCATGCCATGACTGGATCAACTGTGACAACTTCTGGGGTGATACAATTACATGCTTTCATTGCCAAGCATGAAGTCCTGATACTAATTGATTCAGGGAGCTCAGCGTCGTTTATCAACTCTCAACTCGCAGCTCAATTACCAGGCGTTGCATCTCTGAACAAGCCTTGCAGGGTGAATGTGGCTGACGGCTCCCAACACAAATGCAGCACATATATTCCTCAATGCCAGTGGTCAGCTCAAGGACATCAGTTCCAGACAGACTTGAAGGTGTTACCACTGGGAGCATTTGATGTGATCCTTGGTATGGATTGGTTGGAGCAGAACAATTCCCATATTGACTGGGTGGACAAGTATCTAACAATGGACATCTCTGGTGAACAAATCAAATTGCAGGGACACACAAATGATCCTGTGCAGTGTGCTTTCATTTCAGCCAGTGAGCTAGCAACGGTCTGTAGGCAAGGTTCAGTGGCCCATCTTGTGCATGTCTATGCTCTAGGGGAGACAATCTGCATGGAGGAAATTACACCGAAGAAGTACAACCATTGCTCTCACAATTTGAGGATATTTTTGCTGAACCAAAATCATTACCTCCTCGGCGTGCTTGTGATCATCGCATTCCACTGATGCAAGGAGCTCAACCGGTTAATATTCGTGCTTACCGGCATAAACCAGAGCTCAAGTCTGAAATAGAGAGGCAGGTGGCTGAACTGTTGGCTTCAGGAGTAATTCAGCGCAGCACTAGCAACTTTTCTTCTCCAGCAATATTGGTCAAGAAAAAAGACGGCACATGGCGACTCTGTGTGGATTATCGTGCTCTCAACTCCATGACAGTGGTCAGCAAGTACCCAGTCCCTGTGATAGATGAGCTACTGGATGAGCTCACGGGCGCGTGCTGGTTTTCCAAATTAGACCTGCGTGCAGGGTATCACCAAATCAGGCTAGCCCCAGGAGAGGAGTACAAAACGGCTTTCCAGACTCATGCAGGCCATTGGGAGTATACTGTCATGCCCTTTGGTCTAGCTGGTGCACCAGCAACCTTCCTGGGTGCCATGAATGCAACGCTGCAACCTCTCCTGCGCAAGTGTGTTGTTGTATTCTTCGATGACATCCTCGTTTACAGCCGCAGTCTGCCTGAACATATGGTTCATCTAGAGAAAGTTCTGAAACTCCTTCGCAGAGACAAATGGCAAATCAAGCGTTCTAAGTGTTCTTTTGGGCAGCAAAAAATTGCATACCTGGGCCACGTGATTGATAAACATGGAGTATCTTCGGATCCAGCCAAGATTAGCAAAGTAGCGAAATGGCCTACGCCACAAAACTTAATCTCACTTTTTGTTGCAGATCGATTTGCAACAAAAATCACCAACTAGTTCAACAAAAACTACAAACGGGCAAAAAAAAACATGGGTTTGCAGCAATAAAAAGGTGGTTAAGCAACAAAAATTTGCTACAGATTCGGTTGCAACAAAAATTACCAACTAAATCAACAATAATCACAAATGAGCAAAACAAGAAAACATGTGTTTGCACCAATAAACAAGTGGTTAAGCACCAAACTTTTGCAGCAGATTTGATTGCAGCAAAAATCAGCAACTATTTCAACAAAAATCACAAACGACCACAAAAAAAGTGTTTCCAGCACTTTTAAAAACACGTAATATCAACGAAAAATCTGAGAAAACACGTCGCCTAGAAAACCTTGCAAGATATGGCTTGTGATTTCGCAACAAAATTCATACAACTTTGTTACAATTTGAAACAACATATTCATCATCAAAAAAGCAGGGAGAGCATTAACTTGAAGCAAAATGCTCATAAAACCTTGCAACATATCACGTGAGATGAATTCCATGCATTGGGGTTGGAAACATTGCCCAAAAAGATGGCATGACATGTTTAAAGACCATGTGAAAGAGCCCACAATGATCTTGGATGTGGTTGCTCCACATGATATTTGGATTTGGCATGCTTTTTTCGGTTTACTAGGGTCTAACAATGATCCAAATGGTCTTCAACTTTCTCCTATGTTCGCAAACCTAGCTGAAGGTGAAGCTCAAGAAGTGAATCATACTACCAATGGTCATCAGTACACAATGGGGTATTACCTTGCAGATGGCATACATCCATAGTGAGCAACATTTGTGAAGACCATACCAGCTCCACAAGGCAACAAGAAGAATTTTTTTTGCCCAAATGCAAGAGTCAGCTAGAAAGAATGTGGAACAAGCCTTTGGAGTTCTGCAAGCTCGTTTTTCCATTGATCGAGGACCTACTAAAGGATGAAAGCGTAAGGAAATTGGTGATGTCATGAAAGTTTGTGTCATAATGCACAAGTACCTCGTACTCATGCACAAGAGCTGAGTGATTTTCTTCGCATGCATCAACGGATTAAAAATAAAGTTGGTCATTCTCAGCTTCAAGATGATCTAGTTGAGCACATCTGGCAAAAGTTGAGCACATCTGGCAAAAGTCATCGGCCTCTTTCCTGTAATTGCCGTAACTGAACTCGCCTTCACTTTCTCTGAAAACATATGATCAAAGGCATAGTTTGAATGAGGTTATGAAGCATCCATGTTTAATTTAAGTTACATGGTGATATTCAAAAAAATCTATTAATTTATTTGTCCATGAGAAAATTGTAGTTGTAAGTAAGCCTATACCTTTAGACAAGATAATTCTATGAACAACTTACCCATTTCCACTGAAATCAAAGCGGAAGACACTAATTCCTTGTTTTGTTATTGCATCTGCTAGATCAACAATGATGTTACAACTCTGAAAACAAGCATTAAACTTCATTATACAGGTGATAGAAATTACTTCTAGGATAGCTGCATCTCACATAGCAACATGAAACTTGGAGATCATTGTCTTAACGAGGGAAAGGAAATTTTATTCTGGTGACGACATGGTTATATACCTTGGAGGCCCTTAAGCCATGGCACAAGACTACAATCTTGTTCGAACCTGTGGGATGCAGTAGTCTCACAAGTTTCTCTCCGTGCGTGTTCGTTATCAATACCCTGTGTGTAGCAGCTGTTTCAGAAAACCACGTAGTGTCAACAGTTTGGACTCAAGATACGTTTCCACGTATCTTCAACTCGATCTATGCCAAGAATATCGTAACTGAAAATCACAAGAAGCCAGCCTTAACAATTTTAAACCATATGTATTTGTCAAGTAAAATAATTCCAAAATCCTTAGGTTGATGAGGCCACTTCTCCAGAGTAGCACAAGCAATAAATCTAGCCTAAGATTGGCTATGCAGATTTTGTTGAGATCAAATTTGAAGTATGGTCTAGTAGTTAAGCCTGATTCGCGCACCCAAGCGAAGGTGCGGAGTGTGAAATAAAGAAAGGGACTTACGCTGGGAGGAAGAGATGAGCGACTGCGCCATGGATGACGAATGGCGGCAGCGAACTCGTGCGGTTGGGAATGGGATGGAGGGACCCGAGGCTGCTGCCGACGGAGCAGGATGAAGGAAATGTTTCGCAGGGCAAGTGGAGTAGGGGAAGAGGAACCGAAGGAGTCAAGGGAATAAACGCGTCGGTCGACTGATCAGATCCAAAAATCGGTCGCTTTACGTGACGTTAATTCTCTGGCTGCTGCGCCTATCGCGTCCTGCTGCAAAAGTCTAGCTAGTCTCGCTGTAGCTCTAGCTGGCCGGTGCATGCACCACAAAAATGTCAAGTGCTATTTTTTTTTTGCGGTAAACTATGTGGAGCAATATTCACCAAAAAAGTCCTAGGGTCATCAGCCAAAAAGGCTGGTGACCAGGAAACTAGGAGCAGCAGCGAGCCAGCTATCCATCACCTGCAGCAAGCAAGCATGCTTCGCTCACAGGGTGAGCCGGGTTATTGGCTGCTCGATTAACATGTCGAATTACAAAGGAATTTAAAGAAGTAACTAGCTCTCCAATTTTTACGAGAATAGGCGCAACCACCGAACGAGAGTTGCTCCGAAGACGACCTCCTGAAAGCCGCGAAGCTTGGCGAAAATCACTCCTTCACGCATCGCTAGCGTCTCGGCTATGAGGGGATCCGTGACTCCCATTAGGGGTTTACGCCAGGCCCCCACTAGAGAAGAAGAAGAGCGGGCACCACCACCCGCACCACCATTTCCAGCTCCAGCATCAATCGCTCCGTCGGTATTAATTTTGATCCACCCCGTATCAGGAGGCCTCCAACCATAGCCTGGCAGAGTTGCCGCATGGCTGCGGGGTATATCAAGAACTGTCAGGTCTTCTTTGATTCGACGGATAGAGTATGTTGGATCGAAACGATCCTGGTCATGTGTCAACCTGTTCCGAGAGTGTGCCAGATTGACCACATCACTGAAATAATATCCGCTCTCCGCTGATCCGAGAACTGAGACTCGCATAAAATGTCACGCACCCATGTGTCTGGATGAAGCCGAGGCAGCCTAAAATTGAACCACAATTCAGCTTCAGTCCAGAAGGTTTGTGCATGCGCACAATGCACCAAAGAATGCATGAGATCCTCCTCCATGGATTGACAAATGTTGCATCTGCTGATCTCTTTAATGTGTCTTCGCTTCAGAGTCTTCTCATCTAGCAGGATACCACGAATAACCCGCCACCAGAAAACACGAATTTTTGGTTGAACCTTGAGTTTCCACAAGGAATTCCACATATGTTCATTCGTCTGTGAGGTGCCTGCACCTGTTCCCTCCTCTAGAGCAAATCGCTCTTTTTGAATCATCAAGAAACGGTACGCCGATTTAACAGAATAATTCCCAGAATTTTCAAAGTCCCAAGCAAAGAAATCGCCACCTCCTCCACTCCTCAATGGAATATTCAGGATGTCATCTGCATCAGGAAGTATGGAAGTAGCACAGACAAGTTCTCTTCGCCATGTCCAACTTACTGGATCAATGAGTTCACTCACATACACCAAATCACAGTTTGTCGGACGCAGCATAGGTGTCATCTTCACAGAGTTTGGTATATCCATTTATCTTCCCAGATGTTAATGGAGGTACCATCTCCGACTCGCTTGAGCAGACCCAACTGCAGAGCTTCACGCCCTGCGATGATGGCTCGCCAAATGGGTGAGGCCGACCCGGTAACAGTAGCTTGCATAAAGTCTGTGTTGGGAAAATACCGAGTCTTCATCACCCTAGCACACAAGGAGTTTGGATTTGTCATGAAACGCCATCCATGTTTGCCAAGGAGTGCAATATTGAACATCTCTAGTTCTCTGAACCCCATCCCTCCCTTCAGTTTTGATGTAGCAAATTCTTTCCAAGATATCCAATGTAAAGATCTCTTATCTAGAGAGTTGCTCCAAAAGAATTTAGCCATAACGGAGGATAATGCCTTGCACACTTTCTTTGTTAGTTTAAAACAACTCATACAAAACATGGGAATGGATTGTATGATTGATTTTAACAAGGTTTCTCTGGCTGCACAAGCCAACAATTTTTCTGACCAGCCTTGCATCTTGCTCCTACACCTTTCCAGAATATGATCAAAAGTTCCATTAGTAATTCTACCAACAGCTGTAGGGAGACCAAGATACCGATCACTGAAGGCTTCAACACTGATACCCAAAAGTTGTTTAATTTTAGTTCTACGGTTTACTGGCGTATTGGGACTGAAAAAGACAACACTTTTGTCACGGTTTACTGCCTGTCATGAACCTGAGGCATAAAACCTAATGCCACAAAAAACTTAATCTCACTTTTTGTTGCAGATCGATTTGCAACAAAAATCACCAACTAGTTCAACAAAAACTACAAACGGGCAAAAAAAAACATGGGTTTGCAGCAATAAAAAGGTGGTTAAGCAACAAAAATTTGCTGCAGATTCGGTTGCAACAAAAATCACCAACTAAATCAACAATAATCACAAATGAGCAAAACAAGAAAACATGTGTTTGCACCAATAAACAAGTGGTTAAGCACCAAACTTTTGCAGCAGATTTGATTGCAGCAAAAATCAGCAACTATTTCAACAAAAATCACAAACGACCACAAAAAAAGTGTTTCCAGCACTTTTAAAAACACGTAATATCAACGAAAAATCTGAGAAAACACGTCGCCTAGAAAACCTTGCAAGATATGGCTTGTGATTTCGCAACAAAATTCATACAACTTTGTTACAATTTGAAACAACATATTCATCATCAAAAAAGCAGGGAGAGCATTAACTTGAAGCAAAATGCTCATAAAACCTTGCAACATATCACGTGAGATGAATTCCATGCATTGGGGTTGGAAACATTGCCCAAAAAGATGGCATGACATGTTTAAAGACCATGTGAAAGAGCCCACAATGATCTTGGATGTGGTTGCTCCACATGATATTTGGATTTGGCATGCTTTTTTCGGTTTACTAGGGTCTAACAATGATCCAAATGGTCTTCAACTTTCTCCTATGTTCGCAAACCTAGCTGAAGGTGAAGCTCAAGAAGTGAATCATAGTACCAATGGTCATCAGTACACAATGGGGTATTACCTTGCAGATGGCATACATCCATAGTGAGCAACATTTGTGAAGACCATACCAGCTCCACAAGGCAACAAGAAGAATTTTTTTTGCCCAAATGCAAGAGTCAGCTAGAAAGAATGTGGAACAAGCCTTTGGAGTTCTGCAAGCTCGTTTTTCCATTGATCGAGGACCTACTAAAGGATGAAAGCGTAAGGAAATTGGTGATGTCATGAAAGTTTGTGTCATAATGCACAAGTACCTCGTACTCATGCACAAGAGCTGAGTGATTTTCTTCGCATGCATCAACGGATTAAAAATAAAGTTGGTCATTCTCAGCTTCAAGATGATCTAGTTGAGCACATCTGGCAAAAGTTTGGAAACGAGTGATGTAGAACTTAAAATTTTGTAATCCATTTCTTGTATGTACTTTTACATTTATGCAATGAGTGATGTATTCCATTCAGCATGAGCAACCATCACCTATTCAGTATATACAAAATTAATCTCTATTCAGAGCCGTTGAAAAAAAAATGTTGAATGGTAGCTGTTGGAAATAGTCATTGGAAAAGTCGCTGTTGAAAATAGAGTCAATGGAAAAAAAAGATGTTGAATGGTAGTTATAAGATACTATTAAAATATATGAGAGAGAATATAGACGTTCCACTGGAAAACTAGGAACCTCTAAAAAGGAATCTTTTTAGACGATGTTCTATATGAAAATATAGATGACCGAATTTGGATGAACCACTGAAGATGCTCAGGTGCTACCAGATCCTTGGACTATCCAAGCCATCAGATTGAAAAGGAACGACCAAAGAGTTGGTCACCCACACATTCACATTTTATGTGGTCACCCATATAAAACCTCGGGTCGGGTGTAACCTAAATCAACCCACGCTCTGAATTAGAGACCAGTGAAATTGCGAATGTGTAGTGCAGGTTGATTTTTATACAAAATAAAAAGTTCTGTCTGCAAACTTCATCGAAATGAAACCTGACTTATGTTGAGTGTAGGTTGATTTCGGGTAAACTCGAAGTTGTATATGCAAATCTGCCGGCGAACGTTTCTCTGATAGTGATTTTTCAATCCAACAGCTCAGGTTGGCATGTAAGTTGCTGATAAAAATAAGCCGGTTGTTTCTTAAGCAACAGTGCTTATTTCTATACTAGAGGTGCCTAATTAAGCATCTATCCTATATTAAAATAGGCACAAGTGCTTAAGAAAAAATATGTTTATTTTTTGTAACCATCTCTCTAATCACCTTGCATTGGACAAGAGTTTCATACTCTCTAAATAACACAAACCTAAAGCCTTGCAAGGCTTTACTGATTATTACATCCCCGAACAACAACAAAAAAGTAGAACGGCAATGGTCTCCAACTGCTTTGTTCAGAGAGCGGAGCTTCAGTAAAGCATAAAAGTTGTACAAGAATCTGAAGCAGCAATTTACCAGAACTCATCCATCTCCTGCCTGCAAAGAAAAACAATTGCCACGGTCGCATTAAATGCCTCGGTGAACATACTGCGCAAACGATACCACGGAGAACATGCCATGTGCTGATACCTTGTTGGACATAATGAAATCCACCACAGCATCAGAAAGTTCTTTACGATGTGCGGTGTAGCAGTGATCTGCTCCGTCGATGACACTCAGTTTGTGAGTTGGTATATGTTTCGCAAACTCGTATGCATCTTCCACCGGAATGATCTCATCAGCTGAACCATGAACTGTGAAGAAGCTGAACAAAGACAATAAAATTAAGTGGATATTTGCAACAGGTGGTTTATAGCACAATATGAAACCTTCGGCCAAATGCAAAAAAATATTTATGTTTTCAATCCCGCGAATGCATGGGAACGACAACTTTAGTGAAGCTAAATGTGGCATGTTGGTGCCACGGGATGCTGCTTGTTTCAGTTGGTGGCTCAGATATAAGGGTAATGATGCCTAAATTAGTTTCTGACCTGCATTCTTTGCTGATGGAAAGGCTCGTTGCACGCATATCAGTATTCAACCTTTCCATCAAGCTGTCTTTTGTTACCCTGTATAAAACCTTTTCTACATTGCAACCAACAGATAGTCAATATGACCATGAACGACAAGTATCATATATACACAGCATATGGAATTGTTTCAGAAAGTAGCTTTAAACATGTAAATGTCATACACGTTCATTACCTGACTTGTCTGTGACGTCAATGTAACCTTCCTTGTTTATCCTGTCAATAAATTCTTTCCCTAGGCGTTCTTCAATGCCTTTCTCCAAATAAAATCGGCCAGACAAGTTGACAACCATGTGGACATCTTCATACAGGGAAGCATACAGAACAACCACATCTCCTCCTGGATAATTTGTTTTTTGCAAATTCAATGGCTAAATTTTCTAAATTGCGAGTTAAATGTGCACTAAAAAATATGGTAAGCATTGAAGGCTGTAAATGATAGATAAGAATAAAGATAGGAAAGATCTATATCTAGTCAGGCAAGAGATCGATTTTGTAATGATGACAAGGGTATTGTTTATTAGGCGGTTAGGAATCCTATTTTCAGGGGCCAAGTCGGTCTTTTTTTAGAAGGGATAACATGTACTCCATATGAACTATCCAAGCAGCGAGAATAAACAGAGGAATAGAACACTGCTAGCAAATGTATTGTGCTTAACTGTTATGGAACTTCATAGTACTTGCTTTATAATGGATATCTGAGCAAAAGAAAATAAAGGATACAAAGAGAACAATATACTGGATGAGACATGTTCCAGGTGTTTAACATGGCAGCAGTGCCAGCATCACAAACCGATTTGACCCACAGAGATGTGCCAACTTGGCTTTGATGCTTATGAACAGAGGCAGGAATATCTCTACAGCTCTACCATTTTAACTAATGCATAGACTGTATGTCCAAGTTGTTGAAGAACTAACCAAATTATTCCACCTTCTAATTACACATATTCGTTAAAACTAATTAACAACAGCAATAATAAACATGACTATACAAAAGCAATGTATAGCCTACCCTTGCTGTGACCAACAATAGCCGTGACATCATACTTGTCCTGATAAAGATATGAGACAACAGAATGCAAGTCGTCAGCCTCTTTCCTGTAGTTTCCGTACTGGAACTCACCTTCACTTTCTCTGAAAACATATAATCAAATCAAAGGTGTAGTATGAAAGAGGTTATGAACCATCCATGTGTAGATTTAAGTTACATAGTTAAAATGCTGCATCAAGAAATAGATATTCAAAATTCTTCTACTCCCTCCGTTCACTAACGTAAGGCATTGGACCTATCATTTCAATTTTCTTGATTCAAATGTATCTAGACTTATTTTGTACATAGATTCACTCAATTTAGTATGTATATAGTCAAAATTGAAAGGGGTCCAGTGCCTTATATTAGTGAACGGATGGAGTATTAATTTATTTGTCCATGAGAAAATTGTAGTTGTAATACTACCTTTAGACAAGATAATTCTATGAACAACTTACCCATTTCCACTGAAATCAAAGCGGAAGACACTAATTCCTTGTTTTCTTATTGCATCTGCTAGATCAACAATGATGCTATCACTCTGAAAACAAGCATTAAACTTCATTATACAGGTGATGGAAATTGCTTCTACGATAGTATAATTCGCTGCATCTGACATAGCAACATGAAACTTGGAGACCCTTTTCTTCTGGTGACGACATGGTTATGTACCTTGGAGGCCGTAAAGCCATGGCACAAGACTACAATCTTGTTCGAACCCGTGGGATGCAGCAGTCCCACAAGTTTCTCTCCATGCTTGTTCGTTATCAATACCCTGTTTGTAGCAGCTGTTTCAGAAAACCACGTAGTGTCAACTATTTGGACTCAATATACGTTCCACGTATCTTCAACTCTATGCCAAGAATATCGCAACTGATATCACAACAAGCCATCCTTTAACTCAAACTATTAACATTTTAAAACCATATGGATTCAAAATCCTTAGGTTGATGTGGCCATCTGAGCACTACTCCAGAGCAGCACAAGAAACAAATCTAGCATAATATTGGCTATGCGGGTTGTTGAGATCAACTTTGAAGTATGCTCTAGTAGTAACCCTCATTCGCGCACCCAAGAGAAAAGGTACGAAATGTGAAATCAAGAAAGGGACTTATTCAGGTCAAAAAAAAGAAAGGGACTTACGGGGACTGGAAGCATGCTGGGAGGAAAAAGTGAGCAGCTGCGCCATGGATGACGGATGGCGGCAGCGACCTCGTGCGGTTGGGATGGAAGGAATCGAGGCTGCTCACGCCGCCGGCTGCCGCAGGAGCAGGATGAAGGGATTCGCCGGGCAAGTGGAGGAGGGGGAAGGAATCGAAGGAGTCCAGAGAACGGAGCCCGCATGTCAGCAGACCTATCGAAGGAAGCAACGACGACAATGGGCTGGGCCTCGCACACATACCAGCTCGGCCCAGGAGAATGGTACAGCCCAACCGAAGGCACATTGGGCCCGAGTGGACAACATGAAGAGCGTGCCGACCAGACACGGCATATATGCCTGCTCCTCGCCTGCGATTAGATCATCCTTGTGGTGGCAGAGCTGCGTCTCTGATTCTCTTTCTGCTATCTTTTTTACCAAACATCCCTCTGTAATCGTTTGATTCGTGAGAACTGAGACAATCGAGAGGAATCCTATCTAGTACCTAACATCGTGGTATCAGAGCCACCAGATTCACAATTCGCCCACCAAAAAATTCCAGAAACTCGTCGGCACGCAGCGGATCGGAGACGCCTTCTGAGCACCATGGATCCGACTCTCAAGGAGTATCTGGACGCCATGCGCAAGGACGCCGCCGAGCTCAAGGCCTCCGTCGACTCCAACGCCATCGCTTTGGCGCAGAAAATCGAAGCACAATCCGCCCAACTGACGGATTTGTGCGGATGGAAGCCCGATCTCGAGGCCCATTTTGCCAAGCTCCAGGCGACGGTCGCCGAGATCCAGCGAGCGCAACCCGCGTCCGCGTCAAGTGGTGGATCGGTGACGGCTCATCTCGTCACCAGGCCTCCATCAACAGCGGAGGCGATCCACGGGCAAGGCCACGGCGTCGACAACTTCCCCGGGGGTCAACCGGCGGTGACCCTAGCGTCGCCGTCGGCACCTCCGGTCACGGGTATGGTCTCGCTTCAACATCCTTTGTCTTCTGTGTCGGATCCACACCTCATGTCCAGCCAAATCATGGCGGGTTTAGGTTCCCAGGCCCCCAATTTTCCATTTCCACCGTTCACCGGGGATAATCCCAATTTGTGGATTACTCTGGCAGAACAATACTTCAGCATGTTTGCTATACACGAATCCTTCTGGGTGTCTATGTCCATTTTGTATTTTTCCGGCGCTGCAGGAATTTGGCTGCAATCTGTTCGGAAAAAATTGCTTCCCTAGAATGGATCTCGTTCACGTCACTCCTGTGCACGCGTTTTGGACGAGATCGCCACCAATTACTCATTAGGCAATTCTATTCCATCAAACAGACATCCACAGTGGCGGATTACATTGAGCGATTTGACATTCTTATCAATCATTTAGTGTCTTATTCGGATGCGACTCACCCGTATTATTTTCTTACTCGTTTTGTCGAGGGATTGCGATCGGACATTCGTTCTGTGGTCATGGTTCAGCGGCCAACCGATTTGGACACGGCATGCTCATTGGCCCTGCTACAAGAGGAAGTATCTGAAGGCGAAATTACTTCACCACCTCGCAGGAGTGAACATCGTTTCCTCAAATTCCCTACGAGGCCAACTCAGGTTCCGCAGTTATCTGCTCCACCAACACCTGTCAGTCGTGCAGCAGACAGCCGTGGTCTGGATAGTGCAAGGCACAATGGGAGTGATAAGCTCAATGCTCTCCGCGACTACAGACGAGCTAAGGGGCTCTGCTTCACGTGTGGAGAACGATGGGGCAAAGAACATGTTTGTCCTTCGACAGTACAATTGCATATAGTGGAGGAATTATTGGCTCTATTCTCTCAAGAAGAAGTTACAGGCAGTGAGAGCCCAGGAACAAGCTCTGATGAAGTGGAAACAGCATGTTCGATTTCCTTGCATGCCATGACTGGATCAACTGTGACAACTTCTGGGGTGATACAATTACATGCTTTCATTGCCAAGCATGAAGTCCTGATACTAATTGATTCAGGGAGCTCAGCGTCGTTTATCAACTCTCAACTCGCAGCTCAATTACCAGGCGTTGCATCTCTGAACAAGCCTTGCAGGGTGAATGTGGCTGACGGCTCCCAACACAAATGCAGCACATATATTCCTCAATGCCAGTGGTCAGCTCAAGGACATCAGTTCCAGACAGACTTGAAGGTGTTACCACTGGGAGCATTTGATGTGATCCTTGGTATGGATTGGTTGGAGCAGAACAATTCCCATATTGACTGGGTGGACAAGTATCTAACAATGGACATCTCTGGTGAACAAATCAAATTGCAGGGACACACAAATGATCCTGTGCAGTGTGCTTTCATTTCAGCCAGTGAGCTAGCAACGGTCTGTAGGCAAGGTTCAGTGGCCCATCTTGTGCATGTCTATGCTCTAGGGGAGACAATCTGCATGGAGGAAATTACACCGGAAGAAGTACAACCATTGCTCTCACAATTTGAGGATATTTTTGCTGAACCAAAATCATTACCTCCTCGGCGTGCTTGTGATCATCGCATTCCACTGATGCAAGGAGCTCAACCGGTTAATATTCGTGCTTACCGGCATAAACCAGAGCTCAAGTCTGAAATAGAGAGGCAGGTGGCTGAACTGTTGGCTTCAGGAGTAATTCAGCGCAGCACTAGCAACTTTTCTTCTCCAGCAATATTGGTCAAGAAAAAAGACGGCACATGGCGACTCTGTGTGGATTATCGTGCTCTCAACTCCATGACAGTGGTCAGCAAGTACCCAGTCCCTGTGATAGATGAGCTACTGGATGAGCTCACGGGCGCGTGCTGGTTTTCCAAATTAGACCTGCGTGCAGGGTATCACCAAATCAGGCTAGCCCCAGGAGAGGAGTACAAAACGGCTTTCCAGACTCATGCAGGCCATTGGGAGTATACTGTCATGCCCTTTGGTCTAGCTGGTGCACCAGCAACCTTCCTGGGTGCCATGAATGCAACGCTGCAACCTCTCCTGCGCAAGTGTGTTGTTGTATTCTTCGATGACATCCTCGTTTACAGCCGCAGTCTGCCTGAACATATGGTTCATCTAGAGAAAGTTCTGAAACTCCTTCGCAGAGACAAATGGCAAATCAAGCGTTCTAAGTGTTCTTTTGGGCAGCAAAAAATTGCATACCTGGGCCACGTGATTGATAAACATGGAGTATCTTCGGATCCAGCCAAGATTAGCAAAGTAGCGAAATGGCCTACGCCACAAAACACAAAAGATGTGCAAAGATTCCTAGGCTTTGCAGGCTATTACCGCAAATTCGTGGAACATTTCGGGATAATAGCCAGGCCACTTTTCAATCTGCTCAAGAAGATGATGCCCTTTGTATGGACCAGTGAAACAGAAACTGCTTTTCAGCTGCTCAAACAGAAGTTGATCGAGGCTTCAGTGTTGAAGCTTCCTGATTTCAACAAAACGTTTGTGGTGGACACAGATGCCTGCGACACAGGAGTTGGCGCAGTACTCCAACAAGATGGCCACCCCATCGCATACATGAGCAAGCCATTGGGGCCCAGAAATAGGGGACTCTCCACTTACGAAAAAGAGTGCCTCGCCATTCTTATGGCCATTGAAAAGTGGCGTCCGTACCTGCAGCATCAGGAATTCATCATAAGAACTGATCAGAAAAGCCTAGTGCACCTCGAAGAGCAAAGACTCACGACTGTTTGGCAACAAAAAGCTTTCACCAAATTATTGGGACTCCAATATAGAATCTGCTATAGGAAAGGCTTGGAGAACCGTGCAGCAGATGCATTATCCAGAAGGTGCCATCCTGAGGACCTCACTCTCAACACTGTAACAGAGTGCCAACCAGTGTGGTTAGAAGAAGTTAGAGCTAGCTACTCAACCAATGAGCATGCGAAAAAATGGGTTCAGCGTCTGCAACAAGCACCAGACCCTAAAGGGCGATTTTCCTGGCATAACAACCTTCTATACTTCAGAAAACGCATCTGGTTAGGAGGGTCTGTGGAATTCTAGCAGAAAATTCTGGCAGCTTTCCATTCCAGCACAATAGGAGGTCACTCAGGGTTTCCTGCAACGTATGCTCGCATTCGCAGATTGTTTGCTTGGCCCAAGATGAAAGCTCAAACCAAAGAATTTGTCCAAACCTGCATGGTCTGCCAGCAGGCCAAACCATATCGTCTTAAGTATCCAGGCCTCTTGGAGCCACTGCCAACGCCAGCAGCAGCTTGGCAAATGGTTACCATGGATTTTGTAGAAGGCCTGCCTACTTCTGGAAATGCAAATTGTATCATGGTTGTGGTCGATAAATTTACCCGCTATGCCCACTTTGTACCACTGCATCGCCCTTTCACGGCAGCTAAAGTGGCGACAGCCTATTTGGACAATGTTTTCAAGCTGCACAGCCTACCTCAAGTGATGGCGTCAGATAGGGATCCCGTCTTCACCAGCAAGTTTTGGAAGGAACTTTTCGAGCAACTGGGCAGCGAACTAAGGATGAGTTCTGCGTATCATCCACAGACTGACGGTCAGTCCGAAAGGGTGAATCAGTGTCTGGAGGTATATCTACGCTGCTTCACGCACGCCTGCCCTAAAAAGTGGAGTCACTTTCTCTCTTTGGCTGAATACTGGTATAACACCACCTACCACTCAGCTATCAAGATGTCGCCATTCGTTGCACTCTATGGGCATGAGCCACGTCACTGGGGAATAGATGCAAGCCATACTTGCTCAGCATCACTCTTGGAAGACTGGCTCGAGGAGCGAAAGCAAGTGCAACAGCTCCTGCAGCACAATCTGAACCATGCAAGGCAGTACATGAAAACCCAAGCGGATAAAAAACGCACGGAGAGAACCGTTCAGCTGGGGGAAGAGGTGTTTGTCAAACTGCAACCTTATGTCCAAAATTCAGTCATGCGTTGCATCAATGCCAAGTTAGCATTTCGCTATTTTGGCCCCTTCATCATCTCCAAGTGCATCAACCCAGTGGCTTACGAGGTCAATCTCCCACCGGAGGCCAAGATACACCCGGTGTTTCACGTCTCCCAGCTACGCAAAGTCCTCAAATCAGGTACCAAAGCATCCTCTACTCTTCCAATCACTACGGATGTCATTCATGTACCTGTCAAGATCCTCGCTCGTCGCTGGCGCCAAACTCCATCAGGACGCCGCGAACAAGTACAGGTGCAATGGTCGTCATCGGCTGCTGAGGACCTGACCTGGGAGGACAAGGCCGAGCTGCAACTGCAGTTCCCAGAAGCATTGGCTTGGGGACAAGCCAATTCGCAAGGAGAGGGGGATGTCAGCAGACCTATCGAAGGAAGCAACGACGACAATGGGCTGGGCCTCGCACACATACCAGCTCGGCCCAGGAGAATGGTACAGCCCAACCGAAGGCACATTGGGCGAGTGGACAACATGAAGAGCGTGCCGACCAGACACGACATATATGCCTGCTCCTCACCTGCGATTAGATCATCCTTGTGGATCACGGCTAATGTTGGCTATGGCAGAGCTGCGTCTCTGATTCCCTTTCTGCTATCTTCTTTACCAAACATCCCTCTGTAATCGTTTGATTCGCGAGAACTGAGACAATCGAGAGGAATCCTATCTAGTACCTAACACCGCAGCAATCATCAGCTAGCCAGTGGGTGCTAACCTTAGACCTAGTGAAACCGTGAGGGGCTGGAAACCGTTGGATTGATATCTTTTGGACGATGCCGATTGATACACGTTAGAAGTTTTTAGGTCCTCTCGCGATCGGCTTCTCCTAGGGTATTTCCGTCCAAAAAAAGAAGCGTGTATATATTCCTCTGCCCAAACCATGAACCTACATTTAACTGAAGAATGTGTGTTTGATCATCTACAGTCATAAATAGCCACTATTATGCAGGAGATTCTGGAGCTGAGTGCGAACTTTGAGAACTTCAGTTTAAATTTTGTGAAACGCGAAGCTAATGAAATGGCCCATGTATCCTTGAAAAAAAATTGAAATGGCCCATCGCTGTGCTAAGCACGCTAGCGAGGATAGATGTAGATGTATATGGGTTAACTTCGTACCAAACTTTCTTAGAAGCTGCCTGCTTAAAGATTGTGATCCCTCGGGTTGATTAATGAAACATGTTGAGTCGCAAAAAAAAACTTCAGTTAGGACCCGCTGCGCGAGAACCCCGCTTTCGCATGACAACCATAGGCGAACCAGCGACGAATTCGTGTACATACTCGCGAGCCAGAGAGTGATAAAAGAAGTTCGATACTTTCTACTGCATGGTTTTTTACTTGCTGCCTATTACATCCCAACGGAAATAAAAAGTAAAACGGTCATGGTCTTTAACTTGTTCAGAGAGCGGAGCGTCAGTAAAGCATAAAAAAGTATTTATCAGAACTCATTCAGCTTTTGCTAGCTAGGTATCCCCTGCATGCAAAGAAAAAACAATTACCACAGTCGCATTAAATGCCTCGGGGAACATATTACACAAACAATACCACGGAGAACAAATGAGAAAATGCCACTTGTAGTTTTGTAGATACCTTGTTGGACATAATGAAATCGACCACAGCGTCGGAGAGTTCTTTACGATGTGCAGTGTAGCCGTGGTTTGCTCCCTCGATGACCCTGACTTTGTGATTCGGTATGTGCTTCGCAAACTCATATGCATCTTCCACCGGAACGAGCTCATCAGCTGAACCATGAACTATCAAGAAGCTGAACAAAGACTGTCAAATTAGCTGGAACTTTGAAACTGGTGGTTTATAACACAGTACGAAACCTTGGCCCAAATGCAAAAGATATTTCTTGGTTTCAATCTTGTGAATGTCTGGGAACGACTACTTAAGTGAAGCTAAATGCGGCATGCATGTTGGTGTCACGAGGTGCCGCTTGTTTCAGTTGGTAGGGGTAATGATGCCTAAATTAGTTTCTGACCTGCATTCTTTGCTGATGGAAAGGCTCGCAGCAAGCATGTCAGTATTCAATCTTTCCATCAAGCTGTCTTTTGTTACCCTGTATAAAACCTTCCCTACATTGTAACCAACATATAGTCAATGAGACTGTGACAGAAAAGTATGCTATATATACAACATATGGAATTGATTCAGAAAGTAGCTTAAAACGGGTGCTCATACACATTCGTTACGTGGCTTGCCTGTGACGTCAATGTAACCTTCCTTGTTTATCCTGTCAATAAATTCTTTCCCTAGGCGTTCTTCAATGCCTTTCTCCAAATAAAATCGTCCAGACAAGTTGACAACCATGTGGACATCGTCATACAAGGAAGCATACAGAACAACCACATCTCCTCCTGGATTAAAAAAAAATGCAAATTCAATGGCTATATATTTTCTAAATTGCGAGTTAAATGTGCAATGAAAAATATGGTAAGCACTAAAGGCTGTCAATGAGATATAAGAGTAAAGATAGGAAGTATTTATATTTACTTACGCAAGAGATCTATTTAGTTATGCTGATAAGAGTATGATCTATTCGGTAATTAGGGAACCTATGCTCAGGGGACAACTCAGTCTTTTCGGTACAAGGGATAACATGTACTGCATGTGGATTATCCAAGCAGCGAGAATAAAGTAGTAACAATCTAATCCCAGTATCCAACCTTCTCTCCCTCTCATTCCCGGCAACATGGCCAGCTGACCTTTACTCTTTGAAGTCGTAGTCCCAGTTTGTCAAGTTCATTGGTCTTACGACAGCTATCAGGTTTAGCACGTCTCAGTGAACAAATAGAACACTTATGGCAAACGTATTGTGGTTAACTGTTATGGAACTTCATGGTATTTGCTAGTAATGGATACCTGAGCAAAACAAAGAAACAGGATACAAACAGAGCAATATACTGGATGAAATATGTTTCACGTATTTGACAGGGTAGCAGTCCAGGATGCACAAAAGGAATATGTTAGCCAAAGAATAAGGAAATCAAATAAATTATACAGATAGTGCCACCATCACAAAACGATCTGACGCACAGAAATTAGACAACTTAACTTTGATGTTTATGAACAATGTACTAGTACGCGTACAAGCAAGAATATCTCTATGGCTCTACAATTTCAACGCTTGCATAGACTGTATGTCCAAGTTGCAAGTTGTTAAAGAACTAAACAAACTCTTTTCTAATTACACAAATTCAGTTAAACTAATTAACAATAATAAACAAAACTATACAAAATGAACAATGTATATCACGTACCCTTGCTATGACCAACAATAGCTGTGACATCATACTTGTCCTGATTAAGATGCGAGACAATAGAATGCAAGTCGTCAGCCTCTTTCCTGTAGTTGCCGTACTGGAATTCACCTTCACTTTCTCTGCAGACATGATCAAAGGCATAGTCTGAATGATGCTATGAACCATAAACATTTATTTGAATTTAAGTTACATAGTTAAAACAATGTAGCCAGAAACAGAGATTCGAAATTCTTGTATTAATTTATTTGTCCATGTGAAATTGCAAGTGTAACAATTAAGTGACATCTGAAGCTCAAAGCAAAAATATACATGAATCTCAACTAATGTAGTGGTAAGACTACATTTAGACAAGATACTCTATGAGAAACTTACCCATTTCCACTGAAATCAAAGCGAAAGATACTAATTCCTTGTTTTGAAATTGCATCTGCTAGATCGACAATGACGCCACTTTTCTGAAAACAAGTATTGAACTTCATTATACAGCAATACAGGTGACAGAAATTACTAGCTAGACAGTTTGCTTCGCTGCATCTCACATCGCAACATGAAACTTAGAGACCCTTATCTTAAAAAAAGGACAAGCTAAATTTCTTCTGGTGACACATCACTAGTGGAAACCATGCCTTTGGTCCAGACCCCAATTGGGATCTAGTCCCGGATTGCGTTTGAACCCGGACTAGAGGAGGGCACTAGTCCCGGTTCAACGATTACGATGCCGCAGAGGACTAATCCCGGTTCGAACGGGACCTCTAGTCCCGGCTCGTAATACGGACCGGGACTAGAGGTCCTCTGTTCCTATAAAAGCAGCCCCTGCTCACCCCTCTCCTCTGTTTTTTTTCCATTCTATAAGGTGAGAGGTGTGCTAGTTTGTTGTTTCTTCCTATGCATAAGAGGTGTTCGATGAAATGCCCGAGCTAGCCAGCTTCGTTCTCCTTTGTTCTTCACCACCGAGCTCGAGTTTATCCCCATTTTATTGAAGTGTTCCAATAGGTTAGCAACTAAACCCTTTCATCTTTCATTAATAATTTTAGCATCGTGATTGCATTTGACATACTTACATAATGCAGATGAGCCATCCATGGATGTACGCTGACCGGCGCTCTAACGAGTGCATGCAAGGCGTGCGTTCTTTTCTCAACGTGGCTGAGGCAAACCCGCGGAATGGTTTTATGTGTTGTCCATGCCGTAACTATCGGAATGTGAAGGATTACTCTTGCTCACAAACCCATCACATCCACCTGATTCAGTTTGGTTTCATGTCCGGCTATAATTGTTGGACCAAGCATGGAGAAAGAGGGGTTATGATGGAAGACAACGAAGAAGAAGAGAACGATGACAACTACATGTGCCCTGAATACGGTGGTAATGCAAGGGGGGAAGCTGAAGATGAAGAGGTACCAGATGAGCCTATCATAGATGATGATTTACGTCGGGTCATCGTTGATGCACAGATCGAAGCAGAAAGTGCACTTGAGAAGCTGATGTTGGAGCGCATGTTAGAGGATCACAAAAAAAAGTTGTACCCAACTTGCAAAGATGGCAACACAAAGCTCGGTACCACACTGGAATTACTACAATGGTAGGCGCAGAATGGTTTATCTGACAAGGGATTTGGGAATTTACTGAAAATAATGAAGCAAAAGCTTCCAAAGGATAACGAATTGCCTGACAGTACGTACGAAGCAAAGAAGGTTCTCTGCCCTCTAGGATTAGATGTGCAGAAGATACATGCATGCATTAATGACTGCATCCTCTACCGCGGTGAGCAGTACGAGAATATGAATGAATGCCTGGTATGCGGTGCATTGCGGTATAAGATCAGACGAGATGACCCTGGTGATGTTGAGAGCCAGCCCCCCAGGAAGAGGGTTCCTGCCAAGGTGATGTGGTACGATCCTATAATACCACGGTTGAAACGTTTGTTCAGAAACAAAGAGCATAACAAGTTTTGCGATGGCACAAAGAAAACCGCAAGAATGACGAGATGTCGAGACACCCGGCTGATGGGTCACAGTGGAGAAAAATCGATAGAGAGTTCAAGGAATTTGCACGTGACGCAAGGAACTTAAGGTTTGGTCTAAGTACGGATGACTTTAATCCTTTTGGGGAGCAGAGCAGCAGTCATAGCACCTGGCCTGTGACTCTATGTATCTGTAACCTTCCTCCTTGGTTGTGCATGAAGCGGAAGTTCATTATGATGCCAGTGCTCATCCAAGGCCCGAAGCAACCCGGCAACGACATTGATGTGTACCTGAAGCCATTAGTTGAAGAACTTTTACAGTTGTGCGTGATGAAGGGGTACATGTGTGGGATGAGCACAAACAGGAGCCATTTGACCTACGAGCGTTGTTGTTTGTAACCATCAATGATTGGCCTGCTCTTAGTAACATATCAGGACAGTCAAACAAGGGATACAATGCATGCACTGTTTAGATAAGACTGAAAGTATATATTTAGGTAACAAGAATGTGTACCCGGGGCATCGTCGATTTCTTCCAAGGCAGCATCCCGTAAGAAAGAAAGGCAAGCATTTCAAAGGTGAGGCAGATCACCGGACGAAGCCACCCCTCCCTACTGGTGATGTTATATATGATATGGTCAAGGATTTGGAAGTAATCTTTGGAAAGGGTCCTGGCGGACAGTCTGTTCCGAATGACGCTAACAACCACGTACCCATGTGGAAGAAGAAGTCTATATTTTGGGAGCTACCCTATTGGAAACTCCTACAGGTCCGCTCTGCAATCGACGTGATGCACATGACGAAGAATCTTTGCGTGAACCTGCTAGGCTTCTTGGGCGTGTATGGGAAGACAAAAGATACGCCGGAAGCACGATAGGACCAGCAACATATGAAAGACCCAGACAACCTACATCCCATGAAGACGGATAAAGGACGTCTAAGTCCTGCTAGCTACGCTCTTACCAAAGAAGAGAAGGAGATATTTTTTGAAGTCCTGAGCAGTATGAAGGTCCCGTCTGGCTTCTCATCGAATATAAAGGGAATAATAATTATGGCAGAGAAAAAGTTCCAGAACCTAAAGTCTCATGACTGCCACGTGCTTATGACTCAATTGCTTCCGGTTGCATTGCGGGGGATTCTACCGGAAAATGTTCGACTACCCATTGTTCAGCTATGTGTGTTCCTTAATGCAATTTCACAGAAGGTAATCGATCCAGCCATTCTAGGAAGGCTACAGAAGGATGTGGTTCAATGTCTCGTTAGTTTTGAGTTGGTGTTCCCACCATCCTTCTTCAATATTATGACACATCTCCTAGTACACCTGGTCGAAGAGATTATCATTCTGGGTCCTGTATTTCTACACAATATGTTCCCCTTTGAGAGGTTCATGGGAGTCTTGAAGAAGTATGTTCATAACCGTGCTAGGCCATAAGAAAGCATCTCCAAAGGCTATGGAACATAGGAGGTCATTGAGTTTTGTGTTGACTTTATTCCTGACATTAAGCCGATTGGTCTTCCTGAATCGCGACATGAGGGGAGACTGAGTGGAAAAGGCACTCTAGGAAGGAAATCAACAATATGTAGGGACGGGCATTCTTTCACACAAGCACACTACATAGTTCTACATAATTCCAGTTTGGTGGCTCCGTATATCCAGAAACACAAGAATATTGTACGATCCAACAACCCGGGGATGGATGACTCCTTGATTACAAAGGAACACATGGAGAATTTTGGCGGTTGGTTGCAAACACATCTCAACAATGACAACACTGTCTCAGATGAGCTGTACTTGTTGTCTAGGGGACCATCTTCGACTATTTGGACTTTCCAAGGGTACGAGATAAATGGGAATACATTTTACACGATCGCCCAAGATAAAAAGAGCACCAACCAAAACAGTGGTGTCCACTTTGATGATTCAACAAACAACAATGGGTAAAAGGTCACATATTATGGTTACATAGAGCATATATGGGAACTTGACTATGGACCTTCTTTTAAGGTCCCTTTGTTCTGGTGCAAATGGTTCAACCTGAAAGGCGGCGGGGTAAAGGTAGACCCATTGTACGGAATGACTACTGTCGGCCCAATGGAAACCAGGGTATCCTGGGCCGGCCTGCCATAGCCCTCGAACGCTCCGCAGGAATTTCTGCTAAGGACCAGGCTTTCAGCCTGGCGAGCCTCGCGAGGCATTTTCCCTCGCGAGGGCTTATTTGCTCGACCGAGCATTTCTGCTAAGGACCAAACGATTGGCCTGGAGGCCTCGAGAGGGACCTCTGCCTTGGGAAGGCCTCTCCAAGAAGATCTCCAGACCCTGGCGCGTCTCCGCGCCACCCTCGGGAGGTTTTCCCTCGCGAGAAGTCAACGGTTACAAAACCTCGGCGAGGGTTCAGGCCTCGCGGGGTTCCTTCAAGTGGAAGCAAGCTCCTGCACCGCTGCAGAGCGCACATGGGCTCTGCGCCCGCCGCAGAGTGACGCGCGCGCCTGCGCGCTATGACGAAGACGCCACAGTTGCCATTCTCGTGTATAAAGTGGTCAAAGGAGCTGGGGCAAACAAAGCGGACTCCAAGACTTGCCAAATTGGTGATAAAGCGGCCGGCCGCCGCTACACTCCAACTGCGACGTCACTGTGGGGCGCGCCCCAAAGCTCTGCAGTGCCGGCCCACTGTCCTGGTTGGACGGTGGCTTTTTCTGCCAAGACGACGTGCTCCCTGCCATGGACCGTGTCCATAGACGCCCCCGAAGCTGTGCGCTGTGCTCCAACTTGGCGGCATTGTGGTATCCCTTCCCGCCGGAGATTTTCGGGGAAGAGGACCAAGCCCGGTATATAAGGAGCCAGTGTACGACCTAGGAGGGGGATCCCGCATTCACCAACACATTCCACAACCAAGGAGCTACGTCTGAGAAGAAGACGGAGCTCATTCCACCATAGTCCACCATTGCCATAGCAGTGCCCTCGGCAAGCACCCTTGTACTGTGAACCTCTCCGAGCAGTGCAATACATCTTAGCAGGACGTAGGGCTTTTACACCTCTCGGTGGGCCTGAACCTGGGTAGCGGCTCGTGTGTACCTCTCTGCCGTGATGTTCCTCACCAAGCTCGATGAGCACCGTCGCCGAGGTTGTTGAGGATTTTTTTGACGTTGTGGTCAGCCCCTTACTCGTTTCCTGGCACTTGAGAGACACCCCTAGTTCCTGGGACCAGTCTCCGACATTTGGCGCGCCAGGTAGGGGGCTAAGGCGCGTCTTCAACTTCTTCAACCTCTCCGCGCCATGACTGACACGCGAGCTGCGCATCTCGCGCGACGGATGTCTGGCGGGGCCAACACCGAGCCCGCCGCCAACCACAACCCACGTGGTCGCCCGCGCGCCAACCGCGCTTCAGAGCGTAACGCCGAGCCGCGCGTCGAGCACCCTGAGGACGACGGCGGCAACGGCAGCGGCAACGACGGCGGCATCGATGACGAGGGCGAGGGAGCTTCCTCCTTGCACCCATCTAGGCGTGAGAGCGCCTCCACCATGGGCCGAGCAGCGCCCAGCCCAGCCACCGCGCTGCTGATGGCACAAGAGCTGTTGCGCTACCGTCCCATGCAGGCGGGCCACGACAACTGGCTTGGGCGTCTCGAGGAGCTCATCAATACCGCCGCCGTTCCTGCCGCCACCACTGCAGCACCAGCACCCTCTCGCTCGCTGGTGCGCCACTCCGGACGCGAGGGGAACATCGCACACGGCGCTCCTCCTGCCCCTCCGCCTCCGCCACCTCCTCCACCTGTAGCTCCGGCAGCAAACCACCGCGCCGCATCGCACGCATCCTCGCCGCATGACTACCAAATCGTGCAGCGGACTCCGGCGGATGCCCGTGTGGAGATCGAGCGCCAGAGGGACCGCCACAACCGCGTCGTGCAGGAGATTGCTGCTGCAGGTCGCCAGAACCGCGGCGTACTCGCTGGAGGCACCATTACATATGCCACGGGTTGCACCGCCTTCACACGCAACCTGCGCCGCGTCGTCTGGCCTGTGAAGTTCAAGCTAGACCTCCCTCCACGTTACGACGGCAGGACCAACCCTCTGGAGTTCCTGCAGCTCTACACCGTCTCCATCCAAGCTGCGGAAGGCGACGACAAGGTGATGGCCAACTGGCTCTCCATGACGCTCAAGGACTCCGCGCTCTCGTGGCTCATGAACCTCCCCGAGAACACCATCGACACGTGGGAGGACCTCTGCAAGGTCTTCGTCGCCAACTTCAAGGGCACCTACGAACACACACTCACCTATAAGGACCTTCGCATGGTGCGCCAGAAGCCTGACGAGACCCTCCGCAGATACATCCAGCGCTTCAGCCAGGTCCGCAACAAGATTCCAAACATCCCGGACTCGCACGTCATCTCCGCCTTCAGGGAGGGCGTCACGAACCACAGGATGCTCGAGAAGCTCGGCATCCACGACACCCTCTCCTCTATGGTGAAGCTCTTTGATCTGGCTGACAAGTGCGCCAAGGCTAAAGAGGGCCTCCTCTTCGTCAAGAAGGAGGTGGAGGAGGACCCTCCAGAGGGGTCCAGGAGCAAGAAGAAGCCTGCAGAGAAGCGCAAGACCACCGCCATCCTCGCGGCAGAGCCTGACGCAAAGCAGCCTCGCGAGGCCTCTCCGGCGGCTGAAGAGAAAAAGGCGGACAATCGCCCATACTGCATCTACCACAACAGGCACAACCACGCCACTGAGGACTGCTGGGAGCTCAAGCAGCTCAGCAAGGAGCGGGAGAAGAACCAGGGCCGCGGAGGTGGATGTCACAACTTCCAGCACAGGGCTCGGGGGAATAACGCTGGGCAAACGGCAACCTCCCCGACGAGAACCCTGGGGGCTACCAGGCCCCTCAGGGGGCAATAGCCTGCATCCTTGGCGGGTCCCAAGCGCCCAAGTCCAACAACCACTTCAAGCAATTCTCTCGTGAGGTCAGCGCAGCGCTTCCAGGGCTTGAGGCTTCCCAGCCCCTCAAGTGGTCGCAGTACACCATCGCCTTCGACTCCAAGGACCACCCCAAGTCGACCAAGGCAGTAGGCACCATCCCACTGGTGTGCACCCCCATCATCAACAACATCGCCGTCGCCAAGACACTTATAGATGGGGGTGCGGGCTTGAACGTCATCTCTGTCGAGACCTTCGAGCAGCTTCAAGTGCCCTACGAGTGGCTCATGCCCTCTAGGCCCTTCACGGGGGTGACGAGTGGCTCCACCACACCTCTGGGGCAGGTGAGGCTCGCGGTCACCTTCGGCATGCCGCAGAACTACCGCACTGAGCAGATCGACTTCGACGTCGCACACATTGGCCTGCCCTACAACGCCATCCTCGGCTACCCCGCCCTCACGAAGTTCATGGCTATCACTCACCATGCCTACAACATCGTCAAGCTTCCAGGCAGCGGCGACACCATCGCCATCCACGGTCAAGTTCAGGACGCAATGCGCTCTGTCGAGACCGCCTACAAGGCCGCTGCCGTGGCATTCCCCGCTGATGAGGACATGGAGCCCCTCGAGAGGCCCGCGAAGAAGAAGCGGTTGTTCTCACAGGAGCAGGCAGCCACGAAGAAGGTGTCACTGGACGCCAGCGGCTCAGGGGCTAGCGTCACCATAGGCGCTGGCTTGCCTCCCAAATAGGAAAGCGCGCTCGTCGCCTTCCTCAGGGCAAACTCTGACATGTTCGCATGGATACCGTCAGAGATGTCCGGAGTACCGAGGGAGGTGATCGAGCACCACTTAGCCGTGTGTCCAAACGCACGCCCCGTGAAGCAGAAAGCACGGCGCCAGGCGCCAGAGAAGCAAGAGTTCATCATCAAGGAAGTAGAGAAGTTAAAAGAAGCGCACATCATCAGAGAAGTTTCACACCCCACATGGCTCTCCAACACGGTGGTCGTTCCCAAGCACACCGGGGGCGGTAGGCTCTGCATCGACTACACCGACCTCAACAAGGCCTGCCCCAAGGACCCGTACCCCATGCCTCGGATAAACCAGATCGTGGACTCCACCGCCGGTTGTGACCTCCTCTGTTTTCTGAATGCCTTCTCAGGCTACCACCAGATCAAGATGGCGAAGGAGGATGAGGAGAAGACAGCATTCCTCACCCCTTGTGGTGTGTATTGCTACGTCTGCATGCCCTTTGGCCTGAAGAACGCCGGCGCCGCCTTCCAGAGGCTCATGAGGAAGGCCTTGGGGGCTCAGATGGGAAGAAATGCAGAAGCCTATGTCGATGACATCGTGGTCAAGACTCGCGAAGAGCACACCCTCATGGAGGACCTCGAGGAGACCTTTGCGAGCCTGCGCAAAGTAAGCATCAAGCTAAACCCCGCCAAGTGCATCTTCGGGGTACCGTCAGGCAAGCTCCTCGGGTTCCTGGTGTCTCACCGCGGCATAGAAGCGAATCCCGACAAGATCAAAGCCATAGAAGAGATGTAGCCACCTCGTCACCTTAAGGACATGCAGCGCCTCGCGGGATGCATGGCCAGCCTCGGCCGTTTCATCTCCAAGTTCGGCGAAAGGGCGCTGCCATTTTTCAAACTCATGAAGCGGTCTGGCACGTTCAAGTGGACGCCTGAGGCGGACAAGGCATTTGAAGACCTGAAGAAGTATTTGGCTAGCCCACCTATCATGGTTGCCCCAAGGCCCGGCGAGCATCTGAAGCTGTAGCTATCACCGACAACGGCTCGCAGTTCACCAGCAGCATCTTCAGGGCCTACTGCGAGAGTCTCGGCACACGGCTCTGCTTCGCCTCGGTGGCTCATCCACGAAGCAATGGGCAGGCTGAGCGGGCGAACGCAGAAGTGCTCAAGGGCCTCAAGACAAGAAGCTTCAATCGCCTCAAGGCCCATGGCAAGAACTGGATTGAAGAGCTCCCCTCCATGCTCTGGTCCATCCGTACCACCGCCACGAAGCCCACTGGAGAAACGCCGTTCGCTCTCGTCCTCAGGAGAATCCTCTCCAGAGAAGGCCTCCACAAGCTCTCACCCATGTGGGAAGGCCCCTACAGGGTCGCACACATCGCCAGGCCTGGGTCGGTGTGGCTCGAGACGGAAGGCGGCGATCCGATCAAAAATCCATGGAACATCGAGCACCTACGCAAGTTCTACCTGATCACGTCGCGACAGGCATTTTTTGTCTCAAGAGGGAAGCACGCGTCTTCACCTCCCAGCTTCAGCAAGCTTTCCCTTCACGAGGGCCATCTCCACTGAGAGCTCTCTACAACGTGTCGCCTCGGGCCGCGAGAGCCTCAGCCACTCCATGTGGAACCCCATGCCCAGACATGGCGGACTCAGTCTTGGCCACGCCAAGTGTAATGAACAATTTCAGGTCACATGAACCTTTGCGCTCTGCGCCGTTATGTAATATCGCTTGGTGAGTTATTTTCCTTATTTCATTCGCGCTCACATTTTTCCCCATGCGCACCTCGCGAGCGGGGGCTGAGCACGGTGCCTGTGTCTCGGGAGCATCCCAGCAGCATCGTAAAATCCAAAGGATCCGAGCTCTAACTCGTGGCTCTCCGCCCACGACCGTTATCTCACCAAAGAGCTCTGACTCGTGGGTTAGCTCCCATGCACGTCACCTCACCAAGGACCTTGGTGCTTATTCTCCTCGTGAGATACCCATGAGGAAATCTATGAGCGCGCATGAGTTGTACAACTATGCTTTGCTTGTGGGTTCGCCTCTCTCTCTCTCTCTCCAACAGGGAACAAGACGCCTTGCAGGGCTCCAAAAGCTCCAAGCCAGCCTCAGGCAGCCTCGAGAGGGAAAACACCTCGCCAGGAACACAACACCCTCTACAAAGCAGGCGTCTCGCCAGAGCTAAGTCCAGAACTTACGCCTCATGAGCTCCTTTTTCCCTCTCGCTGGTTTTGTCGCCCCTCGAGCCTCTCTTTTCTCTCTTACGCCTCATGGGCTGCTTGCACGTCAAAGGGGAGCCCCTGAGCATCGCGCCTCGAGGGCTCTTACCTCTCTAAGCCTTACGCACCCCCCGGCCTTGTCGAGCCCTGACTCCGGCATACCGAAGCGGCGGTGCTATTTGCGCTAAGAGCAGGGTCCTAACGACGTAGAGCGAAAAAGACATGAGGGAACAGATAAAAGGCCTCCCGAGGGGCACTCACACTTGCACAAAGTAAAAGTGTCTTTACAAACCAGCACGAAATAAAAGCAACAAGTCTTAAGATAACTATGCCCTTGGCACATCTCTCTACAGGGGCAACCTAAGCAGGGGTTGTCGTCGTCGCCGTCGACGTCCTCGTCATCCACCTCCTCAGCACCAGCCTCGTCGTCGCTCTCCTCGACCTCGACCCTCTTGAAGCGTTGAGTGTACTTCTCCACGTCGTCCCACACCGAGGCGTCCAGCTTCGAGGAGCTCCTTCTCCAGAGGCTCCATCACAGACGCGAAGTCGAAGCCGGGGTGGAGGTGTGCAAGGTTGGCGAAGACTTGGCCGACCGCGACGCCAAGGAGCTCGCGGCTCTCGGTGTCGACCAAGTCGTCGAGGTTCGTCACGACCTCTTCAACTTGGTGAGGAGCTGCTCGAAGAAGCCAAGGTAGGTGACGTCGGAGTTCCCCTCGACAGAGAGCCTGGGGGCTTCGGTCCCCAGGCGGCCCGCAACGGCCGCGCACGCCTCACCAAGGAAGCAAACATGCGCTCCCGCTGGCGCGACAAGACCTGCGCAGTCAGAGCGCTGCCGAGCTTCCTCGACGAGTTCCACAACAGGCCCCACCTGCTGCTGCATCTCGTTCATGTCCTGCGTCAAGGAGGCAAGGTCCTGCTCCGCGTGCTTCCGAGCCTCCACAGCGTCATGAAGGCGGGAGTCGAATCGCTTCTTCTGAGCCTCAAGCTCCCTGATGCGGGCCTCGAGCTCGTTGCGTCTCTTCGTGAAGCGCGCTCCTGCTTCTTGGCCTTGTCCGCGAAGTCCTTCCTGCAATTGTCGCGGAAGAGCTGCTCCTTGGTCGCGGACTCCTCCGCCAGCTGCTCCTCCTTCTTGCGGAGGTTCTCGTTGGTCAGCGCGAGGCGCTTCTGGTAGAACGCCTCGTCTTGAGTGACTTTGCTCTCGCGAGACTCCAGGTGCTCCCGCTGCGCAGACTGATCCTTCTCGATCTGTTCGACCTGTTCCTCGCGCTTGCGTAGCTCGGTCTCGCGGGCATCAAGTTCTGCCCCGCGCTGCCATCTGGTTCTCGCGGACGCAGGTCCTCGCGGAGCTTCTCCAGGCCTTGCCGCACGGTCTCCGACTCGGCGATGATCCCCGCCTCGCGGTCTAGGAGCTCCTTGTGCTTGGTGGAGACCGCCGCCTCGCGCGCCGCCAGCTCCTGATGCTTGGCCTCCGTCTCCGCCTCGAGAGCCTCGCGCTTAGCGCTCAGGTCCGCAAGGGTCTCCTCGACCTCGCGGACCACGCTGATGCGGATCTCTTCAGCAGAGCGCAGCGCCGCCTCGCGTTGCGCCTGGGCTGCCTCGTCCTTCCGGCGGCAGCGCTCCACGGTCTCCTGGAGGCAAGCCCAGCCCCGCGCAAGCTCGGCGACCTCCTCCGCCCTGGTGCGGTCTTCCTCAGCAGCTGGGCCTCGAGCCCATCGAGCACCTCCCTCGCCGAGCGAAGGACGGCCTCTCGGCGAGCTGCGACAGGGCGCCGACCCAGCAAGGCTAGGGCCCACGATTCTCCAGAGGGCCTGGAAGCGCCAGCGCCTGCTGAGGACTCCGGGGCATCGCGCCTTGGGCTCTGGGTGTCCTCGAGGCGCGCCTGGGGGCTCTGCTGGGAGCCTCCCTCTTCTTCCGTGCAAGGGGCCTTCTGGGGGCTCTGGCGAGAGCCCCCCACGCCTTCTGCGCTGGGAGCCTTCTGGGGGCTCGAGGCGCCCCCACCATCAGCTCCGCCATCTTTCTGCCCCTGGGGAGCACTCTCCTCCTCCTCAGGAGCAGGGTTGGCCTTCTCTGCTGAGGCCGTCCCCGCGGCAGCCTCAGCGCCCACCGTAGGCCCTCCAAGGCCCGAGCTCGGTGGAGGCGACGGCACCGTGGTGTCCTCCATGTCGACGTCAGCGTGCGTCTCTGCAGACGCAGCTGTTCCCCCGTGCCCTCCTTCGCCGGCGGCGTGGTCCTTGCCGCGTCCATCTCCGGCGTCTTCTCTTGCTGCGCGGGAGAAGCGTCAGGCCGCGAAGGCGGCGGCGTCGTCACCTCAGCCTCCTCCTCCCTCTCCTCGTGGCGCTCCTCCGCCCCAGGAGGTGGCGTCGCAGCCTCGGGAGAGGAAGCGGTGGCCTCGTGGTGCACCTCTTCAGTTGTGGGCGTCGCGGACGCCGCGGCAGAGCCGGAGATCTCTCCAAGTCTCCGGAGCCTCCGCCTCTTTGGCTCCTCAGTGCGTCTGGAGAGGAAAAGACTCAGAAACCCTCGAGAGGCATACACCAAGAACAACATCAAACAGGAAAGGGAGTACAAAAACTTACGCCGCGGTGTCGACCCACTTCCTCTTCTTCCGCTTCGCGGGCGGAGCACTGGGCTCCGCGCTCGTCCGTGCCTCTGTCTCCTCCTGGGCCCCGGCGTTCCTGTCGTGGATCGCCTTGGAGCGAGGCTCGCAGTGGCCCGACGAAGCATCGTCATCGTCGCTCGCCTCCTCCCCTCAACACGCCGCGAGGGGGCAACCACGAACTCGTCGCCGCTGCCTGAGGAGATCTCGTGGACCTCAGCTTCAGGCGCCGCACTCTTCGAGGCGCTCGAATTCCCGCCGAGGAAGCGGCGTCTCCCGAGGCGCCGGTCGCGCCCGCATCGGACTCTGCGGGCGTCTCCGTCGTCTCCTCATCGCCCTCAACTGGCGCCCCCTGCGCCGCAGACTCCGGGTCCTCGCGAGGCCCAACGTGCCCCTTAGGCACCAGGCCCCACTGGTCGAACTTCGGCATCGCCTGCACATGCGAGACGCGGCGCCCGAGATCGATCCGATGAAGCGGCACAGTCTGGTCAGTGGGCGCGGGGATGTCTGGGGACGTGAAGAGAGTCTCCATGAGGGCGTGCAACTCCTCCTTCGTGTAGAGGGTAGCGCTCAGGCGCATCTTGTCCCCTGGTTGGAGTACAGCCACATCGCGTCCGCGTGCTCTGGAGCGGAGCAATGCGGCGCCTCACGAAGTCCTTGGCCACCATCTGCCCGGTGAGGCCGGCCTCGCGGAGGTCCCTCAAGCGCCTCACCACAGGGCCAAGCGTCGCGCCCTTGAGCCCTTGGAGGACCAGCTCGCCCTCTTCGTCGGAGGCGCTTCAGGCAGCTCGAAGAAGGCGCTCTGGCTCCCGAACTGCATGAGGAACCAGCGCTTGCGGAAGTCCTCCACCTTCTTCGTCACGCTGGTCACGATGTTCTCGCCGTTCCGCGCGATGGGGATGTAGACGCCCTTCATGCCTCGGTGATGCGGAAGGACACGCACCCCGACCGCTCCTTGTTCGCCGTGAACCGGAGCGCGTAGAAGCTGCGGAAGAGGTCCACCGAAGGCGGAATGCCGATGTACGCCTCGCAGAGGTAGGCGAAGATGGCGAGGACGAGGATGGAGTTGGGGTGGAGATGGAGAACCTGGATCTGGTAGCGCTCCAGGACCGCCAGGAAGAAATCGGAGAAGGGAGAACGAGCCCGGCGAAGAGAGAGTGCATGAAGATGGGGTAGAAGCTGCCGTGGGAGTTGCCCGCGCGCTTGAGCACCGTGGCGCCGTGCTCGTTGGTCTTCGAAGCCGCCATGTGGCGCACCTTGTCCAGCTGCGCCTCGTCTCGAAGCGGGAGCCGCTCAGAGCCGGCTCGAAGTCGCCGTCCCGCTGCCTCAGCGGACTCGCCGCCCTGCGCCACTGCCTTGCCCTTCGAGCAGCGGTGGCTTTCTTGGGCGCCATTGCAGCAAGGTCGCGAAGGAGGAGATTGGGGATTGAGCGCTGGGAAGAAGGAGGCGAAAGGGGAACGAGTGGAGTAATGGCCGCCTGCGCCGAGCTCTTCGCCTTATATCGGCTCATCGAGCCGTTACAGGGACGTGGCGGGACCCACCACCACGCCCGTTACTTCAGAGGAGATCGTGGGATCGTGCCCAGGCCGTGACGCTCCACGTGTCTCGGGCTTCGCAGGCTTCTTTGGGCCCACGATGATTCGCCTCCGCCTGAGGAGCTCCAACGTGCCCATCGCGGGCCCGGGGGCTACTGTCGGCCCAATGGAAACCAGGGTATCATGGGCCGGCCTGCCACAGCCCTCGAACGCTCCGCAGGAATTTCTGCTAAGGACCAGGCTTTCAGCCTGGCGAGCCTCGCGAGGCATTTTCCCTCGCGAGGGCTTATTTGCTCGACCGAGCATTTCTGCTAAGGACCAAACGATCGGCCTGGAGGCCTCGAGAGGGACCTCTGCCTCGAGAAGGCCTCTCCAGAAGATCTTCAGGCCCTGGCGCGTCTCCGCGCCACCCTCGGGAGGTTTTCCCTCGCGAGAAGTCAACGGTAAAAACCTCGGCGAGGGTTCAGGCCTCGCGGGGTTCCTTCAAGTGGAAGCAAGCTCCTGCACCGCTGCAGAGCGCACATGGGCTCTGCGCCCGCCGCAGAGTGACGCGCGCGCCTGCGCGCGATGACGAAGACGCCGCAGTTGCCATTCTCGTGTATAAAGTGGTCAAAGGAGCTGCGGCAAACAAAGCGGACTCCAAGACTTGCCAAATTGGTGATAAAGCGGCCGGCCGCCACTACACTCCAACTGCGACGTCACCGTGGGGCGCGCCCCAAAGCTCTGCAGCGCCGGCCCACCGTCCTGGTTGGACGGTGGCTTTTTCTGCCAAGACGACGTGCTCCCTGCCATGGACCATGTCCATAGACGCCCCCGACGCTGTGCGCTGTGCTCCAACTCGGCGGCATTGTGGTATCCCTTCCCGCCGGAGATTTTCGGGGAAGAGGACCAAGCCCGGTATATAAGGAGCCAGTGTACGACCTAGCAGGGGGATCCCGCATTCACCAACACATTCCACAACCAAGGAGCTACGTCTGAGAATAAGACGGAGCTCATTCCACCATAGTCCACCATTGCCATAGCAGTGCCCTCGGCAAGCACCCTTGTACTGTGATCCTCTCGAAGCAGTGCAATACATCTTAGCAGGACGTAGGGCTTTTACACTTCTCGGTGGGCCTGAACCTGGGTAGCGGCTCGTGTTACCTCTCTGCCATGATGTTCCTCACCGAGCTCAACGAGCACCGTCGCCGAGGTTGTTGAGGATTTGTTTGACGTTGTGGTCAGCCCCTTACTCATTTCCTGGCACTTGAGAGACACCCCTAGTTCTGAGACCAGTCTCCGACAACTACAGTGGATCTCAAGAATCTTGCGTACGACACCGAACCATTCGTTCTAGCCAATGATGTGGCTCACGTTTTCTATGTGAAGGACATGTCTACCAAACCGAAAAAAAGAAAAGATAAGCAAGCGAATACATCAGCCGATGAGCCAAAGCGCCACATAGTTCTTTCAGGGAAAAGAAACATCGTGGAGTGGAGGACAGGACAGACATGTCAGAAGATTACAATAAGTTTCATGAAATTCCGCCCTTCAAAGTGAACACTGACCCAAGCATCAAGTTAAATGATGATGCTTGTCCATGGTTACGGCGCAATCAGAATAAAAGGACACACACGCTACATAGGGATGTTGTTGGTGATGTGTAATAATGTATTAAACTTTTATGTAACTGTATTATGAAATCTCTAAACATTGAAGAGAACAAAACACACGGTTTCCCCTGCATACAGCCCAACGGTGGCTCGTGAGTGCCCGCATATCAAATGCACCGTTGGACGTATGCAGGGAATCTGAATGCTTCGTATACAAAAATGAACTACAATGAGTAGACACTGAGTGCTGAACATGTCCGGGGGGGGCTATATATAGGGTCATGTGGCTCATGAAGTGGTCGTGATAGTGCAGATCCAACAACTCACAAGCCCTCAAAAGAAACACACCTCTGATCCAACGTCTCACAAGCGCTTGAAAGAAACACACGATCTGTGTGACTACAGGCGGGCCTTGCGGACACGACTCGTGTGAGTCACGTGTCCTCCCCCAGCGCTGCCCTGGCCACGTGTCCAACCCCAGCGCTGCCCTGGTCACGTACGTGTCCTACCCCAGCGCTGCCCTGGTCACACGTGTCCTACCCCAACGCTGCCCTGGTCACACGTGTCCTCCCCCAGCGCTGTGCCCTCGAGATCTATATGTAGTATTGTCGCCGACGGGGTAAATCCTAAGGCACGAAGGCATCGTATCCACGAGATGGATCCGCCACCCCCGCCGCAACGCCTTCTGGACCAGATCGAGCGTGCTCAGCAGAGCGCGCTTGGGCCCTACCGCGGGAGCCTATCCCGCCGTATGCCCAAGAGCCTGGCGTGGAGAGGAATGCCCTGCTACCGGCCTCCTGCTCCGGTGCTGGAGGAGGTGCGGAGGACGTACGAGCGCGCGTGGTCCGACGTCCCTGACCCTGACGAGGATGCGTATGCCGCAGGGGTGGCGTGGGGATCCGCGGCCGCATACGGCGACTTGGCCGCCACACCTCCACCAGCCGCCGCCGCACCTCCCGGCGAGGAGGAGGACGACGATGACTTCGACTGGAGCGACCGTGGGGAAGAGGGCGGCGGGCCGCAGATGCAGGAGGCCATTGAAGCCTCCTTGCAGTCCGTCCATGATGACCGTGTCTAGCGAGCCAGGACTTTCTGCCAGCTCAAGGCGAAGGAGGCTTCCGAGCTGGCTTGGGCGCTGACAGACTCATCCTCCATGGCTCGTGCCCTACGCCGCAAACGTGCGCGCGAGAACCAGGCGGCCGCGAACGAGACTGGCTCCTCCCGCCATTCCCCCTAATCCTACGGCCTCCGATCTAGCAAGTCCGTTTATGTAGTAATGTAAATGTTAGTGATGTGTAATAATGTATCCTTTTATGTAACTGTGTGGGATGTTGTTAAGGATGTTTTTAAAATAAAGATATGATTATTACAAATTCAAACAATATTAGTTAATGCATTTTTTAATTGAAAATGGCAAAATGGTTAATAGTTAGAATAATTATTTTAGAAAACAGAAAATGGTTTTGGATTAGTTATTCAAATTCAAACACTTTTCATGTTGAAATTTTTGTCAAATTCAAAAGTATGCACAAGTTATTCAAATTCATATTAAAACACTTTTCAAATTCACACTTTTGGGCATTTGCGCGCTAAAATTCAAAATTTGGGCCCTTGAACGCAAAAAACAGACCTCTAGTACCGGGTGGAGCCACCACCCGGGACTAGAGGTGCATTTGCGCGTGCTAGGGGTGGCATCTACGAAAACACCTCTGGTCCCGGGTGGTGGCTCCACCTGGTACTAGAGGGTAATCCTGGTACTAGAGGTTACCCTCTAGTACCGGGTGGTGGCTCCAACCGGGACCAGAGGTCCCTGGGTATAAATACCCAGGCCTCCATCCCGGCCCGAGCCACGACCCAGGAGAAAATCAAATCACGGCGAAGCCCTAGCCATTTTTATCCTCGCGCCGCCGCCGCCGCCGTGCTCCGCACCCGCGCCTCCTCGATCCGCCGCCCGCGTCCTCCTCCGCGCCCGCCACCGTCGCCTCCTCCACCGCCCGAGCCCTCCGTCGCGCCGCCCTCTGTCTCCGCCACGTGGCCCTCCGTCGCCGTCGCGCCGCCTCTCCTCCCCCGCCGCTCCTGGCCTCCTCCACGCCGCCTCGCCCTCCTCCTCCTCCACGTTGTCGACGGCCGGCGACCTCGCCCTAGCCTCCTCCGGCCGAAATAATAGCAATGTGAGGATTTTTTTAAATTGTTTTTTTAGTGTTAGAAATTTAGTGTAGAAATTTAATGTACAAATTTAGTGTAGATTTGCTAAGTGAAGAAATTTCATGTAGATTTGCTAAGTGTAGAAATTTAGTGTTAGAAATTTTAGAAATTTAAATTTGCTAAGTGTAGATTTAAATTTGCTAAGTGTAAATTTTGGTAAGTGTAGATTTAAATTTGCTAAGTGTAAATTTAAATTTGCTAAGTGTAAATTTTGCTAAGTGTAAATTTTGCTAAGTGTAGATTTAAATTTGCTAAGTATAAATTTAAATTTGCTAAGTGTAGATTTAAATTTGCTAAGTGTAAATTTTGCTAAGTGTAATTTTTTTTGTTTTATACCCCCACTGTGTTTTTAGTTTATTGTTCTCGGCGACGATGTCTCTGTTGGACCAGAGGGGCGATGTCCGGGACTGGGCTCCGCCGGGCTGGCACTGGGAGGTGTTACCTTCTGGGCGTAGCTTAGTTAGGAATCTGGGTGACGCCGTCGACCCGGATCTTTGGTGGCGGTCGAGTGGGCCACGCTCGGTGCAAAGGGAGCCGGCCCCCGAGAAGGTGGTACGTCGTCGTATCAGGGAGGAGGACGAGCACGTCCGTCGCTACATGCACTAGTAGGAAAAGGGTTATCAGTGGCGCACCAAATTGAGATTCTGTGGCGCACCCCCAGAATTGCTGGGTGTGCCACGGAATCGTCGCCACTAATTTTTTTTCTGTGGCGCACCATGAGCATGCGCCACAGAAACCCACTTTCTGTGGCGCACCCAGGCCGTGCGCCACAGAAATAGCTCGGTAGGCCACATAGCAAAGGAATTCTGTGGCGCACCCACGCCTGGTGCGCCACAGAAAGTGGTGCACCACAAAAAAAAAAAAGTGTGCGCCACAGAAATATGAAACAGTATTACAGGTATTTTTTTTTCATTTTGCTGTATAAATATAGGTATATACAGGATTTATCCAGAAATACAGATATATTTGACAGGTATATAAACAGACACACATTAATCACTATTTCATCACACATATTACTTAGTGTGCCCGAGATACATACACATAGTCACAAAAGTGCCGAATGTTAATTTACACAATATATTAGTTATGATAGAAACAAAAGTTCATCATTTCACACTACACATTACAAATGAAGTGTTCACCGCCTAACTAGGATCAAATGTAGCACACATCGGCGATGATGGTGAGCAAGAGCGCGCGGGAGCATGCATGATCATGGCTTCCTCTTCTTGAGCGGCGTCGGGAACGGTAGAATGCCCCCTTTCGTCCTCCACTCCCTGGTGTCACTCTGCGCCGCTAGTCGTTCTTCCA
Organism: Poa pratensis; assembly: GCA_947311845.1. NCBI lineage: Eukaryota > Viridiplantae > Streptophyta > Magnoliopsida > Poales > Poaceae > Poa > Poa pratensis. The sequence goes on along the minus strand of CAMZMU010000055.1, from coordinate 53,379,269 downwards.
TCTCCCTCTGAGACAACGCTGAAGATGGATTGGGATATATATTGGTTAGTGATATACATAGAGTATAATTTGTTCATCTAAGTATAGAGGCAAGACGATCAATCAATGTTGTCATGGTTGGAAATCATATGGCTATCCTATTTGGGTTTCATAGCATAGCATATATATAATATATAACCCTACACATGCACTTCTACAAAAAAGTACACACTAGCTATCTTTTATAATACATCCTACGTACCGAAGCGGAAGTGGAAGGACCCTGAGGCGTGCATGACATCGTCGAGGATGATATTTGTTAACTGCAGCCGGATGCGATGGAAGTCTTGTCTATAATCAGCATCGGTGAGACCTTCCGCCATTTTGGTGTATTCTGCGAGATTAGATGCAATCTTCGTTTTCTCGCAATCCCGGACAATCGTTTTAAGGTGACGGAGGGCATAGTAGGCCTCCATCACACTGCCATCCAGTTGCTTGACGCAATGGAATCCGGTCCCATGCAAGAACTTGTGTGTGTTGTCGTCCTCCGTGAAAAATTCCGACTTCTTATGGAAGGGGCCGCCCTTTTTGGCATAGGCCTCGAGAGCGTCATCGAGAACACCCTTTATTCTGTTGTATGATCTCGGCTGGGATTTATTCCCCGAGTCCAAATAAGTGGCAACGGACCACCTCGGGGATACGTGGATGAGTGCGCAGTACTTGTCCCTGCTCAACACAATTGAAGCAGAATGTTGGACAAAGGATCAGCGATGGAAGAAATGTACAAGAAGGCATAAGATAGGACGGTGGCGAGCAGATGTGTACTTACTCGAAAAAGTAAGGCAGAAGAAGGGCGGTCTTCTCCTTGTTGGCCAGGAAGACCCTAACGAGGTACTCCTTGGCCGTTTCCCGTGTTGTTGATCCTTCCACCAGATGGCTGTCACGCATGTAGTAGGGATCCACTATCGCGTATCATCTCTCCTGATCTTCATCGCCGCATCGAGCGCATATAGGCGGACCATGTTATAGTCCAGCCGTTTGGAGTGATACAGGTTGAAGATGTCCTCGTACGCTATGAAGAACACATCTGCGGGGTCTTCCTGGACGAAGTCCACCAACTCTTTTGGCACCTTGACCGGAACACCGGGTAACCTGGGTTCTTCTCTTTAAGAAGGGTCTCCTCTAGATACAAGATATTATTCTGCAAAGTAATCATGGGTCCTTCTGCAAGGCGGAGCATGTCCCCGGACAAGATAGATTTACCAGCTTCATGAACTCTGGAGTAGCCTTGTGGATTCGTGTCTTCAGGACCCCGGATCTTAGGATCTTGCTGGCTCGCAGAGGATGCTTTTCTCTTCCTTTGATGACTCTTCTTTTTCTTCTTCTCTGGGGATTGTGGGGGTGCAGTGAACCCCGCTTTAACTGTTTCTTTCAGTGTGGTAGGGCTGAAAATGTTACCCGGTTGAGCTTGATGATCGCCGGCATCCGGAGGCGTGTCGGTGAAGGCCAGGCGCTGTGTGCATGAAGTGGGACGAGCAGGTTGAATGTGGTGGTCGCGGAAGGGTTCTTCATCCATAAGAGGCATGAACATATCATCCGCGGCGGCGCCAGTGTTGATGTAGTCATCGACGTTTACATCATTATCATCATCCTCCTCAACATTGTCGTCGTTGCCACCAAGTTGAGGTGCAACGGCTTTGTCCTAAACATAAACAATAGCACATCCGTTAGTCGGGAAAGTCGGAAAGTCGGGGAATTCGGAAAGTCAGAACTAACCTTGGACGGTTGCGGGGAAGACGTTCCCAACAACTGTTTGTGGCGGTTGGTGGCGGCGATGACCGGCGGCGGTAGCTTCCGGCCGGCGGTGGGGGCGACCGGCGGTAGCTTCCGGCCGGCGGTGGCGGCGACCGGTTCCGTCTGGGTGGTGGTGACGGCTGCTTGTGGCGCCGGTTCATCCGCAGCATCTTTTTTTGTCCGCCTCGGCGGGGGCCGAACGATCGGGGCTCGGGGCCTCGAGGTGGCGCCGCCGGTGCGCCTGGCCCCTTGAAGAACATCCCAAGACGAATTTGGGTCTTCGGCCATTCCAGCATCCACTGCCCGCATTCGCCAAGCTTCATGTGTTTCTCGGCGGGTCGATGTCACAGAACTCAGGCAGTACCTCCTTCACATTTACTTTCATCACGAGCTCGCTCATTCGGACGTTGTGGATATCGCGGGTCAAAGGTTGTACGGTCGAGGCCCTTGCGACTTCCTTCAACTCGCCGTCGGTACCCACCCTATGCAGGAGTATGCAAGGCATGTCCTGGGAGTCAACACATAGCGGGCACCATGAGATAAGGCATATATAGTCTCACACACAATGTATCATACATATTCATGATCATACATATATATGTTTCCATTGCCTCACACACACATACTAATTAGTTACCTTGGTGACGGCGTTGAGCTCGGCTAATGTCGAGACAAGGGCGCCGGTGCCGGCGGCCGGCCTATCAATCTCCGGCCGCTCGTGTGCATTATCATTATTCTCCGGCGTTGGTGTATGTTGCTCCACGGCAGGGGGCACCGGTGGGGTCGGCAGGACCGGCGACACGTTATTGCTGGAGGTGCTGCCGGCGAAGCTGGGCACGTGTATCGGCCCCTGTTGACCTCCCGCATGCCAAGCAGTTATCCCCTGCACCAATGCAGGGGGTAACAAAGCCCGGAGCTGCTCGTCCACCTTCTCGGCCACTAGCTTGTCCACCACGCTGGAGTCCACCTTCTCGGCCTCTAGTGCGTCCAGCTTCTTCCTTAGCTCGAGAACCTCGGCTCTATCTTTAGCCGGCTTCCTCCTCTCCTTTTTCTTCTCGGTGTCCGTGCTGTAGTACTCGGTGAACTTCATCGCCGTACCAAAGCCGGTCACACGGCCAGCTGACGTCGGCGGCTTTGACTTGTCCCTCCCCTTGTAAACGTTCATCACCCGGTTGAAAGTCGTGTCCCACGGGCCGGCCGGAGGCTCCTGGGACGACGGGCCGGCCTCAGCCTCAATCTCCAACTCAGCCGCCTGCGGACAAAGGAAATAAACGTGAACCCATGTAGAAATCAACGCAAATGGACTTTGAGATATCCGCGGTAATTAAGTTTCTTACCAGCTTTTTCTCGAATTCCAACACATCTTCATAGTCGGTAACGAATTCCCCCGTCCCCGGCTTCAGATAGTAGCGGGACCGAACAAAGTTCCTAACTTGCTCGTCCGTGAATTTATGCCACGGGTTCTCTTTCCCAAGTCTCGCAACCTCGGCATCCTCCTTGTCCCAAACGGGCTTTTTTCCTGCGTAACCGCCGCTTCCCAAATGGTGGTTACCTAAGTTCAGTGCCCGCATGTTCTTCCCCCACTCGGTCCATTTTTCAGCCTCCGGAGATGACAAGGACCTTGAATATATCGAACTCGTCTTTCTCGAGGTACGGCTCTTTGGCACTGATCTCCTCCCAGCTAAGACCCTTTTCAAGAATCTTCGCCTTCACCCGGCCTCTCCAGCTTGTCAAGGCGGTGTTCATCTTCGTGATGGCGAAGTTGTCCACCTTTTTGTTTCCATCAGCCGGGAAAATATATCGTTGGTGAAGCTTCTTGAGGAGGTCATTGCGCAAAGCCTCATTCTCCGGATTCCTGAGGTCATACGTGTTGATCGATGCGTTTTCCCGGAGGATGCACCCTAGTTGCATGCCGTACCCTTTTGCGATGTCCCTAGGCTCCAGTGGTTGGCCACTTAAGGAGACCTTAGTGAACGTGTCTGTGATGTTGCCGACCGCTTGCGGTGTCCGGTCCTTCCTCGGCTTCTTAAGCCTCTTAGCAGGCCTCTTAGCAGGCGGGTTACTACCACCACCGCCATTCGTGTGGTTGCCACCCCTGACATCCGTGCTGGTGGGTTCTCCATCGGTGGTGGTGGCTTCGGCAGACTCTAACTGAAAGTCACCATCGCCGTCATGAGCCAGTTCGGTGGCCTCTGCATCCTCCATCTGCGGGTTCAATTCCCAGAACGATATGTTCTTTTCTCTAGCTTGTTCTTCGACGCTCATGTGCTTCTCAGAAGGGCCGGCCTCGGAGGACATGTTTGCACTACATTAAAAAGAGGCAAAATGTTAGTACAACAAATATAACAAAGCATCACTTAATTTAGTACTAAGATACCCCGGCCCATGCATTAGCCGCAATACCCCATATGTCCTATCTTTAGCAAAGTCATGCTAAATTTCACGAAATTTTTTGGCATGACCTTTGCTAAAAATAGGACATATGGAGTAGCCGAATTTGCCAGAACGGAAGTTAATCGATGTTCCGGCAATCTCAAGGGCCTCACGGGGTACCTGCACAAGCATTTCACAAATAATGGCCGGCATAGCTGGCCGGCAACAGCATCACATCAAGACATTTCCCATGCATGCAAAAGCAAATGACAAATATTTGAACACTCTTTTGTAGGACATCAAAATTAACCAAGATGCAACAGGAGACACACATGTGAGGGCTACCTCCATCTGTATACATCCCACGTTAAAGACAACAACATAAATAGATTCCGTTTAGATCAATTTAGGTAATACAAGTGTTGCTGTCAATCTGTCATCGCCTCTCAGTTTGGCCAACAAAATAAAAGGGGGAGATTTTCGACCAGCAACCACAGATCACAAACAACTAGAAGGGTGAGAGCCTTTTACTGCCTCTCCCATATGTTGTCTGCCGACCCAGCTCCAGTCGGCCCCGCCTTGTTTCTACCCCTACTGCCCACAACGTCTCCACTCCGGGCGAACCCCCATGGTCAAGATCAGCTTGTGCGTGCCATCGTGGCCCTGGTGTGCGTGGACACGGCCTCACTGGAGTGGCTCGCCACGGTGAAATATGGTTTGGGCATTTCCACAAGCACCTAGTGTGCAGGAGAGGATCGGGGAGGCTCCATGGAGAGGAGGGAGGAGGAAGATGGCCGGGAGGGAGGAGGGAGGAGGAGGAAGATTGCAGGGAGGGAGGAGGGAGGAGAAATACCTGCGCAGGCCGGGTTGGCGCCGAGGAGAGCTGGCGAGTCGAGGGCACGGGCACGGGCGTGTCGAGGCACGGGCGCGTCGAGGTCACGGGCACGGGCGCGTCGAGGTCACGACCATATCCATTGAGCCTGTCGAAGTGTTTCCTCGTGGGCAGACCTACATCCTGGTTCTCGTTGCTTAGATAATTCTGGCAGAAGGTGATGCACTCGTAGGTTAGAAAGCCCTTGGTCATGCTTGTGTCTGGACGGGCCCAGTTGCGAACATATCCTTTCATGACACCGTTCATCCTTTCGAACGGCATCATGTAGTGCATGAACGTTGGCCCTAGCTGCCTGATGTCATCAACGACATGGAGAAGGAGATGCATGCATATATCAAAGAATGCTGGCGGGAAGTAAATCTCGAGCTCGCATAGTACCAGCTCGATCTCTTCCTGTAACCTGTCGAGCTGCTTCACCCCGATCGACTTCCTGTTGATGACGTCGACAAAGTTGCAAAGGGCAAGCAGCGTATCACGGACGTGCTCGTCCATTATCCCTCGAATCGCAATGGGAAGTATCTGCGTCAACAACACGTGACAGTCGTGAGACTTCATCCCGCTAAACCTCTTCTTCTTTCCGTCCAGATATCTGCTTATCTGTCCCACGTAACCATTCGGAAATTTGACTCCTAGAAGACACCTGTAGAATTGCTCGAGCTCCTCCGGACTCATAGTGAAGCACGTAGCGGGAAGCACCACAGTGTTCTTCTTTAACCTTTTGCCATGACCTTGAGTCCCTTCCGTCTGATCATCATCATCATCGTCATCGCTATAGGGGGCCTGAAGATCTTTCCTGACACCAAGCCATTGGAGATCGTATCTTGCTTTCGTCCCATCCTTGGTCTTTTCCTACATGTTGGAAAGAGTGCCAAGCAGACTCTCAGTGACATTCTTCGTAATGTGCATCATATCGAGGCTATGTGGCGCCTTGAGGAACTTCCAGTAGGGCAAGTTGTGGAAAACAGCCCTCGCTTTCCATACACCCAGCAGCGGATCTACCTTCGGTCGTTTCTTTCATGGCGCAGGGCACTCCTCCCAATTATTCAACAGCTCGTCGATTTCTGTGCCGTTCCTCGGGATCGGGGGTCCTTCGGGCTCGTCCTTACCATTAAACAGGTCACCGCGTTTCCTCCACGGGTGAGCCATGCGAAGCCACCTTCGAGCCCCTGGGTACACGGTTTTCGAAGACCCAGGATTCCTTGGTAGCTGGAGATGCGGGGTCTTATCCATGCACCTGACACATGCGCAGAATCCGTGGCCTACCTGGGCCGATACATATGAGCAACCAGGATAGTCCTGCACCATCGTGAGCAGCGCGGCTCTCATTGGGAAATAATCTCCAGTGTAGGCATCCCACGTACGGGCTGGGGTCGCCCACAACGTGGCTAACTCCTCTACCAACAGCGCGAGATACGTATGTATGTGGACACCAACTTGTTTCGGCCCCTGAATGAGAAGACTCATGTGAATATACCTTTGCTTAGTGCACAACCACGGGGGAAGGTTGTAAGGCCATACAAACACGGGCCATGTGCTATGCGTGCTACTCTGGTTGCCGAACGGATTGAGTCCATCGGTGCTCATACCGAGCCTGACGTTCCTTGCGTCACCTCCAAAATTTCCGACGGCGTCCAACTCTTGCCACTGGCCCGCGTCTGAAGGGTGTGTAAGGATCCTGCCCTTCTCCGGAACTTCTTCAGGCTTCTCCCTTTTCGCGTGCCATTGCATGAGCTTTGCTTCCTTAGGGTCACGAAGTACCGCTGCAGACGGGGAGTGATAGGAAAGTACCATACCACTTTGTGAGGATCTTTCTTCCCATGGCTCTTGTACCGTCCTTGGCCGCACACCGGACATGTGGTTCTGTCCTCGTACTCGCCCCGATAAATTGCGCAATCATTGATGCAGACGTGGTATTTAACGTGCGGTAGGTCAAGAAGGCACATGACTTTCTTGGCCTCCTCGATACTAGTTGGCAATGTGTTCCCCTCGGGAAGACGCTCGTGGAAGAATTTCATGTTCTTGTTGAAGCTCACGTCGGTCCATTTGTTTCCCGACTTCATCTCCAGAGCATCAAGCGTTACTTGCAAGCGCGTATCCTGTGGCCGGCACCCTGGATACAACGGAGTCTTCCCGTCTATCTCCATTTGCGCTAGCTTGGCTTTCTCTCTAACGGTCCTCTCCTCCTTGAGGAGCAGTTCTTTTACATGAGACTCCATCAAGGCCGACATTAGCGAGCTCTGCGGCGTGTTTGCCTCTTCTCCACCACCATCTACTCCTTCATCATGACCATGTCCGTCGGCATCTCCTTCATCACGATCATCTTGCCCGCCCTCGTCATCAGGCGCAACATTTGTTGTCGGTGCAACATTTGCTGTCGGCGCTTCATTGAAGCCTTCCATGAAACCGCGCCTGAGCAGGTGTTCCTCCAAGTGTCCAGAATCAGGGTCGATCCATCTCACAAATTTGCAACTTCTACACGGACATCGTATGTGGCGCCTGTTGCACCGAATCATTTCCGCCTTTGCTTCTTCCTTGTAGTTGTTGATTCGACTGGAGCTCATCTTCATGACCATGGTCGCCTACACGGTATACATATAGAGTATGTGTTATTAAGTCGGAAATGTTCGACGAAAAAATTCGGCATGACTTTCCCTAGAAGTAGGACATATGTGGTGCAAAAATTTACCGAAATGGAAATGAATCAACATTTCGGCAAACATCCATGCACCACGCCGACGCAACACAACAACAAAAGGCAACAACATGCACAACACACACAAGCTTCATGTACACACATATTCATCCAACAATACTCACCTAGTAGATCTAGATCCGTTGCCGAGACGTGACTGTGATCGATGAGAGAGAGTGTGTGGTGATGGAGAGAAAATAGTGGACAAAAAGAGAGGAGGAGAATATATATGGAGGCTCTCCCCAAGCCCTCACCAATTATATGTCAAACAAATTAGGTTTAACAACAAATAATGGATAATAGGATGGTCAAAATGCCATGGGAGAGAGGAGGAGCTCGAGCTAGATGCATGGGGGGGGGAGAATGAAGAAGGTCACATGGGGAAAGTGGCTGTTGCCACCTTTTTGTGGATCTGGGCCGACATTCTGTGGCGCACCACCCACCGTGCGCCACAGAATGTTCACTTTCTGTGGCGCATGGTTTCTGGTGCGCCACAGAAAGATAACATTCTGTGGCGCATGGCGACGGGTGCGCCACAGAATGTTTGGTTTCTGTGGCGCACCAGCCACGCTGCGCCACAGAAATTGCCCAGATGGACCTAGCTCCAATGATTGCACGTGGGACCCACAGGATATCTGTGGCGCATGGGTACACATGCACCACAGAAGTTTGACTTTCTGTGGTGCATGGGTGTCCAAGCGCCATAGAAAACCAACTTTCTGTGGCGCATGGCCACCACATGCGCCACAGAAAGGCCAAATTTTTTGTGGCGCACCTCCTCCCATGCGCCACAGAAATATTTCTGTGGCACACCAATTAAGGGTGCGCCACAGAATGTCAACCTACCAATAACCCTTTTCCTACTAGTGATGTATTTGTTGGATACGCCAGCGGTGTATGACAGTAGATGGTCGATTCTTCATAGGGTTCCTTCTCACGTGAGTTATGACCCTGTGATGGTTCCTGTTCTTTGGATGCGCAGCGCCGGCCGCTCAGCACCCCGCGGCTTAGGACCCGGTCGTAGTTAGTTTGAGAGGTTAATGCATGTGAGAGGAAGATGTATTATTGATATTATTCATGATGTATTTAGGGTTAAATAAAAATAGACTCGAGCTATGTAACTGGATTAAATAATGATGTATGAGCAATACTTTTGCATATTTGTAAAGTTCCCTACTTTGAATTATTCTGCTAATGCTAACATTGTTTTAACTTTCTTTTGTATTAGTTAAGCAATGGATGGAGATGTTCCCTTCGTAAGCAGAGAAGGGGAAGAAGAGATCTTCTCCATGATGCGGCAACCCACGGATGGAGCTGAAGACGGTAGAGCAAAAGATGGCTCACAATTTTTTAACGAGTCCGGTCCGGGAATGGAGCCGGAAGGAAGCAACGGAGCGCAAACTAGCAAGGAGTGCGATGACGACTCGCAAATTGGTGGACCCCCGCCATCTGGCGAGGTATATTAAGCCTATGTTGATCAGATGCAATAACTGATTTGTATATATATGTATTAACAAATGTTTCTTATTTTTAGACCTCCACATCGACCCAATCTAGTAAACGAGGCCACGCCAAAGGGATGGCCGCAGATGCACATCTCACAATTGAGGTCACCTGTGCAGATGGCAAACCGTTGGAGCCCAAGGCGAACGCAGCTAAGTTTGTGCATCAATGCGGAGTTGTTGTTAGGGACAATGTTCCGATCAGCATTCAGAAATGGATTGAGCCAAAAAACTTAGAGGGAGCTAGTTATGTCAGCGACAGAACTAAAGATGTGCTTTGGGACAAACTCAGAGCAAAGTTCACCCTACCGGTGTTGGATTGTCCCAAAATGAGAGAAGCCATGACGAAAAAAGTCAAGCATTTCGCTCTGAAGAAGATGGCTGAACAATTCAATAATTACAAGAATAGATTATACCGTGATTGGGTCTCGAAAAATAAAGTTCCAGATTTCACTGGAGCACTAGAGAGGCAGCGGGCTCACTGGAAGGCATTTCTGGAATACAAGGATTCAGAACTAGCCAAGCAAAGATCAAAAAAGAATAAGGAGAATGCAGGGAAAAAGAAATATCACCATAAGTTGGGGGGAGGTGGCTACGTAAGTGCCGAGCCTAAGTGGGATCTGATTGAGTCCGCTATGCGCGAAAAAGGGATCACTCCAGTTACAGATAACTGGCCCCATAGGGTCAGAAATTGGATGCTTGCTCGTGGGGCGGAGTATGACGCATCAGGTGATCTAATAGTTGATGTAACGAAAGAAACTCCTATACCCCGGAAAGAAATTCTTGATGCAATCGCCGATGCTCGAGAGAGAAGGTTTATTCCCGACAGAGAGAACGACGAGCTAACAAAGGGCCTCAGTAATAAAGAAAAAGGAGGACGAACACGAGGCAAGGGAGCTTCTGTGACGTGGAATGAAGGGTATCCCGAGGACCGTGAATCTTATAGAAGCCGAGCAAGAGCAAGGAAGAGGAAGGAGCAGGAGGATTCAGACCAGTTGAGCAAAGTAGAAAGTATCATTAGCCAACAACAGAAGCAAATAGATCAATTGCGTGAGCAAGCTTGTCAAGGTGCAACTCATCAGCTGCAGCAAGATAGTCAAGCAGGTGGTCCATCTCAACGGAAAAGCAGCGTGGCTTCCGCGGCGGTCGGTGCTGATGAGGCATCGAAGCAAACCTACCCCGTGGATTTTATCACTGAGAAGACAAGTTGTGAGCTACATGAGGCACTGAGAAACTTAACCGTGAAGGCGGCGGACGGCTATGCTTTAACTTGTGAATCTACAACACTGTATCATGGCAATGAGATTCCAGATGGCTATGCTCGTGTCGGCATGGATCAAGTTGAACCCGCGTTTCAATCACTCGAGCTTTACATCCTTGGAGATGATGATGAGAGGACACTGGGAGATTGCCATGGTAGACTCATTCTATGGCCCAAGAAATACATCGTGTTTCCAGGCTGGACGCCAAGGCCACCATCGCCTCCTCCGAGTCGAGATGACGGCAGTGACGACCACCACAACACAAGTCCATCTCGATCTTCATCGCTGCCTCAGCCAACTCCGCCGCTGCCTCAGCCGTCTCCGCCGCCTCCGCCCACTAAGGCTAAGACCATCCAAAAGTCTCTAGCCGACTCCTCAGCCGACTCGATGGGTTTCCGACCCAAACCCCAATACGAGCCCCTCCCAAAAGTACCGAAGGTTCCTCCCCTGAGACCTTACGACGTCGAGATGACTCCAGCGGCGCACCGCGTGGCTGGCAGCCGACGCGAAAAGACAGTTTGAGGAAATGGTTGCGAAAAGACAGCCCGCGCCAAAGCAAGTATTTACGGCAGAGCAAAAAAAGTGGGCTACGGAATTTCTTAGTCATTCATCGCAAATTGAGATAAATAGGCCAGATGACTATGCACGCTGTCTGAGGAGAACTCACCCCAACACAACGACAAGTAGTACCTCCAGCGGGAAAAGAACAAGAAGAGAGGTTGCCCAGCTCGGAGAGCAGTCAAAACAGTCCATCTCCTCGCTCAAGGTGGCCACTGATAAGGGCTCCACGCGCGCGGCGGATTTAGCTTACCGCGCGGAATTTGCTGCAGAACTTGGTATCTCACTTTCTCAACTGGAAGCAGAAGAGCTCCCCTCCCTTATGCCACCTGATAAATGGACCTGGGAATACGGGAAGTCTCTAGTGCCACCTGATCAGATCGAGAATCTACCAACACAAATGCTAAGACTGCATAACTGGTACATGGAAGTCACAAAGCTAGATCGAAAAGTGCTCCTTGTGCAGGTTACAGAGGAACATTTCAATGGTAAAGACGAGTTAACTTATTTATCTTGAAGAACTCTATCAGTTATACCAGCTTGACGCCCTCGACTTGAGTATCGTCAGTACCTATTGTCTGTAACTGATTCAATTCATTTATTTTCTAAAATAAAGTCTATAGCTTAGCTTGGTCATTGCCTGTTCTAATTATGCTCACTACGCTATTATGCAGAATTAAGAGTGACGAATGTGACAGAAAAAGAATCTATGAGATTGGGTTCGTCGACCCAACCCGAGTGAATGAAAATCTGCTACGGAACTACCACAAGGAAACGGTGGCCAACTTGTTTAGGTTCATAAAGAGGCAAGATTATAAAAGGAAGATATTGTTTCCTTACAACTTCAGGTAAGAGTGTTACTGTCTTGTACACATTAGTTTTTGCTTACTCGATGTTAAGTGTAACTAATTACTTACTGACATATATAAACGTGCACGGCGACCATTACATTCTGCTAATCATTGAAGTTGATGATGCAAAAGTTGAAATCTTCGACTCATTGGCGTGGCCCCAAGAGAAGTACCAACATATTAAAGATGTGCTCCAAGGGTATTTTCAATCATTATCGTACTATATCGGTCTCTTTTGTTCAATTCTTGAGATATCAAGTAACTAATTAATAACTCATTTATTCATTTGTTTGCTGGGCAGGATTTGGAAAGATTTCATAAAGATGACATCTGGTGATTTTAAAGAGGAGCTTAGTTTTGTTAATGCCAAGGTAAGTAGTACGAGCTAGGTACCATCATACCATGCTTGATTATTATTTGATTGAAATCTATTCTCATAAAGTACTGTGAAAGGCAGCCACTGGGGACCAATTTGTGTGGATACTACGTCTGCGAGTGGATTCGCCGGGAGGTCTCTGAGCAGAACCCATCGACATTTATAGAACTAAGTGAACAAATATATTCACAGTTTTATTTTATTACCATCAATTGTGTTGAGTGTCATTCATAATTTCTGTTATGATGATTGATATCCATATTAATCTCCTTCTTTTATAGATGGATAGAATGCGGAGGGACCTGCAACCAAAGGACCGCTTTCGACCAATTCAAGAGGAAATTGCGGGATTTTTGATGACCTATGTCATAAACCCAAAGGGAAAATACAATGCCACCGAATAGACGGGCTCTAGTCCCGGCGATGATCATGTAATCGAATAGACGACGGGCTCTAGTCCCTGTTTTATATGATCTCTATGTAATTAATCAAATAGATGGGCTCTAGTCCCGGTTGTGATCTCCATGTAATAAATTAAAAATGATCGAATTCTAATAAAGATTTCTTTTATGAATATTTTGATATGCTATATGTATTTTTCTGATTTATAATTAATTAATCATATATTTTGCAAGATTAATCATAATATTCAATAGGGAAACAAAAAACAGAAGCCGTCAGGTGGGAGAATCTCTAGTCCACCCGGGACTAGAGGTCCTCTGCCACGCGCTCTGCCCAGGCCCCGCGTGGAGGTCTCTAGTACCGGGTCGTAAGCCACCCGAGAGTAGAGGGGGGAGACTCTAGTCCCGAACCCGGCGTCCCAGGTGGGAATCCGGTACTAGAGGCCCCAACCACCCGAGACTAATGCTCCTATTTCTAGTAGTGCATATTTATATACCATGGAGGCCGTAAAGCCATGACACAGGACTACAACCTTGTTCGAACTCGCGGGATGCAGTAGCCCCACAAGTTTCTCTCCATGCTTGTTTGGTATAACAATCCTGTGTTCTTTAGCAGCCGTTTCAGAAACGACATACTGTAAACAATTTGGTAAAATAATTTAGCAATGTCGGCATCTGAGCATTTCTTCACAGAAGCACAGGAAACCATCTTATCCAAGATTGTGCTGTGCAGATTGAGATTTTCTTAGAATGATCTGCGTGAGGGCTCCTTATTATGAGATCAAATTAGGTGTACGGTCTAGTTGTCAACCCCTAATTCACGCACCCAAGAGAAGGTATAGCAAGGTGGGATAGGACGAAGGACTGACGGGAGGCGGAAGCAGCTTGGGATGAAGCGGATAGCGGCTGCGCCATGGATGACGGATGGCGGTGGCCAGCTCGTGCGGCAGTTGGCATGTGACGAGGTGTACACTCATCAAATCCCATGGTTAAGAACCTAGGGTTGAGATTATGGGGAGAGAACGTGGTAGTACTGGTAGTTTCGTCGGCTGACAAGCAGAGGCAAAGATTTACCCAGGTTCAGGCCCCTCGGGTGGAGGTAAAGACCCTACTTCCTGCTTGTCTGTTATTGATCGTGTGAGATTATTCAGTTACAAGGTAGCTCCGGTGAGATGTCGATCTCCCTAGAGCTTTGGTGGTTTGAGTATGGCTTGGTCCCTAGATCGGCACCCCTCCTAGCCTTTAAATAGGCTGGGTCTCGGGAGTTCGTAACCGACCTAGTTTACACGTAAGGAAAGTCTAAACCGACTATACCTATGTCTAATCTTGGAGGGTACTCCATCTTCTTGGGCCTCTTGTCTTGTGCTTCGAGTAGGCTCTTCGCTATTAGGCCTTAGTCGTCACGTGCACCAGGTACCCTCACGGTAGGGTACCCGAGATGTATACCCTTGTCAGTAGCCCCCGAGTACTTGTCTGACTCGAAGAATCTGGCATGGACTCGTTCGTAAGTGCACGTCATATTCTTTGTATTCTGTATATTATAATTGGAATTCCTGTATGAATAGCACATGTTGGCTATGTCGAGTATTTCATCGACTGTGATTTTTGCTCATGAAGATCAAGGGATAATAGCTTAGTAGGCCCAGTACACTCGACGGATCGGGACTGGTTAACTACACATTCGGGTAAAACCTTACTAGCTTTCAATCAAACTCGAGGCCCCGGACTCAAATCTGGAACAAACTGGCCAGATTCGACTAGGCCGCTTGAGGACTTACTGTGTCGATCTGCAGTATAAATTTGAATTTTACCCAACGCGTCTGTCGGAATTTTTCATCATGTCTGCTGACACGGAAAGTATAAGGATTGACGTTGCTGGAACGGTCCTTAGCCCAGCTCGAAAGTTCGGCGGGTCTTACCTTTGCACTATGCGTGCAGCATCCGAGGTATTTGCGACGGGCGCAACTCGGGAATGTTTCGAGTATGATTTTGTATACGAACTGAGTAGATTCATTTGTCGACTGACCCTTTGGCATTATTCTATCGGGTGCGCGACAGCGCTCCCGATGGGAGTAGCCCCCGAGATTGTGCTTTATTGCTTGCAATGGAGGATAATCTCAAAATCTTCTTACCCTGCATATGTTAATCGAAGAAATTTGTTGCCGTAATTCTATCGTGTGCGCGACAGCGCTCCCGATGGGAGTAGCCCCCGAGATTGTGCTTTATTACTTGTAATGGAGGATAAACTCAAAATCATTTTGTCTTGAGCATCTTTAGTCGAAGAAATTTTTGATACACTCCCGATGGGAGTAATATGCCTCAGCCGAAGGAACGGTCGAGTGACCAATTTTGTCTTATCATTGCTTTTTCACACCCGAACCAAACAAGTCAGTTGAGTGACCAATATGCGTTGAGCGGACTCGAATGTATTTCTGATCAAAGCGCTTGAGATGACGTCAGAGATGACGTTTTTCGGTGACTGCGCTGCCCGACACGCGTGGCGTGCGTTATGCTGCGATGGATGGGACGTGACACATAGCTGGGCCCATTTGTACAGAGCTGACCGAACAACGGTGCAGTTTGGGCTTGATTTGATCACTCTGGCCCACTTTTTACGGAGAAGTGATTATGGCTCCTCTTTTAGCGTGCGTAGTGGGCGGAGTGGCCGGCGACGGTTGCCCTCCGCGTTTGACACGTGTATGGTGAGATTGCGTGCGTAGCGCATGGTTAGGATATGAATGGCTGTGATTGCCTTTGATTTGTGGTAAATAGGGGAAAGGCGTTGACATTGTTTTTTTTTACTAGCCATTTGCTCTGCGCGCCGCCCCCGTTCCATCTTCTTCCTTGCGCCCCTGCTCCATTGCTCTTGTGCCCAAGCTTTTGCTGTTCTCCTTAGCCACCACCGCCATGGCACCAAAGAGGAAAGCTTCTGCCTCCGACGCGCCCGCGACTGACGCGACCGCTCTGAAGGGGAAGAAAACCGCGGCAAGCGCATCTGCGGCCGCCATCGACCTCAAGAAAAGCGATGGCGACTGGATGAAGTCCACGATCAAAGTGGCACATCTCGAGAAGTTCCGCGAGGATGGACTGCTGCCGCCGGCGGACCAGCTTACCGTCCGTGCGCCATCGAAAGAGGTACTCCCCGAGCCTCGCGCAAATGAAGGCGTATGTTTTGCGGAGTTTTTTTGCCCAGGGGTCTATCTTTTCCCCTCCACGACTTCGTTCGTGGTTTGCTGTTCGCCTATGGGGTGCAGATCCATGATCTCACCCCGAATGGCATTATGCACATTGCCGGTTTTATGGTATTGTGCGAGTGCTTCCTGGGAGTTGCTCCCAGCTGGGCTCTTTGGAAGTCTATCTTCATGGTCCGGCCCAACAACCGAGGCGGACGAACCTATCCAGTTGGAGGCCTTCAGATCCAAGTGCGCAGCGACACCCGATACTTTGCCCTGAAGCCAGTCGACTCGGCTCAAGGGTGGAGGAAAAGGTGGTTTTATGTGCTCGTCGACCAGGAAGGGGTTCCAGCATTTCGACTGCTGGTATAACCGCTAGGACGAAGGCCTGGGACCATGAGCTTTCGACTGAAGAAGTGGCAGATGCGGCGCCTCTACTGGAGACGATTGGAGGACTGCTTAACAGCGTCACTGGTGTGCATCTTCTTGCCACCTTTGTGAAGATGCGGGTGTGGCCGCTCCGCGCGCGAGCTCACCCTATGTGGCAGTATGAAGGTCCTCTTGACTCCACTCGGATGAACAAGGAGGAGCTGTCGAAGAGTGAGCTGGTGTCACATGTGCGGTCCATCACCAGCACAAAAGCCAGCGAGCCCTGCAACGTCGACTGCCCTGTCACTCCTTATGGGGCTGAAAATCCTTTCCAGAGGTTAGTGAAACTATCGAGTTTATGTCTCCTGCTTTTGTTATTCTGCTACTCATCTTTGTGAACTTCGACTGCTGTATTTTGTATGCAGGGCAACTCGATCGCCTCAACCCTTCCTCCTCTTCCCGAAGATGGCCCAACTCATGAAACAGAGGTGACAGTAGAAGCAAAGGGAGGAGACGAGTCGCCTCTACCTTCGGCTACCACATCTCCCACAGAAGAGATTGAAGAGGAAGGGGTTGAAGAAGCACAGGACAAGGAGCTTGCCACGACTGATGATGTGAGCGAGGTTCCCACTCGCAAGCGCCGTCGGGCGGCCCAAGTTGTGTCTTCCTCCATGAGTTCACCCGCAAAGGAATCAGATGTGAGAGATGACGGAGACTCGGGCACGTCTCCTATGACCACAGCTGCTCCTTTGGACGTGAGCCCGTTGAGCTCGGCTCCTCCTCCTCAGTCGGGTGGGGAGCTACTTTTTGGAGGCCCAAACTTTGAAGACCTTGACACTGATGAAGAAGAAGAGCACAGGTTTGCTCCTTTTTGTACTAATTTTTTTTGTGAGTTGATATTTATGCTTATGTTGTATTTCTTCGGTTACTCGTAGTGCGAGACTGTGCACCCTCCGACTCCTCCAGCCGAGAGAGCTTCGACTCCAGATCAGCCAGAAGCTTCTCCTGTGGTGGCTGAGGTCGTGAAAACAGTAGCCACGACCACTAGCATTGAGGCCGCATAGATTGCGAGTGCGTCGACTCTAGAAATTGGGACTTCTGCTGCCAAGCCTGCGCCTTGGGTTGAACACGTAAGTGTCATTTGTCGAGTCCTCATACTGGGACTATTTGTGTATAACTTATGCTGGTTCCATGTGCATGCAGCCCTTCTACCTCAACCTGGTGGAATCAGGCAAAGCTTTTGTCTAGGTTGAATAGGAGAGACACAATCTGCGCGCTGTCATGGAGCAACTCAGCCGTAAGTGTGTTTGACTTCTGTATTCGAAGTTCTTTTTTGCTCTGTCTTTGCGTTGTTGATTGTGAATGACATCTGGCCATCTATCCCAGGTGACAAGGCATCTGCTGAAACCCGAGTAAAGGAGCTAGAAGAAGCTCTTGCCACTCAAGCTGCCGAGTCGAAGAAAGCTGCGGATGCCGCCCAGCGTTCTGCCGCTGTGCGCGAGAAGGAGCATGCTGAACGACTAGCTGGCCTCGCACAGAACGTGAGAGGTAAGGAACCATCTTTTTTGTATGCCTCCCGTGTACCCGTTGGGTAGTATGTAGTAACTTTGCTTTTTCTGGTTCATGTTACAGAGGCGATTGGTGTGCCAACACCTACTGACATGGTCAGCGATGAGTTATCACTCGACCAGGTTATAGGTCACCTTGGTACTTCCTTTGTCCAGGTGAAGGACTCCCTTGCCAAGTCTGCCAGCACCCTTGGCGCTGTGTACAAGGAGGTGCTCCCACTAGGTGAGGTGCCGTCGACTGCTGACGGCTTCGCTGATGTGCTCGGTCCAGAAACTTTGACCATGATGAACTTTGCTCGCGCCCTCACGGTACGCGGCTCGGAGTCCACCCTCAAGCTGATACTAGGTGAAAGGATATTTCTTAATCCCTTGTGTTTTGTGTGTTAGGCAACAACACTAGTGATGATTTAACATGTGAATCAAGTGATGCAGGTTTTAAGTGTGTAAAACATCTTTGCATAAATCCAAAAAGGGAGTTGAAAAGAGACAGTTTTGTTGCTGAAAAAATCGGATTATCCGATGTTGGAAGATTCGGATTATCCGATTTGCAAAGTCTGCTGAAATTTGCTAAGGACTAGAAGAAACTTCACACTGAAGATATTCGGATTATCCGAGTTGGAAGTATCGGATTATCCGATGATCAGGATTTGCTCGAAATCTGCTAAGGACTAGAAGAAACTTCACACTGAGGATCTTCGGATTATCCGATGATAGTCTGATCGGATTATCCGATTCCATCGGATAATCCGATGTTGACTTGGATCGGATTATCCGATTTACCTGTCTGCAACGGCTAGATTTGGGAGCAGTATATAAAGGCCTTCTCCTACCTTGGAGAGGGCACCACGACCAGAACTAAATCCCCACCATTGTTGAAAGCTTCAACTCCTAGATCTCTCTCCCTACCCACTCAAACACCTTGTCCTTCTAGGACTTGGGAGAGATGGCCTAGATCTACACTTCCACCCAAGCGATTTGATTTTCCCCTCCGTTCTTGAGAGGGCTTGAAGCTTGTAAGTTCGTTGATACTTTGGATTGTCGTTGGTCGTTCTTGTGGCTTTGGGAGCCGCGGGGACTAGCCGGGAGCCTCCAATTAAGTTGTGGAGTCGTGCCCCGGCCTTGTGATTCTTGTGGCTTTGGGAGCCGCGGGAATTTGGTGAGAGCCTCCAATTCGGTTGTGGAGTGTGCCTCATCCTTGTAAAGGTTTGTTGCCGACCTCGAGGGCATCATATAGTGGCTCGTGGAACTCCTCATCGGAGGATAACACGAGGGAGATACGGTGTGCCATATCAAGGCTATTCGGAGTTCACTTTGTGACTCCGCACCGCTCCAACGGAGACGTAGCTTCCATTGGGAAGTGAACTTCGGTAGAACATCTCCGCGTCACCGTGTGGTTATCTCTTAACCTTCCTTTACTTGTATTGCTAGCTTATCTTGTGTAGAATATCTTGCTAGCTTGTTTATTGCTCATCATATAGGATTGTTCACCTAGTTGCATATCTAGAGAACTTATATTTGAGCAATTCCCAAATTTGTATCAAAAGAAAAAGAAAATTTGTAGTTGCCTATTCACCCCCCCCTCTAGTCAACCTACTCGATCCTTTCAATTGGTATCAGAGCAAGGTCTCTTTATTAAGGGCTTAACAGCCTAAAGAGGAGGATGACTAGCGACGAGGAGTTAAAACTTGCTAAGGAACAACAAGAGAAAAATGATAAGAACAACTTGAGAAAGAACTAAGTGAAGCGGGGATAACCCCTCCCGATGATAATGCCCCGGTCACCATGAAAGCCATGATTGAACTCTTTGGGTTCATGAAAGGCAAAATGGTGGACGAGGTGTTTACTCGGGTCATTAATAATCAAAATGCCTCCTCATCAACCGGTGTTTCTAACGTTGAGGCCTTGGTTGTTAAGGATAACAAAGATCAACCTAAAACTGGTGAGAAGCCTCCTCATAACTTTGCTCCACCTACTTCATATCTCACTCAAGTTCCACTCACTCAACCTCATATAACCAACCTAAGTAGGCCACCTCCTAAGCTTGATAATACTCGTTATTTCACTTGGAAGAAATCTATGGAGTCTTATTTTCGCAGCTCATCGGTGCATCTTTGGAGGGTGGTTCTAAATGGTTATACTCCGGTTGATCCCTCCAACTTGACAAGGCAAGAAGAGATTGATGAACAACTTGATGCCAATGCCAAGTACATCCTTGAGAGTGCCATGACCGCCCATGATGAAGATCAAGTGCGGAATCTCAAAACCACCAAGGAGGCTTGGGATTTTCTCGCATCGGTATATGAAGGAAATGAGGGCCTTCAACGCTCCAACGACGCCATCCTTCAACATCAAGTGGACAACTTCATCATGCTAGAAGAAGAGACACCATCGGATCTCTTCCGAAGACTCACCAAGCTTGTTGTGGCATGTAGGGAAAATGGAAAGAAAGATATGGATGATGAATGGGTCAAAGCCAAGTTCCTCAAGACCATTGTTCCATACAATGAAAATATGGTGATGAATCTCCATACAGAGCGGACTACAAAACAATGTCTCCCAATGACATATTGGCACAATTCGTCACTTATGATACCTTGAAGGCCACTTCCAAGTCTTCCATCAACCAAATTCGTGGCACAAAGAACCTTGCCTTGAAGGCTCATGTGGAAGAACATCCAAGATATGAAGAAAGCACAAGTGGTCATCATGAAGAAGATTTTGTGGGTGAACTCAATGAGGTGCTTGCTCTTGCCGCCACCAAGTATTGGAACAAAAAGAATATCAAGAGCAACTTCTCCCCTAGAAGCAACTTCTCCCCACAAATGAAAAGAATGTGCTTTAATTGTGGAAAGGAGAATCACCTTGTGAAGGATTGCCCCTATGAGAGAAGAGAAGATTTTGGAGGCCAACTCATCTTAAAGAAGAAGAAGTTCTTCACCAAGCCCATCAAGTACCTCATCAAGAGAGAACCTCAAAAGGCTCTTGTCACCGCAACACATGAAGAAGAGTATGAGTCCGGTGGCGAAGAGGAGGATGATGATACAAGTGAGGAAGTGGGGATGGCGGCTCTTGCAATGGGCAACCTTCCTCCTTCATTGGCACCCCTTTTCCCGCTCCAAATGACAACAAGATCCCAAGCCTATGTGCCTCATGGCCAAGGAAACCAAGGTGAATTCCCCACCTAAAATTACTATCTCCTCTAAACCATCTCTCTTGGATTGTGTTGAGGATGTAGGGAAAAATGAGGAGAAAGAGGATACAATTACCCTCTTTATAAACAAGCTCCAAGGTCCAACCAAGAAAATGGTTGAGGCTCTCATGTACCAATATGGAGAAGCCAAACACCTCCTTGAGGAGAAGGAGAATAGGATTTATGAGCTTGAGGGGCATGCACGTGATCATGCCGATAAAATTGGTGAGCTAGAAGAGCAACTTGTTGAGGAACAAGTGTTCCGGGAGCAACTTGAGGAGACCCAAGCCAAGGATTTATCCAAGGCAAAAGAAACCCGTGAAACCTCTATTCAAGTTGCTAGTGATCTAAAAATTAAAAATGATGAGCTTGTAGAGAGTCATAACAAACTCCTTGAGAATTTTGAGCAACTTAGGGAAACCCACAAGGTGACCTCAAGTGAGCTCACCAAGCTCAAGGGGTCATATGCTAAATTACAAGCTCAATTTATATATGCTAGCTTCACCACTCCTCATAATGATAAAGATGCCAATGCTTGTGCTACTAACCCTTTATGTCTTAAAGCATCTCTCATGGAGGAGAACACTAGGTTGAAGGCCCAACTTGAAAAGGGTCTAGCCACTTGTATCCAAGGGGAAAAGAACCTCAATGATCTTTTGACCAATCAAAAGGGAGTGGTTAGCAAGGAAGGGCTTGGGTTTGCTCCCAAGTCCAAGAAGGCAAACAAGAAGAAGATGCCTACCTCCCCTTCAAAAGATATTATTTTTGTGAAGGAGGGGGAGTTGGGCAAGAAGAATGTTGAACCCATTGTGGGTGGTAAAGCCACAAGGGGCAATGCCACTCACAATGACTTTGCCGGAAAATATAACCCCTCATATGTGCTTATGAAATCTAGAAATGGTTATGTTTTTGCTAAATATGTTGGTACCTCATATGGAGATGATTATCACTATGCTATTTGGGTTCCAAAGACCCTTGTGACTAACAAAAGAGGACCCATTCCAAAATGGGTACCTAAATCAAAGACTTGATTTATTGTAGGGCTTTTCTTCCGGTGGATCTTCATGGCTCATTGATAGTGGGTGTTCATCTCACATGACCGGAAGCAAAGAAGTAGTAAAGGGCTTATTGAAACAATTACTCTCATTCTCTCATGTCACCATTGGGAACAATACAAGACTTAAGGTATTGGGATATGGCAAGGTGGTGATCACACCGGAGTTATCAATTGAGAAGGTCCTCCTTGTTGAATCCCTTTCATATAATCTACTTTCCGTTGGTCAATTATGCGATGCCGGTTACACCGTTATCTTTAATAAATACCACGTGACCATCCTTTTCACAAAATCTCTTAAAGTAGCCTTTGTTGGATTTCGTGAGAACGGTTTGTATGTGGTCGATTTCTCGAAAGAGACCACTCAAATTGCCACGTGTCTAATGGCTAAATCCGACAAGGGTTGGCTTTGGCATCGCCGGCTAGGCCATGTCGGTATGAGAAATTTACAAACTCTTGTAAAGGGTGGACACGTGGTAGGACTAACCGATGTTAATTTTTCCAAAGATCGTCCTTGTAGTGCTTGCATAGCCGGAAAGATGCATGAAAAGAATCACCCCAAGAAGACCATTATCTCCACTAAGAGGCCTTTGGAGCTCCTTCATATGGATCTCTTTGGGCCTCCCACATATGATAGTCTTGGTGGCAAGAAATATTGTTTGGTGATTGTGGATGATTATTCAAGATATTGTTGGACTTTCTACATCAAGAAGAAGAGTGAAACTCAAAAGATATTCATTGACTTTGCAACCCTAGTTCAACGCCAATATGACTCCAAGATTTTGGCAATTAGAAGTGACAATGGTACGGAGTTCAAGAATTACACTATGGATGATTTCCTAAGTGGGGAGGGCATTCAACACCAATATTCCGCTGCATATACTCCCCAACAAAATGGTGTCGCCGAAAGGAAGAACCGCACTCTTATTGATATGGCAAGAACTATGATGGCCGAATTTCATTCCCCATACAACTTTTGGGCCGAAGCCATCAACACCGCTTGTCACTACTCAAACCGGCTCTTCTTCCGTCCTCTCATGGAAAAGACACCATATGAACTCCTCACCGGTAAAAAGCCAAATGTATCTTACTTTCGAGTCTTTGGTTGCAAATGCCATGTTTACATTAAAGGTTGCAAAATTGCTAAATTTGAATCTAGATCTTTTGATGGTATACTTGTTGGATATGCCGCAAAGTCTCATGCTTATAGGGTCTACAACATATCCACCGGGTGTGTTGAAGAATCTATGAACGTGGAGTTTGTCGAGGATAATGGCTCCCAAGCGGAGCATATTGATCATGATGATGTAGGTGATGATGCTCCATCTCAAGCCATAAGAACTATGGGGATTGGAGAACTATTCCTATTGAAGGACCTATTGATGATACTCAAGAAGAAGGAACAAGTTCTACTCAAGTTGAGCCATCCACCTCAATAGTTGATCAAGAAACTATCCAAGAACAAGAACATGATATTCATTCATGATCAAGAAGATGGTCAAGACCCACCCAACTCTAGTGGTGAACAAGAACATAATGAACCCACAACCCAAGAACTCCACTTCGGGTTGACCATGAGCAAGATGAAGGCAATGATGAAGATATTTGTGTTGGTGAAACAATTGGTCAAGCCATGGAACGCCGGGTCATCCGGCGTGCATCAAAATTGGATCATCTTTCCCACTTCAAAGAAAATATCCTTGGGAGTATTCGTAGGGGTGTGTCCACACGCAAACAATTATCTAACTTTTGTGGTCATGTCTCTTGTTTGTCTAGCTTAGAACCTCTCAAGGTATATGATGCTCTTGAAGATATGGATTGGGTTGCGGCTATGCATGAAGAGTTGAACAACTTCGAGCGCAACAAAGTATGGTCATTAGTTGAAAAACCCAAAGACACATGCCATAATGTCATTGGAACCAAGTGGATATTTAAGAACAAGCAAGACTCTCATGGTCAAGTCATCCGCAACAAAGCAAGATTGGTTGCACAAGGCTACACCCAAATCGAAGGAGTCGACTACGGTGAAACCTATGCCCCCGTTGCTAGACTTGAATCCATTCGCTTACTAATTGCTTATGCATCTACTCATAATATTGTCTTATATCAAATGGATGTTAAAAGTGCTTTCTTAAATGGTCCACTAAATGAGTTGGTGTATGTTAAACAACCTCCGGGTTTCGAAGACCCTAAATTTCCTAACCACGTCTACTTACTACATAAGGCTCTTTATGGGCTCAAGCAAGCTCCACGTGCTTGGTATGATCATCTCAAGGAGTTCTTAGTAGACCGTGGCTTTGAAATTGGGGTAATAGATCCCACTCTTTTTACAAAAAGGGTAAATGGAGATTTTTTCGTATGCCAAATATATGTTGATGATATTATCTTTGGTTCCACTAACCGTGAATTTAGTGATCAATTTGGCAAGCTAATGACCAAGGAATTTGAGATGTCCATGATGGGAAAGTTGAATTATTTTCTTGGCTTTGAAATCCACCAATTTCGAGAAGGAACATTCTTATGTCAAGCCAAGTATATTAAGGACATGCTCAAGAAATTTGACATGAACAATGCCAAGCCATATAAGTTTCCCATGGACTCCAAGGCGGATCTTCACTTAGATCCGGATGGTAAGGAAGTTGATCAAAAGCTTTATCGTTCTATGATTGGATCTTTGCTTTACCTTTGTGCATCTAGACCGGATATTATGTTTAGTGTGGGTATGTGTGCAAGATTCCAATCAAGTCCTAGGGAAAGTCATGAAACCGCGGTTAAAAGGATTCTAAGATACTTGATGGATACTCCTAACTTTGGTCTTTGGTATCCCCAAGGCACAAGCTTTGATCTTGTAGGTTATTCGGATGCGGATTGGGCGGGTTGCAAAATGGATAGAAAATCAACTTCGGGTACTTGCCAATTCCTTGGTAGGTCCCTTGTGAGTTGGTCTTCTAAGAAGCAAAATTGTGTGGCCTCGTCCTCCACCGAAGCCGAATACATTGCCGCCGGAAGTTGTTGTGCACAACTATTATGGATGAGGCAAACTTTAAAGGATTATGGTGTCATTTGTGACAAAGTGCCTCTTTTATGTGATAATGAAAGTGCCATCAAAATTGCTCACAATCCGGTTCTTCATGGGAAGACCAAGCATATTGAGATCCGGTATCATTTTATTCGAGATCATGTTGAGAAGGGTGATATTGCAATCAAGTATGTCAACACCAAGCTTCAACTCGCCGATATGTTCACAAAGCCTCTTGGTGAAGCAAGATTCAAGGAGTTGAGAGGAGAACTTAATGTGGTGGACATAAGCAATTGGATTTAGTGGACTTCTTGCATACCTACCCATATTAGACGATATTCATTTGGTTTGGATGTAGGCATGGACATAGGGGGAGTGCGGTCCTAATCCATTGGACTATCCCTCCCCCCATTATGCCGATAGTAAGAACTCATTTTGTCTCTATATTTTCATTTCATGAATTGTGAGCTTAAATGACGAGTAGTGGCCGTGAACCCGAGATACATCTTCGCGGTGTCACACCACAAACTCATACATGGTGGCCTTGGCCACCGCCCTCTTCTTTATGAAGAGTTGGTTCTTTTCGGTCTTAATTGAAAATCATTTGGAATTTTGGTCCTATTGTTGGTTTTATGGGAAACCCACTCATCTTGGCATTTCCTTGTTCGATTTTTGCAAGTTTGAGTGTGGAGTACCAATGTCAGTTTGGCAATCTTATCCCAAGCCTATCTTTCCTAAAAACACTCCATCTTATGCACACAAGTCTTATTTTGAAACTGAGGAGAAAGGGTTTAGCAGGCCAGAATTTCTAACGAAATCCTGACAATCGGATTATCCGATCAGACTTGCTCGGATTATCCGACTATCGGATTATCCGATTCAAGTCAAGATCGGATTATCCGATTTGGCGGTTCGTCGCCTAAATAGAGCAGGGGTCGGGGTGAAGGGCTCAGTCGAGCGTTTCTTCCACCCCCGACCCTCTCTCTCCTCCAGCGCCGCCGCCTGCTCTCCCCGCGCCTCCCCGGCATCTCCGGCCGTCCCCAACTCCGGCATTTGGCCGGATTTGGTGCTCCTCCTCCCCGGGAACCATTCACCCAAGCTTTTTCCTCAATGGACGAGGGTAACTTCTTCTCTCTCATCTCCTAGGTGTTCTCACCTAGATCTTTGTAAGAAGTTGTTTTGGCTGGTGGTAGTGGTTCCCCTTGGTACTTAGAACACTAGGCTAGCCCCCCTTTTGTCGATCTACTGCTAGACCTAGGACTTGAATCAATTTGTTGCTGCCAGATTCAGATCGGATATTCCGATTCAGTCTGAACCGGATATTCCGACCAGTCGGATTATCCGATTCATACTTAATCGGATTATCCGAAATTGCTCAGTGGTATTTTTCAGCCACATTTTGATTTGTCCAGGACTTAGTAGACTCAACTTAGGGATGCTCTCCTAGTGTACATTGTACCATTCCTTGCTCTGTGACTTGTGTGTACTCATCTATGCTATCCATCTATTGCTCTATCTCACAGGTGGTTCCGGTAGTCGTGGTTCGGGTAGTCCTCCGAAGAAGCATGCTAGAAAAGACAAACAGCCATCCAAGAAGAAGCAAGTTGCACATAAACCTTCGAAGAAGGGCAAGGAAACTCGCCCCAACTACTTGACCATGAACCCCGTTGACTATGCCCAAGTCCGTCAGTCCAACTGGTATATGAATGTGCCAAGAGATGAAGATATTGAAGATCCCAACTTCTGGTGCATGGAGCAGATATATATATACAATGACATCTATAAGCATTATCTCCACCCTATTCGCCCGATGCAGCCCTACAGAATGCGAGATATCAAGGCCAAGGCCAGTTATGCTCAAGCTGCAGATGTGATTGAACAGATGGGCATGGTTTCTCTCATTGAAAAGCAATGTCCCTACATGTGCCAATGATTCTGCAGTTTTTCTCCACCTTGGTGATCGAGACTGACCATAAAAAGACCATGAAATGGATGACGGGTCGCACTCAGTGTACATCCTCCTTTGCTCGGTTGTCTACTCTTCTTGGCTATTCATCCTACCGCAGCAACCTTCCTCCTAGTGGTTACCGTATGCACACTGTTGAGAAGACAAATAAAAATATATGAAGGACATGTATGGGGCTAATGGAATTATTGGCCAAAAACAGGGCCTCCTGCCCCTCTATGACCAGCTTGTGATCATCTTCCGCTCAACTATTGCTCCCAGTGGAGGTAACAATGACAATATAGTTGCTCCTCTTGCAAATCTGCTTTGCCTTGCTAAAAAGATTGTTGAGAATGAAGACCCTGAAGCTGAGTTTAAAGTGGATGTGATGCATTTCATCTTTCGTGAGTTGTTTGACTCTATGGTCAGTGGGCTCACTATTCCTTATGCTCCTTACATCATGATGCTCATCAAGGACACTCTGAAGAACCACAACTTCAGCCGGTATGATATGGAGCCCCATTCGTACAAGAGGGTTTATCAGAAGAGGAAAGAGGTTATTCCATCTTCTGCTGCTGCAGCTCCTGCCCGAGGTTCCTTCATGGGTGATGCTCGTCGTGGCGCCACCCGTCCGTCTCCGGTTCCTTCCTTTGATCCGCCCAAGAAACTGAACTGGTTCCAGCGGAACATCCTGTGCATGAATGCGGACATCCGGAGGGGACAGTATGACACTTATCTTAGGCAGGAGAACATTCTCAAGCACCTTCCTCGCCTCGCAGATGACCCCCAGAGTCTGCTCCTCTCTCTTATGATCAGTGGAACAAGGGCTCTCAGTTTCCATGGACTCAGCTTGAGTCTCATCTTCTAGAGACAGCTTCTGCTGGCCCTTCCCGGCCATCCTACACTCGTGCCCGTACTTATGAGTCTTCAGAAGAGGATGATGCTGAGTCTGAGGAAAATGATGATGATGGTGCTGATGGCGGTGACTGTTGGTGATGATGATGATGATGATGCCTCTGAGTCGGAGTGATCTACTTGGGCCGTAGCATCGCTCTTTTCCCTTTTTGGCGTTTCGATGCCAAAGGGGGAGAAGTAGTTCTATTAGGTCTCCGTGTGGGATTTGCATGGGTTTCGGGCACAAGCATATGCTTTTACCATTCTTATTGCGCTTGTGTCCATTTATGTCGAACTTATTCGTGTTGTGTTTTCTGTGGAACTTATGTGTGTGAACCTTTGTGCTTAAGTTATGAGACATATGGATTTCTAATATGGTTATGCGGTGTATTCTTGTGCTATGGTTTATTTCAACTCTATTGTGCACAAGGTATAGTTCTCTATTTTGATATGTCTCCCATGAAATTTCCTATCTAGTTTCCTTACTATTTGGAGGTGCCCTCTTCCTATATGTGTTGCATTTGTATTCAAATGCAATTTAATTATATGCACACATTCAGGGGGAGCTTCTCATGTCTTAAGCTCGGGAATCTAGATAATATAATTATGCTTTCCTTGCAAATCCTAGTGTTGTCATCTAACACCAAAAAGGGGGAGATTGAAAGGACATTTCTTAATCCCTTGTGTTTTGTGTGTTAGGCAACAACACTAGTGATGATTTAACATGTGAATCAAGTGATGCAGGTTTTAAGTGTGTAAAACATCTTTGCATCAAATCCAAAAAGGGAGTTGAAAAGAGCCAGTTTTGTTGCTGAAGAAAATCGGATTATCCGATGTTGGAAGATTCGGATTATCCGATTTGCAAAGTCTGCTGAAATTCTGCTAAGGACTAGAAGAAACTTCACACTGAAGATATTCGGATTATCCGAGTTGGGAAGTATCGGATTATCCGATGATCAGGATTTGCTCGAAATCTGCTAAGGACTAGAAGAAACTTCACACTGAGGATCTTCGGATTATCCGATGATAGTCTGATCGGATTATCCGATTCCATCGGATAATCCGATGTTGACTTGGATCGGATTATCCGATTTACCTGTCTGCAACGGCTGGATTTTGGGAGCAGTATATAAAGGCCTTCTCCTACCTTGGAGAGGGCACCACGACCAGAACTAAATCCCCCACCATTGTTGAAAGCTTCAACTCCCTAGATCTCTCTCCCTACCCACTCAAACACCTTGTCCTTCTAGGACTTGGGAGAGATGGCCTAGATCTACACTTCCACCCAAGCGATTTGATTTTCCCTCCGTTCTTGAGAGGGCTTGAAGCTTGTAAGTTCGTTGATACTTTGGATTGTCGTTGGTCGTTCTTGTGGCTTTGGGAGCCGCGGGGACTAGCCGGGAGCCTCCAATTAAGTTGTGGAGTCGTGCCCCGGCCTTGTGATTCTTGTGGCTTTGGGAGCCGCGGGAATTTGGTGAGAGCCTCCAATTCGGTTGTGGAGTGTGCCTCATCCTTGTAAAGGTTTGTTGCCGACCTCGAGGGCATCATATAGTGGCTCGTGGAACTCCTCATCGGAGGATAACACGAGGGAGATACGGTGTGCCATATCAAGGCTATTCGGAGTTCACTTTGTGACTCCGCACCGCTCCAACGGAGACGTAGCTTCCATTGGGAAGTGAACTTCGGTAGAACATCTCCGCGTCACCGTGTGGTTATCTCTTAACCTTCCTTTACTTGTATTGCTAGCTTATCTTGTGTAGAATATCTTGCTAGCTTGCTTATTGCTCATCATATAGGATTGTTCACCTAGTTGCATATCTAGTGAACTTATATTTGAGCAATTCCTAAATTTGTATCAAAAGAAAAAAAAATTTGTAGTTGCCTATTCACCCCCCCCCCCCTCTAGTCAACCTACTCGATCCTTTCACTAGGTCATGGGATAGAGGGTAACTTCGAGGCGGCGATGTCTGACTTCCCTCGGAAGGCTGGCGGGAAGCTAATATCTTTGAAGCATGTTATCGAGCCAGCCACCCGGCTGGCCAACCTTTTTATGAATACCATGGAACGCCGGGCAACAGAGGTCGCCGCCCGTGCGAGTAGGGCTAGGTCGGAGTCGGTGTCTGAGAAGTAGGGCAGCCGCGCCTTTTATGCCTTGTAATTAAACTTATGACCATGCGAGTATGCATGCGCTTTTGCTACCTTTGTATGAATTTAATTTCCTCGTTATGCTTCTGCCTGTAAGGTTGTGTGCTGTTACTCGCCTAAGCTTTGTGATAAGTTTCTCACGAAACTTTTATGATATTTGGAACAGAAACAGCAGCCGCCACTTTATCCAGCTCGTTGCGGCATCGTGCCCCCACTCGATCTCGAGCTCAGATGGCAAACGATGCCGCAGTAATGCGTTATATGAAGGCTCGAGTAGCAAAACTGGAGCAAGAGCCGAAGAATACCCGCAGTGAGCTGGATAGGATGAGGGCGAGGCCTTCTTTACCCACTCAACGGGAGGAGTATGTGCTTGGCGAGATGGAGATCGTGAACAGACATCTCGAGTGTAAGCATGACTGCCTTGATCTCATGAGTTCACAATCTGTCCTTTTTGTTCACCAGCTTGTGTTGTTGTAGGTTTTGTTCTAGATTTCCAGGCGGAGCAGGCTCGTGTAGATGAGCAGTTGAGCAATGCGACTGACAAACCCACGACTGGCCGTCAGCACTTCCGCTTGGATAAGCACCAAGCACGCATACTCGCGACTCTGCAGGATCGAGTGTGGCGGAGCACTATGCTTCTTGAGTTATGCAGGTTGGCCTTCAGTCGAATCAACCAGACGCTTTTTCTGACTGGGCCGCAACCTCAAGGAATCCACGCGTTGCTCGGGCTTTTCCGGAGTACAGGTCCCATTCGAGACTTTATAACCCAGAAGCTTGTGGATGGAGCCAACGCAACGATGGCATATATCCGAAGTCAGCGTCCAAATATGCAGCTACGTCCACCCGTGCCTGGATCGTCTTTGTCACAGTCGCATCTTGACGATACAGTCGATCATGCGAGGGTGTTGGTTGAGTGCTATCATTCTCAACTTATGGGCCCTGTTCTTCCAGTAAAGGACGAACCAGAAAAATAGGGTTTTTCGCTATAGGGGACAGCCCCCGAGTGTAAATTTTGCCATTGTACTTAGTACATATTTGTTCACTTGTATATATGCAGCCCCCGAGTGTATCGAGTGGGGTTTATGAAAAACACTTTACATAGAACATGAATTCTACAGCCCCCAAGTGCTCGAGTGAGGCTGTGAATTTTTACGATGTTTGAAGCTTCAACTCATGTTATTGAGGAACTTTTTTTTGTTTATGTATGATTTTTACGACCCAGCCCCCGAGTATTCGAGTGCGGCTGGGTATTATGTTTGAAGGAGCGAGAGCTCACGTTTTGAGTAGCGCAGCCCCCGAGTATTCGGGTGAGGCTAAGGTTGTGCGAGTAGTTTGTGAGAGTAGTAAACAGGAGAAATATGAGGAATCATTGACTATATTCCATTTTTGAATGTTAGGCTGCAGACCGCCTCATTAAAAATTCCAGTCCCCTTAGGTACCCTGGTAAGGAAAAGAGCGCGTCTGAAACCTGCAGCCATCCGACATATGTGCCTATTACATTATGCGACTGAGCAATCTAAGCATAGAAACGGCGCAGCTGCGCAACGTTCCAAGGATTGTGCGAGAGTTCGCCTGTCTTCGCGTGCTTCAGTCTGTATGCTCCACCACCAATGACCTCGGTGATGATGAAGGGTCCTTCCCATGGAGAAGCAAGTTTATGCACCTTCTTTTGCTTCAGTCGAAGTACCAAGTCGCCAACCTCGAAGGATCTGGTACGCAGTCGACGGCTGTGATAGTTGCGGAGGTCTTGCTGGTAGATAGCTGTGCGTGCTAGCGCTGTGTTGCGTGCTTCTTCGAGCAAGTCGACTGCATCTTCGAGTGCTTCATCTGCATCGTCTTCGTTGTATGCTTCGACTCTTGGTGCGTTGAACCTTACGTCTGATGGCAGGATTGCCTCTGCGCCGTAGACCATGAAGAATGGAGTAAATTGCGTTGAGGCGTTGGGTGTTGTGCGTAGGCTCCATAGCACAGACGGGAGCTCTTCGACCCAAGCACCCGCGGCCCTTTTGAGTGGCACCAGGAGGCGTTTCTTGATTCCGCTCGTCACAAGTCCATTGGCCTTTTCGACTTGGCCATTGATTGCGGGTGTGCCACAGATGCATAATTGAGCGTAATATCTTGCTCTTTGCAGAAGGATCGGAATTCCTCAGCCGTGAAGTTTGTACCGTTATCAGTGATGATGCTACTTGGCACACCAAAGCGGTATATGATGGATTTTATGAAATTGACTGCTGTAGTGGCAGTCGAACTTGTGATAGGGACTGCTTCAATCCACTTGGTGAACTTGTCGACCGCCACCAGAAGGTGAGTATGCCCTCCATGGGAGGATTTTTTGAGTGGCCCAACCATATCGAGCCCCCACTGGGCGAAGGGCCAGGCCAATGGTATTGTCTTCAACGCCGATGCGGGTGCGTGCGGCTTTGTGGCGAATTTTTGACAGCCGATGCACCTTTTGACTATGTCCTCCGTCTTTGAGTGCTGTGGGCCAGTAGAAGCCTGCGCGAAAGGCTTTGGCTACGAGTGATCGACTGCTGGCATGTGCCCGCAGGTACCTGCATGAATATCACGAAGGATGGCTTGGCCATCTTCAAATGCTATGCAACGTTGGAACATACCTGATATGCTGCTTGTATAGTTCGCCGTTGATGACAGTGTATGCTTTAGATCGTCGAGTGACGCGTGACTCTGTTATGTCTTCGGGTACCTCGCCGCGGAGTATGTATGCGAGGAAAGGTTGAGTCCAAGTTGGCTCGATGAGGAGTACCTCGACTGGCGGGTCCTCTGTGCTAGGTGCTTTGCTCTTGGCTGGTGCGGCTGATGTAGAGATGCTCGCTTTTTTTGATGGATCTGTGCTCGATGCGCTCGAAGAAGACACCAGGTGGAACTGGTGCTTTGGTCGCGCCAATGTTGGCTAACTTATCTGCTTCTTCATTGCTTCACGCCCTATGTGCCGCAACTCGCAGCCTTCGAAGCTGCCCTCCATGATGTTGTATAGGTCACGGTAGGCAATCATGTTATCTGCGATTGCGTCGCAGGCCTTCATTGTTTGCTGTACCACAAGATTCGAGTCACCGTAATCATCAGTCGAGTGCACCCGAGGGCTTTGGCCATCCTCATGCCATGGATCAGGGCCTCGTACTCGCTTCGTTATTGATGGGAACTCGAATCCCATCTGCAGGATATAGCGAAGCTTGTCGCCTTTTGGTGATATGAGGATGACACCTCGCGCCTGCGCCTTCGTTTTTCTTCGAGCCGTCAAAGTACATAGTCCATGAGTTGGACACATCTGGCGCTCCTGGCAGCTGAGCTTCGATCCACTCGGTGTGGAAGTCAGGTAAGACTTGTGCTTTGATGGCCTTCGGGTAATCATACTTGATGTCTCGCGGTGCTAGCTCGATGAGCCATTTTGCGACTCGCCCAGTTGCGTTGGGGTTTGTGAGGATGTCCCCGATCCCTGAGGTGCTGATTACAGTGATCGGGTGCTCGGAGAAGTAATGCGTCAGCTTCCTTGAGGACATGAACACGGCGTAGGCCAGCTTTTGATAGTGCGGGTACCGCTGCTTTGATATGGAGAGCACTTCACTCAAGTAATAGACTGGACGTTGTATGCTTTGGGTGTGTCCCTCCTCCCTTCGTTCGACTACCAGTACGGTGCTCACCACCCTGTTAGTTGCGGAGACATATAGGTACAGTGGCTCGCGTTCCCTTGGTGCGACGAGGATTGGAGGGCTTGTGAGGACTCGCTTGAGGTCCGTGAAGGCTGCTTCGGCTTCTTGCGTCCACTCGAATTTGTCTGCTTTCTTCATCAGTCGATAGAACGGGAGTGCTTTTTCACCCAGCTTGCTGATGAATCGACTGAGTGCTGCTACGACCCGCCAACTTTTGCACGTCATGGAGCTTTGAAGGCCTTTGCATCGTCAAGATGGCCTGTATTTTCTCCGGGTCTGCCTCGATTCCTCGAGCCAGACTAGATACCCGAGGAGTTGCCCGGCTGGCACGCCGAACGTGCACTTCTTCGGGTTGAGCTTGATGTGGAAGCGTTTGAGGTTTGCGAACGTCTCTCGCAAGTCATCGAGTAGTGTGTTTTCTCCCTTGTGGTGATGACGATGTCATCTACATAGACCTGGACGTTTCGCCCAATTTGCTTCTTGAGGCAGTCTTGCATCATGCGCTGGTAGGTTGCGCCTGCGTTCTTGAGCCCGAAAGGCATTGTGGTGTAGCAGTAGACCCCGAGTGGGGTTATGAACGCCGTTTTCTCTTCATCCTCTTCCTTCATCCTTATCTGGTGGTAACCCGAGTAAGCATCCAGGAAGGACAAGCGAGCGCACCCGGCGGTGGAGTCGACGATCTGGTCGATTCGAGGTAGTGGAAAGTGATCCTTTGGACAACATTTATTGAGTGCTGTAAAATCTACGCACATCCGAAGGATATCTGTGTGCTTCTTCTCTACGAGTACGGGGTTGGCCACCCATTGTGATTTCTTGATCTCTCTGATGAAACCTGCTGCGAGTAGTCTGTCGACTTCGGCTTCGACTGCGGTTCTTTTTGGGCCGGATATGCGGCGCATTGTTTGCTTGACTGGTTTAGCATCTGGAAATAATTGGAGAGAGTGCTCGGCGAATTCCCTGGGAATACCTGGCATGTCGGCTGGACACCATGCAAATATATCCCAGTTCTCACGGAGGAATTCGACGAGCGCGCTTTCCTATGCGATAGGCAGACTCGACGAGACATTGACTGTCTTGGTCGGGTCAGTCGGGTGCACCTGATGCGATCTTGTGTCATTGGTGGCATTGAATGCTCTGTCGACTGCCACCTTTTTGTGCTCCGGCATAAGTGTTCGATCGTTGGAGACCGCTAGATCAGCGAGTGTTGCTTCCATGCCAAACATCTCAGAGATTTTGCTGAATTCTCGGTCGCAAGAGTCAGACTTTTGGAAGTTTCCTTGACTGTGATTACTCCTTTTGGTCCAGGCATCTTTAACTGGAGGTATGCATAGTGTGGCACCGCCATGAATCGAGCGAACGTCGGGCGTCCAAGTATAGCATGGTATTGTGACTTCCAGTCGACAACTTCGAACTCAATCGATTCTGTCCTGAAGTGGTTCTTGTCCCCAACGTTACGTCGAGTTGTATGGTGCCTTCTGGGCTTATTGCTTTGCCTGGGACGATACCGTGAAAGGTATTTGAAGATCTTGGCAGGTTTTCGACTGACCTGTTCATTTTGCGGAGCGTATCTGCGAAGATGATGTTTATGCCGCTGCCACCATCCATGAATACCTTGGACATGGCGTAGCCTCCAATTTGTGCGTCGAGTACCAGAGCAGAGTGCCCTGGACGAACAACCGATGGAGGGTGGTCCTCTCTGCTGAAGCTTATTGTGGTTTCAGAACCCTTCAAGAATTCAGTTACAGCGGGAGGTGACATGACCGCCATGTTTACTTGTCGAGTGCGAAGTTTTTGCTCCCTGTTGGAAGGGCGACCTTTCTGTATCATGTACATCTGCCCTTGGGGCGGAGGGTACTGTGGTTCGTCCACCCGAGGTACGGGCTGTATGGCACCCGCGAGATTTCCGCCTGCGGCAGGCTGTGGTGGTGGAGGTGGTGCCATCAGAACAGGCACATTGTTTGGCTGAGGCACGGGTGCAGGTGCTTGTGTGGCTGCTGCCTTTCTGAGATTTACGTAATCAGTCGCCATTTGGTCGAACTCCCTGCAGTTTCTCATCGAGTGATTGGAGCGCAGTTTTCCGTCGTCCCCCTTGTACAGGTGGAATCTGCAATCAGCATCCATCTTTTCTTCGAATGATCGCTCGGATTGTGCTCCGGATCGTGACTTGCGCCAGTCTTTCCTCTTGTAGCTGTCGCTGCGTTGGCCGCGGTCTCGACTGTCCCGACGATCATCTCGACTGTCCCGTCGATCATCCGACTGTCCCGTCGATCTTCTGACCGCCAGTCGCTTCTGTCTTGGTCGTTGCGGGGTGTGGAGAACCCAGCCGCCATGAATTCGGGTCTATCGTCGTCGTAGTGACGTTTTGAACGCTTGCGCCTTCGGTCGTATCTGTACGAGTCTCTGCGGCTTCGACTGCCGCTTTCATGATTGTCACGGGGTGAGGACCCGCGTGTGGTGCGCGCCATGTCTTCTCCGTCTGCCCACTCAGTCGCGATCATCAAGAGGTTAGCCACAGAGGTTGGCTTTTTGCGACCAAGCGCTTCTTTGAAGTCCCGCCTGGCGAGTCCCATTATGAAAGCATTCATGGTCATATCTTCTGAAATTACTCCGACTGGTTGCGTACCTCAGTCCATCGTCTGATATATGACCTCAACGTTTCGTCTGACCGTTGAACGCAGGCTCGCAGCTCCTCGAACGTTTTTGGGCGCTCACATAGAGGCTCGAAGTTTTTGATGAAGTCAGTGCGGAAGTGATCCCACGAGTCGTATGTTGACGGAGGTAGGGCCTTGAGCCAGTCGCGGGCTGTGCCTTCGAGCATGAGTCGTATATACTGCATGGCTGTGGTGTTTGTGCCTCGCTGGCATGCGACAGCCAGCCTGTAGTCCTCCAGCCACCCGAAGGTTCCTGTCGACCCGTGTACTTGGGCTGTTCAGATGTAAGTTTGAACCCTTTGGACATCCGTGTCTCGCGGACACGTCGAGTGAAGCACAGAGCTCCATGTGGCTCAGCCACTCGATCAGAGTATGAGTACGCGTCGAGTGAAGCACAGAGCTCCATTATACATATCATTAGTTAAAGAGCTAAATACATGGGGCACCCATATAAACTTTTCATGAACATGCAAATACCCCCCGATAAACTTGCAAAGTAGGGAGGGGTGTGGCCCTTAAACTTGTACCATAGCCGAGAAATAGTTTTCTAGGACATAATAAGACTACCAGTCAGGTAAGAGAATCAAGCGAAACAAAATCCAATCCAACCACCGTTGATCCATGTGCGCAGTAATAAGAAAATTGAGCAATAAATGTAAGAAGTGAAAGCTTGTGGTCAAATACCAAAAAAATGACATTTCAAAATGTCAAAATTTTACAAAAAAAATTCGGATATACAACCACATATTCTATGTTCGCACAAAAACTTTCGGGAAAAATGACATTTTTTCTGACCCATATAAAAAGGACAAATTCTGGTGCTCCAAAATTAATTTAAATGTAACATTTATTTGTCTCTTTATATAGATCACAAAAATGTCTTTTTTCAACGAATTTTGTGTGCGAATATAGAATGTCCAGATTTACACCCACCATTTTTGTTTGGAAACTTTGACATTCTGAAATTATCTTAAAATTAATTTCATAATGGGTACATCTGCACCCACGAGCCAAAACATCGTGTCCCAAGCTTGTGTCTTTAGTGATGAATTGTAGAAGCTATGGTACATAATTTATCACTCCTGGTGAATCATGAACCAAAAGCTTGCATAACTCTGAAATACCAGGAATCATATCAGGAGAATAAACTGAAAAATATGTAATGAAAAAATAGTAACATTATAAAGTTGTCGGTGTATGAATCCCAGATATCATATCAATTCCATTTGAGAATGCCTTCATATTTCCACATGGGGAGTGATGACACCATGGCCTGCCACTTCCCTTGAATATGTAAAAAAGTAATAGTACAAAACACAAGAACATGTCTCTTTAATATTATATGTGAGGCTCATTGTGCAAAAAACAACGATCAGAATTTACAAGACACTAAGGCACTAACAGTGGTCTGCTTTGTCTTAAACATTAAATGGAGATGAATCCGTGTGCATGGAGATGAAAACTCACATGTTAAATCCGTGTGCATGGTCATTTACCTAAAAAAAATTAAGACCTTGATTTGTTTAGTGGAAGGGGAGCCGCCTCCATCCTGCTGGTTAGGCTATTCCAAATTATACACTGAACACATGGATGGAGAAACAGTCCTGGAAATGGAGCCAAAGACTTCTTTGATGCTGCAGCATTGTTCAGTTTCGATCGAGTACTTTATGTATGGTCTAGTAACTGTTTGTCCATCCATCGGTTGATGTAAACTGAAGAATTAGACAAAATGATCCAAAATATTTCAGATCCAATGTTGAGATCAAATAGTTGAAGATGCCTCACCTACCACCATCTTGGCTAGTGCAGCCTCGGAGCCTCCTCTTGCTTATGTGCCTCTTCCAGAGTCTTTGACGTTCTCTGCCTCCAATATTGGTTGAAAAAAATTGAAGTACATAATCCAGAACCCTGCATGGCGTAAGTAACATTGGGGCATGAATTAAATCCTTGAATGTATATAGAAAAGAAAGAGAAAAACACAGAAAAGGTTTTGAGTAAATACGACCTGCAAACATCAAAGTTCAAATTGACATTTCCCATAAATTCTCTACATAGAGAGAGCCAGCAAAATAAGAGCATGCATGCAGTCAGTATATCTCCAGTAAAAAAGAAAACGAAAATTTAGAAATTAGCATGAGTCAATTGTCTTTTTCCCATTATTTTTCAGTTATTAGTCAGAGCAATACAGGACTCATCACCAAACGATCTTCTGCCTGTATAATAACACAAAGCATGTTGTACCCCCAGCGAAAATATAGATACCATTATCTTTAATTCTCCCTTTCCAGTCATGTTTTTACCAATTGCTGCAAGTAGATTGCTATTCAGCTATACATTAGCAAGCCAACATCAAAGAGTACTTCACTATGAGGACGTGAGGAGTGGTTGATTAGTACAGATGTTTGAATCAACAATGGAAAAAAAAATAGAAGTAGTATATCCTGTGCATCACTGGCCCTTGCTCATCGCCAGATGATTCTTCCATCCGCCTCACCATGCTTTGCTGGCTGCTGGAACCCTCCTTCGCCGCAATGCTTATTTAGTTCTCTGCAATTTCCAAATGACAGCACACTTCATATCTCTTTTGAACTGCCATCTGTACAGTTCCTCATCCACTCCATGATTCATCACGTACAGTAAAAAAAACTGGACTGTAAAAGATAATCTAGACTGCAGCGTACACAAATTTTAAAGCTAAAGGAAATCGAAAGTTTTCACGGTACAGGTTCATCGAGAGGATGAATTGTGTCCTGGCGTTTCTTAGATCGATCTCCAACATCAGTGGATCACGGAAGTTGAAGACGTGGAGAGCGGATGCGGCCAGGAGACGCCCTCATCCAATGAATCAATCATCCAGGATTGTAAAACTTGGAAGATGGGGATTTCAGAGGAAGGTGATTCAGGACTCAGGAGACACTCGATCTGGTGATGCTCTTCTAGATGGATTGCAGAATAGATGCATCGTGCAAGTCGAGGAAGTCAGGAGATGGGCAGGAATCGCTCGATGACGGGACAGAAAAGTGATGGGCAGAGATAAGATTTTTTTTTTTTGAGCCGTAGGCGTGTGCGTGTGGAGCGGAAGCAGTTCCGCCGCGAAGGCGGGATCGGATGGAGGGAGTGGGGGTGGGGCGGTGGCGCTGGGCGTGCGAGGGGTAGTTAGCAGCGGGGTGGCGTTATTTCGCTGTACATCATCGGGCAAATTTTGACTGTTCGATTGAGAGGATCAACGACGGAGACTAGGGGGTATCAGAACGGACAACACATCATTTGGCAATTCTGGAACGTTAGATATAGTCAATCGTACGGTCCATGTTATTTGGATCAGCCAGTCTGGGTCTTTTAATATTAGTGGAGATAAATATGTACGTGTATCATAAGAATTAAAATAAAGAAAATAAGATGAAATTTATACTGTAGAACGATGATTTGTCGTCATCGTTATCTTTTCAGAAACTGTGTCAACCTAGCTGCCAAGAAAGCATACAAATCTGTCAAGAGGGTAGGTATACTGTATACATCACAGTATTTCTTCTAGTTCTACACCAATACCAGAAATCTCTGCATAATTTACAAAGTAGGTGTTCACACAATATAGTACAAGAGATTCTCTCCGCTCAATTTGACTTTCTGCAAAACAAACATTCTCTTCAGGGCAAGTAGGTACCAATGCTGCTGTCCGTGACCAGGGACGGACCCAAGTAGAGCTCAGTGGGGGCCGAGGCCCCAACTCAAATTTGAAAGTTTTCAAAGGATTCCTGCATATTTTTAAAGAAAAACACTTAAAAATTTAAGATCATGCAAGAAATGGCCCCACTCCAAGGTTTTGCACCCACTTGCAAAACTTTGTGGGTCCGCCCCTGTCCGTGACCTCCTCTCTATAACATTGTAAAGAGACACTGGATTAGATAAATTATCATCCATTCCTATGTCAAAAATATTCTAGGTGAAGGAACACTAGATCTTCTCCAAGCGCGTCGTAGATACTCTCAGACAAGAAG
This sequence comes from Poa pratensis, assembly GCA_947311845.1. Taxonomy (NCBI): domain Eukaryota; kingdom Viridiplantae; phylum Streptophyta; class Magnoliopsida; order Poales; family Poaceae; genus Poa; species Poa pratensis. Next base: position 53,338,915 of record CAMZMU010000055.1, on the reverse strand, counting down.
CGTGCACTCCACTGAAGACTGAACTATAGTAAGAACGTCGTTTTGGAGTACGGGCTCTACGGAGCCTGTTTTTCGAAAAAAATTAAACAACGGCATTTGTAAGGTTTGAAAAATTCAGAAAAACATCCTAAATGTAGATAATGATGATCTCTACTAGGGTAGAAAAAAATACAAAATAATTTATATTTTAGTATCAGCAAAAATGACAAAAGTGTGGAACTGATTGCGGTAAACGGCGCACACTTTTAAAATTTGATTTTTTTTGTCAGATTTGTCAATGTTTAAATAGTTAGACTATATTTTTTTGTATTAGTCCTTTATACACCTGAAGAGTTTTGTCAAAATGATACACACAATATGTTTTTATTATATTATTCAGCAAAACATAACAAAATGAATACATGGATCCACTCAAAGCCACATTCTTTGTGACAAGTCGCTACACCTACAATTTTGAAGATGCAGATGGTTATAATTGGAGTTGTGTGCCTTGACCTCACATCTACACATATCATCTACATCATCTACATTCAGAGGTCTCACCAAGCCGCCCAATGACGACCCGAGAGTACAAAGCGGTACAACAGATCATACTCAGCGCTACGCGTACACTCCAGAAGTCGCCGCCGCCATCTTCAATCGACCCATTTTCTGGAAGGATCAACACACTGACCTTGCCAGTCCTGTCGTCGACGTCGCCATGACGCCAAACAACACCACTGTCTTGCGCGCATTCATCGTCACGGGTCCGCCACCGAGACCATGTTGCACCATGACGCCGAGACTCGTTATGTTCGACAAATTCTACATCTAGTATTTTTGTTTGGAATTTTGTGAAACTTTGAAACGAAAAGATTTTGATTTTTTTTTAAATGGGCCTCCATGGAGCCCGAGCTCTCCCTTTGCACTTTTCGCTTGCATTAGAATATCAATATTTTCTCTCTGTTTTCACCGACTCCTAAACCCGTTCCTTCCCTAGTTCCCTGCCATACCACATCGATCTCATAGGACGTGTTTGGCTTCCTGCAGCAGGCCCGCTGGGTGCAAAAATGGCCGTTTGGTGGGCTGGGTCGCCTCTGCGTTGTTGGCTAGCACGGACCTCAAAGCACTGCTCAGCCAGGCCCTGGAGGAATGGCCGATTCGGCCATTTTTCTAGAGCCACCCTCCCGCAGTGCAAAATGGGGAACGCCGTCTCCCTCCTCGTGCGAGGGATTCGCCCCAGCTCGTCCGCACGGGCACGCGAAAATGCGGCGGGAGAAATTCGTCTCACCGCCCTCGTTTTCGCCCCTCTATATCTTCCCCTCCGCTCACCGCCTGGTTTGGCGCCACCATTTCCCCCACTTTCCCCATCTTCGAGCTCTCCGGTCCGGCAGCCTACCTAGATCTACACGAGCAGGTAAGCGGCATCAGCTAGAGCTCCGGCCGGCGGTGGTGAGAAGACGTGTGTCGGCTTCCTCTTCGTCCTCTTCCACGCGCTCGTAGGATCTACATCGGCCGCAACCATGCCGATAAGATTCATCGAACCCTAGCGCTGTTGATGAGGGGAGAATGCCTATTTCTGCTACATCACCACCGCCTCTATTTATTCTCATTGTTGGAACTTTCAGTTTTGCCGTCCCTCCAGAAGATGAGGTCAAGCCCACGTTCAGGACTTCACCAAGGTAGAGACATGCCATGGAGGATGATGTGTTTCACGTAGTAGGGTCCTTTATTTTCGTGTGTTTTATTTTAGTTGGTTCGAACCATGTTTGGGTTCAACCGGTTTGAGTTTGTGTTAGGTTCGGTTTGGGCCTGTCCAACCGAGTTAGGTTTTGAGTCACCCATATAATGGGTTCGGCAGCCGCCATGTATCGGCAGACTAGAATTTGAGATTAAGAGTTATCGTGAGGTTCGTCCCAAGATGGGTCGCCGTATCGAGGTGTTGCTTGTTTTTTATTGCTGATCGTTTCGATCTGTGTTTGTGCATCGCGTGGGATTGATTCCATTGATCCAACGTTGTTGTTCTTGGTTCGCCGTGAAAGATCGGGCCTAAAAACCCTTTTGGCTCACGTTGATCCGTATCATCTTGGTATCAGATTCGTCGGGTTTCTCACGGCGAGATTTGTTGTTAAGATTTATCTGCTGAAGTATTTGCTGCCGGAGGCGATCTGCCAAGACACCAGTTTTGATTTGTCCGCGAAGGAGCTGGAGTCCGTCCGCCGTCGCGATTCTGGTACTAGCTATTTTGGAGTTCCGATCGGAGTCAGCTTTGATTGCTCCGTCCATTTTTCCTTGCGTGGGTAACTACGTGGTGTTTAGCCTGGATTAAGAAAAGAAGAGAGAGAGTTTGGATTTGGGAATCGCGCTGTACTAGTACTCACAATAAACAACGTGGTCTTTTCCAATTCGTTTTGGAGTCCTCGTCCGAGTCTAGTTCTCTCTGATCAGCTTCTCGTTCTATACAAGCTGATCGCTGCGCCGTCTGCCTGTCAATTTTTACTGCTATTTTCTCTCGCTTGCTGCTCGTGAAGTACGGCGCGATGGCCGACGATACTCAATCCGCCGCCACTGCTGCTGCTAATGGAGGTCAACCAGTGGAACTTTTGCCACCCACCTTTGCTGATGATTTGGCTCTCAATGTCCGGGCTGGTTTTGACCGTACGTGTGACTATATTCGTCAGAGTCATGCTGCACTGACGGCGCAAATTGCACAATTGGCTACTCGGATTGATGCTTTGGGCGATGCTCCTGCCCATGCACACCTACAGCCTACTCCTGTTGCACAGCCTGACGACGTGATGCAACGTCAAGCTGCTGAAAATCAAGATCGTCGACTAGTGGCACCCAATAATGATGATCTCGCGGATGACGCTACGTATGCACCACCACAGCGTGCGTTTGATGTTCGGCATGCAGGTGCTCGTCAAGTTCAGCCACCAGTCCGTGATCGTGTTGGTCATGCTGTTCGTGTTCCCGTTGATGACGGTGGTTTGGGACGTATCAAATTGTCCATCCCCCCGTTCTCCGGTGACCGCGGTCCTGAGAATTATTTGGAGTGGGAGATGCGTATGGATCAGATTTTTGGTTCCTACCATTATGCTGAGGAGAAGAGACTCCAACTTGCTGCAGTTGAATTCACCGGTTATGTGCTAATTTGGTGGAGTCAAATTCTGCGTATGCGTACAAGACCGACGACGTGGACAGGTATGAAAGAGATCATGCGACGTCGTTTTGTTCCTGAGCACTATAAGAGAGATATGCACAATAAATTGCAGTGGCTCACTCAAGGTAATAAATCAGTGGATGAATATTATAAGGAGATGGAGTTGCTCATGATACGTACAGGAACAGATGAGGACCCGGAGGCCATTATGTCTCGGTTCTTTTATGGGCTGAATATTGAGGTGCAAGATCGTGTGGAGATGGTTCTCTATTATGATATTCAGGACCTTGTGCACCAAGCTGAGCGTGCGGAGCAACAACTCAAACGACGTCAAGCTACAACCCCTGCTCCTACATGGCGTCGTTCCAATAGTGAGGCTGCTAGTTATAGTGCAAAGTCGGCACCGTCTACACGCTCCAATAATATTTCTCTTGAGGCGCCCAAATCTGGTATGTCTAAGGCCGCGTCTTCTCAGTCTACCGCTCATATTGAGTGTTTTACTTGTGGAGGCCGAGGACACATGAGGCGTGAATGCCCTAATGCTAAGCGGGTGATGCTCACACAAGATGGCTATATTTCTGCTAGCGATGAGGAGACGGTTGATGAGCCTTCTAGTGAGAAATCTGATGACAACAAGGTAATTGATGTGTATCCTGAGGATGCTGCTCCTAATTGCAAAAGTTTGATGGTGCAGCATGTGCCAGAAGACCGCATAGAGGGACAAGGGCAGCGCTGGACTATTTTTCAGACCTAATGCACTGTCAAGGATACCAATTGCAAGCTGATTGTGGATGGTGGCAGCTACACAAATATTGTCAGCAAGCACTTGGTTGATTCATTGTCCTTACCTACATGGAAACATCTGCAGCCCCATTGCGTTGAGTGGTTATATAATTCAGGCAAGCTGAAGGTAACACATAAGGCGCGCCTGAAATTTTTTGTAGGTGATTATGAGGACACGGTGGTCTGTGATGTGCTGCCTATGGATGCATGTCACGTGCTGTTAGGCCGGACGTGGCAGTTTGATCGACATTCTACTCATAATGGGCGTACCAATGTTTATTCCTTGTGGCATAAAGGGAAGCGTCATGTGTTGCAGCCGATGTGTGACAAGGATATCAAAGTGAATGTCGTCGCTGTGAAGAAGAAGGTTCCAAGTGTCAAGCTGAAACCGAGGACGGTTTCCTCTCAAGTTGGGGGGGGGGGGGTGATGAGGGGAGAATGCCTATTTATGCTACATCACCACCGCCTCCATTTATTCTCATTGTTGGAACTTTCAGTTTTGCCGTCCCTCCAGAAGATGAGGTGAAGCCCACATTCAGGACTCCACCAAGGTAGAGACATGCCATGGAGGATGAGGCGTTTCACGTAGTAGGGTCTTTTATTTTCGTGTGTTTTATTTTAGTTGGTTCGAACCATGTTTGGGTTCAACCGGTTTGAGTTTGTGTCAGGTTCGGTTTGGGCCTGTCCAACCGAGTTAGGTTTTGAGTCACCCATATAATGGGTTCGGCAGCCGCCATGTATCGGCAGACTAGAATTTGAGATTAAGAGTTATCGTGAGGTTCGTCCCAAGATGGGTCGTCGTATCGAGGTTTTGCTTGTTTTTGATTGCTGATCATTTCGATCTGTGTTTGCGCATCGCGTGGGATTGATTCCATTGATCCAACGTTGCTGTTCTTGGTTCGCCGTGAAAGATCGGGCCTAAAAACCCTTTTGGATCACGTTGATCCGTATCGGCTGTTCTAGCTTAGATCTGTGATGTAACCATGTGTAGATGTGCACGATGTAGTGTTAGCTAGTAGGTACAAGTAGATCTATCTTGCTGTGATGTAGAAAATAGTAGATTCCACGGATTTTTGCTGTGTTCGTTCATGTTCAGTCTACTGGTTCTAGTTCTTAGTTGTGGTACATCTTCATACTGTTGTACTGGACGTAACCCTTGTAGGACTATACCACCGACGAGTTCACGCAGTCCATGGTTGACAGCGAGCAGGACCTTGCCCTGTCCTTGGTCCCTGACTCTTAGTCTGAGGTGTTTGAGGTGCCAGTCTCCCAAGCCGAGGACTTCCATGGCCGTCAACTGGCTTCGCAGCTGGTCAATCTGCCAGGAGGGCATCTCGATCTGCAGGACAGCCAGGAGAGGAGCAAGAAGAACAAGACGGGGACAACCATGAAGTGGGCTCCCTTCTTGTCCACCTTCTTGCTTAACAAGATGGTCGAAATCATCAAGAGTGGCGTGCGCATGGAAAAGGGGTTCAAGGAGGTGCACTTGAGGACTACTGCGAAGCTGATTTTCCAGTTCTGTGTTCAGGAGGTGACCTCCACGCAGGTCTACAACCATCTGAGGAAGTGGAGGGTGCGGTGGATCATGGTCAGCAAGCTGAAAGACCTTAGCGGCACACAGTGGGATGAGGACACGAAGAGTATCATCTTGGAGGCTGAGCACCTAAGAGGTCATATCAAGGTTGATCACCTTTCTAACTGTCTAACACATTCATCCCTTTCGTCGTAGTGTATCTGACTAACATGGTATTCTGCTGCGTAGGATCATCCTAAAGACGCAGAGTACCTCAACAAGCCCATCATGAACTACAGCCAGATGCAGACCATCTTCTCTTGGGGCCTGGTGATAGGCAAATACGCCATGGGATCTTCTGAGCCTCTTGGTACACTTGTTCCCGACTACGTCGACATTGGCAGCCAGGAGTCAGAACCCTACACCATGGATGGTGGCGACAAGGCCGACGGTCCTGTGGGCAAGCAGGCAGACAAGGAGAAGGAGAAGGAGAAGAAGAGGAAGAGAGGCGCACTGGTGGATGAAGAGCTCATCGTCTTCAACAGCATGACGGAGGCCGTTAGGGAGGTGGCATCCGCCATCAGAGACAGTGTGCCTATGGACGTGCACCCCGGCCTCTACGAGGCTGTGATGAGCGCAAAGGGAACATTCAGTGACACCGCCAAGATTTATGCTCTTGGCCACCTCCTGGACAACAAGGTGCAAGGCTTTGGCTTCGTTCTGATGGCCGAGGACCACCGTCTGCTCTGGCTCCAGAACTTGTTCAGGAAGTTGGAGGTGGCGGTAGTGCAAGCATGCTAGATGATGATGATGATGATCATCATCATCATCATCATGCTGACACGATGTATATTTTGGGTAGCTAGGACAACAAAATTTCTTATGGCCTGTATATTTTGGGTGCTTGAGGTGGTACATATGCTAACTCCTCAGACGACGAACTTGCGGTGGTAGTTTCACACCGCTTTTGATGTGGTGGTAGGATAACACCATAGTAGCTAGGCAGCGAACACTTATGCTGCTTGTAGTTTGATGAATGAATGCATGCTTTGCTTACTTTCAGAATGTCATGTTCTAAACTTGTTCTTCCCTTCTGTAGTGGTATGTGGTCTATAGAGGTTGGAAGACTGGAGTCTTCGATAATTGGGATGCTACGAAGGCTCAAGTTCACGGTTTCCCCGACGGTAGCTGCAAAAGGTATGCAACTTGAGAGCTGACAGAGCAGGTTTATGCCATGAACTTTGATCGGAAAGCAGCAGTGACCTATGTTGGAGCAGCCAAAGCTCAAGCACAGATCGAGTCCCATCGCCTGAAAGACTTCATCATCTTCGTTCAGTTCGTTATCATTGCCTATTTGTTCTTCTTCTAGTGCATGTATGATCTTGTGTGAACTGGTAAGGTCACCACTAGGGATGCAAGGTTACCGGAACTACCTAAAAACGTGTAACCAAACGCTGGGGTTTTAGCCTTAAAACGACGTTGTTAGCAACCAAACAGCAGGGGAAAAAATTGGTCCAAGAGGCACGGGTCTGGCCGCCTCTTTGTGGGCAACCAAATGGCGTACACAACGTGGCCCAGAGCTCGTTTTTCCGGGGCCAGGCCTTGCTGGGCCACGGATGCAAGGAGGCCAAAAATGACCCAGGAAACCAAACACGCCCATAGAGACGGTTCTCTGGTGTGAGACGACCCTGACTGAAGACGCTTATAAATCGTCCAAAACCACGACGCTGGAGCTCACAGCCACACAAGAGTGTCGACACATCGATCGAAAGCTTGGTAGAAGTGATCGATCTCAGTGAGCGAGAGAGATGATGAAGCACATTCTGCACCCTCCTTCTTTCTTCTCCTCCTTCCTTCTCGTATTGGTTGCGCTGGTTTCGTGCCAGGTGTCCACCGCACAGAACACATCTTCACTCGTCCGCGTCGGCGTCATCCTCGACTTGACGTCACCGGTTGGGCACAGGCGGCGGACCGGCATTCAGATTGCGGTGGAGGACTACTATGTCAACGACCTGTCTACGCGGCCTGACCTGGGCCGCCATCTTGGGCCTTAGCCTGCTTTGGAGCGAGGTGTCGAAGCAATCGAGAGGAATAAATAGAAGCAGAGTGGCCACAATGGGATTCGGCTTGGAACGGAACAGAAAGGCGGCTTCGGCCGAGGCTTGGCTAGGTGCGTGTAGCGTGTTGCGTTGTTCTTCTTCTTCCTCCTAGATCCATCTTCCTTCCCAGTGTTCCTCTGAAATCGAAGCTTGCAATTGACTTGGTTGATAATTGAGCACTGGTACTAGTGGGTACCTTACAATTGGTATCCAGAGCTAGTCGATCCCTCCCCAAAATCTATTATATATTAAAAGTGCATTATGGCCTAACCAGAAATTAGAGAAATCCATTAGAAATTCCCACATAAAACAGAAACATCAGACCATTTATTTGATTACCTCTAAATTCCCAACTATTAGATTAGACTTAAGTGGAAAATTACCCACCATTGCCATTACAACGGGAATAACCCAACCGGTATCCTCTCATCGTTTTCCCTTACTTTCCTTTTTCTTCATGACGTGACTGCCGCATCAAAGTTCCTTGACGCTGGAGCTAAACCTAGATCATATGCTTTCCCCTATGCAAGCAATGGAAGCATGCATGTTTGAAAGCTTTTTCCCCATCTGAGAGCTACACCACTTCCTCGCGCATGCATTCAAGGTTAGAAATCCTAGCGCACAGCACAGGCGTGTTGCCGCCGCCGTATTCATTTTTTTTTTATAGTGGAACTTCCTCAGCGAGCGATCACCACAGAATTACAAGTGAAAGAACCAACGCACGCCAAAGATCAAAGAGAAGAACACCCAGAACAACAGCAACAAGGCCAAGAACACGAAGAACCTGGAACCTTGAATGCTGAACCTCCGCAACACCTGCAAGCGTCCTCTTCGTCGCCGGAGAGGAAGCAACCAGGCCACCGCCACGCCCCGGAGAGAGCACCCCCACTCTTGTAGAAGACCGCATGAGCCGTCCGCCGCAGGCGACGAAACTGAGCACGTTGAAAGCGCACGGCCATGGCGCATCCTCTCCGCAACCACCCACCTTCCAGCAACCCTGCACTGAGCACGATCTTCTCCTCGCCGGAGCCGTCGCCGAAGACCAAGCACGCCAAGAGCTCCCCCACACCACCACGGCAGGCCAGAAGACGACGAACCAAGGCCAACTGGAACCGGAGCAAACTGCACCAAGACCTCCTCCCCTCGCCACCTCGGCCGGCCGGAGAAGGCAGAACAGCGCTCGAAGGTCAGCGAGCACCTCCAAGATCCACGAAATGAAGCTCCTGTACATGCGGCTAGAGCAGCCGCATCACCCCCAGAACCCGCACAGCAGGACCAGAGTCCACCCTACTGCGGCGAAGAAAGGAGCAGGGACAAAAGCTCCACAAGCTGGCCACCGTCTTCACGTCGACGACCAAGGCCGGAGCACCACCTCTCACCGGATCGATAGATCCGAGAGCAACAAACCCTACTACCTAAAAACCTACACCTATACACACGCACAGACGAGATCCGGAGCTTCCCCCCGCCTCGCGACGCCGGAACGGCGCCGGAGACGGAGGGAAGCGGTGGAATCGCCGGCGAGACCCCGGGTCGCCTTCTTTTCGCCTCGATGTACTGTAGCAGGGGGAGGGGAACGAGTCGGTCTCACACGTATTGCATCTGCCGCCGTATTCTGAATTTCCGATCTTGCCGTATTCTGAATTTCCGATCTGGTAGAGAACTAAGAGAAGAGCTCGGTCATGCAAGATGCAAAGATTAGTAATTCTTAACGTACATGTGTGTTGTCACCGCCGCCGTATTCCGATTTTCTAGAGGTCACCTGGCGGAGATATTCATCTCCTTACTGGTCAAATCTAATCTCATGCATGCATGCACATCAGCGTTGCAGGTCCGGCTCATACATACACCAGGTGGGTATGCAAGATGGATCGATCCATGAATTTGCTCAGCTGCTGATGGTTACTAACGTGCATGATGCAAGGGATTCAGGAATTATGAAATCTTTTAATTCTTCCAATCCAAACTCTTCTATGCAGATCGCCGTCTTCACAGCAGGATCTTTCTATTTGTTGCCGTTCTCAACGCCGGATCAGTCATCAACGCTGGGACGCCACTAGCTGATGCTCTTCCATGTGCAAAGGCATGCATCGGGTAGTAATCTTCATGTAGGAATATTTTAATCTATACGGTGCTCATATATCAGGTCAGTTTTGTGACGTTTGAAGCTGGCAGATGATATTTCTGCATTATTTATTTATTCTCATCTTAATGCAATTTTAAATTTTTAATAGGCCCCAAGGAAATAAGCATGGGATGCATCGATCGCTAAGATGCATACATGCATGCATTACTCTATTTTATCAACGTGGTTGAAAGTCTAATGGCGCACTGACAGTGGTATCACGGGCCTTTTCTACTTTTGAGGAAACACAAGAAAATTAGGCTTGAGTTGCTTCCTGAAGAAAAAACGATTACCTGTGGGGTGTCATGCTATTTAATTACACGCAGATCTTAGGAAAAATTAAGATAGATAAACTTATCTGCTTAAATATATTTTGAAGGGAGAATAGTTGACCAGTCCGAAGTTAGTATTTATATCATTGACGAACCATTTTTATTTTCCTTTACTGCTCCATATAATTATTATTACTATAACATACGGTCAATATTATCACACTACGAGGATACTCTCGAACATTCATGGGGAATTGTGTGCATGTTGGGACCTATATATACACATCAACGTATTTTCTTACTGCTCCATACAATTATTACTTCTCCGTTTGATCAATATAAACACATCACCGGATATTTCGGAACACTAAAAGAGAATTTTGCACAAGAAAACTTATACACATCACCACATTTAGCGTTCATCTAGAGAGCATGAATTCTTCGGTTAGAAAGGTAATAACCTTTCTTCAACTTAACTGATCTTATTCAGGTAACATAAATTATAAAAAAAACACCTTATGTATGACTATGAAAATTTTCTAGCTTGGTGATTTGAGGATATAATAGCCTTTGTTCATTGGTTGTACGAAAGTTGTCATATTAATCCTGATCCTGTCCGAGCATGACTTATTGAGCATTTCTGTAAATTTATATTTATTTCCTTTAAATCTTATCTCACTTTCCCTCTACAACCCATTCTCATTACACTATAGTTTTAAAATTATATAAAATTGGTGTTCATGTAATATATCTAGGAATTGTGTCATACAATAGTGTCATCAAGATCTGCATGCATGCATCGTTACCTCGGCTGTTGATTTTTCTTTTAATTTTATTTTCATATGTGCTGTAATAATTATAATGCAAGCATCCACTAACCAAACGTTTGGCATTTTAATTAATCACACGTCGATCGTAGGAAATATATGATGAATTTAATTTTTTTCTCTATTATATTTCAAAGCGAGAATACCTAGGCAATCTGAAGTTTCTGAACATGACTTGCTGAAGTCAGCATTTAGATTACTGATGAGCCTTTTTTTTTGTTCCTATACTGCTGCATACAACTATAAGTTTGGCCAATATTATTATATAACCTATTCCTCATGACCAAGTTTACAATCTTCTTGCTTATTCGGTCCGACCACATCTCTATCCACTGTCGTGGCATGTACAAAAGAACCAGGAGCAAGCAGTCTGGTACCGTCGGCATGTCGAGAATGTCCTCATGTATATTGCATGCACGTCGGCGATCTACACAAGGAACAGACAACAATCAGGTCTGATCAATGCAAGATGCTACAAATATCAGGTACTATGTTGATATGGATATCTTGGTGGAATTACCCATAAAACAACTTACGTACGAACATTTCAGATACTGAATAACATGATTATTTTATACATTATTAACATATTACCATATTTGTCCGTGTGCTCTTTGAATATACATACATTTTCACAAATAATTATCCTCCGATATTATATATTGGAATATAAATAAACATGCAACATGTCTATAATAAAACTATATTAGTAGCATTTATGTATGAAATTTAATATGAGCCATGAGAATTGGAATATAAAAATTAAATAAATCGTGATGTTACTTACACTATATAGTTGTACAGAATCCTATGACATCATTAATTTAAATGTTAAAACATTTCGACAGTGTTTAGGCTTCACATGGCTAGATTCGAACCCTAACATTTTATTATTAAATTTATGCAGTTGGTTAACTTTTGAAATAAATCATATCCTAATGTCTTAGTTAAGTTAATTGTACAATATTACGACATACTAAGTGCAATTTTTTAACCATTATAAAGTATGTAAAGTTTTTTTATCTAATATTAGTCAGTCTTTGCCTATTACTATGTTTCATATTTAAATAAAAAAAGTAGAAAAAATAATTAACTTGGACATTTTACATATTGCGTATGCCTCCTTCTAGCGAATTATTTCCCCTCCTACATATTGCGTATGCCTAAACATATGTAAATTAAATACAACTAAGATGTTGCCCGCGCATGGCGCGGCCATTTGCTAGTTCCACAAAATTCAATCCAATTTTTCCCCACCACCAATCCATGGAGCACGAGAGCCCAATCATGAAGGCGTGGCGCAAATTCGCCTTGGCTGACCCTGAGGACTGCAACCGGGAGTGGGAGGTGTACCTTGCGCTCGTGAGCGGCAAGGAGACCGCATCAGTTTCCCCTCCGACGAGCACCACCTCGACTCTGCACAGCCGCGTCTGCGGCCCTACAGTGGTCTCAGCTTCATCAGCGACGCGCTCGACCGCGTCCATGCACGCCCCAAGCAGTGCCATCTCCACCACGACCCCAGCGGCAGCTGCTTCCACCTCGACATCAACACGTGAATCCAGCCCGGCTACCAAGGACGATCTCAGCCCGGAGGCCCGGCTTATCTATGACTACATCGTCGGTAACTCCGATGAGTTCGCTTCGTGCGATGGCCTCAGCCTCGGGGCCCGGCGTTACAACGACTACCTCGTCAGTGGCTCCGCACCACTAGCCTCGGCTACGACCGATGTCTCCACCAACCTCGACAACACTGATCTCACTACTCCAACGCCCACCATATGTTCGTCGGAATGCCCAAGCAAGGATGCCCATGCATATGTGCCAGTGATCACTCCGTCTACCACACCAGACTCATCCACGACCATCTGTGCCATCGTTCCCGAGCTCTCTACACCTGCGGACAGCGCCAAGGCACTCGACATGGACGTCACGGGTGACACTGCACCGACGGCTACCATCTGCTTGCCGGGTGGCCTGATGGCTACGTGTTGGCGAACCCCAAGAGGAAGGTTATGATGTAGACAGTAGAAGTTTTCCCTTGAGAAATCTACCCAAGGTTATCAATCCAGTAGGACTTGATGATCTATCGGAAGGTTGTTGATGTTGACTCCCCCTGGCGCTAGGGAGCTTGCACCAACGTGGAATCTGCACAGACACAAACCAGAACTTTGCCCAACACGAAACAGAGAGGTTGTCAATCTCTCCGGTCTTGCAGAAACAAAGAGTTAAACGTATGGTGTGGAAAACAGCAGGAAAAACAGCAAGTAACTGGAAACAGATGATTGCAGCAGGTTGTGTAAACAGTATGAGGAAATTGGACCAGGGTCCACAGTTCACTAGTGGTGTCTCTCTCAGAACAGATAACTAGCATGTTGGGTAAACAAATTACAGCTGGGCAATTGACAAATAGAGAGGGCATAACAATGCAATACATGCCAAGATGTCTACTATGAAATCTAGTTGGGCATTACAACAAAGTACATAGACCGTTATTCCAACAGCATCTATGCCTAAATAATCCACCTTCAAGGCAGCATCCGCATCCCATTCAGTATTAAGTTGCTAACAACAGATTATTGCATGAAGTAAAGTGTGTAATGTAATCAATACAAGTGCCCTTGGACACTGCACCAATGTTTTATCCCTAGTAGCAACAGCACATCTACCATCTTAGACCTTTCTGTCACTGATCCAGATATCTAGAGACTGAACCCACTATCGAGCATAAATACCCCCTCTTGGAGTCGCAAGCATCTACTTGGCCAAAGCATCTACTAGCAACGGAGAACATGCAAGATCAAGAGCACATAGATAAACAACTTGAATAAACATGGTATCAATATTCATCGGATCCCAGCAAACACAACATCTAGCATTACAATAAGATGATCTTGATCATGTTAGGCAGCTCACAAGATCTAAACATGGAGGCACAAGGTAGAGAGACAACCATCTAGCTACTGCTATGGACCCGTAGTCCAGGGGTGGACTACTCACGCATCACTCCGGAGGCAGGCATGGTGATGTAGAGCCCTCCGGTGATGATCTCCCCTCCGGCAGGGTGCCGGGAAGAGCTTCAGAACTCCTCCGATCTGAGATTGACGATGACGGCCGCGACGGAACTTTTCGTGGAATATGATTGACCGTAATAGGGTTTTCGCGCCGCGGAGAATATATAGGCGAAGAGGCGGCGTCCAATTCCCCTTTGGACTCCGTGATCTCCTCGTGATATTATTGACGATGTCTTTTGTTTCGTCCAATTCCAAGAATATTTCCTTAATAGATTTTCTAAAACCAAAAACAGCAGAAAACAGGGAACTGGCACTGTGGCATCTTGTTAATAGGTTAGTCCCAGAAAATGCATAAAAATGATATAAAGTGTAACCAAAACATGTAGCAATTGATATAATAACAGCATGGAACATCAAAAATTATGGATACGTTTGAGACGTATCAAGCATCCCCAAGCTTAGTTCCTGCTCGTCCTCGAGTAGGTAAACGATAAAAACAGATAATTTTTGAAGTGACATGCTACCAACACAATCTTTGATCAAATAACAATGTAATGCACATGATCTGAATGAAGTGATCCAAGCCAATGGTCTATAGTTTGCAAGCAAGTAAATAAAGAGTAAACATAAGTGATCACACAAGTGCAAACTTTCATGAATAACACTATAAAACATTTAGAGATATAATAGTCTAACATAATAGTTAGTTCACAGCAGCAATAATTCTCAACATGAAAGTGATTGTATCAACACAAAGGAAGATAATAGCTTCAGCTTTTGCTTCAACTTTCAACATGTATATCATATAGATAATGTCAATGCAAAGAATATGATCAACCAAACACAAAGTTATGTAAAAACTGTTATACTGGAGTTGACAATGATGTTTGCTTAAGTAGACAGAAAGAAGTGGGAAAACTGACTCAACATAAAAGTAAAAGAATTGCCCTTCGCACAGGGAAGCAGGGATTAACATCATGTGCTAGAGATGTAGTTCCCGAAGGCATATAGAGAGCATAAAATATTGTTTTGTAAGGTAATGGTGTATGCAGGTGTCAACAAATCAAATAGCAGGTACTTGTCATCTTCCATGGCTAACTAACTTTTAGAGCGGTTCCGAGAGTTTTTAGGACTGCACTTGTAACAAGCACTTATTGGTGACACTCCTCCCAACCATTTACTTTCCACAAACCATGGCTAACCGAATCCTCGGGTGCCCACCAACATTCACCATGGAGGAGTGTCTATTTATTTATAGGGTGGACTAACCAGCTCTTTAATGCAAAATAAAAGGTGGAGAAGCAGATGAAGCTGCCAATCCTTGTAAATTAATTAGCATGGAAGATGACAAATCTCACTACTACGTCCTTATGAGCTTTTCAAGTAGTGACACAAAAAGGGATAATTGTTTTGAGTAGTTAGTAGATAGCACATGAAGAAATTTACTTGGAATGGTGAAAACACCACATAATAGGTAGGTATGGTGGACACAGGTGGCATGGATTTGGCTCAAGGTTTTGGATGTACAAGAAGCATTCCCTCTTAGTACAGAGTTTAGCCTAGCAAAGTTATTATAAGCAAAAATTATTATCAACTGGAATAGCAAGAGTGTACATAAAACACAAGGTTTGACGAACCATAGACTCCCACTGTCTTCCTTGTTAACACATAGCCTTCATCCAAAAATTATCTAGACTACTATGGACTTCCAATCATGCAACATATTATTATAGCAGAAAATCCTTATAGTAGTTCTTCATTAATAGCCATTACTTACATGATGCACAAGCTTAAACATTAATTACTTGACAGCTCAAAACAATTGGCAAGCATCAAATTACTCAAGACAACGATCTAAAAAGATTCATGTAAGCATTTTATACCACTACCACATGCATAGCATTTTTCTGGTTCAACCAAACACCAATCAACTTATTTGACAACTCTCTAAACAGATATAAGTGAAGCAAGAGAGTACTTTCTTCAAAAGAAACAGAAAGCTCTAACAAGAGATGTATGAAAAACTGAGAGCTAACAGCAATAACAGCAACTAGACATGAATACTCAACAAGTATAAGTGAAGCACAAGAGTATTCTAATGAAAAAGTGGAGCGTGTCTCTCTCCCAAACATGAATGCTAGGATCCAACAAGTATAGCACAGCAAACAAAACACACTGAAAACAAAAACACACTGACGCTCCAAGGAAGAGTACACTAGCATGAAGCAATAAAAATATAGCACCATCAGAGATGACCTGATAATTTGTAGATGAAGAAGCTTAATCTCTTCACTTTTCTTGATCATGTAATATCATTCTCCTCTATCAACACTTGAAAACTTCCTTCACACAAAAAATTAACAGCTTTTCTCATTAGCAGGTTAGTGCACTAAAAGATAATACTTCAAAGCTCTAGCAAAGACAAAACTCACAAGCCAACTATTTTAAATATTAGCCACTGTTACTAGGCTCAAGCGGGCACTTTTACACGAAAAGAAACCACTTAAAAACTTGTAAAAGAGAGAATGCAAAATAAAAGACAGAATCTGTCAAACCAGAACAGCTGTATTGACGAATTTTTTCGAGCCACTTACGATGCTCAGATGAAAAACTTTTGAAATAATGAAAGTTGCGTAACATCATCAGGAACATGCACAAAAAATTTCAGCATTTTTCGATTTTTTTCTGATTTTCTACTGAATTAAACGGTGACGAACAGCAATCTGTTCCAATGCAGTCCCAAAAATAAAAACCAACTTTGCATTAGTAACTCTTCTTGGCACAACAAAACAGCAAATAAAGATACAAAGGAGTTGCTACAGAGCTAAACAAGCATCCTTGACTCAAGAAAACAAAAATAAAACATCAAATAAAAACATGGGTTATCTCCCAGAAGTGCTTTTCTTTAATGCCTTTGAGCTAGGCATGAAGAGATGCATCAAGTATTGTCAAGACCAGAAACATCAAGGTTCCCAAAAGCTTCAGATAAATCATAATTCACAACAAGAGGGGTTTTCATTTTAGCTAGTTCTTGAGAAGAAAACTTGAGAGGCCCACTGCAAGCTTTATTAGTAAATTCATAAAATCCATTATCCAGCACATCAGAAGTTGAAAGTTTTGGTTTAGTCCCCTTAGGTACATACATGAATTTCTTTCCTTTATCTAGAATATATCCTTGCTTCTTAGTTTTGAAAGAGGAAAAAGTATTACTCATGGTGTCAATGACTTCCTCTATCTCCTCAATCCTAGAGTTTTGATCATGATTTTTAAAGCAAGTTTCTAGAGCAACAATTTTTTTATTAAGATCTTCCAAGGATTTATCAAATTTTTCAGTGTTCTCAAGTAGTTTTTCAAGCTTAACATCAATACTTGGAAGATTCTCTACAACCTCAAGCTTTTTCATAACATCCTCAAGAGAGACTTCAATTTTAATTTCATTAACATGTGGTATTCCTACTAGACTTTCAAGGATGTAGCTAGCCTCTAGAGCAGGTGTTCTTAGGAAGTTACCCCCTGTCAAAGTGTCCAAAACATATCTATACCAATTGGTAATGCCAACATAAAAGTTCCTAAGAAGGATTGTAGTGGAATGTTTTTTAGCACACCTATGATGAGCATTACTAATTCTGTACCAAGCATCTTTTAAACTTTCTCCCCCTTGTTGCTTAAAAGTTCGAACCTCAACCTCAGGAGATGAAACAAAATAAGAAGAACCAGACATGATGAGCAAACCGAAATAGTAAACTAGATGCAGGAATTTAATTTTTTTGGGTTTTTGATTTTTTAACAGCAAGCAAAACAAAAATAAAACAAGACAAAAAACAAAGTAAAGAGATTGGAACTGAGAGACCCCCTTTTCAATAGCCTCCAAGTCCCCGGCAACGGCGCCAGAAAACAGCTTGATGGCTACATGTTGGCGAACCCCAAGAGGAAGGTTATGATGTAGACAGCAGAAGTTTTCCCTTGAGAAATCTACCCAAGGTTATCAATCCAGTAGGACTTGATGATCTATCGGAAGGTTGTTGATGTTGACTCCCCCTGGCGCTAGGGAGCTTGCACCAACGTGGAATCTGCACAGACACAAACCAGAACTTTGCCCAACACGAAACAGAGAGGTTGTCAATCTCTCCGGTCTTGCAGAAACAAAGAGTTAAACGTATGGTGTGGAAAACATCAAGAAAAACAGCAAGTAACAGGAAACAGATGATTGCAGCAGGTTGTGTAAACAGTATGAGGAAATTGGACCAGGGTCCACAGTTCACTAGTGGTGTCTCTCTCAGAACAGATAACTATCATGTTGGGTAAACAAATTACAGCTGGGCAATTGACAAATAGAGAGGGCATAACAATGCAATACATGCCAAGATGTCTACTATGAAATCTAGTTGGGCATTACAACAAAGTACATAGACCGTTATTCCAACATCATCTATGCCTAAATAATCCACCTTCAATGCGGCATCCGCATCCCATTCAGTATTAAGTTGCTAACAACAGATTATTGCATGAAGTAAAGTGTGTAATGTAATCAATACAAGTGCCCTTGGACATTGCACCAATGTTTTATCCCTAGTAGCAACAGCACATCTACCATCTTAGACCTTTCTGTCACTGATCCAGATATCTAGAGACTGAACCCACTATCGAGCATAAATACCCCCTCTTGGAGTCACAAGCATCTACTTGGCCAAAGCATCTACTAGCAACGGAGAGCATGCAAGATCAAGAGCACATAGATAAACAACTTGAATAAACATGGTATCAATATTCATCGGATCCCAGCAAACACAACATCTAGCATTACAATAAGATGATCTTGATCATGTTAGGCAGCTCACAAGATCTAAACATGGAGGCACAAGGTAGAGAGACAACCATCTAGCTACTGCTATGGACCCGTAGTCCAGGGGTGGACTACTCACGCATCACTCCGGAGGCAGGCATGGTGATGTAGAGCCCTCCGGTGATGATCTCCCCTTCGATAGGGTGCCGGGAAGAGCTTCAGAACTCCTCCGATCTGAGATTGACGATGACGGCCGCGACGAAACTTTTCGTGGAATATGATCGACCGTAATAGGGTTTTCGCGTCGCGGAGAATATATAGGCGAAGAGGCGGCATCGGTGGCCGAGGGGGGCCACCACGCCATAGGAGGGCACGGGCCCACCCTGGGCCGCGCCCTAGTGTGGCGTGGCCCCCTGGTAGGTCTGCTCCGACTCCCCTTTGGACTTCGTGATCTCCTCGTGATATTATTGACGATGTCTTTTGTTTCGTCCAATTCCGAGAATATTTCCTTAATAGATTTTCTGAAACCAAAAACAGCAGAAAACAGGAAACTGGCACTATGGCATCTTGTTAATAGGTTAGTCCTAGAAAATGCATAAAAATGATATAAAGTGTAACCAAAACATGTAGCAATTGATATAATAACAGCATGGAACATCAAAAATTATAGATACGTTTGAGACGTATCATGGCCCCGACCACAGCATCGTCGGAGAAGACCCCATGGACATGTCCTTGACTCCCTGGAGTGTGCCACTGTCGCAAAAGTGGAACATGGGGTTCCCCTGATGCTGTCAAAGCGGGTCCACCACCTGGGCCCACCAACAAGATGGACAAGGAGATGAGTCAAGGCCGACAGATGGGCCAGCCCATCTGCCTCACGGAAGCACGTCTAGTTTGACATCGACAAACCACGGCTAAGGACCAGGTGGCCTTCCGGGGTCAGCTACTACCCGGCGAACAAGGCGGAGTACCCGCGGGTCCAGGCGCCCGGTAGGAGGCCAGGCGTACACCCGGGTTCTCCCTCCGTACAGCGAAGAGGATAAGCACGCCAGCTCGTGCTGGAAGCTTGTAGAAGACTTGGGTGCCAAGACAAAGGACGCGCCCCCAGTGACGTCACCGTGGGCGTGGTCGGTGGGGCTGTCAGGCTTTGCCCGCCCCGCTTTCCCAAAGGCGGACGACCACACCCAACCACCGGAGATACTTGGAGGAGAAGAGCCCACGTCGCCTCCATTGGACCACCGAGGGGATTTCCCTCCTAAAACCCCTCACACTCCTCGCGTGCTCTTGTGGTATCCCCTTAGCCTATAAAAGGAGGACCAAGGCACCGGGGGGGGGAGATAGAGGAGAAGCAACTCCAGAGCAAGTCTAGACTAGGGCTGGGAAGGTAGAGGAGGAAGGTGATCTCCTCAGGGCCAGGATCTGTCCTTCGTCTACCTCCGGCCAAAACCTTCCGGGTACTCTATCCGAAGGTCTCCTTGTAAGATCCACCATGAAGAACTCATCAATCCAGACATGCAGGAGTAGGGTTGTTAGCCTCCGGGCGGCCTGAACCTAGGTAGCTCCTTGTGTCACCGTGGTTGCTTGCTTCCATCGTTGAGAGGAGAGCTTGATCTGGATCATCCGCGAGAGACGTTTTCCAGCCTCCTTCACGCCCCGTGCCAAACCTAAAAAGGGGTATCCTTTACTCCCGATGTCCGTGATCCGAGACACGACATCCACCATCCTACAACGCGCCTCCAGAAGGCTGGACAAACCCACTGAGTGCACCGATGGACATTCTAGAAATCTTCAAGCTGTCACCCTCCACCTGTTCGACTGATTGCTCAGTCCAGCGCCATGACCTGATGTCCACCCTCAGCAAAGAACTCAAGGTCGTCGCTGAGCCCATCGAGATCCCACCAAGTATGCTGACAGAAGCGTCCCAGGTGTTCAATGATGTTCCTGCGGAGACTGCATTTGTGCCATGGCCACCACCTAGCTGGAATCATACAATAACACCTCTGATTCATGGACAAGACTCATGCCATGATGCGCAGGAAAAGCGTGGCAATGGACTCTTAGTAAGTTTGGACAGTAAGGAGAATTGGAGTGCAATCTGGCTTGATGTAGAGCTAAAGCCTCCGTGGCCTCTTCCTGGCCTGTGCATGAACCTGCCAACGGCTACAGCTAGCTCTGCTATGAAGCAAAATATACACTATACGGGACCACCAGATCGGGATAAATCTGATTGTGTGGCATCAAGGTGTTGTATGGAGGTGCTGTTATGCTTCAGACTTGAAGAAGGTGAACCAAGTGCTTGTGTTGTTATGCTTCCGGCATACAAATTTTATTCGACAATACTAGGTTCATGGAAGGATGCAGTGCTAGTTGTGAAGCAATGGGTGTTAACGAGATGCATCCCTAGAGAGACAAGAGAAGAGGCGGCCTCCTAACCCCTCCCACCCCCGAGGCGGCGGCGCCGCGCCGCCCCCGGGGTGCCCCCTCCTCGCCGCCCTCAACCCCTCCCCCGATCTAACTCCTCTCCCGCCGCCGTCGCTGGGGACATCACCGGCCTAGGCTGTGTGACGTGCCGGCGGCGGCGACGGCTCTCCCTCGGCCGCGATCTAGATCGGCAGGGCGGCGCACTTCTCCAGCTGGATCTTCGGCGGTGGTGCGGGCCGGCGGCGGCCAGGGTTGGCGTGCAGTGGCGGTGGACGGGATGAAGGCGATGGTTTCGTCTGGACCTAGGTTCCGGCTGGCCGAAATCCGGACCTCCAACTCCATGGCGGCACATCCTGGGCTAGACCCGCACCACGAGGGCGTCGGGGGCTCCGGCCCTGGGCGTGGTGGTGGTGGCCTCCTTCTTCGTCGAAGGTGGTCCGCCTTCTTCGGGTAGATCGACGACAGGTGGGGCGGGTTGGCCGGTGAGAACCGGGCTCCGTTTTGGAGACGACGGTGGTGGCGCCCCCGGGCGTCATCACCTTGTTGAAGGCATCGTTGCTCCGCCCTCAACCTGTTTGTTCCGGGGGAAACCCCAGATCTGGTTTTCCAGATCAGACGATGGCGTCACCTTCGGTGTCGTTCACCCTCGTGAGGGCATCGTTTTGGAACACGAACTACCTGGAGGGGGTCAGCTGGCGGAGCGGTGTTTCATCTACCACATCGATGTCGGTGAGGCTCGGCGGCGTGGCGCTGCGGGGTCTCGATTTCGGGTTGATGGACTCGCACATGGTGGCGCTGTCTGGCATCGTGGCGATGCCGATGGCAGACCTGATTTTGCAAGGTCATGGTGTTGATCTTTTCTGAAGATGGGTTCGTGGAAGACGGCGGCAGCGACTAAAGCGTACACATCGGTGTGTGTTGAGTGTTTAGCTGAAGGTTTTTAGATGATGTGCGTTGGTGTTCGTCACCCCCATCATAGTGGTACCGACCCTTGTTGTCGAGAGGTTGACTTCAGTTTGTTCTCAATATTGTACTTTGTAAATCTGGTTGGAATTAATAAGTGTGAATGGCTGTGTGCATCACTCGATGCAGAGGCCGGGGACTCGCACCCTCCTTTTCTAAAAAAAAAACGAGATGCATCCCTTTTATCTGGCATTCTATTGAGATGGAATTGGTGTTCGATAAGGACTAGCACATCTATGATTTTCCTCGTCTTGTTGCCAAGGGACAGGAGTTACATGCTTCATGGGATCCTGGTGGCTACAACGGCTGGTGGTTTGATGACAGCCCAGGACATAACCTGTTGGAAAAACTCTCTTCTCTTTCCATTACCTGTGAGCTGCACTACTCCAATTCAGTTGCTGCCAAGTTATTAGCTGATCGCTATTGGGTGTGGTGCTTGAGATGTCAACAGTTTCACATTGACATGCGTGGCAAGCGTGTGTCAAATTTCCGGCTGAATCCACCATGCATTTCTTTTCAGTTGCATTTGTTGGGTGTTGCTGCATGGTACATGTTCTCTGCAAGATTCAGGCCTCCAGATCCATATTTTCTTCTCGTGAAGCACCACAATAACAAAGATATGAGCTCCGGGAGTTATCCACTTGTCGACCATGCTCAGTTCAGTTCGCATTGCTTCTTTATGGTACAAAATAAGGATGGATTCATGAGCACCACGTTTTGCTTTGAGGTACACATGTTGGATGCAATTTCTGTACAGCTGAGTACGTCCACAATTATGCTTGCTGGGAAGTTATGCTTGCTATTGGAACAATACTCCGGCTGCCACCAATTCATAAATGGAAGTGCAACACATTTTGGCTATCACAATTTTGAATGGCAAATTCCATGGTACATTGCCTGGTTGATCGTGAAACCATCCTGTGCTCAACCGAACTTTGGAGGGACCGGACATTTTGTCATGCATTTTACTGTCAAGTTTATGGGACTGCAGCCAACAAAAGTTTTGTGTTGTAGCATGCTTATTCAGTGGCCTGGCGTTCTCATAAGTGCAAAGGCTAGTGTCTATGAAACATTGCAGAATGCTACACAAAATCTAGGTGCTGATATCTGTGGTCGGAATTGGCAAAGAAGTACCAAAACACAGAATCCTTATTGCTGCAATGGATGGAGTTGCCTCTGGTATATTCATGTACATTACACCGAGCCTGTGTTTTTGTTTGACATTCTCTTATTGGAGCGTCCAGTGCAGTTGAATGGATTCGAAGAGCTGAAGAAATACTGGGACCCAGGTGGCATCGAGCTGCGGTTATCTGTTGATGTTGCTGAATCTCTGCATATCATTGGCGTTTCTATGGAGTTTAATCAGTTTGGGCCGTCTGCTAGTCATGGCAGCCAACTGTCACAAGGCTGGATCCTTCATCTTCCTGTTACGTGCATTATGCAGTGTGGGTCTGAGATCATGCCGTGGGGAATTGCAAATTCAAGACATGGTATCTTGATATATACTAAACAAGTGCTCATTTCATGGGATCCAGGTGGTTCAGTCCCTGTTTATGATGCGGGCCACTGGTGTCAACTGGAATAGCACTCCACTGCCCTCCTTGCATCTGACATTGGGACCCTAGTGGATATATACAACATCCGCTTGAGGACAAACCGGATTTTAAGGAGGGGGGATTGTCAACGACCTGTCTACGCGGAGCGAGGTGTCGAAGCAACCGAGAGGAATAAATAGAAGCAGAGTGGCCATAATGGGATTTGGCTTGGAACGGAACGGAAAGGCGGCTTCGGCCGAGGCTTGGCTAGGCGCGTGTAGCGTGTTGCGCTGTTCTTCTTCTTCCTCCTAGATCCATCTTCCTTCCCAGTGTTCCTCTGAAATCGAAGCTTGCAATTAACTTGGTTGATAATTGAGCACTGGTACTAGTGGGTACCTTACATACTACACGGCGCACCCGAGCTCAGCAACGAGGGTGGAGCTCCATTTCAGGGACTCTGCAGGGGACGTTCTTCACTCGCCGACGCGCTCCAGGGAGTGGGTACCAAGATCATGGACCGCGCGTCCGTGCCGAGCGACGCAGACGACGCGCGCATCTACGCGGTGCTGTCCCAGTTGATGGCGATGCCGACCCGCGTGTTCGTCGTGCACATGTTGTATCCTCTCGCCGCGCGGCTCTTCCGCCGCGCGAAGAAGGCCGGCATGATGTCCGAGGAGTACGTCTGGGTCGCCACGGACGGCGTCGGCGGCTTCATGGACAGGCTCAGCCCAGAGGACATCGACGCGATGCAAGGCGTTGTCAGCCTTCAGCCTTACGTGGAAGTGACGGATGTCGTCAAAAACTTCTCGGCGCGGTTAAGGGCGAGGTCATGCCTGGAGAACCCGAGCGATGCGGACGTCGTTAACTCAACCTTGATGAGGCTCTGGTCATACGACACGGCATGGGCAATCGCCTCGGCTGTGGAGGCTGCCCATGTCCCCGGCCCGGCGTTCCAGACACCTCAGCAGAGCACCGCACTGACAGACTTGGATCGGCCCGGCGTGTCGGCCACTGGAGCAACGCTCCTCACGGTGGTGCTCGCCACGACGTTCGACGGGATATCCGGCAAGTTCGAGCTGGTAGACGGGCAACTGCAGCTGCATGTGTATGAGGTGGTGAACATCATCGGTAAAGGAGCCAGGGTGGTTGTGTTCTGGACGCCAGGGTCCGGGATCTCGCAAGATCTGAACCCTGACAGCGCCAAGGTACTAAAACAGATCCTTTGGCCAGGCGAACCCCAGTCGACTCCGAAAGGCTAGACCGTGTCACCAAACGGGAGGGTTCTTAGAGTTGCCGTCCCGATGAAGAACGGGTTCAAGCAGTTCGTGGATGTCTCCGTGAACTCGACAACCGGAGAGACAAAGATCACAGGCTACTGCATCGACGTGTTCGACGAGGTCATGAAGAATTTGCCCTATCCGGTGAGCTACCGGTACGTGCCTCAAAATGCTAGCTCGGACTCTTATGACAAGCTTATGGACATGGTGCGGGATCAGGTCAGTACCGTAATAACAGAACTACACCTGTTTCAGAAAATGGATGAGTAAGTGGTCTGCCATTCAGAGTTTGTTGTCCAGGATGTGTCCTTCTTGTACGTCGTGGACATGGGAGGCAGTACCCCATGGCTATGATGCCTTTCTTATTAGGTTCCCTTTTGTCGCGGATCTTCAGCGGATGGATGGGATGCAGATGGGTGTTCCTTCCTTCGAGGCCCAAGCTACTATTTTAACATGGAAGAAAAAAGATGTTCTCCCTATGAGGGTGCTTGAGCAGGTGTGGGTCCATGTTCAGGGGGTTCCATACCCAGTCAGACATTTTCTTGGTAATTGGGTTGTTGGCTCTCTCATTGGGACGACTCTGGATGTTGATCATGTCACGCTTAGGAGCCGTGGCATTGTGCGTATTCTGGTTGGGATGCCTTGCTCCAAGCCTCTTGACAAGCAACAGGACTCGACAGGACCTTATGTCGACACAGCTTGTGTGGTTAAGTTGAAGGAGTTTGCTTTCATTTTTTGGCGCGAGGCAGCGGATTTTGTTCCCTATCCAGAGTTTGTCCCCTTCTTTTGGCGGCGCAAGGGAGATGATGCTCAGAGGGTCCATTGGAAAATCCTGGCATGAATGTGTCGCAGACTACTAGCATGGAAGTTGATACAAGCCAATCCTCCGGTGTGGCTAATCACGGAAAGTATGTGGTCTACACTACCATGGCATTAACACCTTACAACCCTAACCCGCAAACTCCTCGTGGGATCGAGATTATATCCAGGATTCGCCGTGTCTCGCCGGGGCTGTTGCGAGTGATCGATGCAGGGGATACTTCCTCCGGTGGCGACAAATCTCCTGGTGCTGTTCTCAACGAGAAGCATGCGATCAGCCTTTCTGAAGCTACGGTCATCCAGGCCTCTTCAGCTGCGGTGGGCCTCCAGAATGGGCCGGCGACGGGGCAGTTCGCTGCCGCCCGCGCGGAGACGTCGCGCGTTGGACCAGGTGGGCCGCTGGCGCACACGGCCCTTCAGGAGGTGGACGCGCCGGGGATGGCCGAGGCGATGCTGGGCTGGGCTGATTCGGCGCAAGGCCTAGCTGCACTATTTGCTGGCGCCTCCAACGGGATGCCTGCAGTCGGTGGGCTGGCCCATCACGTCAGCGCTGGTGCTGGGCTGGTTTTCGGGGAGGCTTCTTCTTCACCTCAGTCTCCCCTGCGAGGAATGGTCGCCGGAGCTGCTGGGACGGGTGTGGTTTCGACTCCGACACAGACCCACCCGCCCCGTGATGCTCTGTATGATGCTGCTGCAGTGGCCGGGTCGGCTGCTACTCCAACCTTGCCGACCCACGCCATTGCTTCCCCGAGGGCTGCACTCACGGAGGTGACTCGGCCTCGCCACGCACACCCCCTCCCACTGCGACGGCTTTTGCCGATGGGGTCACTCCGACCCGTCGCAGTGAGAGGTTTGGGATGACGGTGGATGGGGCTTCTGCGATGGATGAAGACTCCATGCAGAAGGCCATGCATCGCAAAGCTGCGCGCAACTTGGACTACTCAGGTACGGATGTGAATTCGAAGTCGTTTCTTTCTTTTTCTTCGCAGTCATTATTCTAAGCTAAGTAGTGTAGGAGTTAATCTTGGTAATAGTAAAAAACAAGTACATGTTTCAACTAATGTCTTGAGGCATATGGAATTTGACCGTCTTACGGTTATTCCTAAAGCTTTGACTGTGCTGACTTCCACCTATTTGGATGAAGATGAAGCGAATGCCACATCAGATGGTCAGCTTCTTTCTCATCTAATTGGTGAAGTGTCGTAGGTTGGTTTAGATGAAGACGGATTATGCTCATTGTATGAGTTAAAAGCATCCGGTCGAAAATCTACCTCTAGCAAATTGTCTCGGAAACGGGCAAAGTTATCCAAATCTCCCAATGTTTCCCAATGAATGGCATGTTCGCGAATAGCAGAGGTCTTGGTGATTTGGCTAAATATTTGAACTTTGCTAGTTGCATTCGGGATCATAACTTGGATTTCTTAGCTATTTCTGAGACGGGCAGGCGTGAGTTCTCACAAAATCTATTAAACCGACTCTCGGGCGGTATAGACTTTGAGTGGTACTCTCGCCCTGCCCATGGCCGCTCCGGGGGCATTTTACTAGGCATCAGGACTGAGGTGTTGGAGGTTTCGGATGGTGATTTTCATATAAAAATGCACATCCGTAATAAATCCGACAACTTCATTTGGAGTCTTGTTGCCGTGTATGGGCCGGCCCAGGTGGGGGCTAAATATGCTTTTCTTTGTGAAATGGTTAACTTGGCAAAAGATAACCCACACCCGTTTATAATTGGTGGGGATTTTAACTTGCTTCGTTTTCCATTCGAGAAAAGTAGGGGTTGGTTTGACAACCGTTGGCCTCTCTTGTTCAATGCAGTTATAGACAACTTAGATTTAAGGGAGATATCAATGGTGGGGAGACAGTTCACTTGGGCTAATTCTCTCCCCGAACCCACGGACGAAAAATTAGACCGTGTACTGATGAATACTGATTGGGAATCTAGGTTCCCATTGGTGTCAGTACGGGCTCTAGAACGTATTGAGAGTTTGTCGGACCATGATCCCATTCTTTTGACCACAGGCATGCCTAGACCACCATGTAAACCGAGATTCAAGTTTGAACTTGCATGGTTACATCGGGAGGGTTTCCATGAGATGGTTAAAAGAATTTGGGAAAGACCGGTTGTTGGTGATACGCCTATCCAGAGATGGATCAACAACAAGATCCGTGCATTGCGCACACATCTAGTTGGGTGGGCTCGTCATACTACTGATTTACTTAAAAAAAAGAAAAGATACGGCTATCCTCGATAATTGATGCTCTAGAGGCATTAGCAGAAGTTCGATTGCTATCCACGCAAGAAATTGAGCTTAAGAGCCAATCCAATGCGCAGATAGCAAAACTTGTGCGTGAGGAGGAGTTAAAATGGTATCAACGGTCCAAAGCCCAATTCATTATGGAAGGGGATTCGAATACTCTTTATTTCCATAGTATTGCCAATGGCAGACACAGGAAAAAGCGTATTCATTCTCTTGTCCAGGATGAGGGAACGATTGAAGGCCATGAACAACTCAAGTCGTATATTACCAATTTCTATAAAGGCCTGTTCGGAGCACTAGAGGAAGGAAACTTCACACTGGATGAGTCTAGAACCGACGATATACCCCAGGTTTCTGATGAGAAAAATAGTCTACTTACTAATCTCTACTCAGCGGATGAAGTGAGAAAGGCAGTTTTCTAAATGAAACATAATACAACACCTGGACCTGATGGTTTCCCGGCTGAGTTCTACCAGAACTTCTGGGACGGTATCAAGTCTGATCTACTTCAACTGTTCGCATGTCTTCATGACGGACAATTAGAGCTGTTTCGTCTCAATTTTGGTGAAATAATTTTACTACCTAAGGTTAATGAGGCAGAAAGAATTCAACAATTCAGACCTATTTGGCTTCTTAACGTTAGTTTTAAATATTCACTAAAGTGGCTACGATTCGGCTGAACAGTGTGGCAGACCATGTGGTTCGGCCGTCGCATACGGCTTTCATGCAAGGTCGTAACATCCTCGATGGAGTGATAACCCTACATGAAACAGTCCACGAGCTTCATCGGAAAAAGCTGAATGGGGTAATCCTGAAAATAGATTTTGAGAAGGCTTATGATAAAGTCAATTGGCCTTTCCTTCAGCAGACTCTCAGAATGAAAGGATTTTCTGATGAGTGGCGTATGTTGATAAATAGCTTTGTTTCGGGAGGAAGTGTAGCCATTAAAGTCAATGATGACACTGGCAAATACTTTCAAACCAAAAAAGGCCTTAGACAAGGTGACCCGCTATCGCCAATACTATTTAATATAGTAGCTGATATGTTGTCTATCTTGATCGAGCGCGCTAAGTCTGAGGGCCAGATTGAAGGAGTGGTTCCGCACCTGGTTGATGGTGGCCTATCAATTATTCAATATGCCGACGATACTATTATTTTTATGGAACATGTCATCGAAAAAGCTCGTAACCTCAAGTTAATATTGTCAGCTTTCGAGCAACTATTGGGTCTTAAGATAAATTTCCATAAAAGTGAATTGTTTTGTTTAGGCGAGGCCCAAGAAAACGCCTCCTTGTATGCTGAATCCCGATACATTATCGGACACTCACAAATGCTGAATGGAAATAGGTGGAGGAGAGATTTTAAATCCGGTTAAATAGCTGGAAAGGCAAACTATTATCCTTGGAGGGAAGATTGGTTCTCATTAACTCAGTACTAACGAACATGGTATTGTATATGATCTCATTCTTCCAACTACCCAAAGGAGTCTTAAAACGATTGGATTATTTCCGGTCAAGATTCTTTTGGCAAGGGGATAGTGGAAAAAAAATACCGACTGACCAAATGAAGTGTGGTTTGCCGTCCAAAAGACCAAGGTGGGCTATGTGTTCATGACCTTGAGGTCAAGAATAGAGTGTTACTTGGTAAATGGCTATTCATGCTTCTTTCTGAAGATGGAGTTTGGCAAACCCTCCTTAGGAGAAAGTATGTGGGCTCTCAAGCTGTATCTCAGGTTCTATGGAAACCTGGTGATTCACACTTCTGGGCAGGCCTCATGGCTACGAAGAAGTTCTTTTTTCCACATGGATCATTCTCAATTAAGGATGGATTGGAAATTCATTTTTGGGAGGATAAATGGCTTGGCCAATCAACTCTCCGAGAACAATATCCGGCTTTGTACAATATTGTGCGACACAAAGGCGACACACTCGCTAAGGTGATGGGTACTTTCCCACCAAATGTATCGTTCAGAAGAAGTCTAGTAGGGCCTAGACAAGCATCCTGGAATGCTTTGCTTCTCCGGTTGGACTCGGTCCAGTTGACGGAAGGCCCAGATAAATTTCGATAGAATCTTACTAAGAATGGTAAATTCTCAGTTGATTCTATGTATAGAGCTTTAATCCACCCTGAAGTTCCAGTCGATAATAATAAGAAAATTTGGAAGATGAAGATTCCGCTAAAAACGAAGGTGTTTGCGTGGTATCTTCGTCGAGGAGTAATTCTTACAAAAGATAACCTTGCCAGACGCAATTGGCACGGGAGCAGAAAGTGTGTCTTCTGTCAGCATGACGAGACTATTAAACACTTATTCTTCCAGTGTGAATTTGCTAGGTCTATATGGTCAGCCATCCAGATAGGTTCTACCTTATTTCCCCCGCGCATCGTTGCAAACATTTTTGGCAATTGGTTAACGGGGTGGATTCTAGGTTTAAACTACTTATTAGGGTGGGAGCGATTGCCGTTATTTGGTCGCTATGGCTATGTAGAAATGATAAGGTTTTTAATGATAAAAATTCTTCTCTTATGCAGGTTATCTACCGATGCATAGCTACTCTCCGATCATGGTCGGCCCTACAGCGTGTGGAGCACCGCGAGCTATTGTTGGAGGCATCGTCGCGTTTGGAGGCTGCGGCGTGGGAGTTATTCTCCCAGCATGGATGGCCACATAATCTCCGGATCGACCTTCCACCACTTTAGGCGTCTTTACAATTTCTCATTATGATATGTAATTCGCCTTTTTTGTTTTTCGCATTCTTCGGAACTTTTGAACTCGTTTGGGCTGTGTGCATCCTAGTTATGCAGAGCCCGGGTGTAATGCTTAAGACTCTTTAAGTAATAAAATCTCTTTATCGAAAAAAATTGGTGATGGTTATGCTTGCAGGAAGTTGATATGATCGTCGGAGATGTGACGATCATGGCGAGCAGGATGGCTGTGGCGGACTTCACCATGCCCTTCACAGAGTCGGGGTGGTCGATGGTGGTGTCAGTGAAGAAGGGCCCGGGCTCCACCATGTGGATCTTCGTGCGTCCACTGAGCACAGGCCTCTGGCTGGGCAGCCTAGCCTTTTTCTGCCTCACTGGATTTGTGGTGTGGGTCATCGAGCACCTTCATATTGCAATATATTCAGACAGGTTTCTATATTGTTCCTTATTAATTTTGATAGGATACCATCCAACCAATGCCTCACGATGCCCATCCCAAGTGTGTCTTCGCCCGTGCAATGAGCACACTTTCAGCCTTCCATCGGATATTCGGATGCAAAACCTTCTCTTAGAATAAATACTTTTTGAACGCAAGAATTGGGGCACAGAGTTCCTACTCAATGTATAGTGACCATGGAGCTTACATTTGTTACATTTATGTTTATAGTTGATCGATGACAAATTTTACCCATGTAGGGTCAAGGTCTATACGAGTTGAAGCATATTAGGAGTAAGCAAATCGTATTAGTTCTAGGGAAGATATGACTAATGATCTGATTATGTTTAATTACTGTAGATTTTTAAGGTACTACTCATTCAGATGATTAAATTTTGTTTGCCATGAGAAAATCAGGAGATTCTACACGTAATCTCATAATGAAAATTGAAATGATGGTTCATTAGGATGTTTTTTATGCGTACTGCTTTAATTTCTATCTGACTATTTGTTTGCGCACCAGAAATAGCAGTGGTAGCCTACCTGAGACTAGCATGATTGCATGAAGATCTGCTATCCTTCCTTCAGATAATCTTTCATATTCAGATAATTTCTTCTATATGCTGGACTCTTTTGCACTTCATGTTACTTGGAAATTATTGTATCTGTTCTCCCCACATATATTTGCTAGAACGTTTAGGATTCTGATACCAATACTGATTCGAATTTATCTACTTTTTATGTGTTGCAGGGATAAAATGGGATATTGTAAGCCAAATCCCCAACTTGCCCAGGTTCTAGACAGCATCCTATTCTTCATGCGGAATACAAAATAATCTTCTCAAGAGCTGCTATTAGGCACTTTGCTTGGAGGTAACTCATGTCCTTCATTCTTCTCTCAAATAGTAGTAGTAGTAGTAGTAGTAGTAGTAGTAGTAGTAGTAGTAGTAGTAGTAGTAGTAGTAGATTGACGACCCCTAAATAGAAATAATCTTATTTGTTCATTGTATCCTTTAATCAATATTGGAGATATTATGGATCCAAAATGGGGACTCAACCTGTGCTTTGGGATATGTAATTGATGGTCGGATATTTTGTGTTGCCCTGT
The DNA here is from genome assembly GCA_947311845.1 of Poa pratensis. Classification (NCBI taxonomy): domain Eukaryota; kingdom Viridiplantae; phylum Streptophyta; class Magnoliopsida; order Poales; family Poaceae; genus Poa; species Poa pratensis. The sequence continues at coordinate 53,306,834 of CAMZMU010000055.1, read as the reverse complement.
TAAAAAGACCAATGAGCAGATAGGATATTTTATAGGGTTGCAAGAAATTTGTAAATGCTGTTAGATATTGATGCGCCTTCTGGGAATTGTACACCGAATTGCTGCCACATTATCATACAGGTTGGCACTCCTGTTGGAGCACAATTGAATGTAAATCGAGCTGCTCATAAGGATTCTTAAACCAGAAATAGGTGAATATATAATCAAGTCAAGTGATCATAAGCATTCCTAAACCAGAATTATAAGTATTTTGCTCATAAGGATTTTGTATGACCGTACAAAGTCATACAAGTTGGTACTGAATTGCTGCCACATTATCATACAGGTTGGCAGTCGTTATTTGCTCATCATAATTTTGTACCAAGTCGTTAAATGAGCAATTTTGTTCTTCAAGTTTTAAGACATCACTTGAAACCAAGTCATGACCAACATTTTTGCCTTTTCCTTTCGCTGGTCAGGGTCTTGAACGGCCAATACAAATGACACTTGATGAATGAGGAAACGGATTAATGGTTTTGCAGATAACCGAGTATGTCTTATTTTATATGTGCCCCGTATATGTAGTTATGCATGCTCGCTGCCTTTCCAATAAATTACTTTCTGCAAAATCATTAACTGTGTTTTGCTTATGATCCTGCTCAGATTTACTTTTAGAGGTTCCCCGAACTGTTCCCTTTGGTGTGTTCTGTGTGCGCTATATTCTGCTCAGATTAATATATAGCTGAAACAGGAATACTGCATTTTCAAAGGTCAAAATTTAATAGATAATATATTCTCTAGATTCCTAGCTTTTGGTTTTACCGGTCAGGTTGTCAAAACTACACCTTGGGGCACGCACGACTGGGCTTTGTCTTAGATTGGCACCATGTATTTGTGATGGTGAGGGCTCTTTTGCATCATTAATTAAGAACACAATATTTTTCAGAGATGTCCATCGGATCAGATATGTTTGTTTTAATAAATAGAGTATCTTTTTAATAGTTCTTATTTCTTAATTCATATCCAAATTAGCTCCATGCGATGTTCTCTATTACTCTCTCCATTCCAAATGAAATGTCGCTGTTTTAGTATATATTTGTCCTGAAACATCGACACTTAAAATTTTGGAACAGAGGGAATATTTCTTATGTTATTACCTTAGCTTTCTTGGTACTGGCTTGAGTCACAAATTTACATAAATATTATGTGCTCCACGAATGGACAGGTGAAACAAGAGGTTTCGACTAATGTTAGTTTGAAGCAAAAGCTTCCAATATTTTCATGTGGCCATTAATATTAGTTGCCTTATAGATGTTTAATTTCTTTGACCTGAGTTTGGTGAAATCACCATATACGTGTGTGATGCACTAGGTAAATGGAAGTTTTAGTTAGCGTAGAAAGCTATGACATATATGTTAATACCCGCCTATATGAGGTGCTTTGCCAACAATTTTTTTATTGACAAAGCAAGTTGATGTGCTGTTGTGCGTTTCTATTTGTCACAAAACAAATAAGACACATTATAGAGTTTTTACGATTTTTTTAAAGTATTTGGTTGGGAATTTTAGGAATCAGTACAGAGTTTTCACCAACTTTGTTAAGTTATTTGATTGGGATTTTTCGGAGCTACATGGTCAACTTATTTGTGATTATCCATGTTAGACTTACCTTAGGTTGACACAAGTCACCATTTTACATAACTCAATTTATTTGTTAAGTTGGCACAATGAGGGATGGCATCCAATCAAGAGCAAGTAAGAGAATGCAAATTATATGCGATTTTGTTCTCAGATTTCTTGCATACAAGTTTCCATGTGATGGGAGTAGCTTAAAGTTGTTTGTAGAGCTTCAACATAAGAGCATTCACTCATTTCCAGAAGAAGGGAGGACGCCAAGCCATTTGTCTCTGGATGATGTTACTCTATGTTGTATGCCTACATGGCCATTCTGAAATAAGTTGGTGTCACAGTATGAAGGACCTCAAGCTCTATATTGTTACTTTTTGTTAGTTCTTTGTAAACATGTATGAAACCCAATGAGGACCAACATCCTGTGATTGTCAAAAGATAGTCACGCCAATTTGGAGCTCAGTTAAGTCTTTTGGCGATGCTTTGTGAGTTTATGTAGATTCCTAGAATGGTAGTGGCAATCTGGAGATGATTTTTACCGTCTTGCCAACAACATACATTCGGTTCTAACTTTGGATCTCCAGTTCTATAACAAATAGCTCTAGAAAGCTCAAAGTCTGAAATTTTCTGCACCTCAAGTGCTGAACATGCATAGTTGACTATGTAACATTTGGATTTATAATTTTGCTTTTTTTGTGTGTTTGGGGTGTCTATGGAAAATAAGTCATCAATATGTCAAAGTCTTTCATATTAGACGTGAATGCTTTACCTGTGAATTAAAATGCCCCACGGTGGCAGAACGAAGTGCAGGCGGAGCCGGGCGAAGCGCGCTTTCCGTCTAGTTCAGTATAATGGTTGAATGATAAGATGCACATGGGTTGCCCACAACCAACAAGATCAAACAGAAAACACAGATCTATAATTCCAAGGCTTAGAACTTAATAGGTGTGATAATTGGAAATGCATACATATATGCGAAAGTTACACAGTGCAAACGCATTGACACAGTAAAAGTCCTTGGACATTCATGAACGAACCAACTTCACATTAGGACCTCACACCTTGTAGCACACCACCCATGTCGAGAAGTACAGAGGAGCAAGGGTTTCGCGTCAGGATGGATTCAATTAAGCTGTCTCCGTTTTCTCCAGCGCTGAAAACGAATGAGTGTCACTTCCAAATGAAATAGCAAAGAAAGCAAACTTAACTTACATAGATACATAACAGCATCCACTTACTGTTGTAGTTGAGCAACTTCTCGATGAGGTCAACATGGGTCATGAGCATACGCCGGCAACAGTAGCGAACCAAACCCAAGGCGTCCAGAGCATCCCTAGTAACATAAACCATCAGAAAGAAGATAAATAAAATCAGATTTTTGACATACCAAATTTAAACAGGATGTGCAACGCTACAATTATCAAGTACGCCATAAAGGACATTCTGTTCACTATTCTATTCTCTTAAGAAGTAGGCATAGGTATGATAAAGAGGCTCTTCTACGATTCTGAGAGCTGTTAAATAAGTGGCAGCTGCTGGTCAACTGCCAGTTTCTACGGTTTATCCATAGAGCTAAACATAGATACAAATGCCCAGGTGTTTCCAGTATTTCGGAAATCAAGCATCTCACCACGCTCAACAGTGGATTCCAATATATGGGTTAACCACATTACGTATGTAGTATATTCTACATCATGGAATTTTGTTTTGTCTTAATGGTGTTCGTTTACTAGAAAAGAAATATTATTCCATCTTATCATCGGTGTCAAACACTGCAGTGTACAGAGAGTTGCCTGATGTTACTTTTTTTTGCCAAGACTAGTATATTCTATGACTCTATGTTCCTCATTACTTCGGACACTGCAGCGTACGGAGAGTTGCTAACCTGATGTTGCTTTTTTTTGCCAACACTAGTATATTCTATGACTCTTTGTTCCTCATTACTTCAGGCACCAAGAAAATTTAGTACAAATTTAAGCACTGTACGGAAATACGATGCAACAAATCAACCCTCAACCATACTGAGCTGTTTTGTTTAAACAGTCACCTAACTCTAATTGCTCTGCATATCTCAGTCACAGTGATAGTTCACTGAAATGCCACAAGAAGAAATGCAAAGGTTCTTAAAGCGGGGAAAAGGCTGTGATACAGACACTAGTGCTAGATCAATACATCGCATCTTTCCACTATTCAAAATGGATCAGTTATGCTTCAGTGTTCATTGGTGTGCTTTAGTCAAAAGATGTACAGCATTGCTCTCAAACCCTACTGTTCACAAGATAAATTCTGAATATTCGATGGATTCATTTTTCTGGGTTGCAATCACAATGGTGTATCACAGTTGATGACACCTTGACATGTACCACGGATTTGTGCCTCCAATTTCTCCTCACAAAGAGGTGAAGAAGCAAAGATGTGCAGGAACTAGTGAACGTGTTTCCTTCCAACAGAAAAGACAGCCAAATGAAGGCTCCCTCAACTCCCAGAACACGATCAAAGGCAGAGCCCCACTACGATATGCACAATCAAACTATAAAACAGGAACCAGGATGAGGTGAAGAAGCAAACATGTGCAGGAACTAAGTGAACGTGTTTCCTTCTAACAGAGAAGACAGCCAAATGAAGGCTCCCTCAACTCCCAGAACACGATCAAAGGCAGAGCCCCACTACGATATGCACAATCAAACTATAAAATAGGAACCAGGATGCAAAAGGTGCATAAATTTTTACCCCTCGGTGTAATCGGCCTGGAGGAGATCGAGGTAGTGGTCCCACTTGTTCCCAATCACCTGCACAAGCAAAGAAAATTAGTTCAGCTGATCTCTTTATTTTTATTTGGTACTGTAGAGGTCAGGAGTTTTGCCAATGCATCTCTACTCCTATAAAAACCACAGTTGGTGATGATGGTGTGCCTGCCATCTTTCATCCACGACCGTTCGATTTATATCTAACGAACAGAACACACCCACCACCATTCTGTTACACATTTGCAGATAAGCCCTTGTGTTCCTATCTCTCCCCCACCTCATCCAACCACCTGAAAATGGGGAAAATGGGGAAAAGCCCGCCACCGTGAGCCCGTGAGAACCAGCAGGCCACCCGCCGGCAGCGTCGGGGAAGATATGGCGCGGTGGCCACCGCTGGTGTTGTCCTCCCCCGGAGGCTCTCGATGCCTCCCTCAGCTCCACCGCCCACCACAAGCTCCCACCTCGCCTCCCCTTCCCCATCTCCTCCATTGCCAACCTCGGCAAGCACGCCGCGGACGTTGTCCCTCCACCGGTGCCTCTCCCACCTCCTTATCTTCCAAAGCAGTGCCGCCGCCCGCCGCCCAGCACCACCACCACTTCCCCCTCCTCCTCGCCATCCCCTCCGCCCCTCCCCCGTCTCCTCCCATGCCTGGCTCACAGGCATGCCGGCGGCGCTGTCCCTCCGTCGGCACATCTCCTGACTCACCAAGCATCACCACCAGTCCGCGCCTAGGTCGAACTGTCTAGAAACCACGCTTGCAGCCCAATATTAATATAAGTGAGCAGGCAGATGAGACTCACGCTGCTCAAACTACATCCCAAGAAGCAACACGGTGGTCACTCTCTCATATCTTCAGATCGAACAGAGTGAGAGGAGGTGGATTTACTGCCCTTCCCCTTCTGATCTGCTTCTCCAAGGACAAAGGTATGTTGTGTTATGCAATACAAAAATTTACTAATGATTGCAATGCATTAGTATCTGCACATACTACAGTTAGAAGATGTTGCCACTTTTTTTGGTCAATTTGACATCAAAATGAGAAGTTGCAGGTCACTATATGGTTCTATAGCATGTTTTTTGTGCATACTGACCGTTGGGTAGTTCGAACTCCAAGCTGGTGTGTTTCCTATTAAAAATTTAAAAGATCTGCATCTTAGTTCTAGCCTTCTAGGTGGATCAGCTTGTTTTAGAGGAGTTGGGAAACTTCCCATGCTAGGTTTGTTGCATTTCTGTTTATATAAAATCACATGACTTAGGCATATGCACATAGATACTCAGTTCAGTTCGAACTACACTTGGATTTGGTTCTCACCAAGCAAATCACTGAAATTTTTGAAAAACGGTGATTGACAAATAACATGGCAAGTCCAAAGGATATTTGATAAGCTTTAGAACTTCCTGGAGAAACACTTTGGTTTAGGTGTAAAGCGGAAGCATTAAAAGGTCAGTACCAATTGGTGAAAATTTCATACTTGATCGGCGGAATTCATTGGTCCACTGTTGTATTCTATTATGTTTTGGTTTGTACATTTTGGCTGCCACACCTGTGCATATCATTTATTTTTGGCTGAATGTTAGACTGATTTTATGTGCTTCACGAGCTGCTTTGTAGCAAAGTTAAATACTCAGCTTTTTTTTTACAGTCAGAGAGATACTCTGTTTTTTAGATGGAAGATACTCACTTTGTGGCAGGGAGAGATATCGTGTGTTACTTCTGTCCTACTCTTGTACATCTAAGTTTAATAACAAGTGCAGTTCTGCTACTATTGGCTAATTGAAGTTCAGATTCATGTATCACTTTCTTTTCTTGATGTCATTTTACTGAAGTTCAGAGTTGTGTATCACTTTCTATTCTTGATGTAATTTAACTGAAGTTCAGAGTTCTGTATCTTTTCCGGTGTTGCCGGCAAAACGAATTTCAGAGTATTGTATCACATTTTTTTCTTGACGTAGAGATGCCAATGGTCGACGATGGCAAGGTGAGGATTTACGCAGAGTTGGGCATCCCCCGAACGAGCAGAACCTCTTGTCGTGAGGAGACATGCTTGAGGATGGCCAGCCCCTGTTCCAGAGATCTATGATGCAGGCACACTCCAGCTGCACCTCTGACCTCCTGGTGTTGGTCAGTGATATGGATGCCAAAAGTCACATGATTAATTCTTGATTACAGTTGATCGTCGATTTTTTTCCATGATGATATTATTCTAGGGGACGATCTGCATTATGAATAATTAAGTACGCAACTTGTGCAGTATACTGTCACTGTTAGTGCGTAGATAAGGGTGGCAATCTGATACACTGGGTCACCAGTACTTTCATTTTTATTTGTGAAAATTCTGGGTAGTTTCTCCTTCCTACTTATGCATGGCTGCTTCACTACAGTACCCTAATTATTTCTTGCTAATCGCTACCATGAATTTCTGCACAAAAAGTTGAATAGTCTGATGTCGTTTGTTTGGCCACTTGGTTATATCGATGAAGGAGAAGGGCAGTTGTTGGTTAAAGAATTGAGTGAAGAAATGGGTGGTTTGTTTTGCACTTCTTGTTTCTTATGTTGGTTTGTAATTATATAATTCAACATAGTCAAGCGAAACAACTAGAAACGGTGACTTAGCACGTGAGATGACATTCGTGATACAACTACTGAAATTAAACTGGATTATTATCTCTATCTTGAGTAATTATTCTGCTTATTTTCTTGATCCCAGTGTTTGAAATGATTTGTCGGACAAGAAGCATCATAATTCCAATACAAATATATTGTTTAAGCTTCCAGTTATAACTCATTTGCATAATCATAATGGCTACGGCTAATTCTTTTTTGAGTAAACAAAGGCAATGTACAACAGCAAGCATAGACAAGGACGCCATTGACAATGGTTGGCGAGCATTTACCCGAAAAAGGGTGACATATACCAAAAAAATCATATCACGTAAAACAAAAAAACTCGGTTAAATCTATATTGTCCCTGGTAGAATTATTGATAAACATGATGAATAATGATAGTACCTTTCCTTTATTTAAGATCGTTGTAATGGTGAAAATAATTAATGACCGTGGCAGCATTCGACTAGTTACAGTAGTAAGAGAAGAACAAAGTACAGAGCTACTACATCTACACAAATTCAAATGGGAGTCGGTTAACCTCGCCGTGGAACAATCGATGTGCCACACTGCAATTAAACCCTACTAGTGTTAAATCATGACACGAACAACTAGCGTCCATGGATGATAAAAATTATTAGTAATTGCGAGAAAAAGATGAGGAAAATCTTAGAAATCAACCACCGCATAACCCTAAAAGCAGAGTCTAGCGACGATGGATACCCTAACAGGCGGCGTGCCCTGAGCCCCAGCACAAGTCCATAGAGGGTGGCCGACTGGATCAAGAACCGTAGAATAGAAAATCAACGAAAGCCCTAGCGAGGCGAAGTAGAATCGGCGACGCCTGAGACGCAGCGAACGAGAGGCAAACCCTAGAATAAAGAGCGGGAAGGAGGAGGAAGGCTAGCTGAGCGAGGTGTATGGTGGGGGTTTACCTTGCCGCAGGTGAAGCAGCGCACGGGGATGATCATCTTCGATGCTGCGACTTCGCCGCCGCCGCCGCTTGACAAGAAGGAAAGGGGAAGGGTTTTGGGGGCGGGGGCGAGGGCGAAGGTGAGTGAGAGGAGGAGGAAGGTTTTGAGGTGATGTTCAACGGACATTTGCAGCAATGTCCTTGTAATATTTCATATTCTGGCACAGGATCCTTTTACCTCTCTCAGTCGCTCTCATCTCTCTTTCCCCAAATCGCCTCTAGGGTTACACGAACCTCCCGCCGGCAACAGCTGGAGGACCGTCTTTTGCGGATCCTTCGGCGCGATGCCAACTGCTGCTGCCACCTTCTAAGATGCCTCAGCCGCAGGGCTTAGTACAACCCCCACCTTTGCCCGACGAGCACACGACCCCAACTCTGGTTCTTGACCAACCATTGGGAGGTGCACAGGTTCAACCGCCGGCACAGGTCGCGTTCTCGGTGGCTCCCTTCATGGATGGAGGTGGAATCTGCAGCAACATTGCGGCAACGTGCGATTCGTCTGGACGTGCCACGAACCTTGCTGGACCTCAACTTCACTTGGTGAGTTATTTTCCCATTTGGAGTTTAAATCTTGCTGGTACATGGTCTCTCTCTACGATTGATCTCAGTAGATAGTCGATTTAACTCATGTTAATTTGTTGTGCCAACGGACCATTTCTGAAGAAATGAACACCAAAATAATTTTGCTTTGCCTCTACTAATTAGATTGTGCCTCAGATTTTAGTTATGAGGTTTTCATGCATGAAACAACTAAAACTAATCAGACAATTGTTCTTGCTCTTTGTTTACAGTTGACATAACAATTTAGTAGCTACTGAATCTAGAGCATTTTCAGCTGCGAACACTTGGCGTTATTGAAGTGATATGTGCAGTTTGATATTGCTAGTAGCCTGCATGTTGCTCTGTTGAGAGTTCAACTAATTCATGCCTTGTGTTTTGTTATATTGAAGTAATTTGATGTAATTCTCAATTTTTGCATGATTCAGCCTATCATGGAGCCAATGGAGACCATTGCTCAGAGCATAGGGTCAACAACGGCTATGACGCTTGAAGATGATGCCAATAGTTTTTTCACGGTAGTTATTTAATTGCATTGCTAATTTTGGAACTTCGGCACATCATTTTCTGACTTGCATATTTTGCTAGGGTGCAACCGTGTCCAGCACACAATTGAAATGGTAGAGCCATAGAGATATTCTTGCTTGTACGCGTACTAGTACATTGTTCATAAACATCAAAGATAAGTTGTCTCATTTCTGTGCGTCAGATCATTTTGTGATGTTGGCACTAGCTGTATAATTTATTTGATGTCCTTATTCTTTGGCTAACATATTCCTTTTTTGCATCCTGGACTGCTGCCGTGTCAATACATGAAACATGTTTCATCCAGTATATTGCTCTGTTTGTATCCTATTTCTTTTTTTCTCAGGTATCCATTACTAGCAAATACCATGAAGTACCATAACAGTTAACCACGATATGTTTGCCATAAGTGTTCTATTTGTTCACTAAGATGTGCTAAACCTGATAGCTGTCGTAGGACCAATGAACTTGACAATACGTTTGCCATAAGTGTTCTGTTTGTTCAGCTGGCCATGTTGCCGGGAATGAGAGGAAGAGAAGGTTGGATACTGGGATTAAATTGTTACTACTTGATCCTCGCTGCTTGGATAATCCACATGCAGTACATGTTATCCCTTGTACCGAAAAGACTGAGTTGTCCCCTGAGAATAGGTTCCCTAATTGCCTAATAGATCATACTCTTATCATCATAACTAAATAGGTCTCTTGCGTAAGTAAATATAAATACTTGCTACATTTACTTTTATATCTCATTGACAGCCTTCAGTGCTTACCATATTTTTCATTGCACATTTAACTCGCCATTTAGAAAACTTATCCACTGAATTCGCATTTTTCTTTATACAGGAGGGGATGTGGTTGTTTTGTATGCTTCCATGTATGACGATGTCCACATGGTTGTCAACTTGTCTGGCCGATTTTATTTGGAGAAAGGCATCGAAGAACGCCTAGGGAAAATTTTTATTGACAGGATAAACAAGGAAGGTTACATTGATGCCACAGGCAAGCCAGGTAACGAATGTGTATGAGCACCTGTTTGAAGCTACTTTCTGAATCAATTCCATATGCTGTATATATATCATACTTGTCTGTCATGGTCTTATTGACTATATGTTGGTTCCAATGTAGGGAAGGTTTTATACAGGGTAACAAAAGACAGCTTGATGAAAAGATTGAATACTGACATGCGTGCTGCGAGCCTTTCCATCAGCAAAGAATGCAGGTCAGAAACTAATTTAGGCATCATTACCCTTATATCTGAGCTACCAACTGAAACAAGTGGCACCCCGTGGTAGCAACATGCATGCCGCATTTAGCTTCACGTAAGTTGTCGTTCCAGAAATATCTTTTGCATTTGGGCCAAGGTTTCGTACTGTGCCAGAAACCACCAGTTTCAAAGTTCCAGCTAATTTTACTGTCTTTGTTCAGCTTCTTAACAGTTCATGGTTCAGCTGATGAGCTCGTTCTGGTGGAAGATGCATACGAGTTTGCGAGAAAGTATCTAGTGCTACAGCTATATGGGTGCTACAAGTTACCAGGAAGATCTGGACCATCTATTGATGTTCAACAGACAGGATCAAAACTTAACGTCCAGACTTGCTCCGACCATGGCACATTTGCAAAAAAGACCCTATCTTGCTTCATATTGTGGCACAGAATCCATTCTATTTTCTCTCTCTCCGCGTTCTTCCCCCAAATCGCATCTAGGATTAGATCCTGTTCCAGCTAAATTAGTCGCCTTCAAGCGTGGAGCTGGACCAGCCACGCCGTCCTCTGGCACAGTTGCGTTCAATCTCCGCCTCTGCCGTACATCAAGCTCAACACATAATCCATGGTTCTATACTGCCCGTTGGGTGGTGTACATAAGAACAGATTGACCCGCTGGCACAGATCCCGTGTCTAGTGGCTCCCTTTGTGTCCGGAATTGGAATCTGCAGCAGCATCGCCGACATGTTATTCCTCGTAGAGCGCCATGATCCTTGGTCGTACTTGGCCTTGCTTGGTGAGAGTTTTTCCGATTTTCGCCTGGATTTTCTTTGTTTTCCACTGATTTCTTGGACTCCTAATGTAAGTAAAGATTCATTATGATTCAAATTTATTTATTGTGTCAATGGACCAGTGTAGAAGTATATTTAGGAATAGACCAATATAGAAGTAATGAACACCAAAATAATATTGCTTGCCTCTATTAATTTGGTCATTTCTGGCATTGGATTGGCCTGAATTGCGTGCCTGCTTGTCCAGAAGCCAATTTCTCTTCTTCCAGTTTCCTATTTAGGTAGCTTGCTTATACGGTTATACCCCATCTTTTAAAAATAACATATGTGAGTTACAACATTGTGGAATGTTTGAAATAATTACGGTGAAATCATGTACTTAATTAGTATGTGTCAGCAGCTTAGTTCCTCTCTGTTCCAACACAATAGTCCAGAATAATTTAGCATGCTCAAATTGGATAACAGGCACACGTACACAACTATTACATAGAGAAACATCGGAACACACAGTAGCAATTGTCTATTAGAGTATCTCCCTATTAGAGTATGAACTAAGTACTGCCAGCAGAAAACAAGTGCACTGGCCTATTAGAATATGTGGAACTTTTGGAAGATCGATTTTCATCTCTCCTGGACATACGATTCAGGGAAGGGAAAAAATGCTGGCTTTAAAAAATAAAGTGTACTGCCGTCTTTACTTACAATTTGCTTTCCTCTGTTCATAGTGCACGCGCACACGACATGTCCTCTGTGCTATGTGGTTAATTTTTGAAACCTGATTTATTGGCTAGATGCATTTTTCAAGTGACTGTGGACGAATTTCTGTACTACAACTTCCAATCCATGTATGAAAAGTGACTGGTGACGCTTAGTTTTCTTAAATACAGCCTGAGCCGGCCATAGGTAGATGATCTACATGCTTAGCACTTCTACGTTTCATCCCGTTTAGCTAGCTTGCTTGTACCTCTTATTTCAAACTAGCACGTGAGTTTCAACAGCGTGGAACGTTTGATATAATTACGGTGAAATCATGCAGTTAGTATGTGTTTGCATCTTAGTTCAAATATCATGCTCATACTCTATATTTTTGTATTGCAGCTTACATTTTCATGACTTTGTGTGTTGACCAATATTTGATTTAAGGATGGCAAGTGATTAAGTTCAAGTCATCGTAAATGGGGAAGGAGGTGTGATGAAGCTGGACTGGACCAACTCTTGCGACCCTGGCTAGCACAAATTGCTGCACCCGTGGAGATGTTCGGTGTTGGACCAACTTTTCGTGCCCGCGGGCAGTCGAGCTCCTGCATGGTAGTCGCAGGCCAAAGTCGCCCTTGGAAGAGCTTACGCCCGCTCCACAAGGGTATAAACACGATGCTGCCGGGGATCACTTTATCCAGTTGTACTAAAATAGTTTGTGTGTACCTCCTAATTATGTCAATTAGCATTTGTTCAGAGCTTTTGTACAACATGGAAATTGTGCAACTGGAGTTGTATCAACAGCCTAGTAGAAAAACATCTATGAAAGGGGCATATTGCGAAAGGCATGCTCAATTTGTGGAGCTCGGTGCAACAACAAAACACCCTGAAAAGAGTGATGTTGAGTCAAAGAATTTGAGAACAAGATCAACAGTTTTGTACTGAGGTTATACGTTGTAGATGAGGGGACGTTTTATGTTGTTCTGCACCAAGATTTTATAAAGAGAGATGGTTTGGAAGAAAGTATTTGATGGAAATTTCTGTTTTTTCATATGTACCTTTTGTAACTTGGATTAATGTCTTTGTAAGTGAAGTGAATAGTTGGTGGTTTTCAAGCTGTCAGCCCAAACTCTATTTTACAACTGTCATTTTCGTTAACTGCAAGATACCTTGTACATGTTACTGCTGGTCGATTTTTATACTTTACACACTAACCTAAGATTAAAAACATCAGTTTTATGCCACAATGCAAGTTTTGAAGTGCACAGCGTTTAAGGTTTTCAGGTTACAAACCTCATGCATCGTTTGAAAACCTGAAACTAGCTCATGTACTTTTGTAGCACTTAAAATTAGGCCACCAAGGGACTTCATGATACACAATCATGTCTGTACATTTTTAAGAAACAACATAAGGCCCACTTTCTTGTTGTGATTCAACAACTGAAAGCATAATTCAGCTAATCATGACCGGTAGTAGTTCACATATATATTGCCTGGCTAGAACATAGTAACATCTGGGAATGTAACAGATTATTGGCTCACAAACACTAGAACATAAATAGAATGAAATGTATCTGCATCAATAACTGGGTCGCTAGTAAACAAATTTGAGAGCTTCCTCCATGCAGGCCATCTATGCCTCTAGATGAGACAAACAAAGCTGCAGGCAAAAATACTTGATTGTAAGTACATTCGACTTTTTATGGAGCAAAATTCACAATTAACGATGGCAAAAAATTCCATGTTGTGCTACACAAAACAAACCTTGTGCGATTGTTACCATCTAGTCCTGTTTGGCCTTCCTGCTGCTTTGCATCCTAGAACATGTACAACATCAGTTTAATTACAAGAAAAAAAAATAGTTAATATAAAATGATGTCCTCAATACCTCTTTTTCTTTTTGCCGGTGGCTGCCTCCGAAGCCTTCCTAAACCGGTGTCCATTACCCTTTGTGTGTGCTATGTCAGGTGCATGGATACTAATCTCTGTTGGGAATGTCGATCCAACAAATGACTCGAATTCTTGAACCTTACTGTGCTCGCTTGTAGTTCCCATATTCAGGACATGGTCAACCACCTCAGAAATAGCCTTATGAAAATACGTCATCTTCTCCTCACACTGTTTAGCAGCAACCATGCCCGTGTTGAACTTCGAGCATGTATCAGAGTGCAACAACTTGATGGATGATGGAAGAGATGTACATGACCCTTGTAAGACATTGCCATTACCATCGTATACTACCTTCTGCGTAGCTGTTTTTGTCCACCTATCAAGAACATAATGACTCGGAATTTGTAAATTCAGTTAAACTAATTAACAACAGAAATAATAAACACAACTATACAAAACAAACAATCTATATCACGTACCTGTGACCAACAATAGCCATGACATCATACTTGTCCTGATTAAGATACGAGACAACAGAATGCAAGTCGTGAGCCTCTTTCCTGTAGTTGCCATACTGGAATTCACCTTCACTTTCTCTGAAAACATATGATCATAGGCATAGTCAGAATGAGGTTATGAACCATACACGTTTATTTCAGTTACATGGTTAAAACGATGCACCAAGAAACAGATATTCAAAATTCTTGTATTAATTTATTTGTCCATGAGAAAGTTGTAAGTCTAACAATTAAGTGACATCTGAAGCTCAAAGCAATAACATACATGAATATCAACTAGTGTAGTGGTAAGACTACCCTTAGACAAGATAACTCAATGGAGCAACTTACCCATTTCCACTGAAATCAAAGCGAAAGATACTGATTCCTTGTTTTGTTATTGCATCTGCTAGATCGACAATGACTCCACTCTTCTGAAAACAAGCATTAAACTTCATTATACAGGTTATAGAAATTACTAACAAGACAATTCACTTCGCTGCATCTAACATCGCAGCATGAAACTTATAGACCTTTATCTTTTAAAAAAGGATAAGCTAAATTTCTTCTGGTGACGGCATATTTATATACCTTGGAGGCCGTAAAGCCATGACACGGGACTACAACCTTGTTCGAACTCGCGGGATGCAGTAGCCCCACAAGTTTCTCTCCATGCTCGTTTGGTATAACAATCCTGTGTTCTTTAGCAGGGGCAAATAGCTCCTATGCGACGTCTTTCCCTGCAAATGGATGGACAGCGACGTCATTGGCAAGAATTGCTCTTGTGTGACTCTTGTATCTGCGAAAATAGCCCAGGCCCAACACGGCCCTTAAACGCCACTGCTCATTAACTGTTAGGATTATCCGAGCAACGTTGGGCCCACCTCATATCCACCTCAGCGCGCGGGAGCCACCACTTATCCACATCACCGCGTGGGACCCACATCACCGCAGCTAGAACAGACCCGCCCCCGTGCCCGCCCGCCCGCTGCCGCCGCTTGCTTCTCCTTTCCCCAATCTTTCTCTTCTCCGGCAACCTAGCGCAGATGTCTACCTCCTCCGCCCTGCAATCAAAATGGCCACGGTATGGTGCACTGTCGCTCACAAGGTGCCCTGACTGCCCACGCCTAGAGCCTCTTAAGCGGTGGGTCAGTACGACCGATGAGAATGGCAATCTTGGGCGCGAGTTTGTGAGATGCTTGAGCAAGAAACTAGTAGGAAGGGATGGCAAGGTTAGATCTCAGTTCTGTTTGCTCTGAATTCTCCAAATTTCGTTTTTTGTCGTCGAATTTACGATCTAGGGTTCATGTTGTTTGTTTTCAGATCCACTCGAAATGTAACCATTTCGAATGGATGGATGTGTATATTGAGAGGCTTCAGTTTGAGGGCTACATTGATTTGAGCGGAGCCGCAACCTGGGAGCTCAATTTGGGGTTGCCTCCCATTGCTGTGGAGACTATGGGGAGCTCGGACAGAGGGGCTGACAGAGTCGTGCCGACGAGGAATGCGCGCAATGCTGAACTGATCGCGAAGTCCGAACTGAACATGGAACTGAAGAAGATCAAGAAACATCTAAAGCAGATGATCGATTTGCAGAAGCAAGCAAATATCATGGCAGGGGGATTTTTTTGGTTGTATCATTGCTCTGTTTTTCTTTTACTTGTTTAGAATGGGCAGTTAGGCCTGTCAGGGCAGAGGACGGTGTCGAAGCAGCAATTTGGAAAGTGTTTGTTCTTCAGTTAACAGAGTGCAGACCAAAGTTCAGTTTGGAGTAAAAACAAACATATACTTCTTTATTTGTTTTACTTTGGAGTAAAAACAAACAGAGTGCAGCAATTTGGAAAGTTGTTCAGTTCTTCATACAGTGTTTTCATGGGACAATGTAAATAAAATGCTGCAAAATGCAAAGAGCTAGAAAATGCAAATTTACTTCTTTTAACCTTTAAAAAAACTTGGTCATTTGAATTCAAATTTGAATCAAAATTCAAACTTTACATGGTATTTCTGTTAGGCTTGGATGTTCAATGATTTCAAACTATTATGCACTTGTTTGATCTAACTAGGTCATCAATCCGAGGCCTTTTGCTAAGTCCTGAAAAATGTGTTTCAAATGAGCTCCAAAGGTAGGGTAAACGGCCTCATTTCTAAGCAACAATTTGTTTCACCTTGTCTAAATCAGCCAAATAAATTTCCTAGACATATATTCTATCTATATAGTTTCATTCCGACAAATAAAACTTTACATTCAAACATGAATTCAAAATTGAACCAAAATTCAAATTTGAACCAACATTCAAACTTTACATGGTATTTTTGCTAGGCTTGGATGATTTCAAACTATTATGCACTTGTTTCATCTAAATTGGTCATCAAACCGAGCCCTTTTGCTAAGTCATGAAAAAATTGTGTTTCAAATGAGCTCCAAAGGTAAGGGTAAACGGCCCCATTTCTAAGCAACAATTTTTTTCACCTTGTCTAAATCAGCCAAATAAATTTCCTAGACTTGTGTTATATCTATATAGTGTCATTCTGAAGTCACACTAATTACTGAATTAATCTTCATATTATTTATTTTCTTTTGAATAATAATGGTTTAATTGCAAATCATAAATAAATCAAGTTTAAAACATGAAAAATGGAAAACTAAGCTCAGATCTATCTTAGTCACTCCAAAATGAAGCTTTGGTGAGGTTTTGACAATTTTAATTTTCAAAAACTTTAAACCCACTTCCTCTCTCCCTTGAAATCCATACTACTATGTTCGACATATCACATTTGAGTGAAGACATTTTCGTGTAAATGTATGTAAACCAAATTTATATTTTTTTTTCTAGTTACTATATGATATAACAAGACAATGTGCGCAAGTTCCATATTTTTTTGAATTAGTTATGCTAAACCCTAGTCACTGAAACCCTACTTCTCTCCCTTGAAATCCATACTACTCTATTCGAGATATCACATTTGAGTGAACATATTTTCGTGCAAATGTATTTAAACCATATCTATTTTTTCTCTCGTTACTATATGACATAAGAAGACTATGTGCGAAGGTTTCCTATGTTTTTGATTTTTTTTTGAATTAGTTATGCTCATTTGAAAGTGTTCGACGTCTCACTTGATTTAAGCCTTTTTCGTAAAAATGTATGTAAACCATATTTATATTTTTTTCTAGTTACTATACGATATAACAAGACTATGTGCGCAAGTTCCATATTTTTTGATTTTTTTTGAATTAGCTATGCTAAACTCTAATTTGGTCAACCCACACAAAACCCCGTTGACCCAGCCGAAACCCCGCGTAACCCTGGCCATTGGATAAACCCTAGAGCCCTACTTTGGCCGTCCGATCAGGCCTTCTAGAAGGAAACCCCCAGACAATCCGCGACACTCTCGTTCTGCGCTCTGATTGGCTGGAGTGTTTTTTTCGGCTGCAATGTTTTATTTATTTCACGGTGGGCCTCTTATCTTTGGGCCTTGCCTTATCTCATGCCACGGCCCACCTCCCTTTCCCTTTCTCATGCCACGGCCCAGCTCATTTTTTTTCTGACCGCCTCCCGTTCCCCTTATCCACGGAAATGTGTCGCACCCTAGCTATTCCCCACTCGCTTCAGATCTACGCCACACGCCGGCGACCAAAAGCACGGCAAACCAGCCCCGCCGCCTACAGATCTAGCCCCGCCGTACGACGATGATGAGGCGTGGGGGTTCAAGCTCTCGCGGTGGCCATTCCGGTGGTGCGTCGGAGCGGAAGGAGCGGAAGCAGCCGGCGCCCGCGTCTGACCCCAGTCGGAAGGCGCGGGTTGCTTCCGACGGCGGTCGGAAGCGCGGCGCGCGCAAGTGGACGAACTACGGCCTCGCGCCGCCGCCTGCGTTCGCCCGGCGCGAGGTGGAGTACGACCGCCGCATGGAGATGGCGGCGGCGGCGGCCGGCAGCCGCTACGAGCATGGAAGCTCCTCCTGAAAGAGCATATTTTGCTCTTGCTCATGTTTTGGTGATGTTGACAATACAACATGTGCCCCTAACTTGTTGTTTAAGTGTGAACAGGTTTTTACAAATATCTTCGTTGAATTCACAACGAGAAAAGGAAGAGAAGAAGTTGTTTCTGTCAGGAGCGGTAGTACCGCCCCTCCGGGTGGTTGTACCGCTGGCCTCCTACAGCCAGAGACTAGGCAGCAGTACCGTGCCTCAGTACCGCCCAAACGGGCATCGGGAGCCCATTCACGGCACTGCCAGCGGTACTACGGGCGGTAGTACCGCTGGCGCAGGAGGCGAAGGCGTGGTCAGCGCCGATGGTTGACCGAGGCGGCGGCAGTACCGCTCTCGGTACCACCCAAAGGGGGTTCGTGCGAGCATTCGCGGCACTACCGGCGGTAGTACCGCCGGCGTGGGAGCGAGGGTGGTCAACGCCCTGCTTTGACTCGCTGGAGGACCGTTGACCGCGGCGCAGAAGGCGCCAGCGGTAGTACCGCCCGGTGCAGCGGTACTACCGCTGGCTCGGGCTGGAGAGCTCCAACGGCCAAATTTTTTGGAGGGGTATTTAGTGCCCTCCACCTACCTCCAGCCAAGTAGCTCGCCCAAAAACTTGAAGACCACCATTGTTGCAAGCTCAAAACTTCTAGATCTCTCAATCCCTCCACCCAAACTCGTTGATCTTTGGAGGATTGAAGGAGAAGGCCCGGATCTACATCTTCACCAAAGCGTTCATTTCCTCCTCATTCACTTGAGGGATTTGAGCCTAGGGTTTCCACTAGGAAAACCTAGGCATCTTCTTGTACTTACTTGCTTGTTGCTTTTGTGTAGCAGGTATTGTGGTGCTTGGGAGCCCCCAATCCTTTTGTGGGTTGAGCCTCAAGTTTGTTGTAAAGGCTCCGGATTCCGCCTTGAAGGATTCCGATAGTGGAAGGTGAACCGAGCTTTTGGGCAAGGTTCATTGGAGAATAGGGTGAGGCCATTTGTGGCGTTTGAGTTTGAAACTCACACCCCTCCAACGAGACATACTCACCTAAAAGGGAGGAACTCAGGAATACATCCTTGTCTCCGCGTGCTTCCTGTTTGGTTACTCCTTACTCGCTAGCTCTTACTTGTATCGTTGCTTAGTCTAGGGTTAACTTGTCATATAGGTAAATTCACCGTAGTTGCATATCTAGAGAATTTACCTTTGTGTCAAGCCTAAATTCGAAAAAGAGCTAAAAATTGAGTAGCACCTATTCACCCCCCATCTAGGTGGCCATACCGATCCTTTCACCTCCGGCGCGGGGAGCTCCTCCATCGCACGGGCACCGCTGCCGCCGCCGAAGAGGGAGGAGGAGGAGCAGCAGGACCACGCACCGCGCGTCGGGCGCGCCGGCCTCCTTCCCGGAGACTACGTCGACGACGACCTCGCCTGGATCACCGCCGAGGTGATAGAGCGCAGCAAGGAGCAGCAGCAGCTCGACGCGCGCCGTGAGATGGAAGAGGAGCTCGATGAACTCCGCCTCCAGCAAGCTCTCGAAGCATCCCGCAACCCCGTCTTCGACATCGGCTCAGACTCCGACTCCGACTGAGCGGCGCACCCCTGGGGCTCCGGTGTGAGCCCAATTTTGGGTCTTAGGTTAGGGTTAGAGCAGCGACGGAAGCCCCATTAGCTATGTGCCGTGTGGCTTTTGATCCGATGATCGCCACGAACTTATGTATGCCCGCCATGGAATTAGCTATGCATGTTAGAACTGAATTAGCTATGTAATATGTTCAGTTCAATTTCAGTTGAATTTAGTGTTATCCGCTTCATGCTTCAGTTGAGAAATGGTGCAAAATGCAGCTTCAGTTCAGAAAGCTCGTCGGCGTTGCAGCGCTTCGTCGCCGGAGAATAAGAAGAAAGGAAACAGAGGATGCAGGGGAGGAGGATGCAACGGTCGCGGGGATGGCTCGGGGCGGGAAGTAGTGGGTCCCACACGGTGAGGTGGATTAGTTGTGGGTCCCGTGCTCAGAGGACATCCTGTGCTGATGTGGATAAGTTGTGGGTCCCACTAGGCTTGCATAATCCTAACAGTTTGCGTTTAAGGTCCATGTCGCACGAGAGCAATTTGCGATCACAGAAGCGTCGCACGAGAGCAATTCGTACCAACGACGTCGCTCTCCATCCAATTGCGAGGAAATGTGTCGCATAGGAGCTATTTTCCCCTTTAGCAGCTGTTTCAGAACGACATACTGTCAACAATTTGGTAAAATAATTCAGCAATGTCGCCATCTGAGCATATCTTCACAGTAGCACAGCAAACCCTCTCATCTAAGAATGTGTTGTGCAGATTGAGCTTGCCTTAGAATGATCTGCGTGAGGGCTCCTTACGAGATCAAATTTGGTGTACGGTCTAGTTGTCAACCCCTAATTCACGCACCCAAGAGAAGGTACAGCAAGGTGGGATAGGACAAACGGACTTACGGGGGGCGGAAGCAGCCTGGGAGGAAGCGGACAGCGGCTGCGCCATGGGTGACGGATGGCGGCGGCGGGCTCGTGCGGCAGTGGGCATGCCGGGAACCCTAGGCCGCTTGCGTCGCCGGCTGCAGCAGGAGCGAGGAGGAGAAGGATTTGATGGGCAGGTGGAGGAATCGGAGGAGGCCGGCACGCGAGCCGTTGGATTGGATTTGAGCGATAGAGATAGGTACACGTGACAAGTTTATAGGTGCCTCGTCCTCCTCTACAGAATTGAAAGCACCTTTGCGGGGAGAGAGAAATTAGTCCACTTTTCAATTTTCTTTTTTTGCAGCTAACAAAATCATAAGTTACAAGCCACGTAAATATCGACTTCACTGAACTAGAGAGATAGGAGACTCCTAACTTTTACAAAAAAAAACATAGTCAAGAAGGGAAGTTACAATCCAGACCGAAAAACCCCTAAGCATGATGCTAACGCCCGTCTCTCGCCTCCGGCACCACCGTAGCGAACACCCAAAAACAAGTGGAAACATCACCTCTTTCTCCGAGTTCGACGTGGCTCCATTGTTGAGATGCCCCCAAAGTAGCTTTGACAACCAATTCATTGTTGTCGAAAGAATCTGACCAAGGAGCACCTCGGACACGTCATTAAATTCCAGATATTTTAACCCAATATGGATGACAGTGTAGTACGCGGATATCCTCTATCCTCATAGGGTTTATATTATTCATAGGAGACTTTGTATTTTGCCTTTTTCGGTGTGTGTTTTTGGTGATTGTATGCATTCAAGATATGCATAGGCTAGATGTGAACTTTTTATGCGTGTACGATGTTTTGAATTTATTTAAATGTTCTTTTATCGCAAAAAACAACTATTATGAGCGTTCTACCATGGATTTTTAGATACTACTACCAAAAGAAAAACCAAAATGGTGATAAACCTATATAGGATTGTTTGAAGCCGTGGTTTATGGTTTTACGTAATTAACTCAGAATGGAGAAAGAGGCAATTAACCGGTGGCATTTTCAATTAGAGGAGGAAAGCAATGTCATGGAGACATGGACCTAGTTTGAGCTGACACCACTGACATTATTATAAACTTCTCCATTTATTTATATCGGAATAACTTGTCTTTTTATTAAGATTGATCTGAACTTGGCTGAAAAGCTAGAATATCTTGCATGCATGGGCAACCGTGAAAACAATATTATCATCTCCTTGTCTGACTTTTCATTTGTAAACCTGTATATTTGTTCTCAACGGAATCTATATGATACATTTTTGCCGTAAAGTATGCGGCAAGAACTTTGACACTGTAATGCGTCTATTTTAAAAAAAAATTGCCGGTAACGTCAACGATCAGTGACATTGATCCAGCATATAGGAAAATAATTACTTTGCAAAAAAATGTAGTATATTTAGTCAGAAAGCATCACACAGAGTTTGACATTCGAAAGTTCACGGAAATTTCATCAATTTTTTCCACCCTTTATAAAATGGATGTATGCTTCTTCTTAGCTCTCTTTCAATTCATGAATATGTACGTGTATCATAAGAATTATAATAAAGAATATAAGATGAAATTTATAATGTAGAACGATACTTTGTCGTCATCGTTATCTTTTCAGAAACTGTGTCAACCTAGCTGCCAAGATGGCATGCAAATCTGTCAAGAGGGTAGGTATACTGTATACATCACAGTATTTCTTCTAGTTCTACACTAATACCAGAAATCTCTGCATAATTTACAAAGTAGATGTTCACACAATATAGTACAAGAGATTCTCTCCGCTCAATTTGACTTTCTGCAAAACAAACATTCTCTTCAGGGGCAAGTAGGTACCAGTGCTGCTGTCCGTGACCTCCTCTCTATAACATTGTAAAGAGACACTGGATTAGATAAATTATCATCCATTCCTATGTCAAAAATATTCTAGGTGAATTCTCCAAGCGCGTCGTAGATGCTCTCAGACAAGAAGTTGCACATGCTAGCGTGCACTCCACTGAAGACTGAACTATAGTAACTTGCACGCGGAGAACGTAGTTTTAGAGTTCAGGCTCTACGGAGCCTGTTTTTCGAAAAATTAAACAACGACATTTGTAAGGTTTGAAAAATTCAGAAAAACATCCTAAATGTAGATAATGATGAACTCTACTAGGGTAGAAAAATACAAAATAATTTATATTTTAGTATGAGCAAAAATGACAAAAGTGTTGAACTGATTGCGGTAAACGGCGCACACTTTTAAAATTTGATTTTTTGTCAGATTTGTCAATGTTTAAATAGTCTAGAGTATAATTTTTTTGTACTAGTCCTTTATACACCTGAAGAGTTTTGTCGAAATGATACACACAATATTTTTTATTATATTATTCAGCAAAACATGACAAAATGAATACATGGATCCACTCAAAGCCACATTCTTTGTGACAAAAGTCGCTACACCTACAATTTTGACGATGCAGATGGTCATAATTGGAGTTGTGTGCCCTGACCTCACATCTACACATATAATCTACATTCGGAGGTCTCACCAAGCTGCCCAATGACGACCCAAGAGTACAAAGCGGTACAACAGATCACACTCAGCGCTACGCGCAGACTCCAGAAGTCGCCACCGCCATCTTCAATCGACCCATTTTCTGGAAGGATCAACACACTGACCTTGCCAGTCCTGTCGTCGACGTCGCCATGACGCCAAACAACACCACTGTCTTGCGCACATCCATCGTCACGGGTCCGCCACCGAGACCATGTTGCACCATGCCGCCGAGACTCGTCATGTTCGACAAATTCTACATTTTGTATTTTTTTTTTGGAATTTTGTGAAACTTTGAAACGAAAAGATTTTGATTTTTTTTAAATGGGCCTCCATGGAGCCCGAGCTCTCCCTTTGCACTTTTCGCTTGCATTAGAATATCAATATTTTCTCTCTGTTTTCACCTTGTAAATTTCATCGTTGTCGGTTTATGTTCATACAAGTTAGTTTTCTTATTCCTAAGTTACTTTTTTTCATACATCAATTTTCTCATGTGGCAATTTTGACCAACGATGACGTAAGCACTATAAGAGATGTCCTATGACAGAGAGATAGGGAAGACCGCAAGAGGGATTAAAAAAATTCAAGGATGTCGTTGGTCTTGGGGTTTTCCCGTCTGTCTTTGATACGGCGACTCCTAGACCCGTTCCTTCCCTGCCACACGACATCGATCTCATAGAGACGGTTCTCTGGTGTGAGACGACCCTGACTGAAGAAGCTTATAAATGCGTCCGAAACCACGGCGCTAGAGCTCACAGCCACAGCAGAGTGCAGACACATCGATCGAAAGCTTGGTAGAAGTGATCGATCTCAGTGAGCGAGAGAGATGACGAAGCACCCTCCTTCTTTCTTCTCCTCCTTCCTTCTCGCATTGGTTGCGCTGGTTTCGTACCAGGTGTCCACCGCACAGAACACATCTTCACTCGTCCGCGTCGGCGTCATCCTCGACTTGACGTCGCCGGTTGGGCACACGCGACGGACCGGCATTCAGATTGCGGTGGAGGACTACTACACGGCGCACCCGAGCTCAGCAACGAGGGTGGAGCTCCATTTCAGGGACTCTGCAGGGGACGTTCTTCGCGCCGCTTCTGCTGGTATGCTCAATCGCGCGCCCTCTTCACCGTCAACTACTTCAGATGTTTCGTAGTCCTTATAAACAGAATCTGACAAATTCAGACGTTTCGTTGATGCATGCGAGAGGAACAAGCGATGCGAGTGGATGGTGGTAAATGGGCTTGTTGGGCTGCGAGAAATAGATGGGCTGCGAGAAATAGATGGGACTCTGAAGTTTTGACCACACAATTTCGTATTTTTCATTACGTATACACCTACAACTGGTCTGAATACTACTAGGTAAAAAAAAATCTGCGTATTTGGAGGGGGTGCCCCATGGCACCCCCACTGGATCCGCCCCTGCAGCGGTGGACCTGATCAAGAACGCACAGGTCCAGGCCATCATCGGTCCTCCGACCTCTGCCGAGGCCGAGTTCGTGGCTCGCATCGGCGACCGCGCCCACGTCCCCGTCGTCTCCTACTCTGCCACCTCCCCGGAGATTTCCGCGGTGCAGACGCCCTTCTTCGTGCGCACCGCCGCCAACGACTCCTTCCAGACGGCGCCCGTCGCAGCCGTGCTCGGCGCCTTCAAGTGGCGGGCGGCGGCCGTCCTCTACGAGGACTCGCCCTACGGAACCGGCATCCTTCCGGCGCTCGCCGACGCGCTCCAGGGCGTGGGTACCAAGATCATGGACCGCGCGTCCGTGCCGAGCGACGCGGACGACGCGCGCATCGACGCGGTGCTGTACCAGTTGATGGCGATGCCGACCCGCGTGTTCGTCGTGCACATGCTGTATCCTCTCGCCGCGCGGCTCTTCCGCCGCGCGAAGAAGGCCGGCATGATGTCCGAGGAGTACGTCTGGGTCGCCACGGACGGCGTCGGCGGCTTCATGGACAGGCTCAGCCCAGAGGACATCGACGCGATGCAAGGCGTTGTCAGCCTTCAGCCTTACGTGGAAGTGACGGATGCCGTCAAGAACTTCTCGGCGCGGTTAAGGGCGAGGTCACGCCTGGAGAACCCGAGCGATGCGGACGTCGTTGACTCAACTTGATGAGGCTCTGGTCATACGACACGGCATGGGCAATCGCCTCGGCTGTGAAGGCTGTCCCCGGCCCGGCGTTCCAGACACCTCAGCAGAGCACCGCACTGACAGACTTGGACCGGCTCGGCGTGTCAGCCACTGGAGCAACGCTCCTCACGGCGGTGCTCGCCACGACGTTCGACGGGATATCCGGCAAGTTCGAGCTGGTAGACGGGCAACTGCAGCTGCAGGCGTACGAGGTGGTGAACATCATCGGTAAAGGAGCCAGAGTGGTTGGGTTCTGGACGCCAGGGTCCGGGATCTCGCAAGATCTGAACCCTGACAGCGCCAAGGTGCTAAAACAGATCCTTTGGCCAGGCGAACCCCAGTCGACTCCGAAAGGCTGGACCGTGTCACCAAACGGGAGGGTTCTTAGAGTTGCCGTCCCGGTGAAGAACGGGTTCAAGCAGTTCGTGGATGTCTCCGTGAACTCGACAACCGGAGAGACAAAGATCACAGGCTACTGCATCGACGTGTTCGACGAGGTCATGAAGAATTTGCCCTATCCGGTGAGCTACCGGTACGTGCCACAGAATGCTAGCTCGGACTCTTATGACAAGCTTGTGGACATGGTGCGCGATCAGGTCAGTAATTACCATAATTCCAGAACTACACCGGTTTTGGAAAATCGATGCGTAATTAGCTAGTGATGGTTACACTTGCAGGAAGTTGACATGATCGTCGGCGACGTGACGATCAGGGCGAGCAGGATGGCTGTGGCGGACTTCACCATGCCCTTCACAGAGTCGGGGTGGTCGATGGTCGTGCCAGTGAAGAAGGGCCCGGGCTCCACCCATGTGGATCTTCGTGCGTCCACTGAGCACAGGCCTCTGGCTGGGCAGCCTGGCCTTTTTCTGCTTCACTGGATTTGTGGTGTGGGTCATCGAGCACCGTATCAACCCTGAGTTTCGTGGCACGCCTTGGCAGCAGTTCGGCCTCATCTTCTACTTCGCCTTCTCAACCCTCAGCTTCTCGCACAGTAGGAATCCTTGTTAATTTAGTACTAAGTTTTGTGGACATGATGGCGTAATTAATTACTTAAGAGAGCTCTTGTTAATTTTCAGAGGAGAAGCTGGAGAGCAATCTGTCGAGGTTCATTGTGATCATGTGGGTCTTCGTTGTCTTGATCCTGACGTCCAGCTACACGGCGAGCCTCGCGTCAATGCTGACCGTCCAGAAGCTCCTGCCGACGCAGACCGACGTGAGGGAACTCCAAAGAGGCAGTCACTACATGGGGTACCAGGAGGGCAGCTTCATCAAATCCTCCCTCGAAAAAATGGGGTTTGACGAGCAAAGGATGAGGAAATACAACTCGTCCGAAGAATACGCCGACGCGCTGTCTAGAGGGTCGGCGAAGGGCGGGGTCTCCGCTGTGTTCGACGAGATCCCCTACCTGAAACTCTTCTTGTCTCAGTACTGCGATGACTACATGATGGTCGGCCCCGTCTACAAGACTGACGGCTTCGGATTTGTAAGTTCAATGCCACTGCCTACGTACGTACATGCGATGGTGATCATCGGCATATTTCGTAGAGGCTATAGCTTAATGTGTGTTAAATTGTTGATTTTCAGGTGTTCCCGAGAGATTCACCAATGACGGGGGATGTATCGCGGGGTATACTGACACTAGCGGAAGGGGAGGAGATGTTCAAGATCGAAAAGGCGTGGTTCGGCGAGCCAGGTGCATGCCTGCGCCGAAGCAGCGCGGACATCGGCCAATCGACCAACCTCAAATTTAAGAGCTTCGGCGGACTGTTCATTTTGACAGGTGTGGCCTCCGGCCTCATGCTCCTCGTGTACCTCGCCACCTTCGCGTATCGCGAGCGCCGCGAGCTTCGGGCAGCGGAGGTCACCGCCGACTCCGGGAGCTTGCCGCTGTGGAAGCTGCGTGCATGGCTGCAGCACTACGACACGAAGGACCTCCGGTCCCCCACCTTCAAGATGTACAACGAGGAATCCATGAGGAACGGCTGCGAGTGCGCGAAACGGACGCCAGGATGGGCTGGAGAGAGCTTGAGGAGCGGCGGGACGAGTCCGTTCAGCGTGCATATCAGCTCAACGGAGATGAACGCCGCTTCTTCGCCAGAGGACACGCCGGCGTCAGAACTGGGCAACTCAGTCGATCAGGGCGTCCGAGGCGCAGCTACCTCTGCGGATATGGCAACGTCAACGGCATCTCAAGAACCCTAGATTACCAATTTCCGCCTTCCGTGGAGCGACCATGACTAGCCATAACCGGATAATGATCATGCCATCTTTTTTTTTTTTTTTGTGCTTGTACAAATCTGAATTTTTGGATTTCTGATTGCTCTGTTCTTAGCTGCGACCGGAAAATAAATAATCTTCTCCGAACTAGGAAAACTCTACTTGTAATTTGGAACTAGTTGTTCGTGTAGGACTTAACAATTGCAAATTATAAGCATTGCGTATATGTAGATTGAGAAAAAGAAATATGGATTTGCTAATTCTCAGCCAGCTCAGAATTAGCTTAAGTCAGTGTCAATTCATAACGGTGAAATGTGGTGTGCGAACATTCGTGCGTGCTGAGTTTTTTTTTCTATTGTTAGTTTTTTTTTCTAGGGAAAGGGTGGCCTCTATTAGCCGAAATGGGCTGAATCTATTTGTGCTGCCTTTTTTTATGTCAGAGCTACCGTGGGATGTTGCCCACGAGGTGGAGGGCCTTTTTCCCATTGCTTGTTTTGTGTGCTGTGTATTTTTATAAAGCTTTTTTAACTCATTTTTGTCCATATTTTTATAATTCTAAACCCGAAAAAATATCAGTTGCAGCCCCAAAAATCTAATCTTACTTGTTTCTTGTAACTGGAAGATCTCAGTTTCAATCCCATTTGCAATTAAAAAAAAACTGAAACGCAACCCGACTTACAATTACAAAATTCCCAGTTGTAACTTCACTTACAGCTGAAAAAATCTTAGTTGTAACTGAAAAAAATCTCAGTTACAACCCCTTTCCGCAACCCTAGATGCAACCCTACCCACAACTAATAAAAAATCTCAATTGCAAACCCAACTAAAAATCGTAATTATCTATGTTCTCACTCTCACATGTTTTTTTAAAAAAATTATGTTTCATTTCATTCGAGCCTTTTGTTGGCCCGCCAAGAAAAGAAAAATGGCTACAATGAGACGGATCGGGCCCAACACATGCATGCAGCGTCCCAGTACGTTTTTCAGCAAACCATTAACCGATACATGGGGAGTAAAATTAACGTGGCTGACTCTAGCTGACTGAGAATTAGCTTAATTTCCTATCTTTTTTTTTAATAAAGGGGTTTATTGTTTAAAGAGTTTTAAGCATTACACTCGGCCTCTGCATATGCATGCACACAGCCGCAATCCAACAGAACAAAAATAATATCACTAGACGAATTACAATCATGAGTAACTAAAACGTCAATGCGTATGACGAACGCCAATGTCTATGGAGGACCAATCCGACGACCAAGCGACCATCCATGTCGGATAAAAATATCCCTCGCCACCTCTTCCAGTTGTGTACATGCCTCCGTAAAGAGGCCTCAATGCCCGCCCGTTGTAATATGGAGCACGAACGGAGAATACTTGTGCACCGGTAGAGTACCTGCAAACGACAAAAATCTTTATCATTGAAAACCTTGCCATTTCTACACAGCCAAAGCGATTATATAACGGCTATCGCTCCCACCCTAATGACAGTTCTAAACTTTTTATCAATCCCATGTAGCCAGTTGCCAAATACATTTGCAACAGACTTGGGCAGATATAGGTTAGAAGCTATCTGGATAGATGACCAAATAGAACGTTGAAAGTGCATGAGCCCTCATGTGTGGTTTTCGTAATTAATGACAATCTCTATGTACTAATGGTTGCATTGAGCTATCCTTGTAGGGCTTGTCCATTGGCAATACTTGAACACCATGTGTTGGTATCAAGATTGAAAGAAGAAGATAAAGTGATGACCAAAGTAATATTCAAGTCATCATATATATTAAGAGAACTAGATGAATGTCCGTGCGTTGCTACGGATCCCTCTTTATTCTTCTAGCCGCACATAGTTTGTGTGCAGGGTATGTGAATACAAACAGCTCTTTCATCAACATTTTAACTGCGAGACAATCTAGCCGAGGGACCAAGGTTTTCTTCGTTATGTGACAAGCTACACAAACATCTTCTCAAGTTGAATTGTCTGAGGCAATTTTTGACCAAACACTCTTGATCGGTTTAGAAAAAAGGTTGGTTTCCAAAAATGTTATTGCCACACTTTGCACAATTCTCAGCCTCACACATGAGAGTAATATAATAACTCAAGTCTTAATTATACTCCATCTCTATCAAAAGTGTATATAAAATCTCTATAAATATATTGCCATCACTCAAATAATTGGGTTGACTCTAATGAAGAAAAGGAAAAGAATTCACAAACATATTTCTGTTCTAGAGAACTACGAGTGAATGTTAGACCAAATTTGGACTACACCATGCGTACACATTGGAATGCCCCTCTTCTTGAGTTCCATATTAGGCAAACTCAATGCATACAAAAGAATACAAAGGAGATCCCTAACCTGCAATATCCAAGTATAATCAAAAGAACGTTGCAATCATGTAATACATAAAAACCAATACATAAATAACCATACATGATAAGCATGCAAACATAAGTCTAGCAATCGAGAATATATGACTTGTATAGGAATATTTTTAATTAAATAACAAAGTCAAAGATCCTCTAAGCATGGAAGTACAGAGAGCAGATTTAGGAAGATGTGACTATGCATTGCTTCTAGAGATTTATTCATAGGATGCATACTAAGTACACGAATGTGGTATATACTTGTCTGGGTGCTGATTGTGAAATGTGCATCTAAGAAATACAAGTTTGCCACATCCTCAGTCATAAACTGGAATGGAAATAAACATGTACTCGAACTATTTATGAAAAAATTACAAGAGCATTTCATCTCTGACCATATCTTTCTAGTCCATGAAGCATCTACAACCAAGGAAATATTTTTTACATGAGGTTCAACACCCAATCTAAGAGCACCTAGGTTCATTTTGGGAAAGTCATATCCTGAAGAACCACACCATAAGCACGGAAAATACATGCACTGAAGCTGCAAAGTAAGAATATGACTTGAGCGAACCTCACAAACACCAATTTCATTTTGTAATTTGCAAGTAATACCATGCAAGATATCTTGGGGAAAGTAGTCATTGCCCAACATCCTTTAAGAATACATTTGGATAAGCATAAAATCCACAGATAGACCTACAAGAATCTGCAACGAGAATCAACAAAGCCAACAGATTCTGTGAGGGAACCAAACACCCACACGCAGACACAATCTCCATTGTGCAACGACAAACAAAAATACATAACTGCATCTCTAGATAGACCAGATTTGAGGACACTGATTTTGGCCGAGCATGACAAGTTAAACGAGTAACTCATTAACTTGGCTCATTAAGCATGATCAGTAGTAGATCTCATATTAATACTTGGCTCGGCTTGTTAGTCGCCAGCAACCAGTTTCTCTTTTGGCTTGCAAGTTTCCAGTATTATTTTTAGGTCGCAAATTTCAGATAATCTAATATTATGAAAAGCAATATTTGAAAGGTAGATATGGAAATATAAAATAGTTTATTTTTTCATGAATTCCAAACTACTTTTATCATTGTAGAAATATTTTTATGCATGAGAAAATGCTTCTACTATTACAATTGTTGAATGCAATAGATTCTTTAATCTATTACATGTGTATAGCACTGTTGAACAAAAGGCAATAAAGCTTCAAAACCACATGTAGAATTTTTTTGGAATCTCACAAATCTCCACTATAGCTTATTCATTATATACAGCGAAATCAGCAGCGCACAGTGGTGCGCGATGCTAAATGAAGTCATATATACACCATCTTGATTTGAAAAGTACGTGCTGGAATTAAACTTCTGTCAAAAGAGATATTTGATAGTTCATAGTTTACCTATATGGAGTGGATGACTCGGCCAATTTATCATTTCATTGTTCATGAACATTATTCAAAAGAATGATTCATAATCTAACATACACTTACCAAAAAAATTAATTCATCTTCACCATCCGAATTGATCTTATCATGGTGTAGGAGGCCTATTGGTGGAGAGAGATTCAAGAAGCAACGACTTATGTCAATGAATAGGGTCACGTCCTAACAAAAGAAGTTGAGATATGTTGTAGTGGAGAAGATCGGTGAGTGTACCTTTGTCAAAGGCCGGTGGATTGGTGGCCTCTACGGATGGTGTCCGAGCAGGAGCATGTCGTTCCACTTCCACATGGTGTTTCCGACTACCTGTTTGTCCATGCCTTCGGTGGCAGTGATGTAGAACACAAAAGCATCATTAGTTCAGTACCATCTCCACCAATGCATCCTCTCAAGCCCAACAGCGGCAACAATACAATGTAGCGAGACACACAAGAACAACATCTCCCCTGCTCTCTCTCTCTCTAGAAACATCATATCAAAATGGGAAAGAACTAATTCAGCTCAAAATATTGTAGTGGATGAAAAACATCACATCAGGATGGATTAAATCGTGAACAACATATTCATGGGAATCCTAGAAAATCAATCTAAACACGAAAAAGAGTGGGAATCCATGAATAAGTAAGTATCATCGACACATGAACAGAGGGGGCTAAGATAGATGAATACCAAACCGGAAGTTGGAGGGACTCGAGTTCCTTCAGGCCAGACCTAGGTCATCGTCGCTATATCGCTATTACCCCAGCATGGGTAGCAGAACCCCATAGTCGTGGTTGACGGAGGACCGACCCGGGGGTTCCCTCGGATCTGGGAGGACGGCGATCAACCTCGGCGGCTATTTTCGAGGGCACCTGCAGAAGAGGCAGGCGGCGGTTCCTTCAAGCCGCTGAACAAGCACCGAGGACGAGAGCGATGTATGGCGGCGGGGTACGACGGCGGTGTCGGCGTCCTTGTCTGGGCAGTGCGGCGGTGTGGGTGGTGGACGGCATGAGGAGTCCGTCGGTGAGGGCAGAGCGTGCAGGCGGCGGTTGGTGCACAGTGGTGCGCGATGCTAAATGAAGTCATATATACACCATCTTGATTTGAAAAAGTACGTGCTGGAATTAAACTTGTGTTAAAAGAGATATTTGATAGTTCATAGTTTACCTATATGGAGTGGATGACTCGGCCAATTTATCATTTCACTGTTCATGACCATTATTCAGAAGAATGATTCATAATCTAACATACACTTACCAAAAAATTAATTCATCTTCACCATTCGAATTGATCTTATCATGGTGTAGGAGGCCTATTGGTAGAGAGAGATTCAAGAAGCAACGACTTATATCAATGAATAGGGTCACGTCCTAACAAAAGAAGTTGAGATATGTTGTAGTGGAGAAGATCGGTGAGTGTACCTTTGTCAAAGGCCGGTGGATTGGTGGCCTCTACGGATGGTGTCCGAGCAGGAGCATGTCGTTCCACTTCCACATGGTGTTTCCGACTACCTGTTTGTCCATGCCTTCGGTGGCAGGGCTGCAGAACACAAAAGCATCATTAGTTCAGTACCATCTCCACCAATGCATCCTCTCAAGCCCAACAGCGGCAACAATACAATGTAGCGAGACACACAAGAACAACATCTCCCATGCTCTCTCTCTCTCTCTCTCTCAAGAAACATCATATCAAAATGGGAAAGAATTAATTCAGCTAAAAATATTGTAGTGGATGAAAAACATCACATCAGGATGGATTAAATCGTGAACAACATATTCATGGGAATCCTAGAAAATCAATCTAAGAACGAAAAAGAGTGGGAATCCATGAATAAGTAAGTATCATCGACACATGAACAGAGGGGGCTAAGATAGATGAATACCAAACCTGAAGTTGTAGGGACTCGAGTTCCTTCAGGCAGGACCTAGGTCATCGTCGCAATATCGCTTTTACCCCAGCATGGGTGGCAGAACCCCATAGTCGTGGTTGACGGAGGACCGGCCCGGGGGTTCCCTCGGATCTGGGAGGACGGCGATCAACCTCGGCGGCTGTTTTCGAGGGCGCCTGCAGAAGAGGCAGACGACGGTTCGTTCAAGCCGCTGAACAAGCACCGAGGACGAGAGCGATGTACGGCGGCGAGGTATGACAGCGGTGCCGACGTCCTTGTCTGGGCAGTGCGGCGATGTGGGTGGTGGATGGCACGAGGAGTCCGTCGGTGAGGGCAGAGCGTGCAGGCGGCGATTGAGGGATGCGTTCTGGCGTTTGCTCGGCCTAGCCTGGCCAAGTGGCCATGCGATGCGAGATGGGCCTTTTGCGCGAGGGAACGATCGCGATAGCAACGAGCGGGTGAGGCAGAAAAGACAGACGACGTACCAACGTACGAACTCCCATTTAATAGTAAAGATAAGATGAAGTGCAAGTTCAAGAGAAGCATATCGAAGAAATCCTATGCTTGAACCTTGTCACCCATTTGGAGATATTGGTCAAGTGAAGATGTGCCTTATAGAGGCTCTCCCATATTGTGTATGGAGGAGCGATATGTGAGTATTCACCAAGCAAAGCGCAATCCAGAAAGGTGGTCCACTTGAAGAGATCAAGATCGTCATCATCTAGCTCAAGTGGAATGCGCAAGGCAAAGGTATGATATTGATAGGTTTTCTATTTTACCAGTCTCATGGTGTTAGTGAGAGACTGGGATATAGGATAGACAGCGTACTATCAAGAGGGGCTCTCAAGTGAATAACTTGATCGCATCTTTATGAAGAGCTCAAATCTTTGCATACTTGGCATATCATCTTTCTTAGTTCTTATTTGGCTTTTATCCATGTGAGGATTTATAGCTTGTGTTCATCTCCATACCAAGCTTTAGTTCATGAAAAACGGATTTCGTATGAAAAACTTATTGCGTTTTTATGTTGGAGGTTTGACCGGTTGTTCTTTTATCGATAGGTCTAACCTTTCCCCATTTGGTTTTATCCTCCCTTATTGAACTATGATGTTTATTGGCATAATCTTGTAAAGCTCTTCATTGCGATTTCAACAAGCTAAAGATCATCAAAAACGGAGTCCGGATGCAAAAGTTATTACCGTTTTGGTGTTTGATGTTCCTGCTTTTTCACAAGGGGCGGTACTACCGTCCCGGTACCACCCGGGGTACCGCCGGTGCTACCCTAGGGCTATGTTCAGCGGTACCGAAAGCGGTAGTACTGTCGGGGCGGTAGTACCGCTGCCTGGGGCGTTAGTACCGCTACCTGGAGCCCATTTTTAGCCTGTTTTAGTGTTCTTTCTTTCCAGCGGGGTCAGCGGTAGTACCGCCCCGGCGCGTTTCTGCATCCAACGGTTGGATCTTGGGGTGACCTATTTAATGGGCCTTCTTCCCCAATGGTTTCCTAACATTTTGAGCAAGTTTTGACCTCCATTGTTGACCTCCAAAAGTTTGCTATCTCTCAATCCCTCCAATGATTCTTGCTACTTCTTGAGAGAAAAGAGAGAGGAGATCTTGATCTACAATTCCACCAATCCATCCCTCCTCTAAGTGAGGAGAACCTAGTAGATCTTGATCTTGGAGTTCCATTTGTTGAGTTCTTCTTTGTTCTTCCTCTATTCTCCCCCCATAAGTATTAGTTGCTTTTGGTGGGATTTGAGAGTGAAGGATTTGAGCACTTGTGCTCTTGCCATTGCTTTTGTGCATCGGTGTGTGCTTTCCATGAGGATTCGTGGAAGTGAAAGTTCGTGAGCTTGTTACTCTTGGGTCTTTGGACCCTAGACGCCTTTTGTGGCGGTTGAGGCATTTTGTGGTCACTTGCGAGCTCTCAATCCTTTTGTGGGTTGTGCCTCAAGTCTGTTGTAAGAGACTCAATTTCCGCCCAAAAGGAAATCAATAGTAGAAGGTGAACCGAGCTTTTGGGCAAAGTTCATCGGAAAATAGGGTGAGGCCATTTGTGGCGTCTTGAGTTTGGAACTCACACCCCTCCAACGAGAAGTACTCCCCTAAAAATGAGGAACTCGGGAATACATCGTCGTCTCCGCGTGCCTCGGTTATTTCTATACCCGAGCTCTTTACTTATGCACTTTACATTGTGACAGCCTTCATGCTTGAAGTATCCTTTATTGCTATAATATTGTTGCTTGTCTTGCTTAGCATAAGTTGTTGGTGCACATAGGTGACCTAGTTTATTTAGTTTGTTGGCTTGTTAATTTAAACATCTAGTTTTATTCCGCAATTATCAAGCCTAAACCGGAAAAGTTTTAAATCGCCTATTCACCCCCCCCCCCCTACGCGACATCCTTGTCCTTTCAATTGGTATCAGTGGCTGGGCTCTCTATTTGGGCTTTACCGCCTAGAGAGTAAAAGACGTCGTTTACAGAATTAGTGCACGATCCCACTTTCATATTCGATGGCACAAATTATGATGTTTGGAAAATTCGCATGCTTAATCTTTTTAGGGACATGGGTCCAATTTATATTGAGAGAATTGTAGATGTGGGTTTTTCTCCTCCAAAGGATTTCCAAGAATTATCTTTAGAGGATGAGGAAAACTCTCATCTCGATACTCAAGTATCTAATGGTCTCATTTGTGTTTTGAGCGATGTAGTTCTTGCATCAATCATGCCTTTTTGAAACGCTCATGAGCTTTGGACCAAGCTTCAAGATAAATATGAAGGGTCTGAAGCATAAAAACTACATAAATCCCACTCGATATACTCAGGGGCTGGGTCAAGCATAAAAACTCAAAAATCCCACTCGATATACTCGGGGGCTGGGTCAAGCATAAAAACTACATAAATCCCACTCGATATACTCGGGGGCTGGGTCAAGCATAAAAACTCAAAAATCCCACTCGATATACTCGGGGGCTGGGTCAAGCATATAAACTCAAAAATCCCACTCGATAGACTCGGGGGCTGTCACAAATATACGCATAAAAATACTTCGTCACAAATACAATAGTACATATTTACATTTGGAGAATGCCCCGTTTATACAAAAATTCTACAAGCTAAGAATCTGACTCATCCTTTGTATCCAGTACAGGACCAAAAAGCTGCTCTTTGCAGCAATTGATGAGTCCCTCAGCAGCAGAGCGTGTCTCGATCAAATGTGATTGGGATACAAGTGTGCCAGTTGCAGGAGGTCGAATCGCAAAATTTGGCTTACAGCTGCGGATGTAAGCCATAGTGGCATTTGACCCAAGAATAGCAAGCTGCATCAAAGATTCTTTGACTGAATCTATTACTCGAAAGATATCAATCAAAGGAAACAACCCTTGAGGCTGAGGTCCTGACGGGAAGAACGCGTAATTTAAGCGAGTGAAGATACGCCTGCAAATCTCGAGTACTTGGGCGTTTCGCCATACTCGATCCTTCAAAGTAGCAAGAGTGCGAGCGTGCACCTTGTCCAAATAAAAATGCTGCCTGCCAGTAGTTGGTACATCAACAACATTATCGAGGAGTCGATTGACCCTCCTATTTTCCTGTTGGGCATCAGGCACAAAACCTGAAAAAGGACAAAGTTACTGGTCCAAAGCATAATGCACACAAATGAAAACTTTTAAGCAAAAATGATGTCATAAACTCACATTGGAGTTGTCTGTTTATGTTGTCCTTCTCGCAAAGAACATATTCCTCGCGTTGGGTAGCAAAACTTGGCCTGGAACGCAACAGCTCCAACTCAGCTCGAGTGCTTTTGAGTTCTTGCTCTAGTCCAGTCACTCGATTCTTCGCAAAAGCAAGTACCCTCGCATCATTCCTTGTCTGACCAGATGTTCGAGTACGAGATGGAGAAGGTCCACCAGACTCGCATTCTTGTGGCTGGTTCATAAAACGCAATATTCAGAAGCCCAGAAACATGAAGTTGCAAAATTCAGGCGATTCAGCAAATTTCATTCAAACAAAAGCACCCAAAAGTATATGCTAGAATAAACATAAGTAGCAAAAGCATACATGCCAAGTTCGAGTAATCAAATTACAGAGTAAAAAGTTCCTAGGCCTGCGAGATGGATCCTGCCCTATTTTTACGCGACTGAGCCCTAACAGCTTCAGCTCGGCGTTCCATAGTCTGGACGCAGATTTCGCTCAGTCGCGTAGCTGGCTCGGTTACACCCCTGAATGATAGCGGCCTTCCATCAGGCTTTTTCGGGTAGTCCGATAAAGCACTGTTGAAATCGGCCTCTACACCATTGCCTAACAAAAGCCTGAGGGTGTACTCCGAGCCGCGTACCATGAGTTCGCGGGGAAAATCCGCCATAATCGGTGATCATTCGCCAAAAGCTGCAACAAGTCCTTCAGCAGTCAAAGGAGCGCCAGCTTTAGGACACATCCCTGCGTGCAAATTGCTAAGGGTACTGGTCACGTTAGCCAGATCGTCTTTGGCCTTGGACAGCACAGACTCGAGTTCCATTATTGCATCATCGAGTGACAATGAATCACTCGATGGCTTAGTAGAAGTAGAGGCGCCTTCAGAACCTTCAAAATTCAGAAAGCAGAAGCCATGAGCAAAAGCTAATAAAATGGCCAAAGAGCTACTACTCACAAAGACAGTGCGCTCACCTTTGACGGCACAGGCTATACTCGACAGACGTGCAGTAAGCTCCTTGTCGCGGCGAGTGGTGGCGTCTTGAGCATCAGCAAGCGCTTTCTTCGATTCAGATTGCTGGGTAGAGAGCTGGGTCTGCAAGTCCTTCACCTATTTCTCCAGGCCCCCCACACGCTCCTCAGCAGATTTTTTATCTTCTGCGGCGTTCACAAACATTCCCGATTAATGTCATAACTTCAAAAGAAGGGAAAAAGTTTTAGCAAAAAAAAGAGCTTACGCGCAAGCTCAGTCGAAGTTGACTGCAGGGAGTCCCTCTCTTGCTCCACCCGAACAAAGGCCTGAATCCATGGGGCCATCGCGGCATACATAGGCTGAAACAAAGTACGCATGTTACCAACGCGTGTAGAAGAAACAAAAAAATTCGAGTACAGGTAGGGACAGAAGCACTCACGTGATCAGTCCAAGAAGCAGGCTTGGAGGAGGAGGCCACGGCATCCGCGGTTGGGGCAGCCTTCTCCTTGTTCAAATCAGCAACCACCAGCTCAGTGGCGTCCTTGGCTGCTTCAAGAATAGTGCCTTGTGCTGCCTCTAGAGGGACGGATGGCTGCGCCGCAATCGAAGTGTCCGCGACTGGGGGTGGAGATTGCGATTTGCCACCGGTATCATAAAGCAAAAAATACACCCAATCAAAAAACAACAACATAAAGGCGCAGACACAAATAAAGGAATCGACCATAAAGCAAACCTTGGCTCATCTTCTTCATCGGAATCAGGTTCGTCGCCAAGAGAGAAAACACCCAGTCGAGAGGTGTTACTCGAATTTGCAGGAGGACGAGAAGCCAGAGGGGAGACAGTCAGAGGATGGTTTTTAGCAGCAGAAGGGATACCCGAATTACCGGTGTCCCCCTGCTCATCCTCTGTACTCGAAGACTCCGGAAGAACCAAACGCTGTCGTTTAGGCTTGCGAGGACCCT
Organism: Poa pratensis; assembly: GCA_947311845.1. Classification (NCBI taxonomy): domain Eukaryota; kingdom Viridiplantae; phylum Streptophyta; class Magnoliopsida; order Poales; family Poaceae; genus Poa; species Poa pratensis. The sequence goes on along the minus strand of CAMZMU010000055.1, from coordinate 53,268,134 downwards.
GCTCAGCATCTGATTCATCTGAAGCATCCGCCACAACCTGTTCCATCTCTTCACCTGTTTCTTCGGGATTATCCTGAGGGGTCGAGTGAGCAGAAGCAGGGTCAGCAATGGGCAGCTTGGCTTCCTCCTGTATTGCCGTCTCCACAGTAGGCCCGGCTTCGGGTAGAGGAGGCAGAGAGGCGGCAGTCGAGTGACCCTATGTTACAAGCACAATTCATAATCATAAGAATGAAAGCAAAAAAGAGGCAAGGGTAGATGGCGAAGCATAAAAACAGCAAAAAGAATCACTCACTACCGGTAAGGCTTTCTCTGGCCCGTAGGGGACGTGCGGGAAGTTGAAGTCGATTTTTGTGGAAGCTTTGAGGCTCGTGATCTTCTTCACCTGAGCACTGAGCTCTTTCTGCGTCAACTCGGTGGCACTCATCCTGATGCTGTCGAGTGGACCCTCATACTGCCACATCGGGTGGGCACGAAGGCGCATGGGCCACACTCGCATCTTCAAATAAGTGATGATCAACTGAATACCAGAAACAGTCTTCAGCAACTTGCCAATCTCATTCAGCAAAGGGGTGGCTTCTTTGGCTTCAGCAGGAGAGATAGGGTGATCCCAGGCGACCGTTTTCTTCGGAGAATTCTCAATCGAAAAAGCCGGGAGCACCACCTGGCCGACTGGTACATAGAACCATTTGGTTCGCCAGCCTTGGGCAGAGTCTAGTGTCTTCAAGCTAAAGTAATGCGAATCGCTTCGCACTTGGACTTGAAATCCACCCACCGGGCAAGGGCGTTTACCCCGACAATTGTGGCGCACCTTGAAGATATTTGATGACCCACAAGTATAGGGGATCGCAACAGTCTTCGAGGGAAGTAAAACCCAATTTATTGATTCGACACAAGGGGAGCCAAAGAATACTTGAGAGCCTTAACAGCGGAGTTGTCAATTCAGCTGCACCTGTGAATAGTCTTGCTCGACACAGATTATCAGTAGCAACATTTTTATAGCAGTAGTAGCGGTGAAATAATAGCAGCAGTAAATAAAGACATCAGTAATGATTGCAGTAAACAGTAGGATTAAAACAATGTAGGCATAGGGATGGATGAACGGGCGCTGGATGGATAAGATAGCTCATATAATAATCAAGACATAGGCATTGCAGATAATAATGATAAAGCATCCAAGTACTAAGTAAAAATAGGCATGTGTTCCGTATATAGTCGCACGTGCTCGCAATGAGAAACTTGTACACCATCTTCTATCCTACCAGCCAGTGGCAGCCGGACCTCAAGGGAATCTACTGGTAATTAAGGTACTCCTTTTAATAAAGTACCGGAGCAAAGCATTAACACGCCGTGAACACATGTGATCCTCACATCGCAGCCATTCCCCTCGGCTGTCCCAATTATTGTCACTTTGGGACCTCGGGTTCCGGACAACAATATGTGTATACAACTTGCAGGTATGATCAATAAACAGTGCATATCATTATGAAACAATAACATGTTCAGATCTGAAATCATGGCACTCGGGCCCTAGTGACAAGCATTAAGCTCAACAAGTTGCAACAACATCAATAAGTACTAACAATGGATACTAGGCACCATGCCCTAATGATCTTATAACTTATTACATGAATAATCTCATCCAATCCCTACCACCCCCCTCAGCCTACAGCAGGGAATTACTCACACATGGATGGGGGAAACATGGATGGTCGATGGAGAAGCGTCGGTGATGATGATGGCGATGATCTCCTCCAATTCCCCGTCCCGACGGAGTGCCAGAACGGAGTTTCTGGTCCCCGAAATAGGTTTCGCGATGGCGGCGGCGTACGGTGATGTTTCTGGATGAAGTGGATGACCCCCTCGCGTTTTAGGTCAGAGAGGGTTAAGTAGTCGAAAGGGGGACTCGGGGAGGTGTCCGAGTCGCCCTCCTCAGTGGCTGGCGCGGTGGGCCCCTTGGCCGCGCCGCCCTGTGATTTGGGCCACTCGTGGCCCATCTCTGACTCCCCTTCTGGCTCCGTGAGTCTTCTGGTAAAATAGGAGGTTTGCGATCTTTTCTGGTGTTTTTCCCGAAAGTTGACTTTCTGCACAAAAACAAGACACCAGGGCAATTCTGCTGAAAACAGCGTTAGTGCGCATTAGTTGTATTCAAAACACACAAGTTAGAGGTAAAACAATAGCAAAAGTGTTCGGGAAAGTAGATACGTTTTGGACGTATCAACTCCCCCCAAGCTTAGCTTATTGCTTGTCCTCAAGCAATTCAGTTAACAACTGAGTGCGATAAAAGACTTTCACGAACTGTCGTGGTGGGATCACGACAGATGCCATGGGTATGGCTAAGATGGGGCCGAATGGTCGTTGGGGGAATCTGGGGAGGGTTTATGCACTCTTGAAGTGCACAAGCAAGAACACACCAAAAACCGCAAGAACACGAACTGAAAACCAACCAACCAAGAACACGAAGAACACCACGATGTACCCTGCTTCGGGGCCCTCTTGCGGAGGTAACACCCCTACTGCAGCACTATCCTAGTCAATATATAGCACAAGATGACTAGTACAGGTCGCTCCTCGAGCTGTGTGATGGTACAAGGGTGAGAGCTTGAGGTGGGAGATGAAGTTACAAGGAGAAACAACTAGGGTGCCAGGGTCTCTTTTCTTTCTTCTTCTTTGTTTTCGTCCTTCCCCCTCCTCCTCTCCAGCACAGGAGGGGTAGAAGCCCCTTATATAGGCTAGCCGGGTTACCATAGTGCCCCTCGCCGAGTACTGTAGCCATGCCTCTGCTTTGATCATCATTGCACTCCTGTCAGGGACAAGACATGACATGCCCATCCCTGCATCACCACAGTGGAGCTAGGATGTCCCCTCTGACTGAGACAGGACGTAGCCGCGCCGAGCTACCTCGTAGCCCTGACCTCGGAACTCTAGGGGTCAGTGGTCAGAGACGTGCAGACCCGCAGAACCCGGGGCACGCCTCTGCCACGCTCCGTGACAGACGCTCCCGTGTCAGGCGAGAAGTGACTGGAGCATTGACTCCTGCCCGAGCTATGGCCTCCTGCGCATAAGATTTTTACCAGGTCGGACTTCACTTCCTTCCCACAGCTCATCGTGCACTCACAACCCAAACCACGGCAACGAGGTAGTTAGGTCGGCTGAACACAGTTCGGACAGTGAACCTCGGCCCTGGCCAATAGTATACCTCGGACCCCTCCTGGCCAAGATAGGTCGGCCTGTAATCTCCAGGTCAAGATGAAGCTCGGACATTCCCAGGCCCAAACAGGTCGGCCCTTTCCGTACCTCGGCACACCTTCGAACTCCACTTATGCCAAGCCTTGACCCTACCCGGGGATACTCCCCCGACATTAGTCCCCGAAGCTGGTGCGGTCCTACGACCTCGGATGGAGGGCCGTAGCAGGTTCAAAACAAGCAAGACACCACCTCTAAAACCGACCTCAAACATAGGTCCGCCGAGGTACTTCCCACATACCACCATCTAATCCGAGGTAATATGCAAACTGAACTTTCCGAGCTGTTCGACAGAGCACAATCTTGCCCCAAGATCTTCCGAGGCACGTGGCGAAGAATCTCTGCCCGAACCTCGAAGCCCGGACCTCTGAAAGACAGATCCTGACCACACGCCGCCCTCGTCAGCCGGACCCACCAAACAGCGCACCTGCGCACTCAAGTGCGAGACCCATTTGACCGCCCGCGACTCCTCGATTCTCGCGCTGACCGGCACAGGAAATCCGAGGTGGGCGGTTGCCACACTGCGGCCCACGATGTGGCCGATCGTGCGGCCACCAATCGCGTAACCGTGCGCCCACCCGCACACGATCCCGCGCCTTCCCGATAACCGCGCGGTAGTGGCGTAGTTAATGCGTGCAGTTACCGCACGCGGCTATAAATAGGGCCCCACGGGTAACTTCACCGTCTTCTTCCTCCATCGCCCACTGCTCCGTGCCCATTGCTCCGTGCGCTCTGCCTCCCTCGCCGCCGTCAAGCACTTGTCGCTGCGACCTCGCCGTCTCGAAGAATCTCGCCGGAAACGCGCACCGCGCCTTGCGCTGCCACTCCGTCGTCGATCTTTCCCCGATCTTCGAGTACCTCACCGGTGAGTTCCTTATCTCCCCTCCGTTGCCATAGCCATGAACAGGTTCATCCTTCGATGAACTCGAGGATCTGGATGCATATGATGAACTTGAGGAACCCGATGCTCTATCTTTGCACCATCTTAGCCATTTTTAGATCTCCTCTAGACTTGTACCAGATGTATCCGTAGCACTGCCCTTTCAGTTTTGCCCCTGGATGAACTTGATTTTATTTCCCTTTTTGCTCACCGGTAGATCTTTGCTAGCATCTTGCCACGGTAGAAACGTGTTTCCCGCCTAAAAACTCTTTAGCCCGGCTGTTTGACTGATCCGAGGTATTATACCCCGGCTATCCTGAACTGTCCGAGGTACCTACCCCGGTGGAACCTTGAACTGTCCGAGGTACTTACCCCGGTTGAACCTCCCTTTTCTGCAGGAAAGTGCCAACATGTCGGCGATTGCCAGCGAGAGAGGTGGATGGGATGGCTCGGACGTCACCGACGATGATATTAAATGGCTCAAAGAAACTCATCGAATCCCAGCCGAACTGCTGTATCGTCTTCACACTGGGGACGGCGAACCGATCGCCAACCCGGCGAGAGAGTGGTGTTTGTCTCTCACTTCGAGCGCGGATTCGGACTTCCGGCCAGCAAGTTCTTTCGAGAATTTCTGAAGTTCTTCGGCTTGCAGCCGCACCACCTCCCAGCTAACTCCATACTACAGCTGTCGTGCTACGCAGCTTTCTCTGAAGGATACCTCGGCCTCTGGCCGAGCGTTGAAGGCTGGGCCAAGTACTTCCAGCTGAAGAAACAGAGCATCCCCAACAAGGATGTTGTGCACAAGGATATGACCGCCTGCGGGGCGGCCGCTATCTCACCCCGGCTGGGCTCCGAGTTCCCACGGATCAAAGGCCTGGAGAGCTGTAAGAAGTGGAATCGATCCTTTTTCTATGTGAGGAACCCCGGCACTGTCGACCTCATCAACCTCCCGGACTTCCAGCTCGGCCCTCCCACTGCCCAACTCAACTGGGATTTCAACCCGGAGGACGCCTACGCCGAGGTTCAAGAGATCCATGAATACATGCTGGATCTCAAGAAAAGAGGGTGGGGTTCCGATGACATCCTCCGGACTTTCGTGGATCGAAGAGTCAGCCCCCTCCAACAACGAGCCCATAAGATCTGCCATATGGAAGGTCTACTCGATCCTACTCGGATCAGCAGCAAGGCTCTCTCCAAGGCCTCAGTCTGGCGCCGGGTCAAAGCCGTTGCCCAGACTGAGATGGACGAGGAGTGGACATGGGGCGTGGAGCCTCACAACAGAGAAAATCTTCCGGAGCAAGTGAGTACTTTACTAAATTTCCGAGCTTACGCTCCGGTCTTGCACACCTTGGTTGCTTCTTAACTCAACTCTTTTTCGCCACTCCTGCAGCGGTTCGCCCGGCAGCTGATCGAGGACGGCCCGGAGCCGTCGAACTGGGCTCCTGCCCGCCTCGCCCTGGAAGGTTCGGAGACTGAAGACCCGGACAATGAGGATCACCTTCCGATCCCTAAGGCCGTTCCGAGGTCCGCCCCAAAGACTGGCTCCTCCAACCCGGGTAAGAAACAAGTTCCCACCTCCATCAGAGACTGGTCTGACGACGATGATGACGATGACGATTGCCAAATTCTGGAACCTGTCAACATTATTCCCATTTCATATGCTCCTCCAACATATAAGAACTTTCATCCAGCGTCTGCAGCTTCCCGGAAGCGCTCAGGACCTGGTACCTCGGATGCCGAGGCTTCCAAGACCTCGGATACTGCGGCGCCCAAAGCCAAGCGTGCCAAGAAAACCTCGGCGAAGCGCAAGAAACGAGCCCCGTGGAGGAAGATGCGTAAGTCACATTTGCTCCTCCTTTGCTCCTCCTTACTCCTCACGCTGCTCCGAGGTTAAGTTTTTTACATTCTAACTTAATCTTTCTCTCTTTTGTCCAGCCCGGCTCGGCATATCAAGCAGAGCCACAGCTCCATACACTCACCACTGCCTCCAGTGGTTGAAACTCAGACCCCCGAGTTGAGGTCAACCTCGGAAGCCCCGCCAGAGCCTCTCCTCCAGGACCGTCCATCGACCTTACCAGCCCGGATAAGACCGTCTCCTCCCCAGTGCGCGTCTCCTCCTCCGAACTTCCACCGCCGAGCTCTGCTCCCCGCCGAGGTCAGACTCCTCCACCTCCTCAGAAAGATGCGGAGACAGACCGCGCCAAGACTCCGGCAAAGACCGTGCAGGAGCCTCGGCTCTCCCCCAAGTCTCAGGCTGCGCGCAACCAGCAGCAGCAGCAACAAAAGAAGAAACAACAACAACAGCAGCAGAAGCAACAGCTCCAACAGCAGCAGAAAGATTCTGTTGTTGAGCCTCCCAAACAGCCCAACAAACTCCAATGCCGCCACCGCCAACGGGACCCAAGGCTGCGAGCACCCAACTGGTGCCGCACGTTCCTGCGCCGAAGTCCACCTCCACCAAGATTGCGCCCACAAGCTCTCAGGTCGCCACCTCCCGAGCTCTTTTTGCTGCTACCACTCAGCCGGACATCAGCAGCTGGGAGGTCGGGCAACTCCGGACCCAGAGCGGGAACAGCTTAGGCTCAGAGAAGCATTATGACATAGACTGGAACTCGGCTGACACTGCCGAGGTCTCCTCTAACCCGGGCTCTGAGCATCCCGTTGGACCCAGCGCCGTGCTCCAGTCCATTTACACCATGCAGCTGCAGTCCTCGATTGCAGCAAGAAGGCCTCGGTAAGTTTCTTTACAACTTTCTTTCTTCCTTTGATATCAAATGACAACACATACTATTCCCAGTCCCCGAGATTCGGGTTGAGCAATTGATACTCCACCGAGTTAAAATTGCTCGACTTGAATCTCAAAAACTTGTCATTTCTCCACGCTGAGTCCCCGAGGCCAATGCCAAGTCCCCGGGCCTCGGGTACTAAAAAGACCTCGGATTTCTTCGAACTGATCTCTCTATTTCTTCAGGATGCAACAATGCTCGGACAAAGGTCTTCAAGAACCTCCTGCTAGATCACAACAGACTGAAGAAGTCTCACCGGACTCTTCTATCCGCCAAGGAGCAGAGCGACAAAGATCACGCCTCCAAGCTGAAGACAGCCGAGGATGAAATAGCTCGGCTGCAGCGAGAGCTGAACCGGGCTAATGAAGCCAAGACTGCTGCGGAGAACGCTATGAAGGTTAAGGACCAGGCCGCCGAACAGCAGCAAAATCTTGCCAAGACCCTGGAGAGCCGTGCCACCTCGGCCGAAGCCGAACTTACCGCCCTCCGGGCTATCTCGAAAAGCTGTTTGTCCGAGCTTACTCGGATTAATGACCAAATGGACAGTAAGTTTCTTTTCCCCTTTTCCTTATTTTCTGCCGACCTAGACCCCGTGCCACCGTATGTCTTATTTCAGCAACAGCCTTTTTGTCCTCTTCAGAGAACTTCGAGCACTCCAAGGACAAGGCTATCCGCGAAGTTCAAGCAGCTCGGGCAAAGAGGGCTGAGACAGAAACCCTCAGCGACAGCTGGGATATCCAGGACCACCTTGTCGCCCTCAATGCTCGGATCAGGCCGCTCAGAGCCATTGGAACCAAGCTGGTTGATGCTGCCATCGAGGTCCACCGTGCCCTCTGGCCCAAGGTTAATGCTCCTACTTGCATCGACGAGCTCGCCACCAAGCTGAAAGGAGCCGAGGCTAGACTTCGGGAGTGGAGATGCTCATCGGCTCGGGCTGGATCGGACAAGGCCCTGGTATTCGTGCTGTCCTGGTATGAAGAGATTGAGATCCATACTGTTACTCCTTGCGCAAGGGCTCTCCTGGAACTCCACCCCTGATGGCATTGCGAAACGCCAAGCAGCAGCCGACCTCTTTGCTAGTTATGCAAACACCCGGATCTTCAATGAAGGGCGCCTTACTCAGAGGACGAAGAGAGCTCGGACGAGGAAGGAGAGTCCGGTGAAGAAAGTTCTGAGGCGAGGAATTGACTTTGAAGAGCCAGAGAGTTCCAAGGGCAAGGCTGGCAAAACAACCGAGGTGGCTGAAGGCTCTGATGATGACTTCAGCTTCGACGAACCTCCGAACTCCAAGGGCAAGTCCGGCAAAGCTGTAGCCACCGAGGTGATTTCCTCCGACGTGACGGACACCCCGGCAACAACTCCCACAACCGAGGTTGCTTCCGCGACCGAGGTTGTTCCTGCGCCCGAGGTTGCTGCGCCCGAGGCTCCCACTGCCACCACTTCGGCGACCGAGGTCTCTGGTTCCGAGGCCTGAATTTATTTAAGCAAAACATTAAATCCCCGGTATGCCGGGTGCAGATGTAACAGACCTTAAGTAGTTTGCTTTGCTACCATTACTTTAACTTGCTATCCGAACCAAGCTTTTCTAAGAACTTATGCCGAACCCTTTTGGAACGAGTCCCCGAGTTCACTTTCGTGTTTACTATATCTGGCATTCTTTGCTCTTGTCTACCATTTAGGCGTTCGACAGTCGAGTCACAAGATTGTTGTTTATAGCATACAGTACTTAGCAAATCTCGAAGTGTGTTTCCAAAACCATCCGACATAAACGAAAGGTAAAGACAGGGGTTAGTAAACGACACATGCCGAACTATATTTTTGGACCGAGTCCCCGAGTTCATTTTCATGTCTCCCACGTTTTTTCATCTTTGCTCTTGACTACCTTTTAGGCAGATGCCAGTCGAGTCACAAGATTAGTTACATAGCACACATTACTTGAAGTTTGAGACGAGGTTCAAAATAGTTCGGCATATGAACGAAACTGACAAACAGAATAAAACACAAGCACAGAGCGAGGCAGTCCCGAGCTTCAACCTCGGAGTGCCGACATTTTATTAAGGATTAACCGAGGTACATACATTGCGCCTTTCATGAGTAGAAAGGTCGGAGTAGAGCTATATTCCATGGTCGCCTGACCTCTGATCCGGGGTTGTCCAGCCCATCTTCCCTGGTTCCTGCGCATCTATTAGATAGTAGGAATCATTGAGCAGAGCTCGGCTCACAATGAACGGTCCCTCCCATGGAGGTGACAACTTGTGCCGACCTTTCTTGCGCTGCACCAGCCTCAACACCAAATCTCCCTCGTGAAACACACGAGGGTTGACACTCCGGCTATGATAACGTCGGAGACCTTGCTGGTATATTGCTGACCGAGATGAGGCCAACTCTCTAGCTCCTCAAGCAGATCTACTGCATCCTCCCGAGCCTCTTTTGCCTCGGCTTCAGTGTACATGCCACTCTGGGCGCATCATACTCGATGTCAGTGGGTAGTACAGCTTCTGCCCCATAGACCATAAAAAATGGCGTATAGCCAGTTGATCGATTTGGCGTGGTCCTTAGACCCCATAGTACTGCTGGTATCTCATCAATCCAACACCCCGGAGTTTTCAGCAGTGGTTCAATGAGCCGAGCCTTGATGCCGGCCAACACTAGAGCATTTGATCTTTCCACTTGCCCATTAGACTCCGGATGTGCCACCGAGGCTATGTCCAGCCGGATTCCCTTGTTCATGCAAAACCGAGCAAACTCTCCAACAGCAAAGTTCGTGCCGTTGTCCGAGATAATGCTATGGGGTACCCATATCGCAGAATGATTTCCTTCAAGAAAGTCACTGCTGAATGACCATCCAACTTCCGATTGGTTTCACCTCGATCCATTTGGTGAATTTGTCCACCATCACCAGTATGTGTGTCATGTTACCTCGGGCTGGTTTGAACTCTCCCACCATATCCAAACACCATACCGCAAACGGCCAAGTGATAGGAATTGTTTTGAGCGCCGAGGCTGGCACATGCGTTTGCTTGGCAAACCTTTGGCATCCTTCACATCTCCGGACTATGTCCTCTGCATCAGCAAGAGCGTGGGCCAATAGAACCCATGCGAAACCTTGGCCACCAAGCTCTTGTGCTGCAATGATGTCCACACTCTCCTTGGTGGATCTCCAAAAGCATCTCCTTGCCTTCAGCTGGCTCGACACACCGTTGCAACACCTCGGTTACGCTTCTTTTATAGAGCTCCTTGTTGATGATGGTGTACGCCTTGGCCCTCCTTTGGATTCTCCTAGCCTCGGTTGTGTCACTTGGCAAACTCCCTCCGTTATGAACTTCATGATTGCTCCGCCCACTCCGGCACTGGGTGCAAAGGAAAAAGTTCCTCGTCCACCTCCATTGGTTCGGCCACCATAATTCCTCCATTATTTCCTCCACCATCCTGCGACCAGTCCCCGAGTTTGATGAGCAGTCCCCGGGTTCGGTGCGCAGTCCCCGAGCTCTGCCACGCAGTCCCCGGGTCCGACCAAACGCACCGACGTCTACCTCCATTGGAACAGGTCCGGGCTCTTGCTCAGCCGGGATGAAAATAGATTCGGATTCAGGGAAGGTTTGATTGAAGGAGTTCTCAAGTGATTCAGGGCTACTCCAGGTGGTATTGCCTCTTTAGATGAACCGAGCTTTGACAACACGTCGGCAGCATTTTTTCTGTCCGAGGTATATGCCTGTACTCACACCCTTCAAAGAACCCGGATATCTTTTGCACATGGAACCGATAAACGCCATGTTGGCATCCAGAGCATCCCAAGTTCCAGAAGATTGTTGCACCACCAGGTCGGAATCGCCGAAGCACTCTACACGCCGGATACCGATCTCCTTTGCCACCTTGAGGCCATGGATTAAGGCCTCATACTCCGCCACATTGTTTGATGCTGAGAAATGAATCTGCAGCACGTACTTCAACTGATCTCGCTTTGGCGAGGTGAGGACTATTCCAGCCCCCAGCCCGATCTTTGTTTGGACCCATCAAAATGCATTTTCCAATAATTATAGTCCGGCCTGGGTGGCTCATACTGCATCTCGGCCCAATCACAAAAGAAGTCCGGCAACGCCTGGGATTTAATTGCATCTCTTCTCTCATAAGTGGTGCATATGGAGACACCTCAATCGCCCATTTGGCAACTCGGCCAGTTGCATCTTTGCACCCGATGATCTCCGAGATTGGAGCTTCGCACACCACCGTCATGGGATGCTCCTGGAAATAATGCTTCAACTTCTTGACCGCCAGGTAGACACCATACGTCATCTTCTGGTAGTGAGGGTAATTCTGCTTCGAGGTAGAGATCACCTCGCTCAAGTAATACACGGTCTTGCACCGACCTGCCACCTTCTTCGCGCTCCACCACCACTGCCACACTTACAACTCGGTTTGTGGCCGCAATGTAAAGTAACATCGGCTCATTGTGCAATGGTGATGCCAACACCGGGCGGTGGACAACATCTTTTTCAGCTCACTGAACGCCACGTCGGCCTGCGGGGTCCATGTAAACCCGGTACTTTTCTTCATGAGTTGGTACAAGGTAAGGCTTTTTCTCCCAACCTGCTACAAATCGGCTCAACGAGGCTAGACACCCGTGAATTTCTGCACATCTTTCAAACACTCGGTAATCTCATGTTCTCAATAGCTCGGATCTTGGCCGGGTTAACCTCAATACCCGGCTAGACACCAGGAATCCGAGCAACTTTCCAGCCGGGACACCAAAGGTGCACTTGTCCGGGTTAAGTTTCAACCTATACTTTCTCAGGTTCACAAATGTCTCCTCGAGATCCTCGAGGAGAGTATGTTTCTCCTTAGACTTGATGACAATATCATCGACATACACTTGCACATTTTTACCCATCTGAGAGTGCAGGCATTTCTGCATACACCTCTGATAAGTTGCCCCGGCATTTCTCAGACCAAAACACATGACACGATAGCAGTACGCCCCATACGGGGTAATAAAGCAGTCTTTATTTGATCTTTCGGTTCAGTGGTATCTGGTGAAAACCAGATCGATAAAGACAACAGTTCACAACCAGCAGTGGAATCGATCACTTGATCAATCCGAGGTAATGGAAACGGATCCTTCGGGCACGCCTTGTTGAGGTTAGTGAAGTCGATGCACATGCGCCACACCTTGACCACGGCTGGCTCGTCTTCTTCTTTTCCACCAAGACTGGATTGGATATCCAGTCCGGATGCAGCACCTCCATATGAACCCGGCTGCAAGCAACTTAGCCAGCTCGTCCAGCACCACTTGTCTTCGGTCGTCTGAGAGACGACGGGTCGGTTGCCTCACCGGTTTCACCTCCGGCCTGACAAATAAAGAGTGCTCTGCCAACTCCCTCGGAACACCAGGCAGGTCCTTAGCTGACCATGCAAAGATATCCCGATTCTCACGGAGGAAGTGACAGAGCTCGCCTTCCTATTTCTCGCCCAGCCCGGCCCAATGATGGCCATGCGCTCGGGTGCTCCGGGTCAATGGGATTCTCTTGGTCTCCTTGGGCACCTCGAACGCAGCAGCTGAGTCCGGGCTCATCAGTCCGGACACGCCGAGCTGCGTGGACTGCGCCATTGCCACCACTTGTGCAGTTTCTTCTTCTCAGCTGCAATCACCAAAGCCTCGGCCAGATTAGACCCCGCCGAGGCACACTGAATGGCTCGCTTGTAATCACCCGAGATGGTTATGATCCCATTGGGCCCTGGCATTTTCATCTTCAGGTACGCCACATGGGTGGAAATCATGAACTTGGCCAGGCTGGCCTTCCAAGCAATGCATGGTATGCACTCTCCAAGTCCACCACCTCGAACTCGATACTCTCAACTCGGCAGTTATCCTTGGTTCCAAATGCTACATCCACCCATATCTTGCCCATGGGTGCACAGGAAACGCCAGGCACAATCCCATGAAAGTACAACTGCTAGGCATTAACTGATTTGGGATATGCCTAATTTCACCATTGTGTCCGGTACATGATGTTGATGGCACTGCCATTGTCCACCAGAACTCGGGTAAACCTTACATTGTTAGTAGGCCCGCACAACGTCGGATCTACCACCAGGGCATACTTTCCAGGGCTCGGCATGATCCGAGGTGTATCTTTCCTGCTCCAAGTGACCTCCTGCTCAGACCAGTTCATGTAGGTCGGCACCACCGGCATTACTGCATTCACCTCCATGGCACGCCTCTGCACACTCTTCTTGTCAGTGGGCTCGGTCACAAAGACCACATAGCTCGCATGAGCCTCTCTATAGTCATTTCCGGGGTATTCATACTGCTGGCTTGGTCCGGCACCACCATTGTTGTTGTTACCTCGGACGTTCACCACATTCACCGGTCTTGCCGCTGCAGGCCTCGGAGGAGGTGCAGTGGTTATTGGGGTAACATTTGCTCCGGACAGATTCGGGTTAGACCTCGGCTGAAATCTCTGAGGTGGTCCTCCTCTGTTTCCTCCGGCCCTTGCCCCTTCTTCCCTGATCCTGCGGTGCCAGCTGCACTGCCGGGTTGAATGGTTGGCTGGCTTACGCGGATCGGTCGTATGGTAACGGCAGGACCATCTATCATTGATTCATAAGTCAAGGGTGGCTCTGGGTTCGGACTAAATGCCGGACCACTGATTTTCGGCCTCTGGACACCTCCAGCTTCGGGCTGATCCGGGTTCACCGCTGCAACTTGGTTCGAGGTGTACGGGTAGTCCGGCTCCCTCCTCTTGTGCCGAGCTCTTGGCGGTCACTATACCTCGGTCCGAGCCGGTTATTTATTGGCTCCCTTCTTCTGTTACGTGCTCCTGCCTCGGCTGCTGGCTGCATCGGATCACCAAGAGCATAAGAATCCGCAATCCGGATTGCCTCTGCAAGGGATTTCGGCATATCTCTCTGTAGCCTCTGCCACAGCATACTGCCATGTCGGCAACCATCTGCAAACCAGGAGATGGCCTGGGCCTCTACAACTCCTTCACAGGAATTCCGGACATTGCTCCACCGAGTTAAGAACTCCGATCAGTTTCATGATCATCTTGCTTACATGCTGCCAGGAGCTGAGGTCGGTTTGGCCTTTTGTAGGTACTAGCAAAGTTGCTGTTAAACGCCAGCTCCAAGTCTATCCAGGAGTTGATACTATACTCCGGCAAATTATTCAGCCAGATCCGAGCTGGACCTCCAACATGTGCGGGAGATACCGGACCGCCCATCGGCGATTGCCCCCCGCTATGTGCACCGAGGATACATAATCTGTCAACCAATCTTGTGGCTTGGTGCTCCCGTTGTATGGCTTGGCGTTCCGACCTAACTGGAACTGAGATACTGGTGGTGGTGGCTCCCTCATGATCCGAGGTCCAAAACATGCCGGACCAGGAGGGCCTTCCTCCTCCAGTTGCTCGGACAAGTAGATTCTATCCAGCTTGTTGCGGACGTCGCCCGGAGCTAACATCCGAGCTCCTATCCGAGGTCCCAACGCCCCATCCACTCTGTGATACCCGGCCCGCGCCATGGCCGAGTCTCCATCATCGTATCGGTCATCGCCTTGACCGACGTTCTGAGGTTGCTGAGCATACTCCGGCTCTGGCTGATACTGCTCCTGCGGCCGGGGTTGTTGCTGATACCTCGGGGGCGGAGGTGGTTTACCTCGGCCAGCCGATGCTGCTTGCCCACCATTCTGATTTCCCTGGCCGGAGTTACCCCTAGCCCGGCTAGCATTGCCCTGGCCCACCTTCTGCTTTGCTGCTAACACCGGATCATACTTCAGCAGCTGCTTGTTCTGACCCGAGTTGACACTCCGGGCTCGATCGGCTCCTCCGACGAGTGGAGACGAGGCTTGCCCCTTGGACACCTGACTAACGGGCCTAGCTGAATAGACCATCTGCGAATCACCAGCCCCGGCTCTGCGGAGAGCCTCATTCTGCTGGTTAGCTACATAGACCAATTCATTGACTCGCTTTTGCTGCGCACGCCATGCATCTCCAGTCAACCCGGATAGCTCGGCCCTGCCTGCCTCGGCAGCTCTGAGGTTCTTGGCAGGGGAACTATACACCGGCCTTCCAGTTGACACGCGACTCTCACTCCTAGCCGAGGTGGTAGGTCGAGCCTCCCTGTTCATCTCGTCATTGAGCCCCTTGCCTCTCTGCCGCACCCCGGCTAACCTACTGGTATCAGCTGCAACCGGGGTGAAGCCATTCGCTGCATTGTACTCACGCAGATCTCTATTGAACTCATCTCGGGCTGCTATCATGGCTACAGCCTCCTTTTGCAACAAGACACGCTTCTCCTCTAGCTCGGCCGCAGTCATCACTATATCTACTCCGGGATCTACAGGATCTGCTAGTGTCTCTGCTATCTTTGTTAGGACTGCACCTCGGCCCTGCACCTCAGGGGTGCCAGGCAACTCCTTCTCTAGCCTGGGCTTTGCAGCTCTCACCTTAGCCGCAACCTCGGCCGGCTTGGATCTGCTGGCATCTCCTCTGCCAGCGGCATCCACCGTACCGGTCATCATCACCTCGACGCAGCTCTCAGGGCGAGTGATACGCCGACCTAGCGCCGCAAGGAGAGGAGTTTCGTCGTCCACGAGCACCTGCTCCGGGTACTCGCGAACAACCTCGACAGCAACGTAGGTGACGAAGCTGCCGAGCATCATGGTGAAGCCATGCTCGGGGAAGGGCTTGCCGGCGAAGCACCCCGCGTTGTCGCTGACGAAGTTGAACTCACCGATCTTGGCGATGAGCCCGGAAAGAACACGCTCGCCTGAGCCCGTCCGGATGTATACTCCCTCCAACGCCTCAATCTGCCCCACGGTGGGCGCCAACTGTCGTGGTGGGATCACGACAGATGCCATGGGTATGGCTAAGATGGGGCCGAATGGTCGTTGGGGGAATCCGGGGAGGGTTTATGCACTCTTGAAGTGCACAAGCAAGAACACACCAAAAACCGCAAGAACACGAACTGAAAACCAACCAACCAAGAACACGAAGAACACCACGATGTACCCTGCTTCGGGGCCCTCTTGCGGAGGTAACACCCCTACTGCAGCACTATCCTAGTCAGTATATAGCACAAGATGACTAGTACAGGTCGCTCCTCGAGCTGTGTGATGGTACAAGGGTGAGAGCTTGAGGTGGGAGATGAAGTTACAAGGAGAATCAACTAGGGTGCCGGGGTCTCTTTTCTTTCTTCTTCTTTGTTTTCGTCCTTCCCCCTCCTCCTCTCCAGCACAGGAGGGGTAGAAGCCCCTTATATAGGCTAGCCGGGTTACCATAGTGCCCCTCGCCGAGTACTGTAGCCATGCCTCTGCTTTGATCATCATTGCACTCCTGTCAGGGACAAGACATGACATGCCCATCCCCTGCATCACCACAGTGGAGCTAGGATGTCCCCTCTGACTGAGACAGGACGTAGCCGCGCCGAGCTACCTCGTAGCCCTGACCTCGGAACTCTAGGGGTCAGTGGTCAGAGACGTGCAGACCCGCAGAACCCGGGGCACGCCTCTGCCACGCTCCGTGACAGACGCTCCCGTGTCAGGCGAGAAGTGACTGGAGCATTGACTCCTGCCCGAGCTATGGCCTCCTGCGCATAAGATCTTTTACCAGGTCGGACTTTACTTCCTTCCCACAGCTCATCATGCACTCACAACCCAAACCACGGCAACGAGGTAGTTAGGTCGGCTGAACACAGTTCGGACAGTGAACCTCGGCCCTGGCCAATAGTATACCTCGGACCCCTCCTGGCCAAGATAGGTCGGCCTGGAATCTCCAGGTCAAGATGAAGCTCGGACATTCCCAGGCCCAAACAGGTCGGCCCTTTCCGTACCTCGGCACACCTTCGAACTCCACTTATGCCAAGCCTTGACCCTACCCGGGGATACTCCCCCGACACGAACACATTTGCTTCATATGATGCATATATTCTCACTATATGAACAAATGCTTAGGCAATTCAAGATGAGGCAAATGCAAATAATGTCACTCAATAGGCATGTAAACTATGAAAAGATACCAACATACTAATAGCGACAAACATGAAACATATTAATTCACAAGATTGTAATGCTCATAATAGGATATGATAAGATGGTATCTCGCTTGCCCGTTTTTGTACAACAAAACATAAATGCCCAGGCACCTCTAAAGTTCATGGGAAGACTAGAATCAAAGATATCAAAGATAAACGCATCAAAGTTATATCACAGTTAACCACATTCTGGGACAAACACATTACACTAAGAACGACAACTATGCTCTCGAGAAAGTGCTCAAAAAAAGGAT
Source organism: Poa pratensis (assembly GCA_947311845.1). Classification (NCBI taxonomy): domain Eukaryota; kingdom Viridiplantae; phylum Streptophyta; class Magnoliopsida; order Poales; family Poaceae; genus Poa; species Poa pratensis. The sequence continues at coordinate 53,250,942 of CAMZMU010000055.1, read as the reverse complement.
GGTGACTCAACATGAAAGTAAAAGATTGGCCCTTCGCAGAGGGAAGCAGGGATTATCATGTGCTAGAGCTTTTTATTTTTAAAACAGGAGCAAAATTGTTTTGGGAAGTGTTTATTGTTGTCAACGAATGGTAGTGGGTACTCTAACCCCCTTGTCAACCAGACTTTCAAGAGCGGCTCCCATGAAGGATGTTATTTCTACCAGCAAGGTAGATCATCCCTCTTCTCTTTTGTTTACACATGTATTTTAGTTTCATTATGGGTGACACTCCCCCCAACCTTTGCTTGCACATACCATGGAGGAGTGTCTATTTGCAAATTAAGTTGCTTACTGATAAATCAGGGCAAAACATGTGAAGAGAATTATTGATGAAAGTTATAATTAATTGGGACTGGGCACCCCGTTGCCAGCTCTTTTTGCAAAATTATTGGATAAGCGGATGTATATGCCACTAGTCCATTGGTGAAAGTCTGAATGACAAGATTGAAAGATAAAACACCACATACTTCCTCATGAGCTATAAAACATTGACACAAATTGAGAAGTACTTTGAAGGTTTTAAAGGTAGCACATGAAAATTTACTTGAATGGTTCGAAATGCCATGCATAGGTATTTATGGTGGACACTTTGGAATAACTTGGTTTTCATGGTTTTGGAAGCACGAGCAGCATTCCCGCTCAGTACAAGTGAAGGCTAGCAATAGACTGGGAAGCGACAATCAAGAGAGCAATAACCGTCATAATCATGCTTGCGACAAAATGAAATTAATTGAGCATAAAAGTGATACAAGAACTCTGAGTCAAAATAAATCATCAAGGCTTAATTGACTTTTGTTTTTCAGTCATATGCATGCATGAGCATGTGCCAAGTCAATTCGAATGAATTATTCAGAGGAGGATACCACAATGTCATACCCTCTATGAATAGAACAATGCAAGCAAACATCAACATAACATGCTACCACTATTAATAAATTGGGACCGATCATGAGAGAACAAGAACTACTAAGCATCCACTAAATGACATATACCTCACATGAACCAACTAAGCATGCTCACATAGATGAGTATATGTACAAAAATGAAAACAAATAGAGTTCATACCAGCCTCTCACCCCAACTCGAGTTGTTGTAGATCATCCTTATTGCTTTTTCACTTGTGTTGCTTCGAATGATAAGAATGAAAACCAAGCTCCATCGGAGTCACGGATGGCTGTCCAACTCTGAAAACACTATACAAAACCAAAAAGAAACAACAAATATTTTTGGGTTTTCGAGTTTTTGAAACAAGAGCAAAAAGAAACAAACAATAAAGCAAAATATTTTTAGATTTTTGAATAACAAACCGAATTTTAAAACTAAGCAAACTAATACTGAAACTTAAAGAAACAAATGAAGAGAAACAACAGAAATATTTTTGGTCTTTTTGTGTTTTGGAATGCAGCAATAAAAGGTAAACAATTAAAAAGAAAGAAAGAAAGAAAACTGCAACATGGATATACAAAGTATCGACAAGATATGATATGTAAATGAGTGAGATGTCGATATACCTCCCCCCAAGCTTAGGCTTTTGGCCTAAGTGGAGGCTAATAATAACGCGGGTAGGAACTCCAAGCCGGCGGGTCATACTGGGCGTGCTCAACATCCGGCTCCGCTGAGGAAGATGAGGCAGAGGGTCCAGCATCCCCAGGATAGGGGCGCGAGCCCCCAGTCCCGGAAAACTGAGTGGAGTCCTCGTCCGCCCATTCTCCATCATCCTCTGTGTGCAGGGCATGTTCCCTCAAGTATGCATCGAATTCATCCTCGGTGACTGACCAAACATTCCTGAAACCAAGATCAAACAAACGTGGTGCAGGCAAAGCGACTATTCGCTCAGATTTAACCATTTTCCACCTCACCTTCTTGGCAAAAGGCACCTCATAAGATAGATTATTCAAAGTAGACCAACTAGTAACAAAGCCATGCCTCCCCATGGAAGCAAAATCGAGCCTCTCTAAAGAAGCTGCAAATCATTAGGGAGAGCTACTACACCATGCATAGCTAATAAACGAGAAGCAATGAGTCCTCCACAAAATCCACCTTTCTCGCGATTGGCAGCAATGCGAAAGCTATCAAGGCACCCAAATTATAACTCTTATCATGTTGCAAGGCTGCTGCTAGGAAAGCTAAATCAGGAATGGATAATTTATTTGCAGTCTTCCTAGCAAGTACACACCTCGTGATGAAGTAAGCAAAATATCGAATGCATGGAAATTGAATACTTCGAATTTTACCACTTTCATCTGAGTAGGTTCTTCCTTGACATATTACCTCGTATAGGTCCGTCAAATGCTTGGGTTGCCCATGTATCTTCCCTCGTGATCCCCATTGCGGCACCCTAATTGCTGCACAAAAAGCATCAAAAGGCAAGTGGACACTTTTGTTGTAAATTTTATAGTGAACCATAGGGTTAGGTGAAGACCAATCAAATCTAAAGTCCTGCACCACAGACACAGTTAGCTTTGCATATTGGTAGGGTTCTCCCTCTACAAAATCACTCAATCCTGTATTAGAGACAAGAGTACGAAAATCACGCAAGATCCCCGAACTTCTCATGAATTCCAAGCATGGATAGCAGGATGGAAACACTCCTTCTTCACGATGGATCCCCATGACCTCAGGAACCACCAATTCATATTGATTTAGTTGGTGTTCATTTCCCTCCATCCTCTGAAATTTTTGACACATATCATAAAAATTATCTTTGAAGCATACAAATGAGGGGAACTACTATATGGACTTGCTAGAGGACTAAACATGCATCAAAACTGATTATATCAACATAGAACAAGCATGCATACTCACTTAACAAGTCACCTACAGCAGCAAAATACTCAAGGTATACTTACTAAACAAAATTCTACTTGGATACATGGAGGAGTCACATACCTGAGAGCAATTGCCCCAAATCTCAGCAGCTGAGATGGGCTGAACAAAGAGATCGAAATCGCGAGGAAGAACAGCAAAAACTCGAGTGTGAGAGAGAAAAACGAGCTGAGTGATGCAAGAGGAAGAAGTGGTAGGTGGGGGAACTGCTGGAGGGCCAAGGGTGCCCCACCTCAGTGGCTGGCGCGGCCAAGGGGCAGCCGCGCCACCATGTGGTTTGACCCCATGGTGGGTCCCCTTGGTCAGCACCAGGCACTCCCACGATGCTCTTTGAAAAATAGGACCAATGGTATAATTTTTACAGAGTTTTGAAAACTTTCAATTTGCATGAAATCTGGATATTTAAATTAATAAAACTTGGGCAGAAAAATTATTTTTAAAATTCAAAACAACTAAACTTTTGCAACCTAATTATCACTACAGGAGGTAAAACAAAGTTGAAGAAAGAAATGCTGTTTAGCTCTTTCATGTATGCAAATACATTTGATAACAAGGTTGATCAAGTCTTGGCACCAAATAAATTTACATGACACAAATGATTTAAACATCATGAAACACTCATGTTACCTTGTATTGTATTGATATGGATCCAATCATAATGTTTTGATATCCTTCTTGATGATCATATATAGGGCAATCAATACTTCCCACTTTGATAGTTTTAAAATTGGAGATGGTATTGACTCCATAAATCTTGTCAACTTTCTTGGGGAAATAAACAGTATGTTCTTTATCATTAACATTGAAAGTTACTTTTCCTTTATTGCAATCAATAACAGCACCTGCAGTATTTAGAAAAGGTCTTCCAAGAATAATAGACATATTATCATCTTCAGGCATTTCAAGAACAACAAAATCAGTCAAAATTAAACAATTGTTAGCCACTTGAACAGGGACATCCTCACAAATGCCAACAGGAACAGCAGTAGATTTATCAGCCATTTGCAAAGATATATCAGTAGGTATCAATTTATCAAGATAGAGTCTCTTATAGAGAGAAAAAGGCATAACACTAACTCCTGCTCCCAAATCACATAAAGCAGTTCTAACATAATTATTCTTGATGGAGCAAGGGATGGTTGGTATACCTGGATCTCCAAGCTTCTTAGGAACCTTGCCATTGAAAGAATAATTAGCAAGCATAGTAGAAATTTCCTCATTAGGAATTTTCCTCTTGTTAGAAACAATATCTTTCATATACTTTGAGTAAGGAGGCAATTTAATAGCATCAGTCAAAGGAATTTGCAAGAACAAGGGTTTCATCCATTCACAAAATTTATTATAATGTTCTTCTTCCTTTGATTTTAGTTTCTTAGTTGGAAAAGGCATTTGCTTTTGAACCCAAGGTTCCCTTTCATTACCATGTTTCTTAGCAATGAAGTCTTCCTTAGTGTACTTTGTGTTTTTAGTATGCTTTTCAGGTTCCTTTTCACTAACTTCTTTATCAAGAGCATCATTTTTATCCTTATCACTATCAAGTTCATTACCACTTTCAGTTTCAGCATCAGAGATAGATATACTATTAGGATCATTAACAGTTTCAGAGGATTCTACAACATTTTTATGTTTCTTCTTCTTCTTTTTCTTAGAAGGAGAAACTGGATTTTCAGCTAGTTGAGAATCTTGTTCAATTCTTTTAGGTGTCCCTCAGGATATAAAGGATCCTGAGTATGAGCTCCACTTCTAGTGCTAACATAGACAGGTTTTAATTTTTCTTTAGAAGCATTGGCTAACATGTCTTGTTGCACTTTAGTGAGTTGATCAATTTGAGTTTGAACCATATGGAAATGTTTAATAAGCATCTTAACATCATTGGAGGTTCTCTCCACAATATCATGCAACTTACTAATAGCTTGAGAGTTTTCATGCAAATGATTCTCTACTCTCATATTAAAATTATCTTGCTTAATAACATAATTATCAAATTCATCTAAGCATTGATCAGGTGGTTTAGAGTAGGGAATATCTCCTTCATCGAACCTGTGGAGAGAGTGAACCTCAATTATGGATGGATGAGGAATTGGCTTACACAAATCTTCAATAGGTGGAAGGTTCTTCACATCTTCAGATTTAATACCCTTCTCAATGAGAGTCTTCTTGGCCTCCCTCATTGTTTCATCATTCAATTCAATCATACCTCCCCTCTTCTTTGATATTGGTGTCGGTGTAGGTGTGGGGGTCGGCGCAGGTAGAGTCCAATCATCATAATTCTGGCTGATTTTAGCCAATAATTCTTCAGCTTCTTCAGGGGTTCTTTTCCTGAAAACACAACTAGCACAACTATCCAGATATGCTCTAGATTCAATAGTTAGTCCACTGTAAAATATATCAAGTAGATCATGCTTTTCCAAATCATGTCCAGGCCGAGCTCTGATAAGAGAGCAAAACCTTGTCCATGCCTCTGGAAGTTTCTCTTCATCTTCCTGGTCAAAGTTATAAATTCTCTGCAAAGCATCATGTTGAGCACTAGCAGGGAAATATTTCTGAAAGAAAACATTAAGCAAACCAGTAGGACTAGTAATAGAACCAGGAGACAAGTTGTTATACCAAGCTTTAGCATCATCTTTTAATGAGAAAGGAAAAATCTTAGCAACAAAATAGCTACGCTTCTTAATATCATCAGAAAATAAGCCACTCAAAGTAGAGAGCTCATTCATGTGCTCTACAGCACTTTCACTCTTAGTGCCACAAAAAGGAGTTTTCTCAACAATAGATATATGAGATAAATCAAGAGAAAAATCATAATCCTTATCTTTAATGTTTATAGGAGAAGTGGCAAACTTAGGATCAGGTGACAACTTGTATTTAACAGCATGTTGTGCAAGAAAATTTCTAATATTACTTGCACCAGTAGTAGCATTACATTTATCAATAAAATCATCATCAAGTTCCACATAAGTTTCATCAGGATCATCATCACAAGTATAATCCCTTAACTCAGGTGAATAAACAGGAGTAGTAGGACTTCCATTAGGTGTTCTAGTATTTTCAAGTTGTTTAGACTAGCAATAGCAGCATCTAAAAGTGGACCTAATGAAATACTTCTCATCAATCACAGTAGAAGCATCATCAACATTATCAGAGGCAATTTCAGATTCAGCAGTAGTACCAACACGTGAAGATTGTGGTGGTGTAACAAGTTGACTCAATACAGATGGTGAGTCAAGAGCAGCAGAGGTACTAAGTGTCGTACCTTTTCTTGTAGTGGATGGCAATACACGGACCCTCTCATCACGAGCTTTACCCATGATGAATAAATTTCAGCGAGCAATATAGATCACAAGTGAACTCACAAATAAAGCTATGCTCCCCGGCAACGGCGCCAGAAAATAGTCTTGATGACCCACAAGTATAGGGGATCGCAACAGTCTTCGAGGGAAGTAAAACCCAATTTATTGATTCGACACAAGGGGAGCCAAAGAATACTTGAGAGCCTTAACAGCGGAGTTGTCAATTCAGCTGCACCTGTGAATAGTCTTGCTCGACACAGATTATCAGTAGCAACAGTTTTATAGCAGTAGTAGCGGTGAAATAATAGCAGCAGTAAATAGAGACAGCAGTAGTGATTGCAGTAAACAGTAGGATTAAAACACTGTAGGCATAGGGATGGATGAACGGGCGCTGCATGGATAAGATAGCTCATATAATAATCAAGACATAGGCATTGCAGATAATAATGATAAAGCATCCAAGTACTAAGTAAACATAGGCATGTGTTCCGTATATAGTCGTACGTGCTCGCAATGAGAAACTTGTACAACATCTTCTGTCCTACCAGCCGGTGGCAGCCGGGCCTCAAGGGAATCTACTGGTAATTAAGGTACTCCTTTTAATAAAGTACCGGAGCAAAGCATTAACACGCCGTGAACACATGTGATCCTCACATCGCAGCCATTCCCCTCGGCTGTCCCAATTATTGTCACTTTGGGACCTCGGGTTCCGGACAACAATATGTGTATACAACTTGCAGGTATGATCAATAAACAGTGCATATCATTATGAAACAATAACATGTTCAGATCTGAAATCATGGCACTCGGGCCCTAGTGACAAGCATTAAGCTCAACAAGTTGCAACAACATCAATAAGTACTAACAACGGATACTAGGCACCATGCCCTAATGATCTTATAACTTATTACATGAACAATCTCATCCAATCCCTACCATCCCCCTCAGCCTACAGCAGGGAATTACTCACACATGGATGGGGGAAACATGGATGGTCGATGGAGAAGCGTCGGTGATGATGATGGCGATGATCTCCTCCAATTCCCCGTCCCGGCGGAGTGCCAGAACGGAGTTTCTGGTCCCCGAAATAGGTTTCGCGATGGCGGCGGCGTACGGTGATGTTTCTGGATGAAGTGGACGACCCCCTCGCGTTTTAGGTCAGAGAGGGTTAAGTAGTCGAAAGGGGGACTCGGGGAGGTGCCGAGTCGCCCTCCTCAGTGGCTGGCGCGGTGGGCCCCTTGGCCGCGCCCCTGTGGTTTGGGCCACTCGTGGCCCATCTCTGACTCCCCTTCTGGCTCCGTGAGTCTTCTGGTAAAATAGGAGGTTTGCGATCTTTTCTGGTGTTTTTCCCGAAAGTTGACTTTCTGCACAAAAACAAGACACCAGGGCAATTCTGCTGAAAACAGCGTTAGTCCGCATTAGTTGTATTCAAAACACACAAGTTAGAGGTAAAACAATAGCAAAAGTGTTCGGGAAAGTAGATACGTTTTGGACGTATCAATATGCTTCCACAATGCCCAGCTGGGGAACACCCCCAAGAAACACTCGCATAGCACCATGAAGCAGGCGATATGCATAATGCTATTGGGGGTAAGATCAGGCCTACTATGTTAATATCCCTCGATCAGGCCAAATGTGCGGTTAACTGAGCTCGATATTCGAGTGAATCAGGCCTACTATGTCAATATCCCTCGATTAGCATACACATACAATTGAAACAAATTAGAGCTCGAAGAACTACATAGGGTCAGAAGAACAGGTTCAGAAGATTATGACGTGCACGATGAAGGGAGCACATGCTCGATTCTTCGAGTCAAGCAAGTACTCGGGGGCTAATGACGAGGTTATACTCTGCGGGTACCCCAACTTAGAGGTACCTGGTGCACGTGATGATCAAAGAAGCCCACGAAGGAAGGCCCGAGACGAGGAGTGCTTCCCAAGTTAGATCAAGTTATGGTCGGTTAAGACTTTCCATACATGTAACCTTGGTCGGTTGTGTTTCCCGAGACCCAGCCTCCTATATAAAGGCTGGGAGGGTGATCGATCAAAGTAAGGAATCCATAGCCACCAAAACCTCGACGAGATCAGCAGCTCGTCGAACCCTTGTAACCCTGATATTCATACCATAAACACAGACAAGCAGGAAGTAGGGATTTTACCTCACTCGAGGGCCCTGAACCTGGGTAAATCTAGCTTGTCAGCCGTCGATTCCACCAATACTACGTGTTCTCTACCACACAATCAACCCTAGGTATAGCAACCATGGGAATTGCCGAGGGCGCACCTCGACAGGGTCCAACATTATTGAGGATGATTGTTTTCCTTTCACCTCCGGCCGTGATGAGTTCACAACTTCTTCCACTTCACCAATATGTGATTTGTCACAAGGTAATGAAATAGTGAGTGGTGATAGAAATTGCTTTGTTGATGGTGAATATTCTATTGATTATACTTTATCTCTATCTCATTGCAATGTTCTATCTTTGGACTTAAACACTTCTAGCACTCCAAATGTTTTACATGCTAGTGTTGCTAGTCCTTACATATCATGTATTAGTTGCTTAACTAAATCTCATGATGATATGTTTTGTATGTCTTGTTGCCATGAAAATAACGCTTCCATATCCTCTAGTACTTGTGTGGCTAACAATGTAGAGAAATCCCAACGTTTGTTGGAACAAGACATGGATCTCAATGGTGCTTCAAGCAAGTCTTCATCATCATCGTCCATTTCTCACTTTTGTCTTATGGCTAGGGATTCAAAGGTTTCTCCACCTTTGGAATCCCCTACATCTTGTGATGATGAGGATTATTATGGTTTAAAAGAGAATGATATTGACTCCTTAAAGGAGAAGAGTGAGATGGTTTTTAGTGCTCTCCCTAAAGGTAGTAAAGCTTGCTCTTACCTATGTGAAATTTTGAGTTTTACTATTAAGTGCAAGGATATTATTGAAGAAAAGGGAAGGATTGAAAGAGAGGATGCTATGGAAAAAGCATCCTTAGAAAATGCTCTTGAGGAAGAGCATGAGCTTCGAGTGTCTCTTGAGGAGAAACTTGAATCTCTTGATGAAACAAATGATCTAATTATTGCTAAAATCATTAACGAAAGACATCATGCTCATGCTAAATATAAAGTGCTTAAAAAGGAAAAGGTTGAATTTGATGTTGGCAATGCTAGACTAATTGAGGATATAGAGAGACTTGACAAAGCTCATAAGGCTTTGGAAAGTGAACACTCTCTCCTTACCAAGTCTCATGATCAACTCCAAACTCAACTATCTAAAAATGATGTGCCTAGTTCCTCTACTCCCTCATGTGATCATGCTAATATTATTGTGGAAAATGCTAGGTTGAATTATGAGCTTGCCAAGTTGTCTTCTTCTATTTCTAATGTTAATGATGCTTGTGCTTCTAACTCCACTTCTCGTGAAGTATCTATTTTGAAGGAGAATGTTGAGCTAAGGGCTCAACTTGAGTTGCTAACTAGCAAGTATGGGAAATTGGAAGAAAGTCATGAAAAGCTCTCTAGCTCTAATGAGGATCTTCTAACATCCCATGCGAAGCTAAAGTTATCTCATGAGGCTATCACTACAAAGGTAACATCTTGTGAGCCTCATGTGGACAATGTCACTACTTCTACTCTAAATGCTTTATTGCCATGTGCTAGTCCTTGTGATTCATCCACTCACAATATTGCTACATGTTGTGATGAATTACTTTCCATACCTTGTTGCTCTAACAATGAAGCGTCTACTTCCTCTAGTGTTTTTGTTGATACTAACCATGTAGAGGAATTAAAAGATCTCAAGGTCCAAGTCGCTTCTTTGAAGAAAGGCTTGGAAAAGCGTCATGTTGGGAGGTCCACACTTGACAATGTGTTGAGTGTTCAAAGACACCCCAATGACAAGAGTGGACTTGGAGTCAACTCCAATAACAAGAACAAGTCCAAGTCTATCAAGAAGAACAAGGGCCAAGAACAAATTAAAGATTTGGCCATGATTGTTTGCTTCAAGTGCAAATTTGAAGGGCACCATGTTAGATCTTGCCATTTGAAGAAAAAGTCTCTTAGTGAGAAGCAACCAGGAAAGAGGCCTCAAGTTCAAACTCAAGTTCCTCAAGTTAAAGCAAGGCCTCTTCCCAAGAAGAATCGAGCTACCCCTCCTCAAGTCAAGATTCCAACTAAGAAGAAAGGAGGAAGCCAATGTTGCTACTTATGCCGTGAGAAGGGCCACTTTGCTTCTTCATGCACTAATGGTACCTTATCCAACCCCATTATTATTGATGATGTTTATTCTCTTCGGAAGGATAAGGTTGGCAATGTGTTTGACAAATATGTTGGTACTCAAAGTGGTGTCAAGAAAAGCACCATTTGGGTTGTCAAGCCTATTGTGACTAACCTCTTAGGACCCAACTTGGTTGGGGACCAACAAGGTAAAACTTGATCAATAGGTGTTGTTGGAGGACATTGGAGACTTGGCTACATCATGAAGACTTAATGGACCTTCATCAAGTTTATTCTCTCAAGTCAAGTTATTTGGATTATATTGTTCTATCTCATATCCAATGTTCCTCCTTGCGGTAACTTGAATTTAAATCATATATACATTGAAAGTTACTTGCACCCTTGCATGTGTTAGGTTTTGTACCTTGCTAGTATTTATATGTGTTGTGCTCTCTACTTACTTATCTTGAGTAATCAAGTATGTGTATGTTGGTTTGCACACCATTTACTTGTGTTGAGACCTATTGGTTTTATTTGATATCTTACCTTGTTGGCTCTTCTTTTGAGAGATTAATGGACTATCCCATTTTGGGGGAGTGATATGCTTCGTGCACTTCACAATCCAAAAAATGTGTATGCATGAGGAATACTACTTAGTGATGATATATCAATATTATCTACTCTCTATGTGGTATGTCATTCTCATGACAAATTCAAATTCTATAATGTCCATTGATTATCTCTAGTTAGTTTTGTTTGTCTCACGTTTTAAAAATTGGATTATCACATTATGGGGAGTAATAAGCTATGTGCATATTACAAGCCTAGAAAATGTGAACATGTGAGGTATTGCCACCTAAAATTGATATTCTTCATTATCTTATTCCTTTGTGGCATGTTGCTCAAACTAAGTTCCATCTTGCTTAAAATACTTTGTTGCTCATTCTTTTGGATCTTTGTTTGCTCTACTCAAAATTTGTTTTGTGCTTTCTTGAGTTAGTAAAAGCAATGATCCCACTCTTGTGCATTCACATTCAAAGTCATATCTCTAGATAATGCACAATTGTTGGGGGAAGCTATCCTACATTGAGTAGAACATCATTCTTTAAATTGGTTTTGTATCTTATTGACTTCTTTGAACATGACTAGTGTTTGAATAATATGTATGGAGAGTGATGATCCCATTTGTGTGCATTTTGTATTTAAATGCAAGATCATAAATAATGCACAAATTTTGGGGGAGCTATCCTATATGCTTTTGAATATTAGTTGTCTTCAATTGGCTTTTGTTCCGATGATGTGTCTCTTTGGAAGACAAACATTTCTCGTCTTGGTACTTTGTGCCATCATGAGAAATGTAGAGGGTTTGGTTTATTCGTTGATGGTATTTTCATCATTTGGTATCTTTCTTTCATTTGGGATTTCCAAAGTGGTATCTTCAATAATGTGTTGATTTGGGTTTTTGATATAATTTGGACAATTCTCTTTCTTGTCACACTTGTGTGTGCTTTCTTGGTTTAATTGGTGTTTTGTCCAAATTGTATCTCGTTTGCTTCTTGAAAGTCTTGTGCATGCATATTTACTATATGTATATCTTATGGCATGCTTACTTTCGTTGATCCAATATATAGGATAAACTCCATCAAATCCTACATGGCTAAGATGCGCATGAAATTCAATTTCATATGAATATGCACATATTTATGTGGAGTTTGACCTATGTGTCGTGGGATTGTCACGCATATGTCATGGAGATGACTTCGTAGAGTTGGGGATTAAGCGATCGAGCGTCTCCGAGCTAAGGATCACAGGCACGAGGAAGACGATGTTTTTTACCCAGGTTCGGCCCCTCAATGTGAGGTAACGACCTACGTCCTGCCTATCCTAGATTGGTATTGATATGAATATGGTGTTACAAGGGGTTGGCGATCGAGGTGTCGAGTCGCCTCTCTCTAGATGTATGAGAGCTTTTTAGCTTGGGGTTCTAGGTCCTTGGAGTCCACCTTATAAAGACGATGGCTCGCAAGGTTACAAGGAAACTTCTCTCAAAAGGAAAGTATGAGCCGGAGTCCTACTTGGAGACTAAGTAATGTAATTTTGTGTCTTCCAAGTTATGTCTTCTCCTGCCAGATAAGCCTGCGCCAGTTAAGTCTGCGCCAGTTAAGCCGCGCCTGTTAAGCCGCGCCTGTTAAGTCTCCACCAGCTTACGTCTTGATAAGTTCGTACGTCGGCTCATACTCAATCAGGTATTCCCCCGACATTAGCCCCCAAGCTTCCGGGTGATTCGTAGAGTCGGGCGGAAGATCTTGACTTGATGTTGATGATTTTGCCGACTTGAGTATGTAGAGCTTGGTGACTTACTGATGATGAGGCGCGAGCGTAGCGGCTTATTGAGCTGCTGATGTAGAAGCGCTGACTCGCATATGTTTGTTAATGTACTATCACAGGCATTCGAGGCCATGCACAAGTCTTCCTCACTTTCTATTTAAACACTTCTGTTTAGTCGCATTGAAGCTGCAGAATCACGATAAGTTCTCCACGAAAATTATATAAGGTGTCGGCGAAGCCTTTGGTGAAAACCACCTTTTCCTGTTGGATGTAAGACTGAGCTGAAATCATAACAATAATAACTTATGAGCACCAAGATATATTAGCCAAATATGTATATGGTGCTAAGTCATAGACATTGAAGTAGAAAAGACCATAGGCATAAATAAGCTGGGCAATCATTAGAATAATAATATGTCATGTTATCATGACGAGCCATTTGTGCACATGTTGAATCATAGCGGCTCAAGGGTATATAGCCACATCATGTATTAAAAGATTTCTAAGTCACTAGTTTGACTCGCAAATGGATATATATATTCTCATGTGCTGCAAAAAATGAAATCTGCATATAAACATGGTATATCAATTTAGTAGAAACCACCAAATACTGGTGGGTGGATGTGTAGCCCCCGAGGGCTGGGTTGCATCCTTGATCATGCTGCTCGGGACTCAAAAATATCTCAATTTAGACAAAAACTTAATTGTCCTAGGCCCCAGGCATTAAGCAGGCATGATTTCATTATCCTGGTTGATGGCATATCATTGCAATTTGATCCTGCAACAGATTGACAAATATTGTTGCCGCAAGATAATAATGATATAAATTCCACTTGATGTGGTTGTAGTTAAATAAATAATGGTGGCTTTATCAGCCGATATCAGGAGATAATTATCTCAATCATAAAAAATCTGCCCATGCCAATTCAAACTCATATGGCCGAGTTATATGTTCCTGTTAAATCAAAAGGCAAAGCCCCCAAGGAAGCAATGATGATAACTTGATGATAATATGTAAGCCTTGGCGGCTGGTAACAATTATGATAAAAAGTTAGTACTCTGCATAATAGCATATGGTACCCTGCATGATAGCATAGTATAATCTGCATGATAGCAAATGATATGTTGCATGATGCAAATGATATGTCCCATGATGCAAATGATATGTTGCATGATATTTTGCATGATAGCAAATGGTTGCATAATAGCAGCTAGTTGCATGATAGCAACTGGTAAGATGCATGATAGCATATTGTACGATGCATGATAGCATGTACTTGACTCAGTATTTCCCAAATCTAATGTGTGTTCAGGGTCGAGAACGGCCATGATAGGCAGCCATGATAGGCATCAGACTCGATTGACGCCACACGCGGGTACTTTAGTCCTTCTGAATTATCTCTATTACCGTTAAGTAGGTCTTCGCGCGGCTCAGTATTTCCCAGGTAAAAAATACGTGTTCAGGGTCACTTGGCAGCCATGATAGGCGATCGCACTTCGATTGACACCGCACCCAGTACTTTGGCCGCATAGTGCAAAGATACTTCTGACTTAAGGCGAGAATAACCAGGATTATTGCTTTGATCGGCTGCAACTGCCGTGACGAGCTCTAATTAGCTTTGATGATAACCTGCTCTGATTAGCTGTAGATGTGGTACTGCGAGTCACCTGTTTTAACTCAAATATTTGATAAGATAATGATTCATTAATGACTCATAAACTGATATAATGATGAGCTGTTTGCGACTCATAAAATGTTATGGGGGTAAATCGCTATGCGACTCATAAATTGATATGACAATAAGTCGATGATGATTAATAAAATGATATGATGATAGATCATGAAATTATAACGATCAGTCATAAATTGATATAATGATAAGTCATAGAATGACAAATAAATCGCCAAATATCAATACTTGAACATGTAGTGGTGATCTTGATATTCAATGCAAGCCGTAAATAGCTAGATTTTGCAATGCGAGTTATAAAGAACTCTAATTTGACGAATGTATTGAGAAGTAGATGTAATTAAATCTACAAAAAGCTGATATGAATTTAAAGTTTACGACATGATATAATATGAGTCGCAAAGACATTTAATAAAAGGCATAATAACCTAAATATGCAGCCCCGAGATGAACTCGAAGATGAAATTAATCGTATTGATACAAGTGGAAAGCTATGAAAGTTAAGCATGATAGCGACTTAGCTTTTATTCTCTCGTTGCTGAAGACGCAGTATAAGTCACAAGCAACGGTTGATAGTCATGGACAAAGCCACATAGACGAAGAAGTCGGGGTTGAAGTTTCCGACAATTTGTTGTATCCCAGTCGCTGGTGCCTTTTTTTGCATACATACGTGCGTACTTCTCTCGAAGTATCATGCTTTGTATGGAAGCCTGTACACACAAAGTAGACCAACTGAGGGAAAACTATTTGCAAAAAGATTGATATAAGGGGTGAGCTAGTTAGAAGAATCGCACTTGATGTCTGAAGATAGCTGGGATTTATTTATGTGTTTTCAGCTAAATGAAAACTTTCCTACTTAATGAATGGTTGAGCTGAACTTATACTGCCTCTAGGTCGATGAGTCGCCTGATTAGTACGCAACTTGGCACTCTTGGATTCTTCTCAAATTTATTTGATCAGCATGCTAAGGGCAATATTGTTTTCAAGCCCCCGGGTGTGTGCCTTCTGCAAAATTAGACCAACGGTGTGTGCGTGTACACAATATTAACCACGGCCGCCGATTGATGAAATAATCCAGTCGCACGAATCGCTTGGCGATGATAAGTCGCTGCTGTTGATTTTGATAAGCCGCGCATAATCACGGCGTGAGTCGCGAGTCGCGACCGTCGGCTGCCGGTTTTGCTCCATGTCCGTAAACATGCTCGCGCTAACTGCCAAGCAGACCACTTAATTAATCTCTTTTCTTTTTCTCTGGCCAAAGTGTACACGGCCGGTCTGTATCCTGAAGTTTGGAGCGATCACACCTTCCTTTTGTCTTTATTTTTCCTTGACTCGCGTTTCTTTCCCGGCAGGTTAGCAATCGCTTTGCTTTTTTCCTTAGTCCCTACGTCGCTAGTATTTTCTGGTGCCAATACGGTCATGTGGTAGCCACTTGTTTGATCATAGGGTGCCCTTATTGCTTTCCCAAACTGGATCGGACGTGGCCGGTTTTTATTCACATGAATACTAGCAGAACATGGCCCGCATCTTTTTCCTTTTTGCCCAGATGTCCAAGTGATCTGCATCCTTTACATGACCTGGATAGTACTTCTTGTCTGACTCGAACTCCTCTCCTCTGGGTTTAATCCGGCTGTTGGGCTGGTGGTCTTCTCTTTCCTTTTTTGATGCAACGTAATTGTGATCAGACTTTTTTGGATGGCATCGGTGTCCTGTATGGAAGGATGTGGCTGCAGAGATCGGACTCCGGGTTGAGATTGCCTTGGACATGAACCGCACTGACTCCATGTTTTCCTCTGTTCAGATTCGCGAACTCGCTAGATACAAAACTCACTGCAGTGCGTGAGCCGCTGACGGAGATCTAACCGTTGGACTTGTCTCAAATTTTTTGGAGTGCTGCGAGATTGCATTCCGCAGGTTTCCACCGGAGGGATCTTCGAATTGATGTCCGAGCCGACCTCGATAATTATTTTCCCAAAGTCGCGCGGAGTTCCGTCAGCTTTCGACAGGGCTTCAGTGTTTGAGTCGCCTACGAAGATCTAACCGTCGGAATCCGATGTGCTTTGGACAGCTGCTAGGAAACTTGATTGCGCAGCTTTCCACCGAAGGGATCGTCGAGGTGAGTTTCGAGCCGCCGCTGGTGTCGGTCGCAGCATAGACTTTGTCTGCTGCCTTGATGTAGACGTCGATAAAACGGCACGGCAATGAAGTCGCCGAGATTGTTGAAGTCGCCGAGCTTTAATCGGCGACG
Source organism: Poa pratensis (assembly GCA_947311845.1). Lineage (NCBI taxonomy): Eukaryota > Viridiplantae > Streptophyta > Magnoliopsida > Poales > Poaceae > Poa > Poa pratensis. Next base: position 53,234,298 of record CAMZMU010000055.1, on the reverse strand, counting down.
AGATCCTCCTTCCCTGGCACATATCCAGCGCGGAACGTGACGCTCTTGACCACAGGCCCCACGGTGGGCGCCAACTGTCGTGGGATTGTCACGCAGATGTCATGGAGATGACTTCGTAGAGTTGGGGATTAAGCGATCGAGCGTCTCCGAGCTAAGGATCACAGGCATGAGGAAGACGATGTTTTTTACCCAGGTTCGGCCCCTCAATGTGAGGTAACGAGCTACATCCTGCCTATCCTAGATTGATATTGATATGAATATGGTGTTACAAGGGGTTGGCGATCGAGGTGTCGAGTCGCCTCTCTGGATGTATGAGAGCTTTTTAGCTTGGGGTTCTAGGTCCTTGGAGTCCACCTTATAAAGACGATGGCTCGCAAGGTTACAAGGAAACTTCTCTCAAAAGGAAAGTACGAGCCGGAGTCCTACTTGGAGACTAAGTAATGTAATTTCGTGTCTTCCAAGTTATGTCTTCTCCTGCCAGATAAGACTACGCCAGTTAAGTCTGCGCCAGTTAAGCCGCGCCAGTTAAGCCGTGCCTGTTAAGCCGTGCCTGTTAAGCCGCGCCTGTTAAGTCTCCACCAGCTTACGTCTTGATAAGTTCGTACGTCGGCTCATACTCAATTAGGTATTCCCCCGACACTATGTATTGTAGTTTCTCTAACTACTTTGGACCGAATGAGTTTGGGTACCATTTTGTACTTGAATTTGTTTTAGGTACATTGGAAATGCATTGGAAGCTTGTCTCATTCACAAGGAAGGTGTTGTCACCATGTGCTTATTGGAGTCAAGCTTGGATGATCGTGAACTCTTATCTTCTACATCACCAATGCTATCTCGGTAACGAGTATCTACCTCATGCATACATTTCTAGCTTTCAACCTTGTGTAGGTTACTTCGTGGCATGAATAGTTGCAATTGATGTGGTTCTCGCAAAGTTCTTATCAAAACATCTTTATTGCAAATGTGAGCAAGCCGGGATGGTTACATATCAAGGGGAATTTATATAATCATTTTCATGATTCACCTATCCCAAATATGTTAATCTAGCAATTCTCTCAAAGTCTCTCATGTGCAATATTGATGAATTTGCAAAATCATTTGCCCTTTGTGATACTTGTTATCTTTCTCGGAGCATCCCAACTACCTTTGTTCCCTTGTGGATATTTTTGGATGCTATGATGAGATTGTGTTGGAGGTTCATCTATATCCTTTTAAGATTAAATTGAGCTTTGTGCTATGCTTTTAAGCAAAAATCTTAATGGTTTATTTATGACTCCTCTTGGATATCATGTTCTTTACCCTAGTACCTATTTTGTGTGTGCATGTTTCTTTGTGGACTTATATCTTCATGATTGGTGTCCACTTAGAAACTTATACACATGAGAGTAGGTACATCTTTAATTGATATTCCAATTCGTTAGTGACCACCTTTTTTATTGCTTTTAATTCTTTGGTGGTTTCTAAAAGGCACAAGCTAGCTTTACTTTTCATTTGGTATTCCTTTTTGGACATTAATAAGCTTGTGGACCTATTTGCTTCAACTTTTGAGTTGTGTTTATGGAAAGAAATGATATGCACTATGTGCCACTTATATTGAACGACTATGTTGATGCTACGCTCATCTTTGCATTAGTCTCCTAAAATGTCTCTCCTTATCACACCCATCTCTTTTTGGTTGAGCAAGTCTTTATTTGTCGCTCCTTTCTCTTGTTGATCAATATCTCTTTGTTGCAAGTTGCTTTGCTTCTTTCCTATCTATGCTCTCTTGCACTTGTTTGTGTTCAAAATTATCTAGGAGGAGTGAGGATTCCATGTTGTGCACACCATATTGAAATTCAAATCCTACATTGTGCATGTGCCTTGGGGAGCTCTATCTTGATTTTTAGAACACTTGGTTGATCTTATCTTTATATCTTCTTATGTCCAATTGGTTTCTCAGATCTTTTGATTGCGTGCCTCTTTTGTTGAGGTATCTTTCCCTTTGCTATTTTGTTGCAATCTTTAGATTCTCTATATAGTTTGATTTCCTCCTATTATTGATCGGTGGAAATGTCCACTTGATTATGCTCATTTTTACGAAAAAAGCTAAACTCGTGGAGGAACTCTCACTATGTTGGTCTTCCGAAGCTTTTTGACCATTTCGGCAATTGTTGCCAATGGGGGAGAAGTTTTGGAGGGTTTATGGAATTCGGCTTTGTACTTTGATTGGTTCTTAAGTATTTGCCTTTCTTGCCTTTGCATTCGTTGCTTGGTTTTGTATATAGTGGAAATTCCACCACCGGTAATGGTTGACAATATATGCAATGAATTCATGTTCATACACAAGTGCATAGATTGTGGGGAGTTTGCACTATATATGTGGTTGGACTAACATCACATACTTTCATAGTATTTAATGTTAGTGCAACCGCTCCTTGTTCGTTAAATTCCATATTATAAACCCTCTCAAAAGAGATTGTCATCAATTACCAAAATGGGGGAGATTGAAAGTGCATGAGCCCTCATGTGTTGTTTTGGTAATTAATGACAATCTCTATGGACTAATGGTTGCATTGAGCTATCCTTGTAGGGCTTGTCCATTGGCAATGCTTGAACACCATGTGTTAGTATCAAGATTGAAAGAACAAGATAAAGTGATGACCAAAGTAATATTCAAGTCATCATATATATTAAGAGAAAAAGATGAAGTGCAAGTTCAAGAGAAGCATATTGAAGAAATCCTATGCTTTAAGCTTGTCACCCATTTGGAGATATTGGTCAAGTGAAGATGTGCCTTATAGAGGCTCTCCCATATTGTGTATGGGGGAGCGATATATGAGTCTTCACCAAGCAAAGCGCAATCAAGAAAGGTGGTCCACTTGAAGAGATCAAGATCGTCATCATCTAGCTCAAGTGGAATGCGCAAGGCAAAGGTACGATCTTGATAGGTTTTCTATTTTACCGGTCTCATGGTGTTAGTGGGAGACCGGGTTATAGGATAGACAGCGTACTATCAAGAGGGGCTCTCAAGTGAGTAACTTGATCGCATCTTTATGGAGAGCTCAAACCTTTGCATACTTGGCATATCATCTTTCTTGGTTCTTTTTGGCTTTTATCCATGTGAGGATTTATAGCTTGTGTTCATCTCCATACCAAGCTTTAGTTCATCAAAAACGGATTTCGTATGAAAAACTTATTGCGTTTTTATGTTGGAGGTTTGACCGGTTGTTCTTTTATCGAGAGGTCTAACCTTTCCCTATTTGGTTTTATCCTCCCTTGTTGGACTATGATGTTTCTCAGCATAATCTTGTAAAGCTCTTCGTTGCGATTTCAATGAGCTAAAGATCATCGAAAACAGAGTCCGGATGCAAAAGTTATTACCGTTTTTGTGTTCGATGTTCCTGCTTTTTTACAAGGGGCGGTAGTGAAAGGATCGGTATGGCCACCTAGAGGGGGGGGGGGTGAATATGTGCTACTCAATTTGAACTCTTTTTCGAATTTAGGCTTGACACAAAGGTAAATTCTCTAGATATGCAACTACGGTGAATTTACCTATATGACAAGTTAACACTAGACTAAGCACGATACAAGTAAGAACTAGCGAGTAAGGAGTAACCAAACGGGAAGCACGTGGAGACAAGGATGTATTCCCGAGTTCCTCCTTTTTAGGGGAGTACGTCTCGTTGGAGGGGTGTGAGTTTCAAACTCAAACGCCACAAATGGCCTCACCCTATTCTCCGATGAACCTTGCCCAAAAGCTCAGTTCACCTTCTGAAAGGGCATGGCGCCCCATGTGTGGTTTTGGTAATTAATGACAATCCCTATGGACTAATGGTTGCATTGAGTTTTACTTGTAGTGTTTGTCCATAGACCATGCTTGAACTCCATATGATTGGATTCAAGGTTGATGCCATGAATATATTGATATAATGAAGTATTTGGCATCAAGATCATCGAGTTGAGCATATTGCAAGTATGTCTTGAAGAAAATAATTATGTGATCATTCATGGTTATCTTCAAGACATCATCTATTGAAAAGAGATACAAGGTTGATCAAGTATTGATCAACACACAAAGCTACAAGATGTACCAAGTGGGATCATGTATCTCTTGGTATGGTAAGCAATTGTCCATATAGCTTTGTGAACTAACCCATGATATGTGTGTAGCATTTCTATGTGTGGTTAGGTATCTTTCTATGGGCTTGCATCAAATAAAGATTTCATATGGCCCATGATCGATGACGTCAAGTGGTGATCGTCATCAATGTTGAGAAGCGCAAGTTCAAGAGGAGCATCTCGAAGAAATCCTAGACTTGAAGCTTGCCACCCATTTAGAGATAATGTTCATGTGAAGATGTGCCTAAGAGAGGCTCTCCCATAGTGGAGTATGGGGGAGCAATGTTTGGGTCTTCACCAAGCGAAGCGCAATCAAGAAAGGTGGTCCACTTGAAGAGATCAAGATCGACATCATCTAGCTCAAGTGGAATGCGCAAGGCAAAGGTATGATAGGGTTTCTATTTTACCGGTCTCATGGTACTAGTTGGGAGACGGGTTATAGGATAGATACCGTACTATCAAGAGGGGCTCTCGATTGAGCTTTAGCGTATCAGTTGGAGAGAGCTCAAACCTTTGCATACTTGCCTTCATCATCTTTCTTGGTTCTTATTTGGATTTTCTCCTTGTTAGGTTTTGGTGCTTGTTGTGATCTTCATGACAAGCCCAAGTTCTCCGAAAACGGATTTCGTATGGAAAACTTGTTGCATTTTCTGGTTGGAAATATTATAGGTCCACCTTCGAGATAGGGTCCACACCTTCCCGTGTGTGGTATCCCCTCTATATTTGTGACCCTTAATATTTCCAACAGAATTGGATTCATCTCGTTTGGAGCTTCCTTGCAAAAGTTATTGCGGTTCTCCTTTTCTGGTTCTGCAGTTTCTTCTTAGGCCGGTAGTACCGACCCTCGCCCGGTACTACTGGGTGACCCCTTGCGGAACTACCGCGGGCAGTACCGGGCCCAGTACCGCATCTCCGGATGGCTCTCTGCCTCTCGAAGTCTTAACCCGGTAGTTGCCCCGGAAGTGGCGCGGTACTACCGGGAAGGGAGCACTACCGGACCAGGCGGTCCGGTACTACCGATGCGCGCATGGAGGAGGCGTTGACCAGTCTGTCGCCAGGCCGTCCGTTCCCTGTCAGCCGGTACTACCGGGCGAGGCCCGGTACTACCGCTGCGGCCTTTTTCGTCTGCAACGGGCAGATTTTTGAGAGGACCTTTTTAAGGGGGTTTCTTCCCCAACGGTTCTCTCATCTCTTGAGCTAGCTTTTCCCCTCTCTCTTCTCCATTGTTGACCTTTGGAAAAGCTTGCCTTCCTCTCAATCCCTCCCATGATTCTTGCATATCTTTGAGGGAATTTGAGAGGATATCAAGATCTATATATTCATCCAATCCATTCCTCCTCTAAGTGAGGGGAACCTAGTAGATCGTGATCTTGAAGTTCCATTTGTTGAGTTCTTCCTTGTTCTTCCTCTCTTCTCCCCCCACAAGCATTAGTTGCTTTTGGTGGGATTTGGGAGTGAAGGATTTGACCACTTCTAGTGGTCTTGCCTTCTTGCATCGGTTTGAGTTCTCCACGGTGATACGTGGAAATCGAAATTGAGAAGCTTGTTACTCTTGGGTACTTGGGGTGCCCTAGAGCTTGTCCTCTTGGGTACTTGGAGTGCCCTAGACGGTCCTTGTTGATCTCGGAGTTTTGGTGGCTCGCGGGATAGTTGGGAGCCTCCAATTAAGTTGTGGAGTCGCGCCCCAACCTTGTGATTCTTGTGGCTTTGGGAGCCGCGGGAATTCGGTGAGAGCCTCCAATTAAGTTGTGGATTGTGCCTCATCCTTGTACGGGTTCGGTGACCACCCTCAAGTGTCCCATAGTGGTTCGTGGCACTCCTCATTGGTGGAGGCACGAAGGAGATTACAGTGTGCCATTTGACGGCTATTCGGGGATCACTTTGTGACTCCGCACCGCTCCAACGGAGACGTAGCTTCCATTGGGAAGTGAACTTCGGGATAAATCATCGTCTCCAAGTGCCTCGGTATTTCTATACCCGAGCTTCTTACTTATGCTATTTACTTTGTGATAGCCATCGAGCTTGAACTAATATATCTTGCTATCACATATTTGCTTATCTTGTCTAGCATAAGTTGTTGGTGCACATAGGTTAACCTAGCTTGTTTAGGTTTCGTGCTTGATAAATTAAACGCTAGTTTTATTCTGCATTTATTCAAGCCTAAACCGCAAAGAATTTTAATCGCCTATTCACCCCCCTCTAGGCGACATCCGTGTCCTTTCACCTTCCACTATCGGAATCCTTCAAGGCGGAATCCGGCCGATGAACCTTGCCCAAAAGCTCAGTTCACCTTCCACTATCGGAATCCTTCAAGGCGGAATCCGGAGCCCTTACAACAAACTTGAGGCTCAACCCACAAAAGGATTGGGGGCTCCCAAGCACCACAACACCTGCTACACAAAAGTAACAAGCAAGTAAGTACAACAAGATGCCTAGGTTTTTCTAGTGGAAACCCTAGGCTCGAATCCCTCAAGTGAATAAGGGGGAAATGAAGAACGCTTTGGTGAAGTAGTAGATCCGAGCCTTCTCCTTCAATCCTCCAAAGATCAACGAGTTTGGGTGGAGGGATTGGGAGATCTAGTGATTCTTGAGCTTGCAATAATGGTGGACTTCAATTTGGGGCGAGCTGTTTGGCTGGAGGTAGGTGGAGGGGCATTTATACCCCTCCCAGAATTGTAGCCGTTGCTGTCCACTTAGACCGGAGGCTCCGGTCCTGGAGGGCCGGAGACTCCGGCCTAGGCGGAGACTCCGGACCCAAAGGGGGCAGAGACTCCGGCCCCAACCGGAGACTCCGGGGTCACTCCGGACCTACTCCGGCCTTAAGGCAGAGAGCGCCGTCGTGTTGCTTGCTTCGCAGCAAAACCTGATGGGCCGGAGACTCCGGCCCCTGAGCACCCCTGAGGCCGGAGACTCCGGCCTTGCCAGACATATTGCAATCTCCTTTTTCTTGACAACTGTTTCGATGCAAAGTATAAATATTTATTTTCATTCCTGCACCACTTAACATGATATTAGATATTTCCTAGTGTTGTTGCCTAGCACACATAATCATGGGGGACATAAAATATGTCCTTTCAGGTAGTACCGCCCGGGGTACCGCCGGTGCCACCCGAGGGCCATTTTCAGCGGTACCGGAAGCGGTAGTACCGCCGGGGCGGTAGTACCGCTACCTGGAGCCCATTTTTAGCCTGTTTTAGTGTTCTTTCTTTCTTTCCAGGGGGGGGCGGTAGTACCGCCCCGGCGCATTTCTGCACTCAACGGTTGGATCTTGGGGTGACGTATTTAAGGGGCCTTCTTCCCCAATGGTTCCCCAACCTTTTGAGCAAGTTTTGACCTCCATTGTTGACTTCCAAAAGCTTGCTATCTCTCAACCCCTCAAATAATTCTTGCTACTTCTTGAGGGAAAAGAGAGAGGAGATCTAGATCTACAATTCCACCAATCCATCCCTCCTCTAAGTGAGGGAAACCTAGTAGATCTTGATCTTGGAGTTCCATTTGTTGAGTTCTTCTTTGTTCTTCCTCTCTTCTCCCCCATAAGCATTAGTTTCTTTTGGTGGGATTTGAGAGTGAAGGATTTGAGCACTTGTGCTCTTGCCATTGCTTTTGTGTATCGGTTTGTGCTCTCCACGAGGATTCATGGAAGTGAAAGTTCGTGAGCATGTTACTCTTGCGTCTTTGGACCCTAGATGCTTTGTTAAAATTTCCATTGCTAATTGTCTCCTGCTGTGGACAAAACACACACTCAGTACTTCCATGCCAGTTTCGCTTAGCAAGGTTATCCTTTATTAAAATGACACCTCTACGAAGATACCAAGTAAACACTTTCAGTTTAAGCGGAATCTTCATTTGCCATATTTTATTATTATTACCGACTCGTACATCGGAATGGACTAACGCCCTATACATGGAATCCACCGAGAATTTTCCATTCTCACATAAATTCCAGCGAAACTCATCAGGGCCTTGTGTAAGTTGGATTGAAGTCAACCGTGCTAGCAAGACATTCCAAGATGTTAGTCTCGGCCCAATTAGATCTTGCCTGAACCTCACATTGGGTGGTGAAGACTGCATAACCGTGGCTATGGTATCCCCTTTGTGACGAACAATATTGTATAGGGCCGGGTACTGATCCCAGAGGGTGGTATTACCTAACCATTTGACCTCCTAGAATCTAATCTCCGATCCATCCTTAATTTTAAATACTCCGAAGCGGAAGAAATGCTTCTTTGCCGCTATCAGACCGGCCCATATGTGAGAATCACCAGGCTTCCAATATACCTGTGATACCGCTTTTGTGCTAATGTATTTTCTTTTAAGGAGCGTCCTCCAAACCCATCTTCGGTTCGTAGCTTAAAAAGCCACTTACCGAGGAGAGCTGAATTCTTAACCTCTAGGTCATGAATACCAAGCCCTCCCTGGTCTTTTGGTCGGCAAACAACATTCCATTTAGCCAGTCGATATTTCTTTTTCTCACTATCTCCTTGCCAAAAGAATCTTGATCGGAAGTAATCCAATCTATGTAAGACCCCTTTTGGTAGCTGGAAGAAGGATATCATGTACATTACCATATTAGATAGTACCGAATTAATGAGAACCAACCTTCCGCCAAGCGATAGTAATTTTCCTTTCCAACAAGACATCCTCGCTTGAAGACGTTACTCGACGTGTTTCCATTCCGCATTAGTCAGCTTCCTATAATGTATTGGAATGCCCAAATACATAATAGGAAACTGAACTTGCTCACAACCAAATATTTTGGCATATTGAGCAGCTGCGTCCTGGGCATCGCCGAGGCAAAACAATTCACTCTTGTGGAAATTGATCTTCAACCCCGATAATTGCTCGAATGCTATAATATTAATTTCAGATTCGCTGCTTTATCTAGGTCATGTTCCATAAAGAGAATTGTATCGTCCGCATATTGAAGAATAGATAATCCCCCATTGACAAGATGTGGGACTACCCCTTCAATTTGGCCATCTTCCTTTGCCCGTTCAATCATGATCGCCAACATATTAGCCACTATATTAAATAGTATAGGCGATACAGGATCACTTTGCCTTAATTTTTTGTTTGTTTGGAAGTAATGGCCGATGTCATCATTGACTTTGACAGCCACACTACCCCGAAACAAAATTGTGAATTAAAGCACACCACTCATCCGAGAAACCTTTCATTCTCAGAGTCTGTTGGAGGAACGCCCACTTAACCTTATCATAGGCTTTTTCAAAGCCAATTTTGAATACTACCCCATTAAGTTTTTTTGTGTGCATCTCATGAATAGCTTCGTGCTTAATTTCCTATCTAAGCGTACACAGTTCAAAAGAAGAAGGGAAAAGTAGGTTTATTAATATCTTTTCTTCTTGGCGAGCTCAATACTTACGTGGTTTGGATACAACATTCCTTGTTCTTTGGAACTCTCATAGCTAGTAGCACATCAAAATGACACATGTGGCTTGAATGCATCATTCCTTGTTCTTTGGAACTCCCTCACTCGATGAGGGTGGCCTCACAATGACACATGCGCCCTATGCCTATCATCGCATGTGTGCCTGCTTGGAAGCTCCCGCTAACAATGTTGATCTCGGGCAAGATCTTGCACCAATGTAGTCTACCTCCTTGCTTCGTGGCAGCCCATCACTACTCCAAACAGAGACATTCCAGACGGCCAACTGAAATCCTGACGATTCCGACGCTCCCGTCAAGAAATAATGCTATCCCCTAATGTGGATGGCAAACCGTCGGGATATAATTAGATTGAAATATTCCTCAGGCACAACCGAATAACTATCCGGAATCGCGTGGGTCGTCACAAGCAGCGGATTGAGTCAACTTCACAAATATATAGGGGCAGCGGTACATAATTTAGCAATAAATATTAGCAACTTCGCAACAAATTCACTATCTACTCGCAACATCACTGCGTCGTCAACTCCCGCACCACCACAAAATGTGAGTCATTCGAAGGTGGGCGTCACGCCTGAGCCCTCCACAAGCAATTTGGAGGCAACTTCAAAACATCAACAGGCAACTTCCCAACACCGATACACAACTTTATAATAGCATCACGCAATATATGGACGGGCACGAGCAAGTGTTATGAGATGTTAGGCAATAAAGCATAATCAAGCAACTAATATGTGCCGTCAGACAACAATGGGACAAAAATCAAAACAATTACACGTTGGGACGCCAATAATTGTAAGACCTCTCTCTTACTGTTATCTTGTTCCTCCACCTCGCTCTTTGTCCCACATCTCTGTCTTCATCCTCCCACCAACAATTGCCCGCGCCGCAAATTTCATCCGCCATTGACGTGCTCTTCTACCGTCGTTCACCAACACGGACCCGCCGACCTCCCGTCCCCGAATTCCCTATTGACAAGAGGCCGTTCTAGCAACCTGCTGCCTCCGTCTGCTACTGTTGGGCTACTGCTCCAGCTGCTGCCCTCGACTAAATACAGAACACAATACAATTGTGAACGGAGAGGGTACAACTTTGCTGCCGGCTTCACAATAATTTGATTATAAATTTCAATTTACCAGCCGTCTCTTAGATGTGTTAGAATTTTATTTAAAAATAATAATTGAAAGGTTCTTGCTAGAAAAAGGTGTGCCTTGAAAGAAATACTCCTTCTCCAATGGAGTTTGAACAGTTTGGTTCTGCTACGTCATGCTATGTCTACGCATTAACACGTCACATCATCATGTTAATCGTCCGATCAGCGAAATCAACGGCTGACATCACCGGCGTGACGCGTCCAAGGTTGACTCGACAGACGACAACACACCACGATCGGAGTCGGTCCCCGACTCCGTATCCTGAGGCTGCAACTACGTCCGCTATAAAGATCGCAGCCTCCTCGTTTCTTGGCAAGCGAGATAGAGCAAACCAAAACAAACAAGTCGAGATGGCATTGGCCCGTGCGTCGATGTGGCTGTTCCCGATGTTCTTCGCCGCATTGCTTCTGGCGATGCCAGGTTCCGCTGCCGCTGCGGCCACGGAAGGCGAGGCCCGCGGCAACACCGGCACCGTAATCGGTATCGACCTCGGCACCACCTACTCGTGCGTCGGCGTCTACCGGAACGGCCGCGTCGAGATCATCGCCAACGACCAGGGCAACCGGATCACCCCTTCCTGGGTCGCCTTCACCGACGGCGGCGAGCGGCTCATCGGCGAGGCCGCCAAGAACCAGGCGGCAGCCAACCCGGAACGCACAATCTACGACACCAAGCGCCTCATCGGGCGGGAGTTCGACGATGCCGTCGTCCAGCGGGACATCAAGCTGCTGCCATACTCCGTCGTCGATCGGAAGGGCAAGCCACACGTTCAGGTGCAGGTGAAGGACGGCGACGTGCGCGTGTTCAGCCCCGAGGAGATCAGCGCCATGGTGCTCACCAAGATGAAGGAGACCGCCGAAGCCTACCTCGGCGAGAAGGTCACGCACGCCGTGGTCACCGTGCCGGCCTACTTCAACGACGCGCAACGCCAGGCCACCAAGGACGCCGGCGTCATCGCCGGTCTCAACGTCCTCCGCGTCGTCAACGAGCCTACCGCGGCAGCGATCGCCTACGGCATCGACCAGAAGGGGTCTGAGAAAAACGTGCTGGTGTTCGATCTCGGCGGCGGTACCTTCGATGTCAGCGTGCTGGCCATCGGCAATGGCGTGTTCGAGGTCCTGGCGACCAACGGGGACACTCACCTCGGCGGCGAGGATTTCGACCAGCGCCTGATGGACTACTTCATCAAGCTGATCAAGCGGAAGCATGGCCGGGACATCACGGGCGACATGCGCGCACTGGGGAAGCTGCGCCGGGAGTGCGAGCGCGCCAAGCGTGCGCTCAGCAACCAGCACCAGGTGCGCGTCGAGATCGAGTCGCTCTTCGACGGCGTCGATTTCTCAGAGCCGCTCACCAGGGCGCGGTTCGAGGAGCTCAACAACGACCTCTTCCGGAAGACGATGGTGCCGGTGAAGAAGGCGATGGCGGACGCTGGGCTCAAGAACGCTGACATCGACGAGATCGTGCTCGTGGGCGGCAGCACGAGGATCCCCAAGGTGCAGCAACTCCTCAAGGACTACTTCAACGGCAAGGAGCCCAACAAGGGGGTCAATCCTGACGAGGCCGTCGCGTACGGCGCCGCCGTGCAGGCTAGCATTGTGAGCGGACACGTCGACGAGAAGACCAAAGGCATGATCCTGATCGACGTCGCGCCGCTTACCCTAGGCATGGAGACAGTCGGAGGTGTGATGACGAAGCTGATCCCGAGGAACACGGTGGTGCCGACGAAGAAGACGCAGGTGTTCACGACGTACCAGGACAAGCAGACCACCGTGTCCATCAAGGTGTACGAGGGCGAGAGAAGCATGACCAAGGACAACAGGCTCCTCGGCAAGTTCGATCTATCTGGAATCCCGCCGGCTCCGAGGGGTACGCCGCAGATCGAGGTGACGTTCGAGGTGGACGTGAACGGCATCCTCCACGTGCAGGCGGCGGACAAGGGCACCGGCAAGTCGGAGAAGATCACCATCACCAACGACGACCGTCGGCACAGCCAGGAGGAGATCGACCGGATGGTGCGCGAGGCCGAGGAGTTCGCGGAGGAGGACCGGAAGGCCAGGGAGCGGGCCGACGCCAGGAACAAGCTGGAGACGTACGTGTACAACATCAAGAACACTGTGGATGGTAAGATGGCCGACGCCATGGAGAGTGACGAGAAGGAGAAGGTCGAGGAGGCCGTGCGGGAAGCCAACAACTGGCTCGACGCCAATCCGGAGGCAGAGAAGGAGGACTATGATGAGAAGCTCCGGGAGTTGGAAGACGTGTGCAACCCTGTCATCTCGGTGGCGTACCAGAGGACTGGAGGTGCACCGGATGATAACAGCGCCGAGGAGGACGATCATGATGAGCTGTAGGATGATGGCTTGTTAGAGCTTTATTATCAGTATATAGTTTTATTTATTTATTATTTCCTACCAATATTATATGGAAGACGTTGCATCTCAATTCTAGTTTAAATCAAAGTATTTTTCCTGATTTTTCATGTATATACTCTCGATCTTACAAATAAAATAATTGAGTTGATCATCAGTTACGTGCTGCAATTATGCAACTCCATTATTTTGTCAGAACCAGGTTACAAAGTCGGTTCATAGATGTTACTGCACTGGTGCACAAGTAGATATGCATCTGAATTTATTCTGCTGACAGTACTGAAGACAGAAAGTTGCCAATTCTCAGGTCAAGAATTGTTAGTCTGTTTTCAGACTGTATAGAATCTAGAGAACACAACTAGCAACCTGGATCTGATTAGAACATGGAAATGAACTTGGCAGCTCGACCCTTAATTTACTGCCTTGGTGCTTAATGCAAAATGTTTAGGTATATGAGGTTTAAACTTATGAGATGTGTAATGTTACTATTGTTCCTGAATCTATTATGTGACATAGATAAGCAAAGATACCATATGTATCACAGTTTAGAAGCAGAAAACGAATCAAGAAAATTATGGAGATCCAAATCATAATAAATTTTAGCGTTTATAGCGCAATCATTATCATTATGAGCAAAATTGTCTCCACCCGTAAAAAAAGCTATCCTCATGGAGATATGTGGTCGCTCGACCCTGTCAAGGAATGGTCATCATATTACTTACGATCGGAAATGAAGTTATGCAAACACATGCATGCGGTGATGATATTCGTTTGCATCAGAGGATCATAATGTGATATAGCTAGCAGAATACACCACTTCATTTTGAGAACGTCAAATGCTTTTTCAATGACATTTCAGAGAGAGAAATGCGAGGATGGTTGAATTTATGTTGGTTGTTTTGTGACTATCTACATTAGGTACAAATACGGTTTACATGGTCTAAAGCATGCTGGAACTTGTTACGGTTTACATGGTCTAAAGCATGCTGGAACTTGTTACTAATGGTAGACACGCTTCACTCAAAACAGTTTACAGTTTGACTATTGGAATCAGGTTCCCCCACATTGGGGCCGGTCCAAACACAAATTTGGCCCGGGGCAAACTAAATATTATAATATGTATATTAACTTTTAAAAATTATTTTTGCATACTATAGTTAATATTAACGACTATAAATTTCTATTATTTATTTGCAACATTGACCATATAAAAATGCTGCTAAATTTTGTTGTAATGTTCCTTTTTATACAATTGTAGTGAACACTTCAAACAAACTCTATTGTGATAATTTAAATTGTAGTTTACAACACAATATTGTTTTCGAATTATGTTTCAACAATTGTAACTATATATATTACACTTACTCATAATAAAAATATCTACAGATTATGACGTATCAAATATCTTAATAGTGTTTTCTAGAATACGACTTTGTAACCATTTTTACCTGAAAATTGTAGAAATTAAATTAGACAAATATCGTGATTTTTCCTGATATTTTCATTTCCTAGGTAAAATGTATCTTATAAGTCAGATGGGATCATTAATAAGTTGAAATTTGTGCATGCACCTATATTTCACTAGATCGGTTGTAGCTATAATCAACGAACGGAAATTGGTGAGGATTCTACTAGGTAGACATATAATTTAATTATTTTCTTACCTGGAATATCACGTTTTTAACATCTAGCTTATACAAGTCCCTCCGCCAGTCTCTAATATAAAATTTCTTATATGAGATTAAACATGATAATCTTGTTAGCATAGGTTTTAGTACGACCTATTGAACATGTTGTCGCCAATCTGATTTATTTGCTTCTACATGGCACACGGTTAATGCTATAGACCTTCTCCAATAGATCGATAATTTTATTTATTTTAACATATTCATCAATGGTGTTTAAGTGTAATAGATAATTTTATAAATATATTTATTTTGTGGACCCTCCTCCCTCTCTGGGTCCAGGACAGTCGCGCTGTTAGCCCGGTCTATGGAGCGGCCCTAACCAACATCCACAAGAAAATACTGGACATCTGATAAGTTGACTCGAGGCCACGTTTATTATTTTCTTTCTTCAATGATAAAATTTGTCATGCAAAGCCATGCTACGGTAAAAGAGACGAAGACTGGGCGTGGCTATGCTTGTTTTGGTATAGTACAATCACCGAGTTTAAGCGTTCCTATTTTGCAGATGAATATATTGAAGTTCTGATGACGAAAATGGTAATCAACTCTCAGGGTGTATAGATGTTGTTTTGCACCCGAGGTGTTTTACATTGTTATATTCCGAATTCATGTTTGATATACAAATAAATATATTCATATTAACCTAGAATGATAATTTGACACAAGAAATACAATATGTGAGTCATTACAGCATGAATATCACACAAAATGTTTATTTTACATCCTATTTTTATGTGTCACATAAAAAATGTTTTAAGTCATGTCTATATGTTCTTACATTTTTTCGACTCCCGAGGTAATAAAAAATTTACGTGACGCAAAAATCATGTAGCGGTTTCAAAGAAACTTAGTGGGTGTAGAATGATTTTTTTTTACTATGGTTGCCAAATGGCACATCCCTTCTTCTAACAGTTGTATTTCTATTGTCTATATCTCTAACTATTTTTAGTTCTTGTCGCAATTGAATTGTTTCTTTTGTCAAACTACATAGTTGAGAAATCAAGATTGCCTTGATATATGTCTTGAAAATGGAATGAAGCATTTAGCTTCTTCACTGCATCATAAATCCACATATTACAACATAGACTGCCTGCACCAAAATTCTATAAAACAATAAATTGCAGCTTCTATACAACAACAATTTAACTTCAGAGACGATGGACACTTCAAAGATAAAAAATTTAACAACACCATCACATGGGGGAAACACCTTGGCCACCGAGACTACGATCACTTAGGGGAAGTACACATCCGAGGACTCGCCATCGCGTCGGGGAACCGAAGCCGCCGCCGAGTCTCCATCGCTTGGGGTCACCGCCGTGGCCACCATCGCGTTGGAGAACCGCTGAGCCGCCGTCGCCGTAAGCGCCGTTTACATGGAGTCGACGTCACGTCCACCGAATCTCCGTCCCGTGGGGGCACCTCCGCAGCCAACCAAGTCTCCGCCGTGTCGGGGGCTCGGGGCAGAGCCACCGTCCTTTTGACAATTCGAGAAGATGACCCCCAAAAATTCAACTAGGAGGTTGTGTGCAAAATTGGGTTACATGACTAGTTTCAAATTCCACATGTGATTCGCATCATCCGTTAACCATCGAGCGACTCATAATGAAAAATTTCAGATCTTCACTGAACGGCAGTTTTCATTGGATACGTTGCGTGTCTACAAATTCCTTGCCAAAATAGATGGTCGCGACAACGCGCGCCTCCAATGATCTAGTTTCATCTACAACTACCAAACAACCGATGTGGTAGTGCAGCACATTCCAAAACTAGGCTCAGCCCAATTCAATACGAGGAGCTCAATATCGACATCAAAACGACCCGGCCTCAGGTGGTTCGAAACAGTAGTGGTGTATTTAACGGTCCCGGAAGGGCATCAAGCCTGGTACAGCAACAATGCACTTCCATGAGCAACAGTAACTGAAATTTATGGGCAACGTACCATAGCCACACCGGTGCATTAATTCACCGTCGGCGTGGTATTGGATTTGGGTGGAGCCACGGCAATGCCAACATATATATCGATCCTCCGCAAGGGGACGAACAGAGCGATGAATCGCCGTCTCTGTACCGCCTCGACTTGCCTGGTACTGGAGGTAGCAGGTAGTAATTTTTAAAACAGGCAGGCTTGCACGTAGACTTAATTAAGCGTTAGTTATGGCAGAGCTATTGTGTCCATTAGTCCATGGTACCTGGCTGTTAGTAGGCACTGCACTGAATCACGGCCGACCATGTCGACCGCCACGTGATGCCCGGGTAAGAGCATCTCCAAGAGCTTTTGCAAAAATGGATTGGTAAAACTTGCTAGTTTTACCAATAGGAGAGAGATGGCTTGGAAATCCAATTTGTGTCCAGCTTTTCAAGCACTTGTAACTGGATTGGTAAAACTAGATTTTGCCCTCACTGACATGTGGGGCCGCTTTGTCATAGACACGCATCACAAACTTCACCCTCTCCCTCGTTCTCAATCTCCCTGGCCACCGTTGGGACCTAGAGTTGGCGGCGCCGCCGCGCCCTTCCAGGTGGGCTCGACCACGGCTCGAAGAGGAGGCGGGGAAGGAAGGCTGCCGGTGATGCCCACGACCACGGCCGCGCTCAATCGCTGGGACGGCGGCCGAGCGGCGACGACCATGGCCCGAGCCGCCATGGCCTGCAATTGAGGAGGAGGCGGTGGTGCGGAAGGTTTAGGAGGAGGCGGGGAGGTCGAGGACGAAGCGGGTGGCGACGGCCATGGCCAAAGCGGGCGGCGCCAGGCCTCCCTTCGTCGGAATCGACCGGCGAGGTCGCGGGCGGGGCGGACCACGTGCGGCGACTGGAGCGCGAGGAGAGGATGGGCCACAGGCAGGGGAAGGCGGCGTGGGGTCGGGGGCGACGCGAGGGGAGGTCAGTCGTCTCCATGGCCCACGCGGTGGCCGGAGACGGCGGCGGCGCGAGTGGAGGTCGGAGACGGAAACTTCCCCGAGCGGTGGTTGCGTTTCGCGCGGTGGCTTTTGCAAGTTTTACCAATTGGTTTTGGATTGTCAAATTTACCAACTTGGAGCCAAATTATATCAAGCCTTGTAAATTTTATGAGGAGGGGACCACTTATAGCAATGCTCTTGGTGTTTTTTTTGGCTCAGATTGTTAAAATTTCAGTTTTTACAAATCCGGGGCATTTATACACTTGCTCTTGCTCTAAAGTGAAATGGAGTGGCCAACACACGCTGGTGCAGGGCAGAGTGCCCTTTCCTTAGGGCCACGCACGCACTTTCAGTTGCGTAAAGACGTGGGCGCGTGATCTATCTGCATTCTCCGGACCGGCTTGCTACTTTCGTGCAAATGCAAATGACGAGCTCGAAGATTCTCACAGGGAAAAAGGAAAGAACTCGTGATGATATCATTGAATGTTGCTTGTTAGACAGCACCATATACACTAATACACTCCTCTTTTTCGATGATCTCGATAAGCGAGCGGATGCATTTCTCTCCGGCAGCGTGACTCCACCAGAGTGGTATGGGCCCACTGAAATGCCACGTGGGTTCCACAACCAGCTCCCGATCTACTCGAAATGCTGTTCAGTTCAGACCAAGCCATCTGAGCAACCAGTCCTCAGTAATCACACTCACACTCGACTGAGAAAATTACACAATAGTACCACAATTGTCGATCAAACCACGGGTCAGTACCATTTTTGGTGATTTTTACATGTCAGTACCATTCTTGGGGCGACGAGTAACAAATCGCACAAATTGTTGATTCATCGTGGTTTGACAGCATTTCTGACATGTGGGAGCCATTTGTAAGCGCTGAGTTGGCAGCACAATTGGAAAGGAAGATGAGGTGGACATGGGACCCGCCTGTAAGCCTTTGTCTTCTCTCTCTTCTCCTTCTTCCTCTCTCACCCAGATTCCCCAACCGGAGCAGGGCCAAAGGGCAGACGCGAACCAGCCGTGCACGGGCGAAGATGGCGGCGCCGGCGTGGTGCGCTCGTCCCTGTGCCGCCGCACTGCAGCTCGCGCGTTGACCTCGTTCAGCGACACGCCGAGCTTGATAGCGACGCCGGAGCCCGCGGACACCTCGGGCTTGCGCGTGACGTTGACCGCCTGTACCGAGCCCTGCTCTTTCCAGCCGACATCGGCGCCGTCGAAGTACGGGGCGCATCGTGCAGGCGCACGCCGCCGCAGCCGCGCACTAGACCGCATGACTAACTGGATACGTGCGCCCACCGTCCCGCATTTATTTTCCTGACGTACACTCACGGTGACCTGCGCGCACCAGCGGACATGGCGTCAACCACCGCACCAGCAGCGGGTCGCCAGGTCGAACAACTCCGCTGCGGCCAACATGGAGTCAGAGCCAGCCAAGGGCGGACGACGATCTCGAGCTGCACCCGACAGCGACTGCAACAGGAGGAAGCCGGTTGGCGCACGGGAGAAGGCGGAGCTCGGCGGCAAGCTGGGCACAGTCGCCTGGGAGCGCTGCCAGGGCCGGGATTGGCAGGAGATGGAGACCGAGCTCGGCAGCTCGTTGGCCCGAGCTGGAGCCCCTCCGCCCTCCTTGGAGCTGCAGCGCCAAGCACCACGCCGCCCATACGGCCAGCGGGCCAGGACCGAGCAACCTGATGGAGGAGGGAATCGGGGCCATCTGACGGCGCCTTGCACGGGGATGGGACGGCGAGGTTGGGGGCAGGGACGTAGCTCGGGGCGGAGGCATCGATGTGCTCGCATGCGGAGGGGAAGAGGCCTCGCATGGCGGCGTCCGATGGAGGTGCAGAGGACGGCCGGAGCATGCCCCTGCTCGCGTTGACCTGGGCCAGTGAAAGAAGAAGATAAATGTGGAAAAGATGTGGGCTGACAGGCAGGCCCCACGGCCACCTCAGCTCTTTCTCCACGTATGCAGCCATGTCAGCCTGATAAATGGGCCCCACAAGCCAGTGCGGCTGTCAAAATGCTTTTAGACACGAATTTGCGCGATTTGTTAATCGTCGCCCAAGAATGGTACTGACATGAAAAAATCACCAAAAATGGTACATACTCAGTGGTTTGGCCGCCAATTGTGCTAGTATTGTGTAATTTCCTCCACTCGACTCACTCGTTCAGAAAAAAAATCGAGTCACTTGCAATAAAACTAAACTATCAGCAAGGAAGAAGGAAGAGGACCACGCTGTGGCGTGGTGGTTGAATGAGTGGTGGCTCACCAGCCCGCCTGGGTTCGACTCCTGCGGGAGCGAATTTCCGGTTGTCTCACCTGCGCGGCACTGTTCACGTGAACAGTGTCCAACACTGCACTGTTCGCTTGAACAGTGTTCGCGCTGTAGCAAATTTGTGGAGGGCCTTTGGGCTGCGTTTACGCAGAAGGCTGAGCCCTTAATCAGTCTGCCCCAGTTCTAACTTCTGGGCCGATTCCACCGTGGTTCAGTTAGGGTGTGTTCGGTTCAAGAACCAAATAGAATGGAACGTCATGGTTACATTCTCAGAGAACAGGTTGGTTCCATTCCCGTGTTCGATTGAGGAATTAGGTAGAATGGAATCGTAGAGAACTAGTGTTCGGGTAGAGAGATGAAATGGAATCGGTTTGGCTCAGCTCACCTTTGGTGAGATTACCGGTCGGATTCAGCAGCAGAAACTCGGCCGTCGGCGCTGGGTGAGTGGCGGCGGCGCTGGATTGAGCAGCAACTCGGCCGTCGGCGCTGGATTGAGCGGAGAGCTTCTGGGCACTGTCGTCGGGCCCTCCCGCGACAAGGTGAGCTGCGCCGGTGGCGGCTCCAAGTGAGATGGGCAGCGCTGCATCTCGGACGATCTGCAGCGACCGACAGCGGAGAGGGCAGCGGCGACGGCTCTCGGATTAGGTGCTGCGGCCGGCAACGGAGAGGTCAGCCAAGTGAGGACGGGCGGCGGGGGGGCCATCCAAGGTGGCGTGAGTGGCGGTGGCTCCCGGGTGAGCGGCGGCCGACGGCGGCGGGGCCATCCAAGGTGGCGTGAGTGGCGGTGGTGCTGTGCAGAGGCCCGCCGCTCCATCAGCTTTTGCCCCGCCGCCCCGTCGCCTGCTCCTGCCTATCGCTGCGCCGCTCCTATCGCCGGGAGGAGAGGGCGCCGCTCCAATCGCCGGGGATCGAGCGCCGCCAGAGAGAAGGAAAGCGATGGAGAGGGACGAGCGTGGGTGAGGATAGGGTCGAGACGGGGTGGGTGAGGATAGCGAGGGAGAGGGACGAGCGCTCGCTTCGAAACAGTGTGATTCCACCGATTTGGAGGTACCATCCAATTCCGCATCTTGGCGGCATATTCGTTTTCTGGGAATCGCTGGGTTCTGGTTCTACTACCAACCGAACACAGGAATCTGAGCTGGGTGCAGGTCCAACCCGTTACGTTCCACGCGGTGACGCGAACCGAACACACTCTTAGTGGTATTGTGGTGTGCCCACCACCGCAAGGGTTTTCCAGTAGGTCTAGGCTCACGGAGGCTCAGAAGCTTAGTATAGTCTGGTTAGGTCTAGCTTGCGCACATGTGACGTGCGTGTGGTGTTGAGTGTGTGGAGTGTGTTGTGCGTGAGTTCAGATACTACAGCTGTACTGTAAAAGAACAGGAATTCTAAAAAAAAACAAGGAAGAAGGAATGTCCACTATCTCCACCAGCAAGGAGCTGAGCAGTGAACAGACCCCTGTCGGAGATCAGGTGCGGCAGAACCCAAGAAAAAAGCAAAAAGGAACCAGATGCGGAGCACGAGCGAAGCCTCCGTCTCCGTGTCCTCTTGTGCGCTCCATCCAGCGAGCGCCTCACTTCACTCCACTCCACTCCCACCTCCGTGCCGGTGGAGGGAAAGAGAGCACCGAAAGGCGCGGCATTTTCGCTTTTCTTTCACCACACTCCCCTCCCTTTCCAGCTTCCTGCCCTGCCCATGCCGTCCTCCCGCCCGCCGCCGGCGCCGGCCGTCCTCGCCGTCGCCGTCTTCTTCACGGTGGCCGCCGCCCTGGCCGCGTCGGCGTCGGCGGCCGTGACCTACGACCGCAAGGCGGTGGTGGTGAACGGGCGCCGCCGCATCCTGCTCTCCGGCTCCATCCACTACCCGAGGAGCGTCCCCGAGGTACTACTACCTGCTCCCCCGACAGCCTCCCGCTCTTTCCCCGAGAATGCCGGCCCGCGGCTCACTCACTCTTTTCTCGCTTCTTTCCGTCGGCGCGCGCCTGCAGATGTGGCCGGATCTGATACAGAAGGCCAAGGATGGCGGCCTCGACGTGGTGCAGACGTACGTCTTCTGGAACGGCCACGAGCCTTCCCCTGGCCAGGTTTGTAGTTGTGGAGTTGCTCAAGAACGGGGGACCCCGCCTCCTCTGATTTGCTCTGTTTTCTGATGCTGCTGGTGGTTGAATCGATTGGGCAGTACTACTTCGAGGGGAGGTACGATCTGGTGCGCTTCATCAAGCTCGTCAAGCAGGCCGGCCTCTACGTGCACCTCCGCATTGGACCCTACGTCTGCGCCGAGTGGAACTTCGGGTAACAACTAGTCAACTGCTACCCGGTGCACCTCGCATTGCTCGCAAGATTTGATACTAGCTACGTATTTTCTGCGAACTGATTTCGTTGGCGGGTTTAGAACTTCAGATGCGTATGGACTAGACAATAGTTTTTCTTTTAGGGTGTGTCGGTTTCAGCGGGCGAGGAGTGGCCATGACAAAAAAATGGTTGTTTAACTTGTTTTCAGTACAAGGTAGTTAGACTAGTTTCAGTGATCTTCTAGCTGCCGGTGACTCCTCTGAAATCATTTATTACAGTTTTGTGGAGTCAATTTTGCTAATTATGGATATAGAGAAGCCACTTGATGTTGATTTGATTTGAAACATGCTAAATTTTGCGCCGTTTTCCTCCTGGCTGCAGTGGTTTCCCTGTTTGGCTGAAATATGTCCCCGGGATCAGCTTTAGAACTGATAATGAGCCGTTCAAGGTAACAATCGTTTTGGCACCTCTACTTCCGTTTTATTCACCTTTACCTTCTTTTAAAGTGTGTACAATCTTCATTGTGATTCTTCAAACAGCTTGAGATGCAGAAGTTCACCACGAAGATCGTCCACATGATGAAGTCGGAAGGGCTCTTTGAATGGCAAGGAGGGCCAATAATCCTCTCCCAGGTAGGCTTACAATCATGAAGTATCCTTGATCTGTGTTGATAGACCCACCTTTAAATCCTCATTGTCCTTACAGATCGAGAATGAGTTTGGGCCCTTGGAGTGGGATCAGGGTGAGCCTGCCAAGGCCTACACTTCATGGGCAGCGAACATGGCGATTGCGCTCAACACAGGTGTTCCATGGATCATGTGCAAACAAGATGATGCTCCAGATCCAATTGTATGTATTATGGTACCATAGGCAGCAGTGTCTTCTATCTTTTAATGTGCTGGGGTCGAGTCACCTTTGTGGCCACTGTCCAAGAAAGGAAAGAAAATGAGTCATCATATATACTGGATGATCTGCCATGCCTTTCATTTTCTAAAAATAACTTCCACCCTTACATGACATAATTTGGACTAGGAGTTTCCACTCCACTAGATCTTACTGTTATTTACCGGTGGCAGATTAATACATGCAATGGATTTTACTGTGACTGGTTCTCCCCAAATAAACCTCACAAGCCTACCATGTGGACTGAGGCTTGGACTGCGTGGTAATTTAATTTTTCTCTCTCTAAAAGGCTACTACCATACGATTTTCCTATGTCTATCTTTCACCTTGTAAATCTTACTTTTCTCCTTACTGAAGGTATACAGGCTTCGGTATTCCGGTTCCACATAGACCAGTAGAGGATCTAGCATATGGTGTTGCCAAGTTTATCCAAAAGGGTGGCTCTTTTGTTAACTATTACATGGTAAGTCAAACTGATCCTTCTGTTTAACTGAAGCTTATTGTGTCACCAAAAACATTTAGTCCCAAGTTGTGATGCTTCTTTTCAGTACCACGGAGGAACAAACTTTGGGCGAACAGCTGGGGGTCCATTCATTGCGACTAGCTATGACTATGATGCTCCTATTGATGAATACGGTGAGTTCAGCATCTCCATGCTTTTTAATCTACAATGTATGCTGTGCTCTTGGCACATTTGTATACTTTGAACCTATTTCATGTCCTGTAATGGTTGCTGCTACTTGTATCTTTTTTCGTCCGAAGGCGGCCCTTTATGTACACAATTTTCTTTTCTAGTGAACTTGAATGAAAAAAACATGCAGTTTAGATATTTTCTAAGAGCTTCATTGCTAAGCAGTACAAACTACAAAGCAATGTGGGGTTCACATTCACCCTGCAGTATCCATTTCGAAAAAAAATCACTCTGCAGTATCCAAATTCACAATTCCCTTGCATGAGTTAAGGAGAGGTTTTTCTCCATTCTAATGCTTAATATAATTCACTGTCCTTAACCTTTGAAAGATGCAGTTGGAAAATAATTTGTTTATCTAAACAATGGATTAGTAATAATGCAGTGTCTGATACCACCGATTCTTGTATGGATAACAGCTACATCGTCATTGTGCATTTGGTGCTATATTACAAAAAAAGTTGTTGTTTTTTCTTTCTTCTTCGATGTTATACATCATGTACTTTGGTATTATGTAGTCTTCTGCACCGGTTTGACCAAACATTCACCCCTTCGCTTCATCAGGCTTGTTGAGAGAACCAAAATGGGGCCACTTGAAGGAGTTGCATAGAGCCATCAAACTTTGTGAACCTGCCTTGGTTGCAGGAGATCCCATTATATCTTCACTCGGGAAGGCTCAGAAGGTTGTTATGACACTGCTCTCCTCTGTACTTGAGTCCTGCAATATTTTATTCAGAAGTCATTACTGACTTTTGTTTTTGGTCACATTCTGTTCAGTCATCCATTTTTAGGTCAAACACAGGAGCTTGTGCAGCTTTTCTCGAGAACAAGAATAAACTATCTTATGCAAGGGTATCGTTCAACGGAATGCATTATGATCTGCCTCCCTGGTCTATCAGTATTCTTCCGGACTGCAAAACAACAGTCTTCAATACTGCTAGGGTGAGATTAGGCACTTCAGTACAATGCTACTTTTTTCAGCCAAAAAAAGGCACTTTAGTGATCTGGTTCAGCCCTTTCCTTCCAAATTTGATTTAGTTTGCTTTGCTTACATGTATAGTATATTGGTCCATTTTCTTTTAATCCGTGTAATTTCCTTTTGTACTGCTGTCATTTAAATTTACATCCATTCTGATTTATGCATTTTTACCATTGTTCTAAGTTTTTACAATACGTTTTTGCAGGTTGGCAATCAGATTTCGCAAATGAAAATGGAATGGGCTGGAGGACTCTCGTGGCAGTCATACAATGAGGAGATAAATTCCTTTAGTGAGGAGGAAACATTTACAACGGTAGGATTACTGGAACAAATAAATATGACGAGGGATAACACAGACTACTTGTGGTATACAACATAGTAAGTAACCTAACTCCACCGAAAACATGACTATGATTCTTTGCAATTCAGTGGTACTAAATTTTCAATTTCAGTGTTGATGTTGCCAAGGATGAGCAGTTCCTCACCGGTGAGAAGAACCCCAAACTCACGGTGATGTCGGCTGGTCATGCTTTGCATGTTTTCATTAATGGACAATTATCAGGTAATCATGAGAGTCTCTGACTCTTTGCCAAAATTGTGTATCTCTGACTGTTAAAAGCAAAAGGACCCTTAAATGCTCTCCAATATGTTTGCAGGAACTGTGTATGGCAATGTAGAAAACCCAAAGCTTACATATTCTGGGAATGTGAAACTATGGTCAGGGAGCAACACTATTTCCTGCTTAAGTATAGCAGTTGGTCTCCCAGTAAGTGGATGGTTTGCTCATTAAGACAGCACTCTTGGTTATGTGCTATTTGACCCTTCATATATTTATTTTCAATTCCTCCCTCTGTCGTAGAATGTCGGAGAACATTTCGAGACTTGGAATGCTGGAATTCTTGGTCCAGTGACACTTGATGGCCTGAATGAGGGAAGAAGAGATCTTGCATGGCAGAAATGGACCTATCAGGTAACGTATGGCATTGTCAAGTATTAACCTTGTGTACTGTTCGAACATATGAACCTAAAAGAACTATTGTATCTGGGCAGGTTGGTTTGAAAGGTGAGGCTATGAGTCTTCATTCACTTAGTGGAAGCTCATCGGTAGAATGGGGAGAACCTGTGCAGAAGCAGCCTTTGACATGGTACAAGGTAATGATGGAATTTGCATTTGATTAGCTAGTATCTATGTGAGACAACAATTATTTTCAGAAGATTTATCCCTCAGTTCATACTTTTCAGGCTTTTTTTAATGCACCAGATGGTGACGAGCCACTAGCTTTGGACATGAATAGCATGGGGAAGGGGCAAATCTGGATAAATGGACAAGGAATTGGACGATATTGGCCTGCCTACAAGGCCTCTGGAACATGTGATTACTGTGATTATCGCGGTGAATATGATGAGACCAAGTGTCAAACCAACTGCGGTGACTCTTCTCAGAGATGGTAGGAACTTCATGGTTTAGAAGTAACTACTGCAAACCTTTTTTTTAAGATAAAGTAACTACTAGAACTACTGCAAACTACCCATGACAATGTTTACAAGTGAAGAAGCTCTTACATCTATGCTATGTTCCTTCAGGTACCATGTTCCTCGCTCATGGCTTAATCCTACTGGGAACCTTTTGGTGATATTCGAGGAGATGGGTGGTGACCCAACCGGAATCTCAATGGTGAAAAGAACAACTGGAAATGTGTGTGCTGACGTGTCTGAATGGCAGCCATCGATCACGAACTGGCATACGAAAGACTACGAGAAAGCTAAGGTCCACCTACAGTGTCATCATGGGCGGAAAATAACTGAAATAAAATTTGCCAGCTTTGGCACACCGCACGGATCCTGCGGGAGCTACTCAGAAGGCGCATGTCATGCACACAAGTCGTATGACATATTTAAGAAGGTAATGGATTTGCAACCATTGCATGTGCTTTTTTTGCCTAGTCATATTTATTCCTCTTTATCGAAAAAAGTCTGTGTTATACCTACAACCCGAATTGGCGTTTCTCGCAGAACTGTATTAATCAAGAACACTGTGGGGTAAGCATAGTGCCAGAGGTATTTGGTGGTGATCCATGTCCTGGGACAATGAAAAGGGCTGTTGTGGAGGTTACATGCGGTTGAACCGCAAAAATTGGACCTCTCATTTCACCTCAAGTATGTCAACTGCACCATAGTCCATACAGGCTTCTGGCAACAAGTGAAAGTCGCAGTGACCGTGACGCACGAGCCGCCAGAAGTTATAGAAATTAGTTGTACGTTCGACTGAATCATCAATGTATGTATCTATATTAGTCCACACAAGAATTTGAGTCTGGGTGTGGAAAAGGGATGTGATGCCCTAGACACCACTGGTCTGGTTCGGGGAGAGCACAGATGAGACTTTGCTGATTACCTGAGTCCATTTGTGCAATGGCTTCTGGATTGGAGGAGGCCACGTGATGATTCATTTTTGCTCATTGAAAGGTGCAAAACCAATGCGCATGGGCAACCAATTATTCATGATTCATGTATTGCCATGTTGTCTAAGTAGTAAACCAGGATAATGGTTTGGCTTATTAATACATTATGTTATGTCCTCATGTTTCATCTGTTAATGTTAGTCAGCTGTGGTCTTGTTCAGTTGGCCTGGGGCGATACTAAAACCCGGGGCTACTTACTATCGGTATCAAAATAATATATTTTTCCTTTCTTGTAGCTGGAATGCTGGATGCATACTTTTTAAATAACATGACGGTGCAGAGAATTGCAGAAAATCAGTCATTGAAAACTAGGGCAAAGCTAGCTACCATATCAACTCAATAAAATCTTATCAATTATCACGTGAAAATTTTGGGTGCTACTAATTCTCAGTCGGATGATGTCATCATAGTTCAGTTGCAAACTTGCAACCCATGTTGCAACTAATGTCTAGCACGAATCACTAAAAAAAATACAACAGTCATGTTACAATCTCACTTGCAACTGAAAAATTATGAGTTGCAACTCCCATAGTTGTATGATTCACGATGCAAATCCGGTGTTGTAGAAATTGATTGAGCAGTAACTTAATTCTCAGCTAGCAAAGCCGGAGACTTTTAAATATTGAATACCTATGGTCATAGGTGATTTTTTAGCCTAAGTATGTTTTTGTAACACCGGTGTTTTTTTTGTCAGTCGATACCATGATATATTTGTAGTTGCGAAAAATATATGGTAGAGACTAAGAATACATTTTTTCCGATAAAAGGCGCTTTATTACTCAAGAGTTTTAAGAATTACACTTGACCTCTATATATTAGGATGCACACAGTCGTAACAAGTCCACACAAAAGAAGAAAATAAGAGGTGGAAAACAATTAAGCATGTGAAACTGTAATCGCCTAAGACTATGAAGGGCCAATCCGTAGATCACGTGGCCACCCATGTCGGGTAAAATATCCATCGCCGTGTCTTCCAACCGTGTAGACACCTTCATAAATAGGTCTCGATTCTCTACACGTCGTAGTGTAGAGGAGACCATGAACGGAGAAAACTTGTACACACGTAGATGACCTGCATGAGAGAAAAAAAATACCATCGAAAATCTTATCATTTCTACATAGATTTCTACGTAGCCAAAACGACCAAATAATGGCAAGCACTCCCACCCGAATCAGAATTCTAAACCTGTGATCAATACCATGTGACCAGTTGCCAAATATATTTACAACACCACGCGATGGATACAAGTTAGAACCTATATGGATGACTGAGCATATATAAGGAGTGTATTCACATTCGAAAGAATAAGTATTTAATAGTCTCATCGTGATGACAAAACACGCACACATTGTACTTCCTTGCCAATTACATCTAACAAGGTTATTCTTCGTAAGGATTAGCCCTTTCCGAAGATACCACGCGATTTTTAGTTTCAGTGGAATCTTCATTTTCCATAATTCCTTATTTTTGTCGACTGGCACTTCAGGATGAACTAATGCTCTATACGTAGAATTCACCGAGAACTTTCCATTTTCACGTAAAACGAGATGCATCGAACCCTTGCATCAACTGTACTAATGTCAACCTCTCTAATAGAGCATTTCATGTCGCAAGTCTGGATCCAATTAAATCCCGCCAGATAGTCACATTTGGTGGCGTTGACTCCATAACCGTAGTTATTGTATCTCTCTTGTGACGATACTATGTTGTATAGATCTGGATATTGTTCTCGGAGAATAGTGTATTTACCAACCATGTGTCCTCCCATAATCTAATTTCTGAGCCATCCTGAATTTTAAATAATCCAAAGCGAAAGAAATGCTTCTTCGTCACCATCAGATCGGCCGAAATGTCCAAGTCCCCAGGTTTCCAATAAACCTGTGACAAAGCCTTTGCGCCTACTTATTTTCTTTTTAGGAATGGGATACATGAGCTAACTACAACGATTATAGAATAAAGTTTAAAAGAAACGAGAAAATCTTTGAAATCTATAAACTCTTTCTTTTTACATAACACAATCATTTACTTTTCTGAAGGCAACCGTAAAAATGACAAAGATATTAAACCACAGACCTATAAATACCAACGAGGAGGGGGAACTGATGTATGTTTTTACTCCCTCCATTCCTAAATATAAGATGTTTTTGCTATTTCACATGTGGTTTAGATACGGATCGAAATGAGCATAGACAGAGTGGCGAAGCTAGCGCATAAATTTATTGGGTTCATTCTCTTGTTTATAGTGAATTTTTAAGTAATAAGCAATGATAAATATCAGATTAGTGAAGGATATTATGTAATTTATTGGGTTCATGTGAACCCAATGCTAATACAGTAGCTGGAGCGTGACCAAAAGCAGAGAGGGGGCAAAAAAAAATTGGCCGACAAATGAATTATTCACGCTGATTTTGCAATGATTTTATTCATGACATCATGAGACGATTTTTAAGCTTGAAAATGCACTTAATTTTTTTTATTTACACAAGAATTGACATAGCAAGTAAGATGTGAAACTTTTTTTATTTACAAATGAATTGGCATTAAGCGACTTATAGTTCTATTGTAACAAACCAATCTTCTCTTTACTGCTTGTGTAGCACAAAGCCAATAGTGTACTATGATTATGGAGCAGTTATAGTTACCATATGTCTACCCAAAGCACCCATGACTTATAGTTCTATTGTAACAAAAAGAGAGTTACCGAAGATCCACATCCACCGATGACTAGCATGGGAAAACATCGAAGAATCAGTTGATGGCCCAAGCCCCCAGGTAAAATAAAAACTAACCTGCTACTGCTATTTGATTTGGTCAGTGCCTACTGCCTAGCATGCCCCATCTCGTACACAACCAATAAACAATGTAGTCACAGGAGACCATCCACCCAATGCGTCAATGCCTCTTTCTCCTTGCTCCCATGTATGTGCTTGACTGACAACAACTCAAATAGTACTAGAAACGAAACAGAGTATGCCCAGAAAATCATATGTGCTTTTGGAAGGGGGGTTCTAGCCCACTTTCGCCCTCAAGGCACTCCGCCAGTGGCTCCGTCACAACGTGCCTAAATACATGTGAATATGAAAAAAAGCTGAAATAGCTAAAAACATGTTATATTTAGGAACAGAGGGAGCATATCCACGATGATCTTAATAGCGAACTTCTAATCATTTTTCCACTACTCCAGGAAAACTAGAAGACGCGATCTTGCCGCCATATTGTGTTGGCCCCCGGTCGGAAGAATGGTGACACGTACGAGCGCGGTGCGGCGGCCGGCACGCCTTGCAGGTTTACCATTTACCACAAACAGATCGATCGACGCGGATGCACAAGCTAGCGATCGAATGGCCACCTGCCTGTACTCGGTCAGCTCCGCGATTCCGTGCCCGTGAATATACGCGAGCGCATATGCAACTGCCAGATCAGGGGTTGGATACTTGCTTGGATTCTCCCTTCCCCTTTTGACCGGTCCGCACTACTATGGATTCCTCAGAGTCGAAGCTAGCGGCCGGGTGCACTGCATCCGGAAACCACATTCCAAACCAAGCAACTAAAACCGCGGGAGCGCCGTCGTCTACCAGGTGGTGGTGGTGGCACCGCGTGCAACTTGGTTGGCACCGTCCATTATGCTGAAGTACTCCGTACCTTCTACACTGCAGGATCACGGGCTGCAGGAAGGATTGCACATAGAAGCAACTGGGCGGGCGGTTTTGGATGGATGGATTTGGTAATTGTCCACCCGATCGTCCACATGCCGTAGCCGTAGAGAGCGTGCTAGCATCTCCAGCATAAATAGGAGCTTACATTGCGATGCTTCTCCAAAATCCACATACAACAGCTTAGCATTAGTTACCACTCGGAGTCTCAGACCATATCAAGTGAATAGGAGATGGACATGGAGATCCCAGTGATCGACCTCGAGGGGCTCAACGGCGACGCCGCCCAGCGGTCGCAAACCATGGCGCAGCTCCACGAAGCCTGCAAGGACTGGGGCTTCTTCTGGGTACGTAAGCGACCACACAGTCTTTCATTGGCTCATTGCATCAAGATATCGGTGCAGTCAACAAACCACACGCTAATTACAGAACTAATGGTTGGTCGCGTACCACGGCGCAGGTGGATAGCCACGGCGTGGATGCCGAGGTGATGGAGGAGGTCAAGCGCTTCGTCTACGACCACTACGACCAGCAACTCAAGGATAATTTCTACGCCTCCGACCTCGCCAAGGACCTGCAGGCGGCCTGCCCTGAGGACTCCAAACCAGTCTCCGATCAGGTGGACTGGGAGAGCGCCTACTTCATCCGGCACCACCCCAACAACAATGTTGGCGACTTCCCGGAGATCCCGCCGGCAACACGGTCAGTGCTGCCTCCGATTTCCTTAATTTCATCTCCACTATACAATCTCCAATATGCTCACACACCTGCTTTATTGCTCACGTACGCTCAGGGAGGTGATCGACATGTACATCGGCCAGATGGTGTCGCTCGCCGAGCGGCTTGCGGAGTGCATGAGCCTGAACCTCGGCCTGGACTGCGGCCGCATCAAGGACACCTTCGCGCCGCCTTTCGTCGGGACCAAGTTCGCCATGTACCCGGCCTGCTCGCAACCGGACCTCGTGTGGGGCCTCCGCGCCCACACCGACGCAGGCGGCATCATCCTGCTCCTGCAGGACGACGTTGTGGGCGGGCTGGAGTTCCTGAGGGGCGACCTGGAGTGGGTCCCTGTGGGACCCACCAAGGGCGGCAGGATCTTCGTCAACATCGGGGACCAGGTAGAGGTGATGAGCGGCGGGGCTTACAGGAGTGTGTTGCACCGCGTCGCCGCCGGTACAGAGGGGCGGCGGCTGTCGGTGGCGACCTTCTACAACCCAGGGACGGACGCTGTTGTTGCCCCGCCAGCGAGGGAGCCGGCGGCGGTGCAGCTGTACCCCGGGCCGTACAGGTTCGGTGACTACCTCGACTACTACCAAGGTACCAAGTTTGCCGACAAGGTGGCGAGGTTTCAGGCCGTCAAGGAGCTGTTCGGTTAACGGATCCGGCACGTTGTAAATTTCTTTTGCGAGTGAAAATGAC
This sequence comes from Poa pratensis, assembly GCA_947311845.1. Classification (NCBI taxonomy): domain Eukaryota; kingdom Viridiplantae; phylum Streptophyta; class Magnoliopsida; order Poales; family Poaceae; genus Poa; species Poa pratensis. Next base: position 53,202,004 of record CAMZMU010000055.1, on the reverse strand, counting down.
GAGGGTGTTTGGTTAGTAAAAAGCCTAACCAAAACACCCTAATTGTATTGATGCATGACGTTTGTTCACGGATTGCTGCATCGCGTCAAGGAGCTGTACGGTTCATGGACGGCTAAATCACGTTTGTGTTCAATAATTTTTCAATAATTGGGCAGTACACGAACAAGGAGTTACTTCTACATGCGTACTTGAGTTGCATGATCTGGAGTAAACATATATATACATTGCCTCTTTGTTAAAATTGTACTCCCTCCGTCCGAAATTAGATGTATTTAAAATGGGTGTATCTACACGTCCGAAATGCCTTACTGACAAGCACGCGACGGCTCGCGTGGCTCGTCTCGTGCGATAGGCGTGGTGTGGGTCCCACCCACGTGCTTTCCTCTCTCCCTCTCCTTCCTTCTTCTTTCTCCTCATCCTGTCCCTTTCCTTTCACCGATTCGGAGCCAGCCGAGACGTCGCCGGCGACGCTGCTGCGGAGCCGCGGTGGAGAAGGCGGCCATCGTGGATGGACTTAACTAGGGTGTGCGGAGTGGGGCGCCGGAGCCGGAGAAGAAGGTGGTTCGGGGGAGCTTAGAGGGATGGTCGGGGGCGACGGCGGACCGACGGAGGTGGTGTGACGTGGGCATACCTTTCGGGTGCCCCACCATGAAAGGTACCTGGTGCACGTGAGTACTAGGGCCCGATGGACGGCCTACTAGAAGACAATGAACAAGGCCCACGAAGGGAGCCCAAAGAAGACATATTGCGCCCCAAGGAAGGTGTAGTGTAGGTCGTCAAAGACTTGTCTTACCTGTAAACCTAGTCGATTGCGAACTCTCGAGACACAGCCTCAATATAAAGGCTGGGAGGGCCACCGATCTAAGGACAACACGCTCATATTCCACCACCGAAACCCTAGCAAGATCGACATCTTGCCGGGATCGCCATTGTAACACCTCCAATCTAGCAATAACAGACAAGCTGGAAGTAGGGTATTATCCTCCGGGAGCCTGAACCAGGGTAAATCGCCTTACTTGTCAGCCGTGATAACTACCAGCACTCCAACCTTTCTCTCTCTCAATCAACCTGGGGTACTCGACCCTGGGATTTGCCGTGGCCACCCCACGTCAATTGGCGCCGTCTGTGGGAAAGAAGAGTGCTGGAATCATGGTTGCACCGGCTCCATCTGCAATGACCGTCGACGCGCCGACAATCATGGCGTCGATCCGCTTCGGCTCCTTCGAATTCGCCCCCCACCCGCCGGCCCACCGATCGGTGTACGCCGATCTCTACGAAGGTATGTGCCTTACTTTTGGTAGCATGAAATTCCATGTGAACAAGTGGGGGACGATCCGACTCTCCGATCGCACACCTGCGTCTTCGTCGACTTCGGAGATCGCGCCTGCTTCGACTACATCACCTGCATCTTCGTCGACTACGGAGATCGCGCCTGCTTCGACTACATCACCTGCATCTTCGTCGAGTACGGAGATCGCGCCTGCTTCAACTACGTCACATGCATCTTCGTCGACTACGGAGATCGTGCCTGCTTCGACTACGTCACCTGTATCTTCGTCGACTACAGAGATCGCATCTGCTCCAACCGTGGAACCCGAGACTTCATCGACCGCGGAGTTCACACCTGCCTCAGCTACACCCACGTCTTTTTCGACTCCGATGCTCGCGACACCACCGACTGCTGCTTCGCCTGCCGAGTTCTGCACCGACTGCGGCGTCTACCACGTCGCCTCCATCTTCGGCTCCGAGGACAGCTCTGGCGGCGAGAGTAGCAGCAACGCGTATTTGACTGCGCAATCTTACCCCATCCAAGTCTTCATGGTGGACGCAACAAACAACATGACACCCAACACCGGTCCCCGCCGCGAGGAACCCACGTTTCCAATGGAAGTCACCATGCCGGACAAAGTAACAACCCTGATGATCACTCAAGAGATGGGGGTCCAGGCAATGAAACACGTCCAAGAGTGCACCTTCCCCCCAGCGGAGGCGATCCGAGAAGAGATGATGGCTTACCAATACCTTGTATGGAAGGAAAACGAGAAGTTGTTGCGCGAAAAAGCTGATCTAGCCAGACGGAAAGAACTCGCCGATACGTCGAGTGCTCACCGAGCAGCTTACTCCTTTTCCTCCTCCGGACCAACCGTTACGCAAGACAACAGGCGCTCCAGACCGCGTATCAACCTGATGACATATGCTGAGAGGGCTGCGACCACTCGCAACCTCGATTCATCGTTTATGACAGAAGACGCAGACGGGATACCCATCCCCAGAACAGCCTCGGGTGCTCTGATGTCACTGTCCACGTACCTGCGGGCAACACAGCCTCTGGAGAGCGACCCCCGCACAGCCTCTGGAGGTCGCTATCCACTCGCAACCTCGATTCATCGTTTATGACAGAAGACGTAGACGGGATGCCCATCCCCAGAACAGCCTCGGGTGCTCTGATGTCGTTGTCCACATACCTGCGGGCAACACAGCCTCCGGAGGGCGACCCCCGCGTAGCTCTACACCGACAACAAATCCAGGCACTTCGCCTAGCAGAGGAGGCGCTGATCACAGGAGCCACACCCGCAACAACAACTCCAGCACGAGGAGATCGTGACAGACGCGACCGCGAAAGAGTAGCACGCGGCGATCGACCCATCCGACATCTACAGGAGGGTAAGGATGCTTGCAACGTTATTACGCAGCGAACAGTCGATCGCAACCGCTCCAACCGACCCGTCAATACCCCACCCCGCGCACATGGCAGGAGCGATCCTGTACCAGCCGAGACAGGAAGCACCTCCTGCGCCTGGGGAACAGTACCCTCAAGCTTGAGGGCAGATGAACATGATACAGAAGGGGATGTTGATGCATGTAAAATGCATACATGAACTTTACATGTTATTACTAGATATTCCTACATATTTGCAACTTATATGATGTTATATTCATGTTTTATAATGATTTCGGAGATTTTCTAAACAATCCCCCTCTTTTGGTTCTAACTCTGTTTTCCAGAAAACGTCTTTTTTAGTGCTTCGGACTTTCCGGGAGCTTCGGGACTCCAAAAAGGGCAAGGCCAAAGAGCACGGTTCAGAATTTTCGAGAAGAACGCAATGGGCTAAAATGAAGACCAGAAGCCCAACCAGCTGGGAAATAGGTGGTCCCACGCGGCCAGATTCCCTGGCCGCGTGAGGCACCCTCTCTCCCCCTCGTGGCTCCGATGCCGTCCGTTTTCGTCTCCATGGCTTCGTCTTGACCTAAAACCGACTATAAAAATAGTCCCCCGAGGAGTTTCGCGAGGAGGCGGCGGAGAAACAAAAACCACGAAACAGGAGACAGAAGGCTGCGCCGGAGAAGATTGGAGGGGGAAACGCCGCCGATCGATCACCTCCGGAAGGCTCCTCCATCCCCCCTCCGGAGTCTCCATCAACACCACCGTCAAGACCAGCACCATCTCCATCACCATCTTCGTGATCCACTTCACCCCCCTCATAGTTTGAGATTGTTCGAACCCTAGCTATTGTCTAAGTACTATTCTACATGTTTGTGAATTGCTACTTGTCATTGTTTTGTGGGGAGATTATATTTTCAGATTGTGTTGTATCACTTATACCATTGAATCATATCATGTCTTCGCGTTGTGAGTAGTTCTCTCATGTTCCTGGGGGCATAGGATGGATTGGCAATGATTTCCACTTAACATGTATTGAGTATTTGGTCAAGTTTTTATCTTTTATGGTTATCTTATTGTACAACGTATGGGTGCACACATATGTTGAGTAATGCATGAAGGTGATCACACTAATGTGATGGAATGGGTAGGACCTGGGAGGACACGTAAACCTGTGGTCTAATACATGAAGTACCATTAGGAGGGGATTTATATCGGGGACCTTAGAGTTTAAGGCTATGGTGGGACTCTATGTCTTAATAACTCTTGTGCAGTCATTTACTTGGCCATAAGAACCATCATAAGGGGTTTAGTTTATTTATTTAGCTACACCTAATTATGGCTCCGTCCAAAGAAGATTAAAACTTGACAAAATGTTTACCTTGTTGTTCTAGAAATATCTATGCCATGAAATCCATGTAGCCCTTGGGAACGTTTTCCACGCATAAGAAACACACTTAAGCTTGTCCTCTTGCTGCATAGAGGATTGGGCTTTCTCTCTTTGAGAGCTTTCACTCATCATATTTTATTTTCAGCTTTTTACTTTATTGCAAACTCTACACCAAAAACCCAAAAACACTTGCATCATTTAATCATTTTAGTTTGTCTAGTGCATAGATAATAAGAGAAGTGACACTCTTATTTGAGAGGATAAATACTTATACCTTCTACTCCTCGTGGGATCGATACTAATACTTACACATTGAAGATTTCAACGATCCCCTATACTTGTGGGTATCAAGACATTTTCTGGCGCCGTTGCCGGGGAGTGTAGCGCTTAAGTTTTTATTCTTGTTTGCACTAGATATTTATTTTCAGTTTTGCATATACTCTAGTTTACTTTCAGTTTTGCATTTAGTTTAGTTTTACTTTCAGTTATATATATCAAAAAAAAAACACAAAAAAATTAGAAAATGGAAAACTATTATGAAAACGCCATGATAGCTGCTGAATTTAGAAAATCAAATGAAGGGAAAAGATTAGGAGGCTACATAGAGCTTCTAAATAAAATTGCTAGTGGGCTGCTTAATTATCATGAGGAAGAAATTTGTTGCTCTGAATACTTTAGACACTTTGAATTCCAATGCCCTTCCAATAAAGAACATGTTATTGCAACTTATCATACATGGAATTATGCTCACTTAGGGATGGAAGAAGTAGAGCAATTTGTTATTTTTATGGCAGCCTATGAATTATACACCTTCATTGATGAACATGAAACCTGCCCTATAGCTTCTCAATTTAAAGTTTTGATTGCCACTATCCTTGATCTCTGCATAGTTGAATTTAATGAAAATATCTATGTTGTTGACACAAGGAAGAGAGCTGCCCAAGAAAGCTCTAATATTTTGCAGGAAGAAGATGACAAAAGCCTAAGCTTGGGGATGCCCGTGCAACCCCAAGAAGATGATGAAAATGATGAACAACTAGAGAATGAAGAGAGGGAACTTCCACCTTCACCACCTATGGATGAGGGTAACACTAATTTTTTGTTGATGATAAACTTTGTTCTTATGATTCTGATAATGAGGAGGAATATCAACCTATGCCTAATGATAACATTATTGATAATAATTTTGATGATGATGAGGAGTATGGTTTAGACATGTTTTATGATAGTACTCTAGATGATGGACCTATGCTTATTGATAATCCTCCATGTTTAGCTGTTATTACTTTATGTGAGGATAAAAATGATATACTTGCTGCTTGTGACAACACTCTCACTTATGAGAGTCCTACTTTATTTTTGAATTCTCCTATTCACACCATGGAGGAGAAGCTTTTATATGTTGAAAAGTACTTATGTGGGCTGAAATTATCTTGCACTAATAACCATTCCACCCACAACCATCATGTTTATGATGTTTCTTGCAATTATTTTGAGAGAGGAAAACATGCTAATATCTTACATGATAGTTTTAATAATCCTTTATATGTTCCTAAGTTTGCAAAGTTGCACCAATCTAATAGTTGTTTTATCAAATTTGGTTCCACTACTTGTAACTATTATGAGAGAGGAAGAAAGACTTATATTTATGTTTCTATGTTATTTAAAATGCAACCTACTGATCATTACATGCATTGGTTACCACAAAATTGCTGCTATTTATTCATATATAAAATGCCAATGCATAGAAAAGGAGTTAGACTTAAAAGTTAATGGTTTAATGTTTTGTGTTGTGCTCTTTATGCTTTTATTTCCTATTCGGTTTGAGCACACCTTTATATCTTGAGAACATGCAAAATAACTTTACCTACTGTTTTCTAATTGCTAGTTTAAGATTTTCACTTTATATAAAATTTGGGAAAGTAAATGAGAAGGATGAGTAATGGAGAAGTTGGGGTCGACCTTGAACATGTGTTGTTCATGCCAATGGAACCATTGCAAAGTCTCTATCATTAAAACTTTTCCCAAAGCTAAAACCAAATAAAAAGAGTGTTTATGTTGTATATATTTGCTTCTTCTTTTGCCCTTTTGCTAAATCAAAAACAACAAAAATATTTTCTTTCTTCTTTATTTGTTTCTCTTGATTCTTTCTTAGTTCTTTTTGTTTCTTTTTTATTTCTTTTATCTTCAGTTTAAGTTTTGGTTTTTGAGTCAAGGTGCTTGTTTACTACTGTAACAACACCTTTGTATCTTATTTTTCATCTTTATGGCAAGAATAACCTCTTTTGAGAGGTAGGATCAAACAATAGTGATTTGCTGTCCAGAAAACAGATTCCTAAGCTTCACTGCGAAAAATGTTAAAATCACAGAAGAGGAATTTTGACCTGATATTTTACGACAGCAATATTCAGTTATTATTACACATTTCATTAGTTCAAAGTTTTCTGATTTGAGCAACGTAAGTGCCTCTGAAAATTCACTCTTTACGGGCTGTCCAGTTTTTGACAGATTCTGTCTTTATTTTGCATTACTCTCATTACTTGTGTTTTGTGTGGTTCTATTGATCAAAGAAATACACAACCATAGTAATAGTAGCTAATGTTTAGAATCAACTCATGATATGTCTTTGCTGTACCTATGTGGATTTAATTTATGGAGACACTAACCCCTCTAATCAAGTTTTATGATGAGTTTTGTGTAAAGAGAATTTTCAAGTGGAAGAGTTGAGGGTGATGAACAATGATCAAGAGGGACAAACACTCAAGCTTGGGGATGTTACCCCTAGGCTCACTCTACATATATCATGTAAGTACAAGAATTCAAGCTTGGGGATGCCAAGCCACCTCACTCCAACCATCTTGATACCAAGTAAGTAAGCCTAGCTATATGGCTATAAAGAAAGCGCTTTACGGGAGGCAACCCGGTTGTTTTTACTTTTGATTTTCTTTGTGTCCTCTTGCTGTAACAAGAGACTTAGTTTTTAGTTTAGTTTCTGGAATTTTCAATAAAGTGCCAAGTTTTACCTATTTTGGATTGAAAAAGTTGCTATTATATTCGGAGATTTTATTCCAGCACGAATCTGTGCACGGTATGATTTTTAATTCCTATTCTGTAACTCCGAATGAGCTGATATTTGAACTGTAGTTGCAACTTTTCATCCTCTGTAAGCATGAATTTTTCAGATTTTTCGACATAAGTAGGGTAGAAAAATACGTTTTGCTGCTGCTGTTTTTCTGGACAGATTCTGTCCCATTTTGTTTGATGCATTCTTTGAACTTTTAACTTGAATCTTTTTTATCCAATTGAGTTTATAAGTAGGCATACAACATTATACACTTTCTGGACATTCATATGAATTTTTGTTTAAGGATTTTATGCAGCAAGTAATTCATTTGTCTATCACTACTAATGTCACCCCACAGAAAAGAAATGGGAGAAACTGTTTTGAAGTTTTTTCACAGGGATTAGAGGAGATGCACCAAGAGCTATCCAAGGATGGTGAAGACCATAAGCTTGGGGATGTGAAGACAACCCCACTGGACCAACACACTCTCGGTTTGCACACGTCTAACTTCTGTTTTTCGATCAATGCACTTTATCGCATAAACTTGGAGCGTCTTTTATTTGCTTTTTATTTCGGTTTGATTTTTGTTTGTCTTGAGACCACCACTATCATTTATATGAGAGAGCTACTGGAAATTTGGGTTGAATTAAGTTGGATGCTATTAAAAAGATTGGGAAAGGGATGTTTGAGTTGATTCAAAAAGATACATATAGTTGCATGATTCATGTGCTTTTTAATGAGTATTAATTTGCAAGTGTTTTATCAAGAGCTATCTTTTATTCATGTTTTGATGCTGAATGTTACTTTACTTTGTTTAACATGGATTGGTTAGTTCTATGGACACTTATGCATGCATTTAGACGGTCAACTTTCTCCCTCTTGCTAGCCCAAAAATTCCAACAAGTAAAAACTTGTTTTCCAACACCTTCAACCAAAGTTTTTCCAGTGAGTCCACCATATCTACCTATTAGCTTTATGCTATTCCGAGTATGTTTATCATGTTATTTTGTATTATCTATACTTCTGAATTAAAATGCTTATGTTATTGATTGTTATGGGAAAAGTTGGTTAAAGAGCTCTCACGAACTTGATGCACACCTTACTTTTATTGCACTTAATAAACATGACCCATTGTGATTAAAATTATGAAGTTGTGAGCTTGACAAGAGTCTTGGTTGGGAGTTAGCTCATATGTGCTGTCACATGGCAAGCTTTCAACGTGCTCTTTATATTTTGTTGATATCATGTACTTTTGTTTATGGATGCTTATCATGGTGCCAAATAAATGTGGAAACTTAGTAAGTTTAATGAGTTTGTATAAATGGCTAGAGAGACGCCTGGGCCGCTAATCTAAGCCATGCATCATTCATGGTGGAAATTTACTTACATGCTATGGTGAACCTTCAGTGATGCACCCCACAATAAAAAGCTATACCAATAGTAAATAAAAAGGGTGTGGAGATTGTTCATTTTGTTTGTTTGTCTTGTCATTTTGACATGGGCTTGTTCCATGTCCTGGGACAAGAGGTACCCCAGTTGACGCTCTTGATGACGCTATTATATTACTTACAATGACCTTAACTTGAACTTGCTTTTGTGTCCCAAGTTGAGTAACACCGTGGTGTAGGTACTCGTATTCACGGGGCATGAGACATTCAACCCATACTTTGTCAAGCATACTACTCATATTTGCTTTCACTTTAAACTTTAACCATTCAAGATGCTATGATAGGGGTAATGAGAGCTCCACACCAATGATACCACATTGCAAATTAACTTAAGTAGAAGCATTTGGAAGCTAGATGAAACTTATTCATGTTTTACCTCTACTTATTTATCTATCTTTCCAAAGTGTCCACCTTTTATATTCAGATTTACAAGAGTACTCTATGACCATTATAGGATGTTTTTACTTTTCATTATGCATACATTTGGTCCATAGTACTTTCTTCTATGTTACACTTTGTGAATTATCATTGAACATCCTTTCATTGAATATTTGATATCAAGTACCAGCGCGGCATGACGCTGCCGTCATCCATGAAGACCTTGAATATTTGATATCAAGTACCAGCACTTCTCCGAGTTAATGCCGCTGCCGTCATCCATGAAGACCTTGGTCATGTATTATTGCCCGATCTGTGCTTCAAGTACCAGCGTGGCATGACCTGGGCACGGTACCTGTGGAGGGTGGTCCTCCCGAGAGAAGGTGATGATGGTTTCCGAGCCCTTGAGGTACTCAGGTACGGCCGATGGCATTGCGACGGCCTGGTAGACTTGGCGGGTGATTAGTTTCTGGCACCGGTTTGATGGGCGCCTGATACCCACAAGTATTGGGGATCGTTGAAATCTTCAATGTGTAAGTATTAGTATCGATCCCACGAAGAGTAGAAGGTATAAGTATTTATCCTCTCAAATAAGAGTTTCACTTCTCTTATTATCTATGCACTAGACAAACTAAAATGATTAAATGATGCAACTGTTTTTGGGTTTTTGGTGTAGAGTTTGCAATAAAGTAAAAAGCTGAAAATAAAATATGATGAGTGAAAGCTCTCAAAGAGAGAAAGCCCAATCCTCTATGCAGCAAGAGGACAAGCTTAAGTGTGTGTTTCTTATGTGTGGAAAACGTTCCTAAGGGCTACATGGATTTCATGGCATAGATATTTCTAGAACAACAAGTTAAACATTTTGTCAAGTTTTAATCTTCTTTGGACGGAGCCATAATTAGGTGTAGCTAAATAAATAAACTAAATCCCTTATGATGGTTCTTATGGCAAAGTACATGACTGCATAAGAGTTATTAAGACATAGAGTCCCACCATAGCCTTAAACTCTAAGGTCCCCGATATAAATCCCCTCCTAATGGTACTTCATGTATTAGACCACAGGTTTACGTGTCCTCCCAGGTCCTACCCATTCCATCACATTAGTGTGATCACCTTCATGCATTACTCAACATATGTGTGCACCCATACGTTGTACAATAAGATAATCATAAAAGATAAAAACTTGACCAAATACTCAATACATGTTAAGTGGAAATCATTACCAATCCATCCTATACCCCCAGGAACATGAGAGAACTACTCACAACGCAAAGACATGATATGATTCAATGGTATAAGTGATACAACACAATCTGAAAATATAATCTCCCCACAAAACAATGATAAGTAGCAATTCACAAACATGTAGAATAGTACTTAGACAATAGCTAGGGTTCGAACAATCTCAAACTATGAGGGGGGGGGTGAAGTGAATCACGAAGATGGTGATGGAGATGGTGCTGGTCTTGACAGTGGTGTTGATGAACACTCCGGAGGGGGATGGAGGAGCCTTCCGGAGGTGATCCGGCGGCGTTTCCCCCCTCTGATCTTCTCCGGCAGCAGCCTTCTATCTCCTGTTTTGTGGTTTTTGTGTTTCTCCGCCGCCTCCTCGCGAAACTCCTCGGGGGACTATTTTTATAGTCGATTTTAGGTCAAGACGAAGCCACGGAGACGAAAAGCCATGAGGGGAGAGAGAGGGTGCCTCACGCGGCCAGGGAATCTGGCCGTGTGGGACCACCTATTTCCCAGCTGGTTGGGCTTCTGGTCTTCATTTTTAGCCCATTGCGTTCGTCTCGAAAATTCTGAACCGTGCTCTTTGGCCTTGCCCTTTTTGGAGTCCCGAAGCTCTCGGAAAGTTTGAAACACTAAAAAAGACGTTTTCTGGAAAACAGAGTTAAAACAAAAAGAGGGGGGGATTGTTTAGAAAATCCCCGAAATCATTATAAAACATGAATATAACATCATATAAGTTGCAAATATGTAGGAATATCTAGTAATAACATGCAAAGTTTATGTATGCATTTTACATGCATCAACATCCCCAAGCTTAACCTATACTCGTCCTCGAGTATGAAGGTGATAAAACCAACATGGACTTTGCATTTTCATACTATCAATGGATATCAAAGATGATTACTATTGCTACATAAAGTCAAATGATTCATTCTCAAAGGAGTAGCAATATACAAGATAGATTATGAAGTGATATCAAATATTTGCAACTTATATGATGTTATATTCATGTTTTATAATGATTTCGGGGATTTTCTAAACAATCCCCCTCTTTTGGTTCTAACTCTGTTTTCCAGAAAACGTCTTTTTTAGTGTTTCAAACTTTCCGAGAGCTTCGGGACTCCAAAAAGGGCAAGGCCAAAGAGCACGGTTCAGAATTTTCGAGACGAACGCAATGGCCTAAAAATGAAGACCAGAAGCCCAACCAGCTGGGAAATAGGTGGTCCCACACGGCCAGATTCCCTGGCCGCGTGAGGCACCCTCTCTCTCCCCTCATGGCTCCGATGCCGTCCGTTTTCGTCTCCGTGGCTTCGTCTTGACCTAAAATCGACTATAAAAATAGTCCCCGAGGAGTTTCGCGAGGAGGCGGCGGAGAAACACAAAAACCACAAAACAGGAGACAGAAGGCTGCTGCCAGAGAAGATCAGAGGGGGGAAACGCCGCCGGATCACCTCCGGAAGGCTCCTCCATCCCCCTCCGGAGTGTTCATCAACACCACTGTCAATACCAGCACCATCTCCATCACCATCTTCGTGATTCACTTCACCCCCCCCTCATAGTTTGAGATTGTTCGAACCCTAGCTATTGTCTAAGTACTATTCTACATGTTTGTGAATTGCTACTTATCATTGTTTTGTGGGGAGATTATATTTTCAGATTGTGTTGTATCACTTATACCATTGAATCATATCATGTCTTTGCGTTGTGAGTAGTTCTCTCATGTTCCTGGGGGTATAGGATGGATTGGTAATGATTTCCACTTAACATGTATTGAGTATTTGGTCAAGTTTTTATCTTTTATGATTATCTTATTGTACAACGTATGGGTGCACACATATGTTGAGTAATGCATGAAGGTGATCACACTAATGTGATGGAATGGGTAGGACCTGGGAGGACACGTAAACCTGTGGTCTAATACATGAAGTACCATTAGGAGGGGATTTATATCGGGGACCTTAGAGTTTAAGGCTATGGTGGGACTCTATGTCTTAATAACTCTTGTGCAGTCATGTACTTTGCCATAAGAACCATCATAAGGGATTTAGTTTATTTATTTAGCTACACCTAATTATGGCTCTGTCCAAAGAAGATTAAAACTTGACAAAATGTTTAACTTGTTGTTCTAGAAATATCTATGCCATGAAATCCATGTAGCCCTTGGGAACGTTTTCCACGCATAAGAAACACACACTTAAGCTTGTCCTCTTGCTGCATAGAGGATTGGGCTTTCTCTCTTTGAGAGCTTTCACTCATCATATTTTATTTTCAGCTTTTTTACTTTATTGCAAACTCTACACCAAAAACCCAAAAACAGTTGCATCATTTAATCATTTTAGTTTGTCTAGTGCATAGATAATAAGAGAAGTGAAACTCTTATTTGAGAGGATAAATACTTATACCTTCTACTCCTCGTGGGATCGATACTAATACTTACACATTGAAGATTTCAACGATCCCCAATACTTGTGGGTATCAGGCGCCCATCAAACCGGTGCCAGAAACTAATCACCCGCCAAGTCTACCAGGCCGTCGCAATGCCATCGGCCGTACCTGAGTACCTCAAGGGCTCGGAAACCATCATCACCTTCTCTCGGGAGGACCACCCTCCACAGGTACCGTGCCCAGGTCATGCCGCGCTGGTACTTGAAGCACAGATCGGGCAATTCCACATGACCAAGGTCTACATGGATGACGGCACCGGCATTAACATCAGCTTCGCCTACACTCTCCGGAAGATGGGCAGGTCCCTGGAAAGCTTAGCAAGGTCAGACAACACCTTCCTCGACATCGTACCAGGAAAAGCAGTCTACCCTGAAGGAGTAATCACACTCGAAGTTATCTTCAGCACACCAGATCACTTCCGAAAGGAGATGATTGACTTCGAGGTGGTGGACTGGAAATCGCAGTACCATGCTATACTTGGGCACCTGACGTTCACCTGCTTCATGGAAGTTCCACACTACGCCTATCTCATGCTCAAGATGCCAGGACCAAAGGGAGTCATAACTGTGCGGGGTGACTTCCAGCGTTTGGATTACTGCGACCGCGAATTCAGCAGGATCTCCGAGTCCTTTGGCATGCAGCAGCAGCTCGAGGAACTTTCACTCGGCAATGATAAGACCCTCTTCCCTCCAAGCAAGAAACCAGCACCTGACGCCTTGTTCAGCACAACCGACGACACAAGGGAACACCAAGTCCATCCGACTGACGCTTCCAAGACAGTGCTCGTGTCTTCAAGCCTGTCTCCCGCATAGGAAGACGCGCTCATCGAGTTCCTCCGCGAGAACTGGGAAATCTTCACCTGGTGTCCAGCCGACATGCCAGGTATACCCAGGGAATTCGCTGAGCACGCCCTTCAAATTTATCCAGATGCCAAACCTGTCAAGCAAACCATGCGTCGCTTCTCCGAGCCGAAGCGCGTCGCCAAAGGGCGCGAAGTCGACAGATTACTTCACGCCCAGTTCATCCGAGAAATCAAGAAGTCCAACTGGGTCGCCAACCCAGTCCTCGTCGAGAAGAAGAAGACAAAAATTCTCCGCATGTGCGTCGACTTCACCTCCCTCAACAAGTGATGCTCGAAAGATCACTTCCCGTTGCCACGAATCGACCAGATCGTCAACTCCATGGCTGGCTGCGCGCGACTATCCTTCCTGGATGCTTACTCAGGCTATAACCAGATAAGGATGCGAGAGAAGGATGAGGAGAAGACAACCTTCATCACACCCCATGGTGTCTACTGCTACAAAACTATGCCCTTCGGGCTCAAGAACACTGGAGCCACCTACCAGCGCATGATGCAGTCCAGCCTCAAGGATCAAATAGGACACAACGTCCAAGTTTATGTCGACGACATAGTCATCAAGACCAAGCAAGAGGACACGCTCCTTGACAACCTACGCGAGACATTCCCGCGCTCAACACGTACAAGATCAAGCTCAACCCAAGTAAGTGCGTCTTCGGCGTACTAGCTGGGCAACTACTCGGGTACCTCGTATCTGCCAGAGGCATCGAGGCAAACCCCGAAAAGATAGAAGCAATCCTCACGATGCCAGCCCCGACCAAGCTTCGGGAAGTCCAGCGCCTAGCCGACCGAGTCGCAGCACTCAGCCGGTTCATTAGTAAGCTGGGTGAAAAGGCACTCCCTTTCTACCAACTGATGAAAAAATCTGACAAATTCGAGTGGACGCCAGAAGCCCAAGCAGCATTCGCGGACCTCAAGAGGGTCCTGGCGACTCCACATGTGCTCGTCGCACCGCACGAAAAGGAACCTCTATACCTTTACGTGGCAGCCACCAACAGGGTGGTCAGTACCGTCGTCGTCGAACGCCAAGAAGAAGGCCATGCCCATCGAGTGCAACGACCCATATACTACCTCAGCGAGGTGTTATCCAGATCAAAGCAGCGGTACCCGCATTATCAGAAGCTTGCCTACGGCGTCTTCATGAGTTCACGTAAGGTGGTCCATTACTTCGCCGAGCACCCGATTATAGTGGTGAGCGCCTCGGTCTATCCGACATCCTCACCAACCTGGACACAACGGGAAGAGTCGCCAAGTGGGTCATCGAGTTAGGCCCGTGGGACCTGAAGTATACGCATCCCAACGCAATCAAGGCAGACGTACTTCCGGACTTCACAACCGAGTGGATCGAAGCCCAGCTGCCCAACTTAGCCGACTTGTCCAACGCATGGACTATGTACTTTGACGGATCCAAGAAATTCGAGGGTGCGGGCGCATGCATCATCATGACATCGCCAAAAGGTGACACACTTCGCTACGTACTACAGATGGACTTCCCCAAGCCCTCCAACAATGAAACTGAGTACGAAGCTCTACTACACGGCATGCGGATGGCCAAGAATTGCGGAGCCACTCGCCTCATGATCTATGGGGAGTCGAACCTCGTCGTACAACAAACGATGAAGGAATGCGAAGCCACGGCATGGAACATGATTGCATATCGGGACCTTTACAACATCATGGATGGCAGCTTCGACGGCTGCGAGCTGCGGCACATAGACCGTGAGAGTAACAAAGAAGCAGACATGCTAGCCAACCTCGGCTCGACCAAGGCGAAAGTTCCACTCGGAGTATTCGTCAAGTGCATCAAACGGTGGTCCATCAAGCTCAAGCAGCCAATCGTACCCTCTACAACAGCAACTACCAAGGATCAGCCGGCAGAGGACCCAGTGATACCCGAGGAGGAGTGATACGTCCAAAACGTATCTACTTTCCCGAACACTTTTGCTATTGTTTTACCTCTAACTTGTGTGTTTTGAATACAACTAATGCGGACTAACGCTGTTTTCAGCAGAATTGCCCTGGTGTCTTGTTTTTGTGCAGAAAGTCAACTTTCGGGAAAAACACCAGAAAAGATCGCAAACCTACTATTTTACCAGAAGACTCACGGAGCCAGAAGGGGAGACGGAGAGGGGCAAGGAGCCGCCCTCCTCACCAGCTGGCGCGGTGGGCCGATGTGCCGCACCAGCCTATGAGGAGGCCGACTCGGCCACCTCCCCGAGCCCATCTTTCGACTACTTAACCCTTCTGACCTAAAAACGTCGGGGGGTCGTCCACTTCATCCAGAAACATCACCGTACGCCGCCACCATCGCGAAACCTATTTCGGGGACCAGAAACTCCGTTCTGGCACTCCGCCGGGACGGGGAATTGGAGGAGATCATCGCCATCATCATCACCGACGCTTCTCCATCGACCATCCATGTTTCCCCCATCCATGTGTGAGTAATTCCCTGCTGTAGGCTGAGGGGGATGGTAGGGATTGGATGAGATTGTTCATGTAATAAGCTATAAGATCATTAGGGCATGGTGCCCAGTATCCGTTGTTAGTACTTATTGATGTTGTTGCAACTTGTTGAGCTTAATGCTTGTCACTAGGGCCCGAGTGCCATGATTTCAGATCTGAACATGTTATTGTTTCATAATGATATGCACTGTTTATTGATCATACCTGCAAGTTGTATACACATATTGTTGTCCGGAACCCGCGGTCCCAAAGTGACAATAATTGGGACAGCCGAGGGGAATGGCTGCGATGTGAGGATCACATGTGTTCACGGTGTGTTAATGCTTTGCTCCGGTACTTATTAAAAGGAGTACCTTAATTACCAGTAGATTCCCTTGAGGCCCGGCTGCCACCGGCTGGTAGGACAGAAGATGTTGTACAAGTTTCTCATTGCGAGCACGTACGACTATATACGGAACACATGCCTATGTTTACTTAGTACTTGGATGCTTTATCATTATTATCTGCAATGCCTATGTCTTGATTATTATATGAGCTATCTTATCCATGCAGCGCCCGTTCATCCATCCCTATGCCTACAGTGTTTTAATCCTACTGTTTACTGCAATCACTACTGCTGTCTCTATTTACTGCTGCTATTATTTCACCGCTACTACTGCTATAAAACTGTTGCTACTGATAATCTGTGTCGAGCAAGACTATTCACAGGTGCAGCTGAATTGACAACTCCGCTGTTAAGGCTCTCAAGTATTCTTTGGCTCCCCTTGTGTCGAATCAATAAATTGGGTTTTACTTCCCTCGAAGACTGTTGCGATCCCCTATACTTGTGGGTCATCAAGACTATTTTCTGGCGCCGTTGCCGGGGAGCATAGCTTTATTTGGGAGTTCACTTGTGATCTATATTGCTCGCTGAAATTTATTCATCATGGGTAAAGCTCGTGATGAGAGGGTCCATGTATTGCCATCCACTACAAGAAAAGGTACGACACTTAGTACCTCTGCTGCTCTTGACTCACCATCTGTATTGAGTCAACTTGTTACACCACCACAATCTTCACGTGTTGGTACTACTGCTGAATCTGAAATTGCCTCTGATAATGTTGATGATGCTTCTACTGTGATTGATGAGAATATTTCATTAGGTCCACTTTTAGATGCTGCTATTGCTAAGTCTAAACAACTTGAAAATACTAGAACACCTAATGGAAGTCCTACTACTCCTGTTTATTCACCTGAGTTAAGGGATTATACTTGTGATGATGATCCTGATGAAACTTATGTGGAACTTGATGATGATTTTATTGATAAATGTAATGCTACTACTGGTGCAAGTAATATGAGAAATTTTCTTGCACAACATGCTGTTAAATACAAGTTGTCACCTGATCCTAAGTTTGCCACTTCTCCTATAAACATTAAAGATAAGGATTATGATTTTTCTCTTGATTTATCTCATATATCTATTGTTGAGAAAACTCCTTTTTGTGGCACTAAGAGTGAAAGTGCTGTAGAGCACATGAATGAGCTCTCTACTTTGAGTGGCTTATTTTCTGATGATATTAAGAAGCGTAGCTACTTTGTTGCTAAGATTTTTCCTTTCTCATTAAAAGATGATGCTAAAGCTTGGTATAACAACTTGTCTCCTGGTTCTATTACTAGTCCTACTGGTTTGCTTGATGTTTTCTTTCAGAAATATTTCCCTGCTAGTGCTCAACATGATGCTTTGCAGAGAATTTATAACTTTGACCAGGAAGATGAAGAGAAACTTCCAGAGGCATGGACAAGGTTTTGCTCTCTTATCAGAGCTCGGCCTGGACATGATTTGGAAAAGCATGATCTACTTGATATATTTTACAGTGGACTAACTATTGAATCTAGAGCATATCTGGATAGTTGTGCTAGTTGTGTTTTCAGGAAAAGAACCCCTGAAGAAGCTGAAGAATTATTGGCTAAAATCAGCCAGAATTATGATGATTGGACTCTACCTGCGCCGACCCCCACACCTACACCGACACCAATATCAAAGAAGAGGGGAGGTATGATTGAATTGAATGATGAAACAATGAGGGAGGCCAAGAAGACTCTCATTGAGAAGGGTATTAAATCTGAAGATGTGAAGAACCTTCCACCTATTGAAGATTTGTGTAAGCCAATTCCTCATCCATCCATAATTGAGGTTCACTCTCTCCACAGGTTCGATGAAGGAGATATTCCCTACTCTAAACCACCTGATCAATGCTTAGATGAATTTGATAATTATGTTATTAAGCAAGATAATTTTAATATGAGAGTAGAGAATCATTTGCATGAAAACTTTCAAGCTATTAGTAAGTTGCATGATATTGTGGAGAGAACCTCCAATGATGTTAAGATGCTTATTAAACATTTCCATATGGTTCAAACTCAAATTGATCAACTCACTAAAGTGCAACAAGACATGTTAGCCAATGCTTCTAAGAAAAATTAAAACCTGTCTATGTTAGCACTAGAAGTGGAGCTCATACTCAGGATCCTTTATATCCTGAGGGACATCCTAAAAGAATTGAACAAGATTCTCAACTAGCTGAAAATCCAGTTTCTCCTTCTAAGAAAAAGAAGAAGAAGAAACATAAAAATGTTGTAGAATCCTCTGAAACTGTTAATGATCCTAATAGTATATCTATCTCTGATGCTGAAACTGAAAGTGGTAATGAACTTGATAGTGATAAGGATAAAAATGATGCTCTTGATAAAGAAGTTAGTGAAAAGGAACCTGAAAAGCATACTAAAAACACAAAGTACACTAAGGAAGATTTCATTGCTAAGAAACATGGTAATGAAAGGGAACCTTGGGTTCAAAAGCAAATGCCTTTTCCAACTAAGAAACTAAAATCAAAGGAAGAAGAACATTATAATAAATTTTGTGAATGGATGAAACCCTTGTTCTTGCAAATTCCTTTGACTGATGCTATTAAATTGCCTCCTTACTCAAAGTATATGAAAGATATTGTTTCTAACAAGAGGAAAATTCCTAATGAGGAAATTTCTACTATGCTTGCTAATTATTCTTTCAATGGCAAGGTTCCTAAGAAGCTTGGAGATCCAGGTATACCAACCATCCCTTGCTCCATCAAGAATAATTATGTTAGAACTGCTTTATGTGATTTGGGAGCAGGAGTTAGTGTTATGCCTTTTTCTCTCTATAAGAGACTCTATCTTGATAAATTGATACCTACTGATATATCTTTGCAAATGGCTGATAAATCTACTGCTGTTCCTGTTGGCATTTGTGAGGATGTCCCTGTTCAAGTGGCTAACAATTGTTTAATTTTGACTGATTTTGTTGTTCTTGAAATGCCTGAAGATGATAATATGTCTATTATTCTTGGAAGACCTTTTCTAAATACTGCAGGTGCTGTTATTGATTGCAATAAAGGAAAAGTAACTTTCAATGTTAATGATAAAGAACATACTGTTTATTTCCCCAAGAAAGTTGACAAGATTTATGGAGTCAATACCATCTCCAATTTTAAAACTATCAAAGTGGGAAGTATTGATTGCCCTATATATGATCATCAAGAAGGATATCAAAACATTATGATTGGATCCATATCAATACAATACAAGGTAACATGAGTGTTTCATGATGTTTAAATCATTTGTGTCATGTAAATTTATTTGGTGCCAAGACTTGATCAACCTTGTTATCAAATGTATTTGCATACATGAAAGAGCTAAACAACATTTCTTTCTTCAACTTTGTTTTACCTCCTGTAGTGATAATTAGGTTGCAAAAGTTTAGTTGTTTTGAATTTTAAAAATAATTTTTCTGCCCAAGTTTTATTAATTTAATATCCAGATTTCATGCAAATTGAAAGTTTTCAAAAATCTGTAAAAATTATACCATTGGTCCTATTTTTCAAAGAGCATCGTGGGAGTGCCTGGTGCTGACCAAGGGGACCCACCATGGGGTCAAACCACATGGTGGCGCGGCTGCCCCTTGGCCGCGCCAGCCACTGAGGTGGGGCACCCTTGGCCCTCCAGCAGTTCCCCCACCTACCACTTCTTCCTCTTGCATCACTCAGCTCGTTTTTCTCTCTCACACTCGAGTTCTTGCTGTTCTTCTTCGCGATTTCGATCTCTTTGTTCAGCCCATCTCAGCTGCTGAGATTTGGGGCATTTGCTCTCCGGTATGTGACTACTCCATGTATCCAAGTAGAATCTATTATATAATTAAAACACAAGACAATGGACGTTTAGGATTGAACAATTTAGCGTTAAAACATATCAATGGTTGAGATTAATTGCGTGGCCTCCAAAGAGCTATCCCGGCACGCCTGCCGCCGCGCCCGCAATCTGATCCAATACCTATCATGTGTTGCACTACATATGGACTCTTTCTAGATTTTCCTATTCAAATACGACTGCTAGCCTTGCCAAGAAAAAGTACGAAGCAATCAATCGTTTCCATCACGGACTGGCGTTTCTTTGTGGCAGCATAATCGCCGACCTATACAATAGCTCCATGGCAGGGCAGGCCGCCGGCAGCTGAGGTTATCGTTGCTGGATGGAGAGAGAAGCGCCCGGCTGGCCGTCGCTGGATGCATGGCGTGTACAGGTATCGGCATATGTTCGTGTTTGTCACGGACTGTTTATAGGCGATGTGAACCCATATGTATCGCGAGAAGAAACGACGGCAGGAATCAGAAGGCAAAGATCAGTAGCAACAACACATTGACGACGAGATCACCACGCCCGGCGGATTGACGGATATGACGTTTGGATGCTTACGCGGATTGAAGTCGCTACGATCAGATGGCCGACGGATTCAACACTCGATACCAACACATCTAATCTTCTATGACGATCTAGCGGCGTCGCGGCGCCCGGCGGATGTCTGTTTTTTTTTCCTTTTGCAAGATATCAACGACGACATTAACAAGAGGCGACATGCCAGGGACTGCCGGGTGGCGGTGATCACGCTAGGAGGAGCAGTGCGGGCGTTGGCGCAAGGCCGGCATCCACGACGAACCACACATACGAACCGCTGTGAGATGCACAGGTAAAAGAGCGAAGCAATCAGCTAGATCGATCACTTTTAAAAAGACACACGTACTAAGCCGATGGATTTATAGCCGGGTACTTGGTGAGATGCATGCGCTTCGATGCGCGCTTAACAATCCGTGTTGGAAAGGAAGAAACAGCCATAGGCAATAACAACGGCGGCAAACAGGAGGCGACGGATCATCCTGAGAGATCCCAGGCGGCCACCGATCAACGCAAGACACGAAGGGCCAGTGAAGCCTGCATGTCCATCGCCCAACGTGCTGGAGCGTGCAGGCATGTCTACAAGACGAAGGACAGTATAGCTAGCTGCAATCAGGCTCCTCCATACGGCGTTAACTTTTCGCCCGGCGGCCGGCAAAGGGGATGTAATCCAACAACGATGACAGGCAGCATTTTTACAGGGCCATCCACGACTGATTTAAGAGGAAGAACAATTATTCATAGACCTTGCAGTCCTGCACACGTCCTTCTGTTTATCATATCTATTCAATTTTTCTTTTTGCAGTCTCATAAGGTATATTGGCGTCCTGGAACAATGCAAGGTCTCGGGATCACCATCACCAAGCTCATGAATTGTAACCACGTCGGCTCACACATGCCCGGTCAGGTCTGATTGTTTTTTTTTCGGTGTATCGTTTCTTCAGAAAATTACTTAATTTTTATTGGAAGCTCTACATTGCTATTATATACCCTGACAAGAGTGCTTTGTTAGCATTATTAGGCAGACAAGAATTGTTTGATTGCATGGCACTATAATTACTCGCAAGGAGCAGAATCGTGCTGGTCGTCGATACTCGATACACCTGTCCGTGAGGCATGCCAGGAAGAGGCAATATTGCGGTACCCCGCTCTGAGGGACAAAATTAGTATGCTGGCCTCAAGAAACTCAGGGTTTGACGCCTCTCAGCTCCACATCAGGCACCTGCTAATGTCTCTACGCTTAATACGATATCATGCTTCCACGAAGACCTGCGCGAGCGTGGCCGCAGCAACACAAGACATGAGCTTTTACTCTGCTGGCTGCATTGGAATATACAACCTCGAGCCGTGTATGAGGTTCAGTTAGGGGCACCAAATAAGATTAGGTCAGATCCATAAGCAGGCAGCCACCGCCATCGATGTTAGCCTATAGCACTGCAAATATAGTAGCTTGCACCAGCTTATGGATTGGTAGTACAACTCTTGCAAGGATGTATTCAAGATGAGCTGGTAAGGTCTCTGCATCCATGCCAGGACCAGATGGAGAGGACGAAACTCAAAAAAAAAAAATTCTTACTGCAAGATTTAATGGTGAGTAGAACAACAATCACCGTCGTAGATGTGTCGAAGGTAATATTTTTTCACCATTAAGATCTCTCAGTTGTTGAAACAATATGGGGGCTGAAGTTTAAGACTTTAGATTAGATGGTAGAGCGAAGCGAAGCCTAGCTACGTGCATCGTAGTTTATAACTGGTCTCTGAAAAGTGGATGTACAGTTGTGGACACTAGATGTCTAAATAGAACGTACTATTAATTATCTGGTAAGTTAAATTGAACGGTTCATAGAGTAAAGTAAGTCAGTTTTGTAGTGTACATATAACAATTTATGTTAGTTAAAATAACTGCACTAATGTTGCCATAGAATTTCCTATATATTGTATTTTTGCTTGGTATAGTTAGTTTAAAATAACTGCACTAAAGATGCCATATGATTTCCTAAATATCGTATATTTGCTTGGTATAGAAAAATCATTTATATACATGCGGATGGTCCAGTGGAATCTACTACCAACATTTTTTTCAGAGAGCACAAAATCGCTGCTACTTTGTCCTCTAGCAACCGCAGTACTTCAACTAAAGCCTACTACTCAGCTTCCAAAAAATAGGTTAGTGCTTCAGTCATGTTAATCACTAAACTCATCGTTTGTTTGTTTATGTTTTATCTGATCTTCATTTTGGCTAGAGCCAGACCCGTTTGGCTAAGAGGTTTGCGAAATATATGCCAATAGAAATGCAGTAAAATCTTACGGGCGGATATGAGGTAGATTTTACTTCTTTGTTTTCATTGTCTTATAGAAACAATAGCTTTTTTGATTGAGGATATTTTAGTTACACAACAGTATACATATTTATTGTTATTTTGTGTTCTCCCACAAGCACATGAAAGGATAAGAGGTAGGAAGTATTGAGAAATTAGTAATAAAGTAATCAGAAGAAGTGCACTATCATACAGAAAAAGGTAACATTCTATGAAGCTTATCTTTAAACAAAATAGGTCCAGGATATACTACGGTAGGGTACAATATTTTCTAAAGTGTGTAAATAATCATTTCACATATTTTTTAAAAGGTTCTTTTTTGAGCTTTGACGATGCACATAATTTAGGGATGAAGAAATTATATTCGAATAAGGGAAGTAATGGTCTTTGTAAATTGTCGTCAGGGGAAAAAACATTAAGTGTGGACAACAGTTTCAGACTTATAATGTTAGGTAATTTGCTGGACTAACGGTATAAAAGATATGCTATATATGATGTATTTTCTGTTTACGATGGTCGAACTTGATTAATGTAGAAGAGACGACAATATGAGTTTCAGGGACACAAACAAAGCTTCATAGATCTGTCCTTGCACTTATTCATCCACCCATAATGTTTTTTAACCTTGGATAATTTACCCTTTGTATGAAAAGAAATTTCAGTATACTTGGTGTATGTCCTTCTATCATAATAATAAATGAAATTGGAAAATACATTTAGATATTATAATTCAGATGACTGATCAAAGACCATAATCCGTAGGTGGTGTCCGTAATGTATCCAGGTTAATGTGTACATAACGGATATTTGCTAATGCTACATGACATGGCAAAATCACTCCACACGGGTTGAGACAGAATTCATTGTTGGGGTTTGAAACGATAAGACGCTTGATGGAATAGTCCATTGCTACATAAGAGAACTTGGATACCAAAACAATGAAGGGTTATAGGTTTTGCATTTTTTAGGATGTAAATATATTTTATAACGAAAATTAAAACCAGGAATCAGTTGGAAGCTCAACACACTAACTACCCTAAATCATTCTCATATATTACTTTTAAAAAACTTACTATTCAGTTAGAAATGATACTTTTGATGACAACAATTTTTTATGTCAATGCTAGCCGCGCAATTGTGCGGGCCACCCAGCTAGTTTTGTTTAATAGAATATACCTTGAGTATTTTGCTGCTGTAGGTGACTTGTTAAGTGAGTACGCATGCTTATTCTATGTTGATATAATCAGTTTTGATGCATGTTTAGTCCTCTAGCAAGTCCATACAGTAGTTCCCCTCATTTGTATGCTTCAAAAATCAATTTTTATGATATGTGTTGAAAATTTCAGAAAAGGAAAATGCATAACCACACCTTTGGGGAGGTGTTTGAAAGGGATTCTCAGAGAGCAAGAAGGCCCTTGAGGGCATCTACTCGAGTCAGGCGTTCCTATGATGAGGATGTCATTGCACCGAACATTGGAGATGGAGGGGATGACCAAATCCCAAATGCTTCATCCTTTCCATGCATGGAGTTTTTGCGTAATGCAGGGTTGCTTGATGACTTCATGTTCCTTATCCAGAGAGTTGGCCTAACCACTTATATGCAGGATGAGGGTGACCAACATTATTGGCTCACCAAAACTTTTGTTGAGAGTTTTAAATTTGTGAATTCATCTTATGCACCTACTGTCCAATTTAAGATTTATGACATGCCTGTTACAATGGACTTGGGAGACTTTTGTGCTGCCATAGATATTGCTCCTATAGGTATAGCGAAGAAGATTGCAGGTTACACCAAAGACTTTGTGGAACTTTACCGAGGAGTGACCAACGACGATGACCGCATCGCTCAGCGCGGCAAGATAAGGAACATCCAATTCCCTGCCATTAGATATTTCATTTATTATCTTGCTACTAGCATTCTTGGTAGGGAAAACACCAGTAACATTTCTAATTATCATCTTGCTTTTCTTGCTGCTGCACTTAATGGTAACACTGCTACAACCTTGGTGCCCTTATTGCTCGCCGTTTGGCTGCTAGTGGACCTATTTATGGAGGAATTATTGCTTCATGAGTTATCGCATATCTAGGTCTTTCCGTTAGTCCTAATGATGAGAAGCTAACCCCTTTCAGACTTGTTATTTCTGCTATGAAAGGCCATCAGTTTGTCACACCTAATTCTCATTTAGGAAACATTGTTTACAAAGTTTTATTTACTAACGGGGATGAATATGAAGTGCCTTTGCCCCAGGCCGATCTATTCCCTATACACAGGAGACCGTGGTCGTACTCCAAGGAGGCGTTGGAGGAGCAGCTTAGAGTGCGAGGCTTTCACCAGCAGCACCAGGAGGAGGGAGAAGCACCTGATGATGGCTACACAGTCACTTACCTTGGAGCGTCATCCAGCTCTTACCAGGACGAGGGCCCTTCCTCGTCGTACTATGGAGGCGCCACTTCCTGGGCACCATGGGGTTGATCTCCACTTAGGCCAAAAGCCTAAGCTTGGGGGGAGGTATATCGACATCTCACTCATTTACATATCATATCTTGTCGATACTTTGTATATCCATGTTGCAGTTCTCTTTCTTTCTTTTTAATTGTTTACCTTTTATTCCTGCATTCCAAAACATGAAAAGACCAAAAATATTTCTGTTGTTTCTCTTCATTTGTTTCTTTAAGTTTCAGTATTAGTTTGCTTAGTTTTAAAAAAATTGGTTTGTTATTCAAAAATCCAAAAATATTTTGCTTTATTGTTTGTTTCCTTTTGCTCTTGTTTCAAAAACTCGAAAACCCAAAAATATTTGTTGTTTCTTTTTGGTTTTGTATAGTGTTTTCAGAGTTGGACAGCTATCCGTGACTCCGATGGAGCTTGGTTTTCATTCTTATCATTCGAATCAACACAAGTGAAAAAGCAATAAGGATGATCTACAACAACTTGAGTTGGGGTGAGAGGCTGGTATGAACTCCATTTGTTTACATTTTTGTACATATACTCATCTATGTGAGCATGCTTAGTTGGTTCATGTGAGGTATATGTCATTTAGTGGATGCTTAGTAGTTCTTGTTCTCTCATGATCGGTCCCAATTTATTAATAGTGGTAGCATGTTATGTTGATGTTTGCTTACATTGTTCTATTCATAGAGGGTATGACATTGTGGTATCCTCCTCTGTAAAATTCATTTGAATTGACTTGGCACATGCTCATGCATGCATATCACTGAAAAACAAAAGTCAATTAAGCCTTGATGATTTATTTTGACTCAGAGTTCTTGTATCACTTTTATGTCTCAATTAATTTCATTTTGTCGCAAGCATGATTATGACGGTTATTGCTCTCATGATTGTCGCTTCCCAGTCTATTGCTAGCCTTCACTTGTACTGAGCGGGAATGCTGCTCGTGCTTCCAAAACCATGAAAACCAAGTTATTTCAAAGTGTCCAACATAAATACCTATGCATGGCATTTCGAACCATTCAAGTAAATTTTCATGTGCTACCTTTAAAACCTTCAAAGTACTTCTCAATTTGTGTCAATGTTTTATAGCTCATGAGGAAGTATGTGGTGTTTTATCTTTCAATCTTGTCATTCAGACTTTCACCAATGGACTAGTGGCATATACATCCGCTTATCCAATAATTTTGCAAAAAGAGCTGGCAACGGGGTGCCCAGTCCAAATTAATTATAACTTTCATCAATAATTCTCTTCACATGTTTTGCCCTGATTTATCAGTAAGCAACTTAATTTGCAAATAGACACTCCTCCATGGTATGTGAATGTTGGAAGGCACCCGAGGATTCGGTTAGCCATGGCTTGTGCAAGCAAAGGTTGGGGGGGTGTCACCCATAATGAAACTAAAATACATGTGTAAACAAAAGAGAAGAGGGATGATCTACCTTGCTGGTAGAAATAACGTCCTTCATGGGAGCCGCTCTTGAAAGTCTGGTTGATAAGGGGGTTAGAGTACCCACTACCATTCGTTGACAACAACAAACACTTCCCAAAACAATTTTGCTTCTATTTTAAAAATAAAAAGCTCTAGCACATGATAATCTCTGCTTCCCTCTGCGAAGGGCCAATCTTTTACTTTCATGTTGAGTCACCATCTTTTCTTTGAGCACTTTCTCGAGAGCATAGTTGTCATTCTTAGTGTAATGTGCTTGTCCCAGAATATGGTTAACTGTGATATAACTTTGATGCTTTTATCTTTGATATCTTTGATTCTAGTCTTCCCATGAACTTCAGAGGTGCCTGGGCATTTATGTTTTGCTGTACCAAAAAGGGCAAGCGAGATACCATCTTATCATATCCTATTATGAGCATTACAATCTTGTGAATTAATATGTTTCATGTTTGTCGCTATTAGTATGTTGGTATCTTTTCATAGTTTACATGCCTATTGAGTGACATTATTTGCATTTGCCTCATCTTGAATTGCCTAAGCATTTGTTCATATAGTGAGAATATATGCATCATATGAAGCAAATGTGTTCATGAAAGTCTTTTATCGCACTCAGTTGTTAACTGAATTGCTTGAGGACAAGCAATAAGCTAAGCTTGGGGGGAGTTGATACGTCCAAAACGTATCTACTTTCCCGAACACTTTTGCTATTGTTTTACCTCTAACTTGTGTGTTTTGAATACAACTAATGCGGACTAACGCTGTTTTTAGCAAAATTGCCCTGGTGTCTTGTTTTTGTGCAGAAAATCAACTTTCGGGAAAAACACCAGAAAAGATCGCAAACCTACTATTTTACCAGAAGAATCACGGAGCCAGATAGGGAGACGGAGAGGGGCAAGGAGCCGCCCTCCTCACCAGCTGGTGCGGTGGGCCCATGGGCCGCGCCAGCCTATGAGGAGGCCGACTCGGCCACCTCCCCGAGCCCATCTTTCGACTACTTAACCCTTCTGACCTAAAAACGTCGGGGGGTCGTCCACTTCATCCAGAAACATCACCGTACGCCGCCACCATCGCGAAACCTATTTCGGGGACCAGAAACTCCGTTCTGGCACTCCGCCGGGACGGGGAATTGGAGGAGATCATCGCCATCATCATCACCGACGCTTCTCCATCGACCATCCATGTTTCCCCCATCCATGTGTGAGTAATTCCCTGCTGTAGGCTGAGGGGGATGGTAGGGATTGGATGAGATTGTTCATGTAATAAGCTATAAGATCATTAGGGCATGGTGCCCAGTATCCGTTGTTAGTACTTATTGATGTTGTTGCAACTTGTTGAGCTTAATGCTTGTCACTAGGGCCCGAGTGCCATGATTTCAGATCTGAACATGTTATTGTTTCATAATGATATGCACTGTTTATTGATCATACCTACAAGTTGTATACACATATTGTTGTCCGGAACCCGCGGTCCCAAAGTGACAATAATTGGGACAGCCGAGGGGAATGGCTGCGATGTGAGGATCACATGTGTTCACGGCGTGTTAATGCTTTGCTCCGGTACTCTATTAAAAGGAGTACATTAATTACCAGTAGATTCCCTTGAGGTCCGGCTGCCACCGGCTGGTAGGACAGAAGATGTTGTACAAGTTTCTCATTGCGAGCACGTACGACTATATATGGAACACATGCCTATGTTTACTTAGTACTTGGATGCTTTATCAATATTATCTGCAATGCCTATGTCTTGATTATTATATGAGATATCTTATCCATGCAGCGCCCGTTCATCCATCCCTATGCCTACAGTGTTTTAATCCTACTGTTTACTGCAATCACTACTGCTGTCTCTATTTACTGCTGCTATTATTTCACCGCTACTACTGCTATAAAACTGTTGCTACTGATAATCTGTGTCGAGCAAGACTATTCACAGGTGCAGCTGAATTGACAACTCCGCTGTTAAGGCTCTCAAGTATTCTTTGGCTCCCCTTGTGTCGAATCAATAAATTGGGTTTTACTTCCCTCGAAGACTGTTGCGATCCCCTATACTTGTGGGTCATCAAGGAGGAACCACACGTAGAAGTTTTCCTCGTCGAACCAACGTGGACGAACCCTTTCCTCGCATACATTCTGCGCCATGAGTTGCCAGAGGACACAACAGAAGCTCGGCGCATCACTCACCGCTCGAAGGCCTTCACGATCATCAACGGAGAGCTATACAAGCGCAGCATATCTGGAGTCCTACAGTGCTGCATCGACCCCGAAGACGGCATAGCGATACTCTATGACATCCATGCAGAAACTTGCGGACATCATGCCAGCAGTCGAGCCCTGGTGGCCAAAGCCTTTCGAGCAGGGTTTTACTGGCCCACGGCAATGCGGGAAGCCGAAGAGATAGTCAGAAAATGCTACGGGTGCCAGAAGTTCGCCACCAAGCAGCACGCACCCGCATCGGAGCTGAAAACGATACCCCTTGCCTGGCGCTTTGCCCAGTGGGGACTCGACATGGTGGGACCACTAAAGAAGTTATCTCGCGGTGGACACACGCATCTTTTGGTGGCAATAGACAAGTTCACAAAGCGGATCGAAGCTGTACCCATATATAGCTCGACTGCTACATTGTCGTCAACTTCATCATGTCCATTATCTTCAGATTTGGGATACCCCAAAGCATCATCACGGACAACGGCACAAACTTCACAGCTGACGAGTTCAAGGACTTCTGCATGGAGGAAGGCATCAAACTCAACAACGACTCAGTCGCACACCCTCAGTCTAACGGACAAGTCGAGAAAGCAAATGGCCTAGTCTGCAGCGGCCTCAAAAACGTCTACTGGTGCCACTCAGCGCGTCGCGGGTGCCTGGGTGGAAGAATTACCCTCTGTCTTGGAGTCTGAGAACCACGCCCAATAGATTAACGCAGTACACTCCATTCATCATGGTCTATGGTGCCGAGGCAGTCCCGCCATACGACCTGCGATTCAACGCACCTCGCGTGGTCGCCTACGATGAGTCAGACGCAGAAGAAGCACTCGAGGATGGCGTCGACGCGCTAGACGAGGCATGCGATATCGCACTCACCCGCATGGCTGTTTATCAGCAGAGTCTACGCAACTACCATGGCCGTCGGCTGCGCGAGAGATCTTTCGTCCCTGGTGACTTGGTGCTGCGACTCAAGCAGAAGAAGGTGCACAAGCTCGCCTCCCCATGGGAGGGACCCTTCATCATCATGGAAGCCATCGACGGCGGCGCCTATCGACTGAAGCACGCGAAGACAGGGGAGATCTCCCACAACCCATGGAACGTCGCGCACCTGCGCCGCTTCTACGCATAGTATACACATCCATGTAATTGTGCCTACACTACTACAAGTAGCAAGTTTCAGACGCACTCTTTTCCTTACCAGGGTACCTAAGGGGACTGGAAGGTTTTTAATGAGGCGGCTTGCTAGCTTAATATACAATGGTTGAGATATAAAAACATTCTCCCTTTACTTTTTACAGTCTAAATAGCAAACAAGACCTTGGCCGCACTCGAACACTCGGGGGCTGCACCGCACAGGTTCAAACAAACAAGACTTTGGCCGCACTCGAACACTCGGGGGCCGCGGTCAAGGTCAAAACAAACAAGGCCTCGGCTGCACTCGAACACTCGGGGGCTGCACCACACAGGTTACTTCAACGCACAAACAAACAACCTTGGCCAAACCGAATGCTCGGGGGCTGCGCCACACAGGTCATCACACTAAAGCGCGGAGAATGTACGCGAACGCTCGGGGGCTGTGTCCAAACTTTCTATACAAATCATTGTCTTCAACAAACACAATACATACATACACTCGGGGCTGCCCCCCATGGATTCATATCATTCATTTACAACTCCGCTCAGCGAGCATACAAACTTTTGCCTACTCATCTACAGGCTCATCCTTGGGACCCACGTCCAACGGACCTACAAGCTCCTCCGTCTGCTTCTGCACTTGGCAGATGACCTTGTGCGCCCAGCCAAGGATGCTAGTATAATGACTCCGCTCAGGCAGGCCTTCGGTGGCACCTTCAAAGTTAAAGTTCGACCAGTGGAGTCGCAAATACACAAAGGCAATATTTGCTCCACCCACAAGTTCAACACGTAGCATCTTCTGGATCGCTTTGCCATCACGGAACCTTCTCAACAGAGCGGGTATGCCTTGCGGCTGCTTGTTATGCGGGAACATCGCTCGGTGCACTTTGGCCAAAGTACTTCGACAAGACTCCAATAGCAGGACCGCACGCCAAACGCGATCCAGCAAGGTAGCAAGCACTCGCTCTTTGGCCTGTCAGACCAGAAGTATTGAGCGCCGGGAGCTGTGCCTACAACGGCCCCGTCAGTCGCTCCTCTACGTGAGTTTCCTCAGCTTTTTTGTCAGGGTTCACACCTGCACAACGAAGAAAAGTAAGCAAAGTTAGCAGCATTTAAAGCAGCAGCAACTGGCAGTCGAAGATTTTGTCGAGTGTTCTCACATTCCAGCTGCCGGTTAATCAGATCCAATTCCCCAATCAGATAGTCCTCTCGCTCAGACGAGGGGGCGGGCCTCGCCCTCTCAGCGTCGAGTTCACTCCGCACATCCTTCAGCTCCCACTCCAGATTCACAATTTTGGTCTTCATCCACAACATGATAGCTGACGAGGGGTAGACTCATCAAGACCCATGGTTAAGGTCCCTAGGTTATGAATATGGGGGAGAGAACGTGGTAGAGCTGGAAGTATCGTCGGCTGACAAGCAGGGCAAAGATTTTACCCAGGTTCAGGGCCCTCGTGTGGAGGTAACACCCCTACGTCCTGCCTGTCTGTTATTGCTTTGTGAATATGATGGTTACAAGGATCCCGGCGAGATGTCGATCTCGCTAGGGTTTGTGGCTCTGGTGGTTCGTTGTCTGGTTCGATGGCCCTCCCAGTCCTTAAATAATAGGCTGGGTCTCGGGTGTTCGTAACCGACTCGATTTACAAGTAAGGAAACTCTAAACCGACTATTGCTTCGCCAAACTTGGAGGATACTCCATCTTCGTGGGCCTCCCTTCATGGGCTTCATGTAGGCTCTGATAGTTGGGCCTAGTCGATACGTGCACCAGGTACCCTCATGGTAGGGTACCCGATAGGCATACCCATGTCAGTAGCCCCCGAGTACTTGTCTGATTCGAAGAGTCGGGCATGGACTCATACATCATGCACGTTATATTTTTTACATCTTATTTAGAATTCTTATGAAATAGCACATGTTGGCTATGTCGAGTGTTTCATCGACTATGAGTTTTTGCTTATGATAGTCAAGGGATATTAGCTTAGCAGGCCCGGCACACACGACGGATCGGGGCCAGTTAACTACCATTTGTGGCAAAACCATACTAGCTTTCAATCAAACTCGAGTCCCCGGACTCGAATCTGGAACAAACTGGACAGACTCGAAACAGCCGTTGAGGTCTTACGAATCGAACTGCAGTATAATTTTGAATCAACCCAACGCGTCCGTCGGGGATTTCATCATGTCTGCTGACACGGAACATTTAAGGATAACGCTGCTGGAGCGGTCCTTAGCCCAGCTCGACTGATCGGCGGGTCTTACCTTTGCACTATGCATGCAGCATCCAAGGATCGTCGGATCAACTCGGGAATATTTTGAGTGTGATTTTGCTTATGAACTTAGTCGAATGTTTCGTCGACTGACACTTTTGCCATTATTCTATCGGGTGCGCGACAGCGCTCCCGATGGGAGTAGCCCCCGAGATTGTGCTTTATTGCTTGCAATGGAGGATAATCTCAAAATCTTTTACCCTGCACATTTTAGTCAAAGAAATTTTTTGATACGCTCCCGATGGGAGTACGATGCTGCAGTCGAAAGAATTTCGACTGGCCTCTATGACTTTTGAAAAAACCAACCGAGACTTATGCGAGAGACCACCCGAAGATATCATCGAGTGACTTTTATGCCAGTTGTGAAAGAGAGAACAACGTCAGCAATGACGCATTTTGCGACTGCTATCTCTGACAAGCGGTGGCGTGCTTGGAGAGGCTTTGATAAGACGTGACCCTGTTTTGTGGGCCCGTTTTTGCAGAGCTGACCAGGGATGACGCCGCGTGGACTTGATTTGACCGTTCTGGCGCGATTTTCACGGGGCGTGATGATGGCTTCCTGGATTCTCGTGCGTAGTGGGCGGAGTGGCCGGCGACGGTTGCTCTCCATGGCCGCCACGTGTATGGCCAGATTTCGCGCGGAGCGTATGCATTGTTTTGACGGTTACGATCATTTTGCGATCTGTGGTAAATAGGGGGACGGCGCTGGCAGAGTTTTTTACTTGCCATTTGCTCCCTGCGCCGCCCCTCGTCTCATCTTCTTCCTCGCGCCCACCTCCATTGTTCTGCGCCCAAGCTCTCTTCTCCCACACCCCTCCATCGTTGCAATGGCGAAAGGTGGAGGTCCAAGCGTGGTGCCGCCGCCGCTGCCGCGACCGATGCGGCCAAGGGCAAGAAGACTGTGGCGGGTACATCTGCATCCGCCGCGCTGAAGAAGGGCAGCGGGGACTGGGCGAAGTCCACCATCAAGGACGCCCATCTGCTCAAGCTCCGCGAGCAGGGATATCTGCCTCCCGCGGAGCAACTCGCCGTCCGCGCTCCATCGCCCAAGGAGGTATGCCCCGAACCACGCGCCAACGAGCGCGTTTGCTTTGCGGAGTTTGTGTCCAGGGGCTTTTCGCTTCCCCTCCACGACTTTGTTCGTGGCCTCCTTTATGCCTACGGGGTGCAGATCCATGATCTCACCCCGAATGGTATTATGCATATTGCGTGCTTTATCACGCTATGCGAGTGCTTCCTTGGCGTCGCACCCAGCTGGGCGCTATGGAAGACCATATTCATGGTGCGACCCAACAGAGGAGGTGGTCGCACCTACCCCGTGGGCGGCTGCGGCATCCAGGTGCGCAGCGACACCCGCTATTTCCGCCTGAAGACCGTCGACTCCGCGCAAGGCTGGAGGAAAGGGTGGTTTTATGCGAGTGTCGAGCAAGACGGAGTCGCCACCTTTCTCGACTGCGCTTACGTCAGGACCAAGGCGTGGGATCACCAGCTCTCAGCCGAAGAAATGGAGGAAGCACGCCCTTTGCTGACTCGAATCGACGGACTGCTGGACAAGGTCACAGGCATTCATTTGATCGCCACCTTTGTGAAGAGGCGGGTGTGGCCACTCCGTGCCCGAGCGCACCCCATGTGGGAGTATGAGGGCGGGTGACTCCACTCGATGAGCCCAGAGGAGCTTCAAGGAATGAGCTTGTGACACGTGCGGCACATCACCAACTTGACGACAGGCGACATGCAACGACGTCGACTGTCCCATTGAGTATGGGCGGAAAACCCTTTGCTTGAGGTATGTATGTGTTATAGCCTGCTTGCAATGAAGAGTTTGCCACTCGTATGTTCTGCGATATGCGATTTTTGATTCTGACTTTGCAATTTGTGATGTATGCTATGCAGGGTCACTCGACTGCTGCCTCCCTTCCTCCTCTGCCTGAAAATGGCGAGACTGAAGAAACACAGGCACAGGTGGTGGACCCGAAAGGGGATCAGTCGCCCATCCCTTCTGCCACCACTTCACATGTGGAGGAGGTCGAGGAGGAAGCAGCAGAAGAGGTCCAATCTGAAGACAAGGCCACCTCTGACCAAGAAGTCGATACCGCGCCACCGAAGCGGCGTCGACTGGCCAAGAAGGCGCCTTCTGCTGAGTTCACCCGCGAAGGGCAGGGCTTGGAGGATGACGAGGAATCAGGCTCACCACCTGTTTTCCAAGCCGCTCCTTTGCGTGCGTGCTCAACAAGCTCAACTCTTCCTCTTCAGTCGAGTGGTACCCCAGCCTTTGGGGACCAATTTTTGGCGACTCCGAAGATGAGGAGATGAGGAACACAGGTATGTGTGTTTTGAGTATGATATGAGAATTTTGTGCTGTCACATATTTGTGCTGACCATTTTTGCTTTGTTGTGTTGCCCAGCGCTGAAAACAATCAGCCTGGGACTCCTCCAGTCGAGAATGTTCCAACCCTGGAGCACTCGAATTGCACCGACTGGAAACGAGGCTGCCCAGCCAATGGCCACTGATGCTGTCGTTGAGACAGCCAAGGCGGCAACTCCAGATGTCGGGACATCAGTCGCGGCTCCTGAGCCGTGGATGAACCACGTGAGTAACTTTTTGCTTGACCCGTTTAGTTGTAGGTCTGTGAGATTTTGGATTTTTGCTGAATCGTGTGCTCGCAGCCCTTCTACCACACCTTGGCAGATTCTGCCAAGGCTTATGTCCAGGTGGAGCAGGAGAGGGACACCATGCGCGCCGAGCTCGAGCGGCTCAGTCGTGAGTTCTCCTTTTTGCTTTTGTTTTGCCAACTTCTTTTTGCAATGCTTGATTTTGTCGAGTATTGAATGCACGTGATTTTGCTGGGCCAGGCGAGAAGAAGGAGCTGGAAGACGCACTCGCCGCGCAGCGCGAAGAGTCGAAGAAAGAGCTGGCTGCCGCCACCAACTCAGCCGCTGCACGCGAGCGAGAATATGCTGACCAGCTCGCGGCACTCGCGCAGGTCATGGGAGGTGAGTAATCTTTTCTCCTTTTGATATGACGATATAACTTGTCGAGTGTCGTAAAATGACTTATGCCTGTTTTGAATTGTGCAGAAGCTGTTGGCGCACCGGCCTCTGCGGACGTGGCGAGTGACGATCTTTCGCTGGAACAGGCTGTGGGCGGCTTAGGCGCTCTATGCAACCAGGCGAAAGAAGCACTCGCCAAATCGACGAGCACACTTGGCGCTGTATACCAAGTGGTGTTCCCGACTGGCGTGTGCCGTCGACGGTGGATGACTTCGCCAACGTGTTTGGCCCCGGGACGTCCACCATGGCGGGTTTCGCTCGCGCCAACACGGTACGCGGATCCGAGTCCACCATCAAGCTTCTTATGGGACATGGGATAGATTGCGACTATGAGGCAGCACTGTCTGCGTTCCCTCAGAAGCCAGATGGGAAGCCCATTTCCTGAAGGGGGTGAGCGGAGCCGCCGCGCGACTGGCCGAAGTTTTTATGAACACCATGGAGCGCCGGGCACTCGAGAC
Source organism: Poa pratensis (assembly GCA_947311845.1). NCBI lineage: Eukaryota > Viridiplantae > Streptophyta > Magnoliopsida > Poales > Poaceae > Poa > Poa pratensis. The sequence goes on along the minus strand of CAMZMU010000055.1, from coordinate 53,165,984 downwards.
TGCCAATCGTCTGCTTAGGAAATCGAAATCTTAGGTTTAGGGTAGCTGTACCCTTTTGCTTTTTTATGCCTTGTAATGATACCTTCTGAACTGCGCGAGTCTGCGCTTTGTTTTGCTACCTTGTTTATGCAAAGTCTTTTGCTAATGTCTTTCACTCGAAGAGTTGTATGCTTATGACATGAGTTTTAGCTTCTGACACAAACTTTGTGTTTGTGATTATGCTCTTTGAACAGTCACGAGAACCTGCTACTGCGACTAGTTCCTCGCAGGCTCCAATCACCACCCGATCCCAGGGTCAGGTGGCAAATGATGCCAAGGTGATGGAGTATATGAAGGCCAAATTTGTGAGAATGGAGCAAGATCTGAAGGACGCCCAGGCTGAGCTGAATCGATTGAGGGCGAGACCCGCGTTGGCCACCCAACGCGAGGAATATGTGCTCGGGGAGATGGATCTTGTGAACAGGCAACTCGAGTGTAAGTTCGAGTCTTGCTCTGTTTACAAGCTTTTTGCGTAGCTTTTGCCTTTTGATCTGACTGGTGCGCCCGTGTTTGTAGGCTTTGTCGACAACTTCCAGGCTGAAAAGATTCGCGTGGAAGGGCGTCTGGATAGCGTGGTTGACGACCCTACGACTGGGCGTCAACACTTTTGGCTTGATAGGTACCATGCCCGCATACTCGCCACCCTGAAGGATCGCGTCTGGCGAAGTGCTGAACTGCTGGAGTTATGCCGGGCAGCGTTTATTCGCCTGAACGAGACTCTTTTTCCTTCGGGGCCACAACCACAAGGGATTCGTGCTGTGTTGAACATCTTCCGTCAAACAAATCCCATTCGAGAGTTGCTGTCTCAGAGACTTGTGATTGGAGCCAACGCTGCAATGGCGTATATGCGTAGTCGAAAACCAAGGTTGGTGTTGCGGACACCTGCAGCCGGAGAGGTTCTCGAACAAAAACCTGGATGACACGATCCAAGCTGCGGAGACACTAATCGAGTGCACTCGCGAACAGCTTTGCGGTCCCGAGCTGCCCGTAAAGGACGAGCCTGAGGATTAGAATAGTTTGCGAGTGCAATTTTTGTATAGGGGGCAGCCCCCGAGTGTAATTTTTGACTCTTTGTATATTGTATAGTTTGTATACTTTGATTTTTTGTCGAGCCCCCGAGTCAGTCGAGCGGGGTTTGTGAAATATGGTTGGTTGTGAACCAATGACTGTGCAGCCCCCGAGTATTCGAGTGCGGCTGCAGAGTTTTTGTGTTCTTTGTTTGGATCCTTGTTACGCAGCCCCCGAGCATTCGGGTGCGGCTAAGGCATTGTGTTTCTGCAAGAGCGAGAGCTCATTTGATCGATAACACAGCCCCCGAGGGTTTCGGGTGCGGTTAAGGTATGAATTATGCGGGTAGTACCACAAAGAAGTCGAAGGAACATTGATTTTATTCCTCTTTTGAATGTTAGGCTGCAGGCCGCCTCATTAAAAACCTTCCAGTCCCCTTAGGTACCCTGGTAAGGAAAAGAGCGCGTCTGAAACCTGCAGCCATCCGACATATAGCCTATTACATTGTGAGCACTTTATGCGTAGAAACGGCGCAGATGCGCAACGTTCCAAGGATTATGAGAGAGTTCGCCTGTCTTCGCGTGCTTCAGTCGATATGCGCCTCCACCAAGGACCTCCGTGATGATGAAGGGACCCTCCCATGGGGAAGCGAGCTTGTGCACCTTCTTTTGCTTCAGTCGAAGAACCAGGTCACCAACGACGAAGGACCTGGTTCGCAGTCGACGGCTATGGTAGTTGCGGAGATCTGCTGGTAAACAGCTGTGCGGGCCAAGGCCGTGTCTCGCGCTCATCGAGTAGTCGACTGCGTCTTCGAGTGCTCTTCTGCGTCGTCTTCATTGTATGCTTCAACTCGTGGCGCATTGAACCTTACATCTGATGGCAGAATTGCCTCTGCACCATAGACCATGAAGAATGGGGTGAACTGCGTAGAAGTGTTGGGAGTTGTGCGTAGGCTCCATAGCACAGATGGTAGTTCTTCGACCCAAGCACCCGCAGCTCTTTTGAGTGGCACCAGGAGGCGCTTCTTGATCCCACTCGTCACAAGTCCATTGGCCTTTTCGACTTGGCCATTGGATTGTGGATGTGCCACGGATGCGTAGTTGAGCGTAATGTCCTGCTCTTTGCAGAAGGTTTTGAACTCCTCAGCCGTGAAGTTTGTGCCGTTATCAGTGATGATACTGTTTGGGACACCGAAGCGGTAGATGATGCTCTTTATGAAGTTGACTGCCGTAGTAGCAGTCGAATTTGTGATGGGGACCGCCTCGATCCACTTTGTGAACTTGTCGACTGCCACCAGTAGGTGAGTATGCCCGCCATGCGATGATTTTTTGAGTGGCCCAACCATATCGAGCCCCCATTGGGCGAAAGGCCAGGCCAGCGGTATAGTCTTCAACGCCGATGCGGGTGCGTGCGGCCTTGTTGCGAATTTCTGGCAGCCGACGCACCTTTTGACTATGTCCTCCGCGTCTTTGAGTGCTGTAGGCCAGTAAAACCCTGCGCGAAAGGCTTTGGCTACGAGTGATCGACTGCTGGCGTGATGCCCACAGGTACCTGCATGAATGTCTCGAAGTATGGCTTGGCCATCTTCGAATGCGATGCATCTTTGGAACATACCTGATATGCTGCGCTTGTATAACTCGCCGTTGATAACGGTGTATGCTTTTGATCTTCGAGTCACGCGTCGGGACTCGGTTATGTCATCTGGTAGCTCGCACGGAGTATGTAAGCCAGAAAAGGTTGAGTCCAGTTGGCTCAATGAGAAATACCTCGACTGGGGGGTCCTCTGTGCTAGGCATTTGCTTTTGGTGGCGTAGTCGACGGAGGAGGCTCTCGTTTCTCCTTGATAGATCTGTGTTCGATGCGCTCGAGGAAGACACCAGGTGGAATTTGTGCGCCAGTTGAGCCAAGATTGGCTAGCATGTCTGCTTCTTCGTTACTTTCCCTTCCTATGTGCCTCAACTCGCAGCCCTCGAAGCTGCCCTCCAGTGTGTTGTACAGGTCGCGATAAGCGATCATGTTGTCCGCGATTGCGTCGCAGGCCTTCATTGTTTGCTGCACCACGAGATTGGAGTCGCCGTAGATCATCAATCGAGTGCACCCAAGTGCTTTTGCCATCCGCATGCCATGGATCAGAGCCTCGTATTCAGCCTCGTTATTGGAGGGTAGTTTGAATCCCATCTGCAAAACATAACGTAGCTTGTCCCCTTTTGGTGATATGAGGATGACGCCTGCGCCTGCGCCTTCGTGTTTCTTGGACCCATCGAAGTACATGGTCCAGGAATTGGACACGTCTGGTGCTCCAGGTAATTGGGCCTCTATCCACTCGGTTGTGAAGTCGGGTAGGACTTGTGCTTTGATAGCCTTCGGGTGCTCGTACTTGATGTCTCTTGGAGCCAGCTCGATGAGCCATTTTGCGACTCGACCCGTTGCATTGGGGTTTGTGAGGATATCACCGATTGCTGAGTTACTTACCACGGTGATCGGGTGCTCGGTGAAGTAGTGTGTCAACTTCCTTGAGGACATGAATACAGCGTATGCCAGCTTTTGATAGTGCGGGTACCGCTGTTTTGATATGGAGAGAACCTCGCTCAGGTAGTAGACTGGACGTTGTATGCTTTGGATGTGCCCCTCCTCCATGCGTTCGACTACCAGTACGGTGCTCACCACCCTGTTTGTAGCCGAGACATACAGGTAGAGTGGTTCCCGTTCCTTAGGTGCGACGAGGATCGGAGGGCTTGTGAGGATCCGCTTGAGATCTGTGAAGGCTGCTTCAGCTTCTGGCGTCCACTCGAACTTGTCCGCCTTCTTCATCAGTCGATAGAATGGTAGAGCCTTTTCACCCAGTTTGCTGATGAATCGACTGAGCGCTGCTACTCGTCCTGCTAGTTTCTGCACATCGTGAAGCTTTGAAGGCCTTTGCATTGTGAGGATGGCCTGTATTTTCTCCGGGTCTGCTTCGATTCCACGGGCAGAGACTAGGTACCCTAGAGCTGCCCGGCTGGAACGCCGAACGTGCACTTCTTAGGATTGAGCTTGATATGGAAGCGTTTGAGGTTTGCGAACGTCTCCCTCAAATCGTCGAGTAGTGTGTGTTCTTCCCTTGTGGTAATGACAATGTCATCCACGTAGACCTGGACGTTGCGTCCAATTTGCTTTTTGAGGCAGTCCTGCATCATGCGCTGGTATGTTGCACCCGCGTTTTTGAGCCCAAAGGGCATAGTTGTGTAGCAGTAGACCCCGAGTGGGGTTATGAACGCCGTTTTTTCTTCGTCTTCTTGCTTCATCCTTATCTGGTGATAACCTGAGTAAGCATCCAGAAAGGAGAGTCGTGCGCATCCGGCGGTGGAGTCGACGATCTGGTCGATTCGGGTAGCGGGAAGTGATCCTTTGGACAGCACTTGTTCAGCGCTGTGAAGTCCACGCACATCCGAAGGATGTCTGTATGCTTCTTTCTACGAGTACGGGGTTGGCCACCCATTGTGATTTCTTGATTTCCCTAATGAATCCTGCTGCGAGTAACCGGTCGACTTCAGATTCGACTGCGGTTCGCTTTGGGCCGGAGATTCGACGCATCGTTTGCTTGACTGGCTTTGCATCTGGAAACAATTGGAGAGAGTGCTCGGCGAATTCCCTGGGAATACCTGGCATGTCGGCTGGACACCACGCAAATATTTCCCAGTTCTCACGGAGGAATTCGACGAGCGCGCCTTCCTATGCGATAGGCAGGCTCGAAGATATGTTGACTGTCTTGGACGGATCGGTCGGGTGCACCTGATGCGACCTTGTGTCATTTGTAGCATTGAAGGATCTGTCGACTGCCAACTTCTTATGCTCCGGAAGGAGTGTGCGGTCGTTGGTAATCGCCAAGTCGGCGAGTGATTCTTCCACCCCGAACATCTCGGAGATTTTGCTGAACTCGCGGTCGCAAGCATCGGACCTTTGAAAGTTTCCACGGACAGTGATGACTCCCTTTGGTCCTGGCATCTTCAGCGTGAGGTACGCATAGTGTGGCACCGCCATGAATCGAGCAAACGTCGGGCGACCAAGAATAGCATGGTATTGTGATTTCCAGTCGACGACCTCGAACTCAATCGACTCTGTCCTGAAGTGGCTTTGTCCCCGAACGTAACGTCGAGTTGTATGGTGCCTTCTGGGCTAATTGCTTTGCCAGGAACGATACCGTGGAAGGTATTTGAAGATTTTGGGAGGTTTTCGACTGACCTGTTCATTTTGCGGAGCGTGTCCGCGAAGATGATGTTTATGCCGCTGCCTCCATCCATGAAGACCTTGGTCATGGCGTAGCCTCCTATTTGCGCGTCGAGTACCAGAGCCGCGTGCCCTGGTCGAACTACAGCTGGGGATGATCCTCTCGACTGAAGCTTATGATGGTTTCCGATCCCTTCAGAAATTCGGCACGGCAGGAGGTGCCATGACAGCCATGTTCACCTGTCGAGTGATTAGCTTTTGCTGCCTGTTGGAGGGGCGACCCTTTTGTATCATGTACATCTGCCCGTGGGGCTGTGGATATTGATCATCTTCCGCCCGTAGTACGGGTTGTATGGCACCTGCGAGGTTTGCGCCTGGAGCAGGCTGTGGTGGTGGCGGTGGCGGCTGTGGCGCCATGAGAGCGGGCACAGCGTTCGGCTGTGGTGCGGGTGCAGGCGTGGGCTGAGGGTGCTGGGCCATTCCTTTGAGTCGTATCATGTAGTCAGTCGCCATTTGGTCGAATTCCCTGCAGTTCCTTAGGGTGTGATTGGAGCGTAGTTTTCCGTCGTCCCCCTTGAAGAGGTGGAATCTGCACCAGTCGTCCATCTTTTCCTCGAATGACCGCTCGGGTTTTGCGTCGCTACGTTTGCGCCATTCTTGCCTTTTGTAGCTGTCGCTCCGCTGCTCGCGATCTCGACTGTCCCGTCGATCATCCGAGCGTCGATTGCTTCTATCTTGGTCCTCCCTTGTGTGTGTATCCAGCCGCCATGAACTCGGGTCTGTTATCGTCGTAAGGACGTTGGAACGTTTGCGCCTGCGATCTTCTCTGTATGAATCTCTGCGGCTCGACTGCCGCTTTCGTAGTTGTCGCGTGTTGGGGAAGCACGGGATCTGCGTACAGAATCCTCTCCATCTGCCCACTCAGTCGCAACTTTGATGAGGTCAGCCAGGGAGGTTGGCTTTTCACGACCAAGTGCCTCTTTGAAGTCCTTCCTGGCGAGACCTTGTATGAAGGCATCCATGGCCCTGTCTTCTGACACTTTGCCAACCGAATTGCGTATTTCGGTCCACCGCCGTATGTATGATCTCAACGACTCGTCTGATCGTTGAGTGCATGTCCTTAATTCTCGAATGTCTTCGGGCGCTCACACAGAGGCTCGAAGTTTTTGATGAAGTCTCTGCGGAAATCGTCCCACGAGTCATATGATGATGGAGGGAGCGATTGAGCCAGTCGCGGGCAGTTCCTTCGAGCATAAGTCGTATGTACTGCATCGCCGTGGTGTTCGTGCCACGCTGGCATGCCACGGCGAGTCTGTAATCTTCTAACCACCCAGAAGGTTCTTGGCGACCGTTGTACTTGGGTTGTTCGCCTGTCAACTTGAACCGTTTGGGCATCCGCGTCTCACGGATGCGTCGAGTGAAGCACAATGCTCCGCATGGCTCTGGTTCGCGATCAGAGTATGAATCGCTGCTATAGGATCTTCGAGATCTGCTTCTGCTGGACCTGTGCCGGCGCGTGCTTCTCCTTCCTTCATCCGAGTGGTGGCTGCGACCACTGCGATGATGTGCTGCGTGTCGTGAGTCGACTATGTCGCGATCGCGATTCCTTGCTGGAGTTTTGTCTTCTGGCTGTATAGCCTGTGCCGCTAGAGCTAGCGATTTGAGTTGTTGGCGATGCAGGGCTGCGTTAGGGTCATTCGCCGGAGGTTGCATTGCCTTGAGGTAAGCACCTACGGAGAATAATGCACCCGCAGCAGTTTTGGGCACTGGGATTCCGTTAGCGTCCTCTGTCATGAACGACAGGTTACGGGTGATTGCTACCCTTTCATGTTCTGGAAGGCTTGCCAACCGCGACCTAGGTCGTGGGGTTGGTTGCTGTGTGGACCCGAGGGATTGCTCCCTTCTTCGGGCACTCGAGAGGCTGGCTTGCCTTTTGCGCTCCTCGAGCGTCGCTCGGTAGTTTTGCAGTCGAATTGACTCCTGCCAGTTGAAGTACTGGAAGGTCAACATCTCCTCTGGGGTGGAATTTGGTGGCATCATTGTGCACTCCTTTATGACTTTATCTGCTTTTGCTGCCATCTCCTCCGTGATTGTCAAGGTTGTGACCCCATCCGGCATGGTTACCGTGCATGGGAATTGTGCAGGCCTGCGAGCGGCTGCGTCTGCGGATGATTCTGCGGTGAAGGCCACGTAGACCTGATGGGGCGTGACCCGAGGACAGGTGTATGTGCTGTCGATTCCAGTCATGGACTCGACGTCGCCGTCGAGGCTCATGTCAGAGCCAGTGTGTTCATCGAGTAGATCTTCGAGGCGAATCTCGTTGTCGATGTGCTCATCGCCTATGCTCATCTCGGTGTTGGCGAAGCCATTATGGATTTCTGAGTCGAGGTTGGTGTTGGTGAAGATCTCCGAGTCGACGTTGTGTCGTTATGAATCGCGGGCTCGTAGAAGTCATCGAGGGAGATCCCGCAGTCGAAACTCTCGTCGAGTGGTAGGTTGAAGTCGATGTTGCTTGTGTTGTATGCTGATTCTGCTCCTCGCCTTGGAGTTCCGTCATCATGAACCTGTCGAGCTCGCCGGTCGACATGGTTGTTGCGGGCGAGCAGGCTTCAGGAATCGACGATGGGGCGAGCAGTCGACGGAGCCTCGAGTGCACCCAGCGCCAGTTGTTGCGGATCTGTCGAGTCCTGCGTGCCAAGATTGTTTACGAAAAAATTGAATGCTCCAACAGTCAAGCTCAAACCTGATTCAAGGCCGGAAAACGCCTCCTGAAGCTCTGGCGAGTGCGGATTGAAATTCATTGGAAGAGCAGATGCGCTTTTTGCAGGTGAAGCGGGCAGGCTGCCGCTTTTCGAGTGGATCGGCGAGTCGCCGTGTGTCGCCTGGATCGGCGAGTTGCTGTTTGCTGACATGGCCGGCGAGTTGCCGTTTGCAGATGAGATCGGCGTTGCCGTTTGCTGGTGTGATCGGCGATTTGCCGTTTGCTGTTGGGACCGGCGAAACTTCGAGTCCAGCGCTATTCTTTCCCACAGACGGCGCCACTTGACGAGGGGTAGACTCATCAAGACCCATGGTTAAGGTCCCTAGGTTATGAATATGGGGGAGAGAACGTGGTAGAGCTGGAAGTATCGTCGGCTGACAAGCAGGGCAAAGATTTTACCCAGGTTCAGGGCCCTCGTGTGGAGGTAACACCCCTACGTCCTGCCTGTCTGTTATTGCTTTGTGAATATGATGGTTACAAGGATCCCGGCGAGATGTCGATCTCGCTAGGGTTTGTGGCTCTGGTGGTTCGTTGTCTGGTTCGATGGCCCTCCCAGTCCTTAAATAATAGGCTGGGTCTCGGGTGTTCGTAACCGACTCGATTTACAAGTAAGGAAACTCTAAACCGACTATTGCTTCGCCAAACTTGGAGGATACTCCATCTTCGTGGGCCTCCCTTCATGGGCTTCATGTAGGCTCTGATAGTTGGGCCTGTCGATACGTGCACCAGGTACCCTCATGGTAGGGTACCCGATAGGTATACCCATGTCAACGGCTTCGTCATTCCTGCTCTGGATGGTAGACCGAGTTCGGGCACTCGTGGAAGGCGAAGGCTCGGATGCGCCAGATGATCCCGCCTGTCAACAAGCAATAGGTCGACCAACATGAGACTTCAAATTACAACACAGCAAACAAAGCAATACACTCGGGGGCGAACCCCCGACCGAGCAGTGGAACAAATAAAGATTGCAAACGTAGCTCCATGATTGTTCATCAGCGGTGGACCAGTTAATTACAAGCCAAAATAGACAAGGATGGAAGTTATCACTACATCCTATGATATCGACTCCGACCTAGCCCTAACAGAGCGAGCAGTAACTTCGGCGGTGCGTCGCTCAACCATGGACACCATGTCCTCCGCCAGCCGCGCTGCCTCTTCTCTCACCGAGCTCAACGATGCAGTCTTCCCATAAGGCCTCCGCGGGAAGTCCGCTACCACCTTCTTGAGGTCACCCGCAACGCCGTGACCCAGCAACAGCTTGAATGTTAACTCAGAGCCACGTGCCATTTGGGCGCGAGTGAAGTTCGCCATGGTGGACGACCCCGGTCCAAGCACTCCAGCCAGACCATCAACATCAGCAGGGACGTGCGCTGTGGAAAGATGTTCCTATGAACCGCGGCTAGAGCACCAGTCGACTTGGCAAACCCGTCCTTGGCATAGGCGCACATGGCATCAAAGGTACTGACAGCGCGCTCTAGCGGGACATCCTCATCCGCTGACTCCGTGGGAGGAGCAGCACCAAAAGCACCTGCAACAGGCAAACAAACATAAGTACCAATTCGAATGAATTGGGAAAACAAGCTCTCAACAAGAAATTCAGAAGGGGAAATTACCTGCAACGACGTGGGCCAGCGCCAGCAAGCGTGCCACCTGCACCTTTTCGCCCTCAAGGATGGCACTCTCGTGATCCTTGGCTTCCTTTAGCTTCCGCTCAGCATCATCGTGTTGGGCCTTGAGCTGTTTCTCCAACTCAAGCACTCGCTTCGCATCAGCCTCGCGGTCACCTGCAATAAGATAGACCTATCAGACAGAGGAACCACATGAAAGACAGCAACGAAGGGAGACGCTTACACTTCGATTGCTCCAGAGCAGAGCGGAGATTATCCCTCTCTTCCTCCAGCCGAACATAGGCTGCACCGGATTCCAGGAGATTGCGGTAGTAGGGCTGCAAGATTCAAGAACATGTGACTTTGAGCCTATGCCCAACTATACCAGTTGCACATAGCCTCGGGGGCTACTCCCATCGGGAGCGCTGTCGCGCACCCAATAATGCAGAAGGACAAAAAACACTCACATGATCATGGAGCGGTGTAGCACTTGAAGAAGATGGAGTCGGTGCTCTCAGAACGGAGGGGCCGCCACCTTCATCACCTTCCTCGCGGCCACAGTGGGCGCGAAGGTGGAAGCCTCCGGAGGAGTCAGCTCTGGCTCCATAACGCTGGGAGTCGACGCCCATTCTCGGACAGGGGAACGACGCACACCTGTCCCCTGACCGGCACTGCGTGCGGAACACTCAAATCAAGAAAGGCAAACATAACAAAAAGATGAAGTTTAATCTAGAGAAAGGCAATCACCTTGTGTCCTCCTCCTCTTCGCTGCCGAGATCATCGACATCGAACACCACGCCAAACTCAGTCGCACCACCGACTGGAGGCGCCATATTGAGCGGCTCAACCACTAACGGCTCCTTCAGACTGGGTGACGGAGAGGCCGAGTCGCCATCGTCGCGAAGCTCCACCCTTTTGGATGGCGAGTCCTTAGCAACAGCTTTCGCCTTCTCACGGTGCTGGCGCTTGAGCGGTTGCTCATCATCCTCATCTTGCTCTGTTTCCTCCACCACTTCATCAGGTGAGGTAGTCGCCGAGGGAATGGAGTCGTCATCATCAACCGGCTCCACTTCAGGAAATTCCACCTCGAAGGGGGCCCATCTTCGGGCAGTGGAGGCAGACAGGTGGCCGGGTGACCCTGCAAATCAAGCATACAGAAATTCAACACGAGCAAACATGCGAAGTACTAGCGCAGCAACAAAACAGAAAAGTCGAAAGTAAACAGAGTCAGCTACATACCTCAGGTAGTGGTTATCGACCCCGTATGGCTTCACTGGGCAGTCGACATCGCAGGGGTCGGCAGCTCTGAGGCTAGTCACAGACCGCACAGAGGATTCGACTTCCCTCCTTGACCGTGTTTCCTTCGTCAGGCGAGACGAGTCGTCCTTCTGTTGGTACTCCCACATAGGTGGTCCCGTAGGCGTAGCGGCTGCACGCGCCTCCTCATCATTGTGGCAATAAGGTGGATGCCACCCACCTCCTTGCCCATCGCCTTCAACAAATTGGCGACCGCTCCCAGCAGTGCGCTACTTCAACCTTGTCAGCACTCGCCAGCGAGTGCGCCCAGGCGTTCGACTTCCTCAGTGGCTTGTTAGCCTCAAAGGCGGGGACCCCTTCCTACCCCACGCGGATATAGAACCACTTCTTCTGCCAGCATTGGACGGAATCCGCCTGCTTCAGCATGAAGTATTTGGTGTCACCATGCACTTGGATGCCGAAACCGCCAATGGGGTAGGTGCCACCGCCGCCCACGTTCCTCTTCACGTTGAAGATGGCCTTCCACAGGCCCCAGCGCGGGTGCACTCCCAGGAAGCACTCGCACAAGATGACGTAGCAGGCAATGTGGAGGACGCCGTTCGGCGTCAGACCATGCATTTGGATCCCGTACGCGTACAGCAATCCGCGCACGAAATCATGAAGGGGAAAGGAGAAGCCCCGCTGCAAGAAATCAACGAAGCAGACGGGCTCGCCGGCTCGAGGTTGGGGGATTACCTCTTTCCCAGGCGCGCGCACGGCCAGCTGATCGGCCGGCAGCAGCAGTCCGTCCTCCCGGAGCTCGTCAAGGTGCTGCACCTTGACGGACGACTTGTGTAACATCCCAATTTTCACAAAAATTTAAAACTTTCAATTGCATCATGCATCATGTCATTGCATCTTGGTTTGTGTTTTGTTTCATTTCCAAGTTATGAAAATTAGAAAAATATTTCAAAACCTTATCTTGCAAAGCTTCTACAAATACTATCCAAACCATTTCGAATTTAAAATATAGAATTTCTGTAAATTATACCCCCAAGTCATATTAAATATGTGGGGCATGTTTTTACAAAACTATGGAAAGTGGTTTGATTGGATTTGGTTTTAAAATTCAAAAGTTATTTGGTTTTGAATAAAATAGAAAAGAAAAACGTTTTCTGGAAAAAAAATGCACAGCCTAGCTAAATGGGCCAAGCCCATCTACCGAACTACCGCGCGCGCAGCAAGGAACGGCCCACCCAGCTCGCGCACTCTCTCTCACCCGCTAGACGGGCCCCGCTTGTCATCCCCGTCCCTTCAACGTGACGAACCCGGAGTCCTCACCAACGTAACCCTAACCAAATCCAAACCGATTCCGGCTTGATTCGCACGCAATCGCATGCGTTCTTGCCCCCATATAAACCTCCCGACCCTCCTCTCTTTTCGCCCCAGAAACCCTAGCCTATTCGCCACCAGGCTGCTCGCACGAGACCCCGCCGCGCCGCCATAGTCGACGGTGAGTTCGTCGATTTCCGGTGAGGGCACGGCCGCATTGCCTCTCTATCCTCCTCCTCGAGCTTCCCCAAGCTATTGCGTATCCTCCTGATCCTTTGCGCGATTGTTTCGTGCAGAGGAGACGACACCCGCTTCATCGACACCGACGCCGTCCGTCGGAGCAGCTCCGGCCAGCCACGCACGGAGAAGCATGACGCCCGCGACCACCTCGAGTTCTTCATCGACTCCGCCTCGTCGCCCCGAACCCCGCGGTACGTCCCACGAACCGTAGATCGATCTAGAGTTTTATTCCGGCGATCACCGGCGATGGCGCCACCGTAGAAGTTAGCCTTCCGGCATGTTTCCGGTGGAGACATTGCCGTTTTGGTTCGTTAGTTGTAAGCCGTCGGATCCATCATCAACGCGTCAGATTAGATCGCATCCCGAACCGGTACCGTCCAATGGAGAAGCGCCACGTCGCCAAGCCGTCCGCGTCAACCGCATCCGTCCACGTCCGTCCGCGCCGCAACCCGTCCGCGTCCGCATCGCCCGCATCCGCCCACGGAGAAGAAGCGCACCAATCTGAAGACGCCACGTCGCCAGGGACTTCAGCGAGAAGATTTTATTATGTTTTCTTTTCAGTTTAGCCCCTGCACGTTACAGATTAGTCCCTGCGATTAGATCTATCATTAATTTTTACTCCTTTGTCCAAATTTTATGAACTTTATATTTTTGGATAGCTTATGACGTGTAGAAACTTTTGGCATGTTTAATTTTAGGTTTAGTCAAATTAATTTTGTTTCATTTAAAAAGTGGCGTAAATAGTATTTTGAACATAACTCTAAATTAAAAATTGATAGTTGATCAAATCCTTTTGCTATATTTTTGCATGTCTAAGTTTTGGCCGTAGGTTTACTCTGTAATTTTTGTAAAAGTATTTTTCTATGAATTTGTAATTAATTTGGATTAAATGCTTTTAGGTGGTAATTTAATAATTAAAAATTGATTAAAATAAATTTTCTTCATATATTCGACTAATAACATGACTTAGTCATATTTTGATCATCTTGGTTACAAAAGTACTTAGAAATATTCTACCTCTCCAAACAGAGTAACTTTCTTCCTTAGAAAATTTTGATAATAATTTTTGAACACTTTTCCTTAGAAATTTCCTTAGAAATTTTAACACCTTATTAATACTAGATCTTGTCCTTAGAAAATTTTAGCATCTTGAAAATTAGTTGTTTCCTTAGAAAATATTCTAAGTACTTGATATGACAAAGGTTTGTCCTTAGAAAATTATCAACTAATTGTTTTCATACTTTTTCCTTAGAAATTATTTTAGACTTCTTATTTTGTTTACTTTCCTTAGAAATTATTTGGACTTGATGTGTTAGCTTTAGTCCTTAGTTAAATTTCGACCCAAGTGTTAGGATGTTGGTCCTTAGTCATTTTTGGACCATCTTGCTTGCCTTGCATTAACTTAAAATAATTTCATGGCATGGCATGCATCTCTAGTCCTTAGAAATTTTTGCACATCATGCATGACATATTTTTCCTTAGAAGTTTTATGAAACTTGTTTGTTCATTATGTATTGTTTGTTGTGTTAGAATCTCCGGAGGGAAACGGGACTGTTGCAACTGCTGTTGCTATTCTGCTTGTTGCCAAGGCAAGTGGCACACCCCCATAAATTTCCTAAGTATTTTTCTATGCATGACTTAGTGTATTTCTTATATGCATGTGTAGGATAGTATTGCTATGCTAAAACTACTATCTCCTTTACACTAGTTGTGTCTAGAATCCTATTGATAACTTAGTAGAATTATTGATGCTATGCAAAAGTGTTTTATTGAAAGCTTAAATTCCACTAAGTTAATTTATCACCTGGGTGGATTTGGGCTTGATTGGCTGTCAGAGTTGAGTGTTTATTCACTTGTGGATTGCCACCCAGGATTAAAGGGACCAATGTTTCTCTAAGTGAAGTTGCTTACCGTGCAGCCATTAGTCATATGGGCTCTGGCTAGATGGATTAAGTTGCGTGGACTCATCCCGACTTGACAGGTGGTGGTAGAAGGTTAGATGGGAGCGCGTCAAGCGGCATGGGATGGGAAAATGCTTCTGAAAAGTCTCGTCTCAACTCTCTCCTTTTCCTTAGCACAATTTGAGTGCTTGAGGATAGTTTGGGTTTGTTGGGTCTAATGGTGAAAGTGCACAACCTCTGCAGAGTTAAAACTAAGTACTTAGCCGTGTCCCCGGTTACGGACAATTCAAGCAGCTGATCAAGGATGTCAACGGAGGCTCCCAACATCTCAATTTCTTAAGTAAAATTTTGATGGGTGAACAAGGGTAGACGAGACTATGGATTTCATGCCATTTTGTCTCAAACATTTGAAGAAAATGTTTTACAAAGTGTTAGGCAAAATTGGCTTTTATGCAAAATAGCCTTGAACTCCACCAGCCAAATATGCATATAGGCTATAGAGTTATTCCATTAAGTGTCCACATAGTGTCACTTGCCAGATCCATTTTTAATGGTATCTGACCCACTCTGTTGCAAATTATTAATTGTTGCAGAATTTTCTGACGATGAGTAAGGACTACGTTTGGGTTTCGAGTCTGCAACCACATGTTTTCGCCTGTGGCGCATCATGAAGATGGAGGCTCTTTGAAGATTTATTTCCGCTGCTTTATTGTTTTAAGCTAGCTTTAAGCTATGCAAAGATGTATCGAACTATTTATTTTTCCAAGTCTGGATCATTCGTGTAATAATTGATACAATGTTGTGATATTCATCTTAAACTGTGTGTGCAAATGAAACGATCCAGGGGTTTGCACTATACACAGGTACCTTGCCATTTTCTAAGTGCAGGTACATTACAGATGGTATCAGAGCATAGTGTTGCCTGTAGGATCGAAACCCTAGGTTTGGTTAGAAATAAGTTGGCCAAAAACTTAATTTATTTACTAAGTATAAAAGCTTCTATGAATATTCTTGCTTTTTCTTCTAAGTACTCGTAATTCTTTACTTATGCATTTATCTCATACTTGTTCTTCCTAAACTAAAGGATGAAGAGGTTCGAGTACATTGTGAGGAGGACTACCCGGTGACCCGCTTCGGCAGCATCATGTTCGACATCCTCAAGCACCTGAAGCTACCTACACCCATGATCAAGGGATGCATCTTGAAGAAGTTCAAAAGAGAAGGCCTTTGGGGAATCAGGGTGTTTCAACAAGGACGTGAAGGCGAAGCACCCATTGAGTACAGAATAATGGGAGTCTCCATGGAGAGAGGAATCGACATCATCATGCAACACGTGATAGCTTGCCTTTGTGGACGCTACTCCAAGGAATTGGAGGGGCACTACTCCTTCCCTTTTGGAAGGCGTGACGATGAAGGATCACCCTTCTGCTATGGCACCGAGAACATGGGCAAAGATGAGTTCGTGAGCGATTACTTCCAAGGCTTGGAACTCTTAGTCCATGATCTTTACTTTGATACCAGTGAAGAACTCCACAAAAATGATGAGCTTTGCGCCCAAGTCCAAGTGAATGATGAGAAGATAAAAGAGCAAGAAGAGAAGACCAAGGAGCTAGAAGAGAAGTTCAAGGCCCAAGAGAAGAAATTCATAAGTCAAGAGAAGAGAGTCAAGCAAAGAAACAAGCAAATAAGGGACTTGAAGGAAGAACTCTCCACCAACGATGTGGAGCTTGAAGCTGATTGTGACTTGATCAAGCGACTTCGTGCTGAGAAGAAGGAACTCCAAGAGAGAAACTCAGAATTGGAGAAGGAAGTGAAGGATCTCAGAAGCGTGCTCATTCAGGAAGGCTTTGAAATCCAAGAATTTGAAGAAGTAGATGAAGGCGCCATGATTGAGGACTAGGATAGTTAGAGAGACTACCATTTTACTTTACGCTTTAAAATTTCGAATTTTAGTTTGGATACCAACTTGTGGTAGGACAATACCTAGTACCCTTTGTTGTATTTTCGACCAAGACAAGTGAAAAGTGAATAAGGAAGTTTAATTGTTGAAGTGTTGCTTGTTTGATTGTTGAATGCTTGTATGGGTAGAATTATTTCTCATAGACCTGTCTATCTTTTACTCACCTATGCTAAAACCACAGATGCCTCCCCGTCGTGCACCTGAAAAACAACAACAACAACAACAACAACAACAACAACAACAACAACAACGAAGCTATGATGCAACAGATGATGGCGCCCAGACTCAGCTGATGACCATGATGGCTCAATTCATGGCAAATCAACATGGACCTCCACCACCACCTCCTCCCCAAGTGGACAGACTTGCCAGGTTCCTTAGGCTTAGGCCAAACAAGTTCTCAACTACAACTGACCCAATTGTGGCTGATGACTGGCTGCGTTCTGTGCAAAAGGATCTGGTGACAGCTGAATGTGAAGATGCTGAGAAAATTAGGTTCACCGCACATCTGCTTGAAGGACCTGCTGCCCAATGGTGGGAAACTTATCAGATTACTCACCCATTGGACACTTTGACTTGGGAGGAATTCAAGGAAGGATTTCGTAATGCTCATATCTCCACAGGCATTATGAATCTGAAACAGGAAGAGTTCCGCAATCTGCGTCAGGGGAACAGAAGTCTTAAGGAGTACATGGATGACTTTCATGCCTTGTCTCGATATGCTCCTGAGGACGTTGACACAGATGTAAAGAGGAAGGCTAAATTTCTCAAGGGACTAAGTGATGAGCTGAAGATACCTTTGACTGTGGCTTATGCTCCAACTTATCAGACACTTCTTGATCAGGCAATCACCCTTGAGGATAGCATGAAGAAAGCTGAAAACAGGAAGAGGAAGATGAATTCAAACAAGCACCACTCTGAACCCTCATTCAAGAAGCACTTTGTTCATGATGGGAACCATGGTCATAAACATGGGAACCACAATGGGGGCAACTTTCACAAACCCCATGCTCACAATCACAATGGAGGATTCAAGGGAAACAATGGAGGATCAAATGGAGGACACAGGGGAAATGGACATGCTGGACATAACCATAACAATGGACAGCATCGCCCAAATTCTGAACCCAAGAAGATCTCAGCCAAGTGCTTTGCTTCAAGTGCAACAACAAGGGCCATTATGCCACAGATTGCCCTGAGAAGAGAGTGGACACTCCTACCAAGCCCAATCCTTTCAACAAGGGACATGTGAACCACATCAATGTTGAAGAAGTCTTGATGAACCTGATGCTGTGATTGGTACGTTCCTAATCAACTCTTGTCCAGCATTAGTTTTATTTGATACCGGAGCATCGCATTCATTCATTTCAAGAGAATTTGTTAAAAAATGGGCTAGTGTGAAAATAGGCCAATTAGAGTCAGTTCTCCGGAGGAGAAATGTAGTGTCATCTGGGTGTAGACAACTTAACCTTGAGATTGGAAAACATCAGTTTCCAGCAACCTAATCATCCTAGAAACCCAAGGTCTAGATATCATTCTAGGGATGGATTGGATGACTCTTTTGAAGGGATCATAGACTGTGCAAACAGAGCAATCACCCTCACCACCCAGAAAAGAAGATCAGATTCAAGTCAAAATTTGAAATGAAGAAGTTAGGTTAATTCTCTTAAGGGGGTTAGCCTCGGTGATGTGCTCATAGTAAGGGAATACCCAGATGTGTTTCCTGAAGAACTACCGGGAATGCCACCCGATAGAGATGTTGAGTTTCTCATTGAGCTTAAACCAGGCACAGGCCAATAGCCAAGAGGCCATACCCAATGGCACAGAGAACTGAAAGAACTCAAGAAACAGTTAGAGGAACAGTTGCAGAAAGGTTTTATCCGTCCAAGTTCTTCACCTTGGGGAGCACCAATCTTGTTTGTTCAGAAGAAAGACAGTACTCAGAGGCTAGTCACGGACTATAGAGCTTTAATGAAGTAACCATTAAGAACAAATACCCACTTCCTAGAATCAATGACCTCTTTGATCAATTGAAAGGAGCCTGTGTGTTCTCAAAATTGATCTCAGATCTGGATACTTTCAGATGAAGGTTAGGAGTTGACATACCTAAGACTGCTTTCACCACCGATACGGTTGTATGAGTACACAGTTATGCCTTTTGGCTTAACCAATGCGCCGGCATACTTCATGAATATGATGAATAAAGTGTTCATGGATTTCTTAGACAAGTTTGTCGTTGTGTTCATCGATGACATCTTGATCTACTCCAAAAGCCACAAGGAACATGAGGAACATCTACGTCAAGTTTTGCAAAGGCTTAGAGAGCACAAGTTATGGCAAGTTCAGCAAATGTGAGTTTTGGCTGGATCAAGTTGGATTCCTAGGACACATTGTGTCTAAGGATGGAATAGCAGTAGACCCTGAAAAGGTTTCGGTGTAACCAACTGGGAGTCGCCCAAGAATGTGGGAGATATCCGTAGTTTCTGGGACTAGCAGGATACTATAGGAGATTCATTGAAAATTTCTCCAAATTGCAAGGCTATGACTGAACTACTGAAAAGGGTAAGAAGTTTGTGTGGACAAGTGTGAACTAGTTTTCAAGAACTGAAGAAACGTTAGTATCAGCACCAGTCTGTGTTTGCCTGACTAGAGAAAGATTTCCAAGTGTATTGCGACGCTTCACATCGAGGTCTGGAGGTGTGTTGATGCAAGAAGGCAAAGTGGTGTCATATGCCTCAAGGCAGCTCAAGAAGCATGAAGTCAACTACCCCACCATGACTAGAATTAGCAGCTGTAGTACATGCCCTGAAGATTGGAGACCCTATCTATGGAAACGTTGTGAAGTATTCACAGACCATAAAAGCTTAAGTACTTCTTTACTCAGAAGGAAATGAACTTACGTCAAAGGAGATGGCTGGAATTGATCAAGGACTATGACCTGAGTTTGCAATATCACCCAGGAAAAGCCAATGTAGTAGCAGATGCCTTAAGCCGTAAAACTTATGTTAACGGACTCACGGCAGGGGAATTGCCAGAAGACTATGCAAGGGATTCAAGGATCTTAGGTTGGAGATAGTACCTGAAGGTTTTGTAGCATCTCTAGAAGTGCAACCTTGTTTGATGGACAAAATCAAAGAGGCTCAGAAGAAAGACAAGGTGATGGAAGAAATCAAGAAGAACTTAAGTGAAGGCAAGGCCAAAGGATTTCGACTAGATGAAGAAGGCACAGTATGGTTCATGAAACGAATTTGTGTTCCAGAAGATGTTGATCTCAGAAAGTTGATACTTCAGGAAGCCCATGACTCACCTTACTCCATACACCCGGGTAACACCAAGATGTATATGGATGTGAAGGAGAGGTTTTGGTGGAACAATTTGAAAAGAGATATTGCTGAATATATTGCCAAGTGTGATGTGTGTAGCCGTGTAAACTGAGCATCAGAAGCCAGCAGGGTTACTTCAACCTTTGCCAGTACCCGACTGGAAATGGGATCAGATTGGGATGGACTTCATCACAGGTCTACCCAGAACCAAGTCTGGTTATGATTCTATTTGGGTTATTGTTGATCGTTTGACCAAGGTAGCTCATTTCGTGCCTGTGAAGACAACTTACACAAGTGCCAAGCTAGCAGATATTACATGAAGAGAATAGTATGTTTGCATGGAGTTCCAAAGAAGATTGTGTCAGATAGAGGCACTCAATTCACTTCACATTTCTGGAAGCAGTTACATGAAGTCCTTGGAACTAGGCTAGAGTTTAGCACAGCCTTTCACCCAGACTGATGGACAGACTGAAAGGGTAAATCAAATCCTGGAGGACATGCTGAGAGCATGTGCATTAGACTATAAGTCTAGTTGGGATGATAATCTCCCATATGCTGAGTTCTCTTATAATAATAGTTATCAAGCCAGCATAGAGATGTCACCATTTGAAGCACTGTATGGAAGGAAATGCACTACCCCACTTTTGTGGAGTGGAGTAGGAGAAAGAAGTCTGTTTGGTCCTGATATAATCGAAGAAGCTGAAGAAAAGGTTAGGCTGATTAAGGACAGATTGAAGACAGCTCAATCCAGGCAGAAAAGTTATGCTGATTCCAAACGGAGAGAAGTCACTTATGATATTGGAGATAGAGCCTATCTTAGAGTCTCACCCCTTCGTGGAGTGAAGAGGTTTGGAATCAAAGGAAAACTGTCACCAAGGTTTATTGGACCTTATAGTTTTGTCACGTAAAGGAGAAGTGGCTTATGAATTGGAACTACCGGAAGCACTTTCCGCAGTTCACAATGTTTTCCATGTTAGTCAGCTGAAGAAGTGTCACCCTGAAATGGCAGAAACTCCGCTGAGAGATACAGTGCCACTAGAAGAAGTTCAGCTGGAAAGTGATCTCACCTATGAGGAAAAACCCATAAAAATTTTGGAGACAGCAGAGAGAATTACCAGAACCAAGACTATCAAATTTTGCAAAGTACAATGGAATCACCATTCAGAGAAGAAGCAACTTGGGAAAGAGAAGATGACCTCAAAGAAGAACATCCTCACCTATTTGCTAGCCAATCCGAATCTCGAGGGCGAGATTCATCTTAAGGGGGTTAGGTTTGTAACATCCCAATTTTCACAAAAATTTAAAACTTTCAGATTGCATCATGCATCATGTCATTGCATCTTGTTTGTGTTTGTTTCATTTCCAAGTTATGAAAATTAGAAAAATATTTCAAAACCTTACCTTGCAAAGCTTCTACAAATACTATCCAAACCATTTCGAATTTAAAATATAGAATTTCTGTAAATTATACCCCAAGTCATATTAAATATGTGGGGCATGTTTTTACAAAACTATGGAAAGTGGTTTGATTGGATTTGGTTTTAAAATTCAAAAGTTATTTGGTTTTGAATAAAACAGAAAAGAAAAATGTTTTCTGGAATAAAATGCGCAGCCTAGCTAAATGGGCCAAGCCCATCTACCGAACTACCGCGCGTGCAGCAAGGAACGGCCCACCCAGCTCGCGCACTCTCTCTCACCACTAGGCGGGCCCCGCTTGTCATCCCCGTCCCTTCAACGTGACGAACCCGGAGTCCTCACCGACGTAACCCTAACCAAATAAACCTCCCGACCCTCCTCTCTTTTTCGCCCCAGAAACCCTAGCCTATTCGCCACCAGGCTGCTCGCACGAGACCCCGCCGCGCCTCCATAGTCGACGGTGAGTTCGTCGATTTCCGGTGAGGGCACGGCCGCATTGCCTCTCTATCCGCCTCCTCAAGCTTCCCCAAGCTATTGCGCATCCTCCTGATCCTTTGCGCGATTGTTTCGTGCAGAGGAGACGACGCCCGCTTCATCGACACCGACGCCGTCCGTCGGAGCAGCTCTGGCCAGCCACGCACAGAGAAGCACGACACCCGCGAACACCTCGAGTTCTTCATCGACTCCGCCTCGTCGCCCCGAACCCCGCGGTACGTCCCATGAACCGTAGATCGATCTAGAGTTTTATTCCGGCGATCACCGGCAATGGCGCCACCGTAGAAGTTAGCCTTCCGGCATGTTTTCGGCGGAGACATTGCCCATTTTAGTTCGTTAGTTGTAAGCCGTCGGATCCATCATCAACGCGTCAGATTAGATCGCATCCCGAACCGGTACCGTCCAATGGAGAAGCGCCACGTCGTCAAGCCGTCCGCGCCGCCCGCATCCATCCACGTCCGTCCGCGCCGCAACCCGTCCGCGTCCGCATCGCCCGCACCCGCCCACGGAGAAGAAGCGCACCAATCAGAAGACGCCACGTCACCAGGGACTTCAGCGAGAAGTTTTTATTCTGTTTTCTTTTCAGTTTAGCCCCTGCACGTTACAGATTAGTCCCTGCGATTAGATCTATCATTAATTTTTACTCCTTTGTCCAAATTTTATGAACTTTATATTTTTGGATAGCTTATGACGTGTAGAAACTTTTGGCATGTTTAATTTTAGGTTTAGTCGAATTAATTTTGTTTAATTTAAAAGTGGCTTAAATAGTATTTTGAACATAACTCTAAATTAAAAATTGACAGTTGATCAAATCCTTTTGCTATATTTTTGCATGTCTAAGTTTTGGCCGTAGGTTTACTCTGTAATTTTTGTAAAAGTATTTTTCTACGAATTTGTAATTAATTTGGATTAAATGCTTTTAGGTGGTAATTTAATAATTAAAAATTGATTAAAATAAATTTTCTTCATATATTCGACTAATAAAATGACTTAGTCATATTTTGATCATCTTGGTTACAAAAGTACTGAGAAATATTCTACCTCTCCAAATAGAGTAACTTTCTTCCTTAGAAAATTTTGATAATAAAATTTTTGAACAATTTTCCTTAGAAATTTCCTTAGAAATTTTCAACACCTTATTAATACTAGATCTTGTCCTTAGAAAATTTTAGCATCTTGAAAACTTAGTTGTTTCCTTAGAAAATATTATAAGTACTTGATATGACAAAGGTTTGTCCTTAGAAAAATTATCAACTAATTGTTTTCATACTTTTTCCTTAGAAATTATTTGGACTTGATGTATTAGCTTTAGTCCTTAATTAAATTTCGACCATAAGTGTTAGGATCTTGGTCCTTAGTCATTTTTGGACCATCTTGCTTGCCTTGCATTACTTAGAATAATTTCATGGCATGGCATGCATCTCTAGTCCTTAGAAATTTTTGCACATCATGCATGACATATTTTCCTTAGAAGTTTTATGAAACTTGTTTGTTCATTATGTATTGTTTTGCTGTGTTAGAATCTCCAGAGGGAAACGAGGACTGTTGCAACTGCTATTGCTATTCTGCTTGTTGCCAAGGCAAGTGGCACACCCCCATAAAATTTCCTAAGTATTTTTCTATGCATGACTTAGTGTATTTCTTATATGCATGTGTAGGATAGTATTGCTATGCTAAAACTACTATCTCCTTTACACTAGTTGTGTCTAGAATCCTATTGATAACTTAGTAGAAATATTGATGCTATGCAAAAGTGTTTATTGAAAGCTTAAATTCCACTAAGTTAATTTATCACCTGGGTGGATTTGGGCTTGATTGGCTGTCAGAGTTGAGTGTTTATTCACTTGTGGATTGCCACCCAGGATTAAAGGGACCAATGTTTCTCTAAGTGAAGTTGCTTACCGTGTAGCCATTAGTCATATGGGCCCTGGCTAGATGGATTAAGTTGCGTGGACTCATCCCGACTTGACAGGTGGTGATAGAAGGTTAGATGGGAGCGCGTCAAGGCGGCATGGGATGGGAAAATGCTTCTGAAAAGTCTCGTCTCAACTCTCTCCTTTTCCTTAGCACAATTTGAGCGCTTGAGGATAGTTTGGGTTTGTTGGGTCTAATGGTGAAAGTGGACAACCTCTGCAGAGTTAAAAACTAAGTACTTAGCCGTGTCCCCGGTTACGGACAATTCAAGCAGCTGATCAAGGATGTCAACGGAGACTCCCAACATCTCAATTTCTTTAAGTAAATTTTGATGGGTGAACAAGGGTAGACGAGACTATGGATTTCATGCCATTTTGTCTCGAACATTTGAAGAAAATATTTTACAAAGTGTTAGGCAAAATTGGCTTTTATGCAAAATAGCCTTGAACTCCACCAGCCAAATATGCATATAGGCTATAGAGTTATTCCATTAAGTGTCCACATAGTGTCACTTGCCAGATCCATTTTAATGGTATCTGACCCACTCTGTTGCAAATTATTAATTGTTGCAGAATTTTCTGACGATGAGTAAGGACTACGTTTGGGTTTCGATTCTGCAACCAGCATGTTTTCGCCTGTGGCGCATCATGAAGATGGAGGCTCTTTGAAGATTTATTTCCGCTGCTTTATTGTTTTAAGCTAGCTTTAAGCTATGCAAAGATGTATCGAACTATTTATTTTTCCAAGTCTGGATCATTCGTGTAATAATTGATACAATGTTGTGATATTCATCTTAAACTGTGTGTGCAAATGAAACGATCCAGGGGTTTACACTATACACAGTACCTTGCCATTTTCTAAGTGCAGGTGCATTACAACTTGACCCAGTCGCCGGGAATTTTCTTCAATGTGTCAACGCCCGCGGCGTCGATAGTGGTAGCGGCGCTCGCCGCTGCACCTCCCCTCTTGGTCTTCGTCCCCGCCGCACCGGCGGCAGCAGAGCTCGCCGTCGCCGCGCCTTTCTTCGCGCCCGCCTTCTTCATGGCTTGCATCTCGCAGAGGGCGCGTGGAAGAGCTTGGGGCACGGTGACAATGGAAAGCAAGCGCAAGGAGGAAGATGAAGCAAGGACAGAGAATGACGATAAAGGGGATGAAATCAATCTTTCCCTCGCGGTGAAATAAATATACCGTGGCGCAGCCAAATCTTAACCGTCCAAATGGCATCGGCCGCAACGGCCTACATCCAACCCTACACGTGGCGGCCACAGAGCGCAACCGTCGCAGGCCACGCCGTCCACTACGCACGAAAAACGAGGAGACCATCATCACGTCCCGAAAACTACGCGCAGTGCGGTCAAATCGGAACTGAACCGACGTCCTTCCTGGTCAACACTGACAACGGGCCCACGCTGGCGCGTCCCATCAGCGGAACCATGCAAACAACGCTCGTCATGCATGACGTCAACTTTAAGAGCTGGAGAATCTTTCGAGCCTGATTCTCAGTGCAAACAACAAGACAAAGCCAACAGGCTATCGGGTCCACTTGACGGACCCTAGCATCATTTGACTCCGGTGCACATTCCACCCGAGCATGTCAATCAGTAAGCCACAAGGCTGAACAAGGACTCCATTCATTTGTCGAGTCCGCGAACTCACACTTTTCACAGTAGGCCAACAGGCTGAAATGGGACTCCTTGATCTGTCGAGTCCATTCACTCCCATCGGGAGCGTATCAATTTTTTTTCTGATTGGATGTCAATTGAGATTAAACTCAATTGCAAGCAATTTAGCTCAATCTCGGGGCTACTACTCCCATCGGGGGCGCGACCATCGGGAGCGCTGTCGCGCCCCCGATAAGCACAAGACTACTGGACCACAGAGTCTCAAAACATGCAGTCGAATTTCTATCAACTGAAGCTACTCAGCTCTATACGAACCCCACGACTACAGCAGTCGCAAACCATTCGATTCCCGAGATGCGTCCGCCGCATATGTTCCTCGGATGCTGCACCTGAAGTGCAAAGATAAGACCCGCCGATCCGTCGAGCCGGCCAGGGTTCGCACCCGCTGCGTTGTCCCTGTAATTTCCGTGCCAGCAGCATGAAGAAAATCCTGACGGACGCGTTGGGTACCCAATTCATCATAACATCCTCTGTAAGGCCTCCGCGGCATGAGTCGAAGCTTATCAGCTTTTTCCAGGTTCGAGTCCGGGGACTTGAGCTTGAACTAGGCTGGCTAGGTTCTTACCCAAGAGCATCTAACTGGTCCCGATCCGTCGAGTGCGCTAGGCCAGCCATGTCATCATCCCTGGAAACTGTCGGCAAAAAAGCAAAACATGAACATATCCCACAGTCGATGCATTACCGACTCAAAACAAAAAGCCTTGCAACAGGTGAAGAATGACGTGCACCCGGAGAAGATTCCTTACCCGATTCTTTGACTCGACCAAGCACTCGGGGGCTGCTGACGTGGGCCTACCTTTCGGGTGCCCCACCATGAAGGTACCTGATGCACGTGAGGACAAGGGCCCGATGGACGGCCTACTAGAAGACAATGAACAAGGCCCACGAAGGGAGCCCAAAGAAGACATATTGCGCCCCAAGGAAGGTGTAGTGTAGGTCGGCAAAGACTTGCCTTACCTGTAAACCTAGTCGGTTGCGAACTCTCGAGACCCAGCCTCAATATAAAGGCTGGGAGGGCCGCCGATCTAAGGACAACACGCTCATATTCCACCACCGAAAGCCTAGCAAGATCGACATCTTGCCGGGATCGCCATTGTAACACCTCCAATCTAGCAATAACAGACAAGCTGGAAGTAGGGTATTATCCTCCGAGAGCCTGACTAGGGTAAATCACATTGCTTGTCAGCCGTGGTAACTACCAGCACTCCAACCTTTCTCCCTCTCAATCAACCTGGGGTACTCGACCCTGGGATTTGCCGTGGCCACCCCACGTCATGGTGATTTGAGCAGGGCGGGGCAACGAGGCGGGCACGGAAGCGCCGCCGGCCACAAGTGACGACGGTAGGCGGTTCGGCCGTGGTGGCGGCGGGGGTGCGGACCGAGCGCTCGCGCGCGCGAAAGCTATACCCTCCCACCCATTTAAAAGACATCTAATTCTTGACGGAGGGAGTAACAGCAACCGACATGATCTACATCATGCAACTACACTATCTGGATTTATCCGAGGAAGGAAGGGAGCACTCGTGGCAGGGAACATAGCATACTTAGTGTGGTTGAGCGAGATACATTGAGGCATGCAAATGAACGGTCAAATAAACATAAATGTGATGAGGAAACTAAATGCACTCAGAGAGGCAAAGTTAAATACATACATGAACGTGGTAATAATATGTGTTATTTCCATCTTATTGCGAATGGTAAGCATAGAAAGAAAAATATTTTTCAATTAGAGCAAGATGAAGAAACCATTGTGGGGAGGATAATTTGAAAGTCTATTACTGAATATTATTAAAAAAAAATTGTTTGGGCGTGTCGGCCCGACAAATTTTTCCTTACTGGAAAATGTTATTGATGATATATCGCAACTCTCAGACCAGGAGAATGATATTCTTACATCTAACTTCATGGAGAGGTATACAATGCCATTTTCTAAATGGAGCAAAATAAGGCACCCAGACCGGATGGTTCCCAGCCGAGTTTTACCAAAAAAAATTGGGGTATCGTTAATATCTTGATGGCAATGTTTGTTCAGTTACAAATAGGAGAACTACCATTGTTTAAGTTAAACTTATGTGATTATTCCGCTACGCAAAAATTAAAATGCGGTTCAAATTCTGCAATATAGACCAATGTGTCTTTTAAATGTCAGCTTCACATTTTTTACAAACATAGGTACTAATCGCACCACGTCGATTGCGGACAAAGTGGTTAGAGCACTCAGACGGCTTTTATGGCAGGAAAACACATATCCTGGGGGGGGGGGGGGGGGGGGGGGGCTGTCTCATCCATTCATGAACTTTATAGAAAGAAGTTGGATGATGTTATCTTTAAAATTGATTGTGAGAAGGCTTATGATAAAGTGAAATGACCCTTTCTACAAACAAGCTTTGCGCCTCCGTGGTGTGAATCGATCACTAATTTTGTGCAAGGTGGGAGTGTGGGAATAAAGGTCAATAATGATATTGGACTAAAAAGGTTTGAGACAGAGCGATCCTCTGTCTCCTATTCTTTTCAATTAAGTTGCAGATTTGTTGGCTATCCTTATTGCGGGGGAAAGGAGGACATGCAAGTTGGTGGTCGCATTTCTTATTTAGTTGAGCGTAGTATCTCCATTCTGTAATATGTTGATGATACAATCTTATTTATGAAGCATGATCTAGAGAAAGGTGTTAATATGAAATTAATTTTATCAATTTTTGAACAGTTTTCTGGTTTGAAGATTAATTTCACAAGAGTGAGGTTTACTTGATTGGAAATGCATTGGAAGAGGAACACCTATACAAACAGATTTTTGGGTGTGGCTGGTTCATTGCTATTTATATATCTTGGGGTGCATATCCATTACAAAAGGTTAGTTTTTTTAGAATGCCACCCTGTGGAGCAACGTTTCGAAAGAAAGTTGGGGTGCTAGAAGGGAAAGTTACTCTCGTATGGAGATCGACTTGTTCTTATTAATTCCATTCTCACAAGTTTTCAGATGTTTATGTTATCATTCTTGGAAATACCTAAAGGCTTAAGGAAACGCCTAGATTTTTATCGATCCAGATTTTTCTGGCAAAGTGATGAAACTAAACGAAATTATCAGTTGACAAAGTGGAATATTGTTTGCCAACCCAAGAACCAAGGGAGCTGGGTATTGAGGTGCTGGATACTAAGAATACATGTTTACTTAGGAAATGGCTATTAAAATTACGCAATGAAGGTGTGTGGCAAGAATTACTGCATAATAAATATTTGAATGGTAAAACGCTTACATTGGTGCAAGCCAAACCAACTGATTCTCAATTTTGGATGGGTGTTAAAGATGAGTTCTTTAATAAGGGATTTTAAAAGATTGGAAATGAGGAGGATACTAGATTCGGTTAGGATATACGCCTCTTGCTCATCAAGACGAGTCATTATACAACATAGCTAACAGAAAAAAAGTTTCGGTAACTAATGTTTTAGCGCATGCTCATCCGAACATTCAGTTTCGGCGGGCTTTATTTGGAAACAAGTGGGACGCTTGGATTCAATTATGACAACGATTAATGATTGTAAATTTATCAGATGAGCCAACTAACTTTGTGTAGAAGCTAACTAAATTCAGGATATCTTCGGCGAAATCTATGTATGCTCACATGATGAATGTGCACACAAGGTTCCTTCGAAATACTTTTTGAAGTTAAAGATATCTCTAAGTATTAAAGAGTGTATGCGGTTCCTTCATAAAAAAGTGCTTCTTACTAAACATAACTTGGCAAATCGGAACTGGACACGTTCAAAAAGTATTTTTTTCTTAAACTTGTCCTTTTGCTAAGATGGTGTGGCGCATAGTTCAGTTTATGTTAGATTTAACTCCTGCAACTAATATTACTAATGTGTTCGGTAACTGATTGAATGGAGTTGAAAAAATACAAAGGCTAGAATCCATATTGGGGTTTCAGCATTGTGTTGGGCGATTTGGAACTGTGAAAATAATATCGTGTTTAACAAGGTTGGACCTACCAATTTCTTGCAGGTTTTCCAGATGGCCAACAAACTGGATTATGTCTTGGGCCTACCTTCTACCGCAAGATGAGAGGGATGTCATGACTTCTGGGTGCAAACGGCTGCTGATGGTCGCTCAGAATTCTATCATCAGGGATGGGTGGCTGAATACTAGTAGACTTAAAGGTGGCTAGATTCTTTAGTCCCGCCCTGTTAATTTGGTTGATTTATATATTGACCTTATGTGATCATTGATTGTAATACTCTGTACTCCCGAAACTTACTAATAAAAAGTTGTGTGCATCGATTGATGCAGAGGCCGGGGCTTCGCCCCACTTTTCGAATAAAGGAACAAAACATACTTAAGCATGGTGAACGCGCTTAAGCACGACATGTTCCCTCATCGTTTGGGATTCCCGCCAAGAACTAGATTAGACGCCCCGCGCGCGAAGCACATCCTAATCTAGAGCGCACTTTTGACAATGCGGCTGCTACTGGAAGAGGAGGACCAGCTTACGCGCGCCTTGGGTTGCAAGTAAACAATGCGCTCCTACGTACAACACCCACCCCGTGGTGAGAGGTTAGACAGAAGAGGATGCTATTTCTTCACAACAAGTTGGATCGCGAGATTGGACAGAGGAGATGGGAGAGATGTCCGGAAACAATGGCAATGGCGGGAAGAGAGGATGCAATGGTGGGCGCGAAAGGCAGTTGGAGAGCAAGAACCGGTAGCTCTATGCGTAGGATATCGATGTAGGAGAGAGCCGAGACGAAGTCAATATATATAGGAGTGCGGTGCAGGCAAGCACGCGGGCGGAAAACTAGATGGGTGAGACGTGGTGCAAAGCCGCATGGTGCGTGGCCTTTTCCCCGAGGATGCCAATGACGGACTAAGGAAGGGGGCGACGAGCGGCCATGGCTGGGGTGAGTGTTGCCGAGACAATTGCTACCCTTTGTAACTGCCTGAGAGAGTAGAGTAGCAGTGTATGCGGGCATGGTGCCAAGCTAAAATGGTTTAGGCTGTAATCCCTAAATTGTAAATATTGCTTAGAATTTCTATTTAAGCACAATAGGTGTCTCACCGGCTGTAATTTCTCAAAAATGAAATAAGAGCGGGTGGACGCTGCTACCAGAGCAGCCTTCTAGATTTTGCTTAGAGTTTCAAATTTCAAATTTTTGTATCTCATTTGTCATTTTTGTGCAGCTCAAAACGTAAAGTATTTTGTATTGAGATTTTACATGTTTATAGAATATATCATTGACAACATGCATGATTTTTGTTTCAGATTTTTCTGTAACTTTTAAATATTTTTTTTCATTTTTTTTGGCAATAGTGAGATCAGTGGAGGTGGGGAACACCAAATCTGCACTCGTGTTTTTTTTTGCATATAATCGGTCAAACTTAAATATGCTTGACTTACAGAGTAGAAGGTGGACTTCTAGTATCTTCTCCTTGAATATTTACATAAGAACACGAAGAAAATCTGCATTTTATCTTGCATACCGGTTGCTATTAATCAGTTAATTGTGCAAAAGCATCACCCTGCAGCTAGCACCACATCTCGTGCACCAACAAATTCATGGATGATCAGGGGCTTCTCAACTCGTCCGAGTAACTTCTCATCTTCTCCGTCGTCTGGAACCCGTCCGGCCTCACGCCAGCTGGGTGATCCGGCAGCAGAGCGTGGGACCTGGTCGCCTCCCGCCCGAACGACGCGCCGACGTCGCTCTTGGACCTCACGAGCACCGCCGTGGCTGGCTCTGACGCCGTGTCCCCGCCGCGAGCACGGGCGCGGGAATCAGCGGTCGTCACGCTGCTCCACGGCGTCTGCTCGCACGACGACAGCGGCGTGCTCTCGTAGGAGCTATCTCCGCCGAGCCCGTCGTGGCTGGAGGACAGCCACCGGATGGCCTTCTCAACATGCTCGTCGTTGGCCTGGTTGGGCGCCTTGATGATCTTGCGGTCGTGGCCGTGGCCCTTTTTACTGCTCGACAGCAGCTTCTTCATGTTCCTCAGAAACTTAAGCTTGCCATACCCGGCCCCTTTCTTGGGCGCGGCTGCGGCAGCGGTCGCCGACACGCCCGGGCTTCTCCCTGACTCGTCATGACCTCCGCGCCGCTGGTGATCTTCGCCGTCGCCGTATAGCGACTCGCTGAGCGGTGACAAGAGCGCGGGGTCGAGGACGGGGTTGCCATACAGGAGCATGAGCTCCTTGGCCCTCTGGCTGGAGCGGTAGCTCATGCTCTTGCTCAGGCCCATGGCCGACGACATGCCGGCGCCGGAGCCGTCCTGATCTTGTTGGGCGGGCGAGGGGTGCTGGTCGTTCCCACGGAGGTCGTGGCGGAGGCAGGCATTGACCCACTTGAGGTAGACGAGCTCCTCGACGTGCGCGCAGTGGTCGCTGTGCAGCTGCTCGTTCTGTCTCGTCAGCCTCTCGTTTGTCTCCCTCAGGTTGTTAGCCTCATCAACGATGTCCTCCTACATTCAGAAAAGTAACAAAAAGAAGACCGGATTAGCTTTAGGCTTCATGCCACTTCAACGAGATTAATTGGTAAACAAAAGATTAATTGGCATTTTTTAGTCACACAGACGAAAATTGCCGATCGATATTGAAATTCCCTGGCAGTTACAGAATACAGTTCTTTTTAGACAGAAACGTGAACGTGGAAAGTTCGCTCATACCTGAACGAAGGGAGTGTTCTCAAAAGAAAGTGGGCACCTTATAATGTGTGTGCTTATTCAGTTTTCAGAGAGCCGGCAGCCCGGGAGAAAGTGACAGCTATGCTAAAGTCTACTGCCAACAAACGCGAATTCTTCTTCTCCTCCTGCGTGCGCAATTCCCGATTGGCTACTACACTTCTAGAATGATACGATGTTATAAAAAAAAAAATCAGCAATTTATTCGTTTAGAGTTCGTATGGACTATTTACCCCCTAGTTATACATTTATGACACTAATTACCAGTCAAAATTTGTATAGATTATCTGATGCATATCCGTTAGGTAAGGTATGAGGTGATGATTGAGATTCAAAAATGTGAGGACGACGATGAGAAATGGAACAAAACGACAAAAGAAACATGGATATGATCATTGATGATGCCCTCCTAAATTTACAAAAACAATCGTGTCACATCAGGGTTAACACTTCGATCTTAATTGATAAAATGGGGTAAAAAATATTTAAAATTTTCTCGACGGGACATTTCGATGGAACTCCCAGTAAATGGGATAATATGTGTCACACACACAGAACTATGGGGTAAAAAGTGGAATTCACCTCTTTGAAGAGGTAACGAATAGAGACTGAGATATGCGCCTCTCACAACTTGCATAATTTGGGGTTTTGGCCCCTTAAATATACTTCGTAAATGAGAAATGATTTTCTTTTGGAGATCATGTCCAAGCTGTGACCATGACATAAACTAATTGCTCACCTTATGTTTCATCGCACCACCCAAGAGTCAGATCAACCAACAAACAATAATTCAGAATGTTCTCAACACGACCTTATTAACAACAGAATAACAAATGCGGAATGGGGAAGGCTTGCCAAAATAAAATAAAAACAGGGATTGAGAAGGCTTGTTTTAGAGAGAGGAAAGCTAATTTGTTGGAGCAACCCAAGTCAGATTAATGTTTTGAAAGTGACATATAACACACAAAAAACCTGGCAGCCGCCAGTGTATTCCAGACCAATAGAGATGACAAACGCCATTTATCCAACAAAACTGCAAACCGGCCGGCAGAAAACAAGCTATGCAAACATCGTTCTGATTAGACTAATTATATATTGAATCCAGTCATCTAAATACCTAAATATTGTTTTCTGATGAAAGTTTTAATGTACTTGACACTTGTAAGATGACGAAGAAATTATTTTAAAATACATTTTCGAATGTAATGTTTAATGTCACCCCAAAAAAATGTACTGTTTAAGTTTTAATATGTTTTACACTTCAAAGACGGCGAACAATTTTTTTTTTTCTATCTCGACAAACTTGCACGTTTTGAGACCCAGAGTTGGATGTGGAGATCTGCCACGGTTGCGCATAATTTGAAGAATGTGTGACTATCAGTTTTTTTGTTGATACAGAATCAGCAAGTTTGAAATCGTAGCTTTAGAAAAAGAGTATTTCTCAGTCAACAGGGAAATCGACACGCCCGTATTTTATTGATTTGTTATCCGAAAGATAATTTTGTTCACTTGTCCAAAGCAATACTTTCAACAATCGACAAATAATTCTGAACAACATGATATTAATCGTCCTAAAGCGCAAACACAACGGTAGAAATTGCTGACTGAATACAAGAATTTGGAATGCAATTACCTCATGAACCAGATTAACAGGGGAGGAAACCTGTTCTGCATTCTGCAACCTCCGAGCAAGCTCCCTGTTCTCCTCCTCCAGGTGGGCGTTCGCCTTCCGCAGCGACGCCGCCTCCGCCGCCAGCGCCTTCTCCCTCTCCTCGCCGTTCTTTCCGAGCTCTGTCACCCTCTCCTGGAACGCCGCCGCCTCCCGCTCGGCGTCCTCCCGCTCGACCTGCACCTCCTCCTTGAGCGACCGCAGCTTCTCCTGATCAAGGCCCAGCTGGGCCCGGACAGAGTCCAGCTCCGCCGCCTGCGCCTTGAGCTTCTCGTTCTCCTGACGCAGCGACAAGACCTTGAGCTCCAGGTGCCGCGTCTCCACGGCGGCGACACCGACACGGTTCTCGAGCTCCCGCACGGTGGCCTCCTGCTCCCTGAGGCCGTCGAGTTCCATCAGCCGGAGCTCCAGCTTCTGCTCACGCTCCACTAGCGACAGCCACAGCTTCCTGAACCGGTCGATCTCATCCTGCCCTTTCTCCGGCTGATCGTACTCCGATTCGCCGTCAGAGCTTGCTGATCCTGACACGTGGGGCGGCATAGTCTGAACTCTTGCCACAAGAGCCGGTTCGTCGTCCCCGGCGCCGATCGACGCGCCGTGAATCACGTTTTCCGAATATTCATCCTTCAATGCGAAGGATAAAGAAGTTAGACATAGCTCGGTTGCATGATTCTTCCATGATCAAGAAATAGGAGTTGTAGGAGGCGCAGGATGACAACTTACATCGGATGAAAAAATTCTGAGCCCATCACCCGGCGCAGGCAGAGCACGAGGTCTAGCTCCTGCAGCCAAATCGCGTATAATAAGCGCTCGATGATGAGCGTAGGACACAAGCAAAACAAACAAAAGCAAGCCGTTGCATACCAGAATTTGGCTTATCGGCAGCAGAAGCAGCCACACGTCGCCGGCGAGGACGGCGAGCGTGCTGATCGGACACGAAGAGCGCAGCAAAGTAAACAGCAGCGGCGGCGCCGACCATCACGGGTCCCTGCGGCCTCACCTGACTGATGTTCTCGCTCCATCCAAGGAGATGGCTAATCAGGGCGGAAACAGGGACGCTCACCAGAGTACGATCAAAGCCCGCCCTCATGGATCAAACCGGAGAGAGAATCTGGGGCCACCTCCTCCATTCCCGCCTCCTTCCAGCTCCTCCATCACTTCAAGCAACCTCCATATATCTGGCATGCTCTGCTCTCCAATTCGCCATGCCCAGGGGGCACCAAAGCAGCGACCTTGAGGAGGCCCCATGGGGTATATATGTCAATCCAGACCCATTTTGGTCAAAGAAATTAAAAAGAAGGGTGGAGGAACTGGTGCGAGGAAATAAAACTTAAGATTTGATTCCTTGTGGCATGGATGGAAGATGACTAAAGAGAAGAAAGCATCAAAGTGGCCCACAAGAAGGGGCAAAAAGCAGAGGCCAGTGTCTCTTGTGTCTTGATCTCTTCTACATTGAGATTATTTTCCTGGGTGCACACCATCTTGTGCGCACGCCGAAGAAAAAGATAGAGGTTTAATTGTATATACTTGGAATTGGTTTGCTCCGTGATGTGGAATTATCCATGAATTAGTCGCTTCTAGAAAAAGAAAACGCATCGTGTATTCTAGTCGTCTGGGAATAAGACGGATAGTGTAGGCGTTGAAGATATGAGTGCGTCATGATGCTATCCATCGGTGGCAAAACCATGTGCTACATACCATGGATGTTCACAACCTTGTTCCTACTTTGACGGATAGCATGGATGATACGCTTGTTTGACATGACGGAGTCTCCCCGGCCGGTATGATTGGCGTAATCACTGAAGTCTCATTACCCTTCAAAAGGTGAACGGAACGGAGTAGTATTATCATTCTCTCCTCCAATCACAAGTTCACCACGTTTCACCCCCACTTAAAAATTGACATGTTTTCTCCGCTTTTTTGTTTGAATTTTGACCAGATGGTCTCTAAGCTGTATGGACCACTCTGGACTTGTGCCGTCCGAATCATCAGTCGAATGCATTCGCTTTTGGCCCACGTGACCAAGACCAACAAATTTTCCCTAGAATTCTCTAACAATGTGGTGCCTAAACCGAAAAGCCCCTCACATTTGACATTTACGGCAGTGATGCCATACGCATCACGCAATACTTTCAGCTAAGACAAATCGTTGGCACCATTTGTTGCGCACACGGCTGATCTATTAGAAGAAGTCATATGGGCCGAGGTACGACATGGATCGGGCGTGCAGCGGACTAGCCACAGGCCGCTATGGCTGTTGCGCGCCGCGCGCGCGTCCTTCATGGCCGTATTTTACCCCCAGTTGTATTTTTTTTCCAAGTCCCTCGGCCGGGTGCGCACGTCTTTCGTGGACGCCAACGTTGCGAGCCATGTGACCCACGGCCGTTGCTCTTGATCCTTTCAATGACTTCTTTTTCCCACTTTCTTTTGCAAGGTTCCTGCCAATGATTTGTGTGCGCCATGCACTGAAAGCTATGAAAAGCAGAAGCATATATACGCGCTCTTTGCTCGAAAAAAAAGGAAGATGCTCGAATTAGAAAAGGCATCTCAGCCGTTTTATCTTGATTGTACATGGATGATGAAGTTTTCGTTTACAATTTGACGGTTCAGTTTTAGGGTCCGTTTAACATCAAAATATTTTTGATGTATACGGATAATACTTTGGTGCTTAAAAATGCTGAAGTATTGAATATTTTAAAGTGTTTTATCCAATAAATCATATGGTTTTAAAAAAGTATTCTCCAAAACTGTAATTGTTTTGAAATATTGGAGAATTTTTTTGACCCCACTTTTTTTGAAACCGAGAAATAAGAGAAAACTATTGTATTTGTTTGCTAAGCGTTGTAAGACTTTTGTTTTGAAATACTTCAGATCCTTAATTACTCTTAAATCTCGGGATGCTCTTTCGAAACATTTTATATGGCTGCATGAGCACTAGTACATGATGTGCACATTTCGAGCTACTGTAGATTTGTAGCTTGCTTCGATGTGTGCATCAAATTGAACGGTGTTTTCTTGAAATATTTTTTCTCGAGAAACACGGTGCTCACGAGTATGCATGTACACTCATCGTACGAACTGTGTGCGCACCAGGTCCCCGCAAGCACACTAGAGATTGACAACGTCACCGTAGGTGTCTCGTAGTTGACGGGCAAGTCGTCTCCTACTGAAACAACATCGTGACAATAAGTTTATATGACGATTTTCATTTCCCATCGTGACAACATTGTGACGGGAAAAGCTATCTAAAGATAACATCCTTGGGTAGAGACCAGCGTTGCTCAGAGCTCAGCAAATGCTGACCGTCCGAAGTTGTTCAGATGCGATCTCAGCCGTCCGATCACGTGTTTTTTTTACTATCCCCGGTCCCACCTGTCATCGACTTCGTGGCTGGAAATTTCGGTACACACAGCTTTACTCGCAGCGACTGGCCACCGCGAGCCGTCCGATCAGAGAGTGAAAACCCGCGTCGATCTGAGCCGTCCATTTTCTATGGGCAAAATACTCATTTCGCCCTGCGGTATATAAGCTGTGTCCGCCGCGGTCAAACCCTAGCCCAATCCGCTCGCGTCGCTCTCTCCCCCAATCCCCTCGCGTCTCTTCTCTCCAATACCCTCTGCTCCGTCTCTCCCCGCGTGATGCCGCCGCCAGTCCCTACTCAAGGTCGAGCTCCCGTGCACGCAGGAGGCAAAGGGACGGACGAGGAGGCAGTTGTCCTCGCAGCTCGGCGACCGGGCCATAGGCAGAGCCTTCGACGACGCCGCCGTCATCCCAATCCCGATCTACACGTGGTGATAGAGAAGTGAGTTCGGAGGTCGTTCTCGCACACGAGGGATCAGGTATTCGGCGAGGAATGGCTGGTGGCCGGTGGGAACATTGCAACCGACGCTGGTGAAGGTAGGCTGCGACATGCTCTTCTCCATTTTTTCCTCTTTCTTCTGTGCTGTTCGATTTGATCGATGGTGACCTTCCTCTTAGCCCTCTCCTTTTATTTCTGGTACGCAGTAAGCTCTCCACCACAGTTAAGATCCCCAAATCGCCCAGCTCTTCAAATCTGGTCTGGTCAAAATTTCTCTTCTTGTGCGTACATCTCGGACTCTTTAGACCTTCGATTTTGCTTGGTTACCGCGTATCAAGAGACCAAATTAGTGTTTGACTCTATCTATTGGTGTATCTCTCATGGCTGCCTTTTTTTTTTGCAGGAGGTTGTTTCGTTAATCATTGGTGCACTGCTGGACCTAGCATCTGGTTGCACGGCGTTCAACAAGAGAAGCTGGGTGGCCGCTGCACACGTGCTGCATCTCCCTACTCTCATGCTATTTTCTCAACAAGAGAAGCTGGGTGACCTAGCCTCTGGTTTGGATTTGTAGGTTGAAGGTGATGCCCGTGATGAATTTTTCTTGCTTTATATTGATTTGCTCTTTGAGGGCTTCAAGTCCTTGGCTGAATGCAACGAGATTAGTACTATGGGCTGCTAATTATTTTCCAGCATGTAAACATAATATTTGTCCCTCTAATTGTTTCTGTTTTCATGATTATAGGTATTGTAGTAAAGTTCAGATCTTGTGCCCAGAATTGATGGGATTGGATCTAGGAGATGAAGAGCCCAGTAAGGAGTGATCGAGCCAAATGTTGAATCTACGATTTGATGAATGTCGAGGTGATTATATGACTAGCTCTTCATATGTTCAATAAATTAATACTTTTGCAGAAATACAAAATTGATGTTCTCAATATTTTATTTATTATAAGAAATGGTACATGCTCTTAATATATAAGAAATCATCTTATATGTACCCATAGATGCTGACATGACTTCTATTTATTTCCGATAAATATGAATTCTATTCTAATATGCTGGGGTCATTGAGCTGATCACACATAATTTTTAATCTGTCACCCAGTTGTAATGAGATGAATTTATATATCCTAAAATACAAGGAAAGTAGTCACTTTTCTGTGTTTCTTATCCTCATTCATGGAATTACATATTGCAGTTTACTGGCAATTCCCAGTGGCATGCCCTTTTCTTTGCCTGGATGAAATAAGATAGGTTGTTACAGTTTTTCGATTATCTTGGTTTAGTTTTTTACTGCACGGGAATAACAGTTAATATTGTTGCTCACGTTCATGTTTGTCGTTACCAAACCAAATGGTTGCAGTAAACAAGGGATTTGGTAATGGTTGCACTTCGACCGGCGGTTTTGTGGCTGGCATTTCGACCAGCGGTGTGACGGCTGGCACTTCGACCGGCGGGCTTCGTCTTTGGCGACCGTGCAGCGGCTTGCACCTCTGGAATGTGTGCAAGCAGGTTGGGGTCTATCACTTCTTGCTTCTTTGTCGTCTGAGAGGTGGAGCTAGATACTGGATGGCAGAGCTTATATTTGCTGCTTTGTTGTCCATGTATCTGAATGAACGTACACACCATTGCTAATTTATTTGGTTTCTATTTCTGTTTAGCAGGATGTCATTTTCGTGGTCTTCTTTCCAGCCTTCCAGAGCGCTTCTGTGAGACTAAATTTTCACTTGTCAGGTATATATTTGTATTCCCTGTCCATGTATATGTATGTGTTATTGTGAATCGATAAGAAAAGGCATATACATGAGTGTTGGATTAAACGATATCAGGTAGAGTTGCTACCGGTGATAATTAAATATGAGAAAAGCGATAGTTCTAATGCACCTCTTTTGCTAAGAACATATATTCAGTTCGGGTGTTTGAGAACAAAGGTAATTATAATATAATGCATATCTTTTATATGGGAATCTGTGCTCTTTTTGGATCTTTGATGTCACCTTTTTCTGCTATGAAGTACCGATGTATGCCTTATGTCATATGTGACATATTGCTCTACTGCAGGATTTATTCAGTTTAAGATGGAGATTTGGGGGAAACTTCAAGAACTGGGTCATGTATATTGAGGCCTGAAACTTTTATCCAACGGTGTGAAGTTCTCTCCCTTGACATCAAGCTTCTACACCTGGCTCACAATTTTTCCGCATCTCGGTTGAGGTTTGTCTCGGAGCATCTGTATTCATCTAGCTTTCCTTTAGCTTTTTGATTCTTTGTGTGGAAATTAAGATGACACGATGCAGTATGTAAAGCATATAAATTTTGCAGCATGTAAACTAAAATAAGTTTCCTCCAATCAGGTTTTGTTTACATGGGTTGCTACTAGGTTCAGATCTTTGGCTCACGTCAGTTGCTCCTTGCAGGTTGTATTGTGGATTTCATCTTACTAGCATCCTGTTTCTCCTACTCTCACTGGCACTTTTGTCTTGAGCAGAGACAATCCATATTATTGTAAGAACAACTTCCTCGCATTGATGTTGTTAATGCTTTTGCCCACCCATCCACTGCAGTGCATGTTTACTTTGTGGAGTTTCCTTTGTTCACTTCTATTTGTTGAATTGGTGAGCTCATTTGGGGCTTCTCTTCTTTGTTCGTGCAGCGATTGGAGGCTTTGAAAGATTTGAATCGAGCATAGGTAGGAAGTTGGCTCATGTTGTTAATCTTAGGTGAGTGTTGTTTATCGAGAGTCTACATTAATCTTAGGCATGATGTGTCGTTGATGAAAATGCATGATCTTTAATGCAGTTACTTGACTTGCAGGTGAGTGTAGTTTGAAAAGGCATGATCTTTAATACACAGTTGGTTGATGACAAAGGCGGGAAGGATTGGACTACCATTATACTGAATCTTACTGGAATTATCTTACAGCTGCAAAGTTTGATCATTCAGGTTAAGAATCTTGGCTTATAGCATTTCTGCCTGCCTCTAACTTACTAACTATTTTGCCTCTTTCGCATAGATAGATGGTTGATTTAAGTGATGTACATTTTTGACACTTTTTTGCATTCTTTAGCATAGAGCTCCGCGATTGTGCAATCAGTTATTTATTTATTCAGGAGCGGCATAATAGAATAGTACAAGTTTTATCCTACTTTAACGTTTTGATGCATAGATGAATAAGACATCGACCTTTTTTTTATTTTTACATTGGCAGGCTTCAGAGTACACAATATTCTCAAAGTTGCGTTACTTCCCTGTTAGTTTGTAGGGAGGTCAGTTTACTTGGATTTGTGATTTCGGAAAGTTTCCATCTAAAAGAGTAATCTGCAATATTCATGGTCGATGGAAAAATGTCTGCTCAGGTTGCTACTGTGTGAATATTAATTATTAAAATAGACAAGCCAGCTTTGTAGTTCTGTATAGTAGAAATAGATGACTATATTTTTCAGGTTTCTAGGTTTCTAATGAACTCGGTTTGCCTTGGAATTAATCTAAAGCTAAATTTGTGGACCCATGCATCAGCTATAAGTTTATTTTTCACACTTGCATGGCTAATGGGTATCGTCATTCATATCTGATGGTCTCCACCATAAAAAAAAGATACCAACATCGGATGGCCACAATGCTAAAAAAAAGGGTACTAGCAGTATAGATACTGACATATAAGGTCACACCATGCCCTCTATTTTTTATTCTCTGAATAGGCGCAAGGTTTCTTTTTAGTTTCAAAATGGTGACATGGTGGGAATTCAGATTTGGAATAATGCATTTTCTTTGTTGTCTCTTGCTTTGTTAGCCTATAGAGCCAGATTGGTTGGATGTGTTCCTTGCTGCATCGGTTGCTCAATCTTTTGTTGCTGACTGTCTCTGTAGATTTAAGTCCGGCATTGATGTAAAAGTAGCTACCCAATGGCATATATTGTATTCTCATTTAGCTTTGTCGGTGTATCCTTTTTAGTTCATGTTAGTTTTTCTCAGTTGCCTGCTATTGTAACTGTAAGAGATATGATCTTGTGTGCCTCTCTACAAAGGTTGACCTACACATCTAATTATGATTCTTCACCTGATCTTTCTCTCTCTGTAATTGCTGTTGTGACTTACTCTTTGGTTGGATCCGGTGCTACACATGAAGTGCTGGTTTGAGGTCTGTGCGATAATCCTTTAGTTTACCGATTGGTTGGTCGTGCATACTGGTAGATGCAACTTCAGGTTCTTTAGATTGTACAAGAAACTTTCTGTTTTACCAGCGATTCTTAGTGGCTCTATTTACCCTTTACGCCTGTTTCATTTATTTTTGTCAACGGCCTAACCATTGCTGTTTTGTGTTACAGCTTGGTTGACAAGTACATGGTGTCTAGGAGTGGCATTGTTCTGCCAACATTCGCAGTGTATGCCTCTGCATACTGTCCGAAAGAGTCGCTGTTCTGCGACGAACGCCTGCAAATTTTCGCC
The DNA here is from genome assembly GCA_947311845.1 of Poa pratensis. Taxonomy (NCBI): domain Eukaryota; kingdom Viridiplantae; phylum Streptophyta; class Magnoliopsida; order Poales; family Poaceae; genus Poa; species Poa pratensis. The sequence continues at coordinate 53,124,283 of CAMZMU010000055.1, read as the reverse complement.
TCCAGTTTTGTGTTCCCGTTGTTAGCTCAAAAAATGGACATGTGTTGTTCATGGGCATATATTTGGTGGAATGTTTGTGCCCTTTACCTGGTCACCTTGCTCCGTCTAACCCTGCCTTCCATGTGTTCTGTTTGGCTCTGGTTCATCATGATCTCCGGTTTTGTAAATGAGGTATGTCAGGTTGCTTCCCTCTGTCGGTTCATGCAAAGTGAAGTTTTTGCACATTGCTGTATAATTATGCGATTCTTCTGTAACAACTCAATCCAAACAACTATCATAGGTTTGTTAACGATATGTCCATAAAGTGTATTCTCTTATAGTATAGTAACTATAGGCTCTCCTATTTTCTTGATTTGCATCCAATTATTTTTGTACTCTGATTTAGTTTTGTAGATTGAGCTTAAATTACTCATGTATCCACAAACCTGAGCTTTGGAGCATGTTGCTGCATTAACGTTTTGCTGCTTACAGGGCTGAACCATAATTGAAAATAAAACTGTAAGCTAGCGTACACATACCCTCCTTTATTTGGGAATATTTCTTTCTCATAGTTTGAATGGGTCATGTCTTACTATATAGTGCTTGAGCAATTATTGCAACTCAACCTTTCAGTGACTAATCATTCATTCAGTGAAAGGCATATCCAAGAAATTATCACAAGCAGGGTTTTTAGATGTGTTCCGGAAAAACATATAGGTTTATTTAGTTCTCTGAGTCCTGAGAGAAGTTTTAACTGCTATAGTGTTAGATCTCATGCAACGGTGAAGTACACTACTGATTTCATTTAGCTGAACTATATGGCTTGTGTATGCATGGAACAAATATATTAAGAAACTTCTGTATACAATATAAGGTCAACATAATTTAGGTAAATCACCTGGAGTTGTTTCTCTTTTTATGACATAATACAATAGTCATAGATTTTGTTCTTTGCATTACTTCTCAGTTGCTTGCAATATTTTTAGGTTTCCTTCTCAGAAATGGAAGTACACGATTAACCAAATTGTACCGACAAGGTAAATGGTATTTTTCTTAGAATATATAGTACAACAGTCCCGTGTTCTCTACCATCATTATTCTTTTTTGTATATTCCTTTCATAGACAGTATATATTCTTGCTGGTAGGTAGACCAATACATGCTTTCTAATCCAACATGAACCCAATTTCTATAGTTCATCCCTATATTTTGGCAAGCACTTCTCTAATGACATATCCTACCTCACCGTGTACAGAAACAAGGATGAATCATCCGCTTTAAAACTGCGTGCAAGGCTTTGTTCCAATGACGTGACCATCAAGTTCAGATTGGGCAAGTACTAACCGTTGAAAAAACTGCAATCGAAACACTTCCAATAAACAACTATCTTGAAGAAGAGCCGTCGATCCATGCTGGTGGAGGTGGTGGTCTAGCGAAGAAAGCTAGAAACTAAGTTAGCCTACAGAGATGCTACTCCTTAAGGTCTGACCAAACCAAACCTATTGTTAATTCAGTCCACATAGCTACCCTTGATTAATTCTGTACTTTGTTACTGCAGATCAGACTAATTTTGCCTGTTCATTGTCTAAGTCCATGACTCAAAACCCGTGCTCGGGGATAAATTTGTTCTGCCGTCCATGTCTCCATTGCCGAATGTCTCATTGTTAATGCTGTTGAGACCAACTACCTCAGCCTTTTAGAATCGTTGTTGGTTACACAAAACTCATGACGTGTTTGAGATCGTGTTTCCAAACTGATCGAAACTTATGAATTTAGTACTACTTTCATTTTATCAAAACTTCAGTATTGAATGTCGTGTGAATTTCTACATTACTTTGCCTATGCGCTTCAGCATTGGTTTGAACTGTTTCTTAAGATTTTATTGTATGATGCTCTGATTATTGATTTCATATGATGCGAAAAACATGCTTTCAAATCTATAGACATATGCAAATATCCTTTTAATAATCTGTATAAATTATGACAACCACGGGCAAAAAATTCAAAGAACCGACAAGTGCCGCGCGGCGAGCCGCGCCGTTCGAATCTAGTATAATACATTTATAACCCGGATGGAAGGTATCAACGGTGAAGCAATTTTGCTACACTGCTGAGGTCATAAAAGAAAACTATGTCTTTTGAACTTATTTCAACATAACCAGTTTGGCGGTTCAACTTCTGAGAACACAGGTATGCACCTAAACACATTTATTGACTCGTGTGAAATTATGTGTATAAAGGATGTTGACCCTTGTGCGGTCAAGCAGTGTTTATGTCCCGTTTCACTTGGACGGAAAGCAAAAAATATGATTACTAGCTTTTCCTAAAATACACGATTACATCATGATATAACCGCTGCAATATCTTTATAAATAACTTTTCACACCTGCTAAAACTACGGAATTACCTTCTAACATCACAGGTTTTAGACAGGAATATCGCGAACCACTGACGTTTGCATTTTCTTGAAATATTTTTTATCGAGTAACATGGCGCTCATGAGTACGCATGTGTATTCATCGTACGAGCTGTGTGCGCAACAGATCCCCGCAAGCACAGTCGAGATTGGCAATGTCACCGCAGGTGTCTCGTATTCGACGGGCAAGTCGTCTCCTACTGAAACAACATCGTGACAATAAGGTTATATGACGATTTTCAGTTCCAATCTAACATTATCTCCTGGTCATGTATGTCTTTGTGACAATATATTGGGTTTCTACATAGGCTCTGTTTGACTTCTTAGTTTTTGCAAAGCCAAAGTATTATAAAACCATGGTATTTCAACGCTGGTGCAAAAGATAATACAATTTTCAAAAACCATAGTTTTTAGAAAAAGATGTCCAAGAAATATGCCTAGAATACTGCGTTGGTTCATGATTAAGTTTCAAGAATTGTGTTGGTTCATGAATGTAAAATCCAGAGGAAAACCTAAGTACATGTGTTAACTAATAAACACCAGAATATCCCTAGTAAGACCTCTCGACTAGCTCATATATCGTTGATGGTCTTGTTATTGTATCATGGGCATTGTTAATGTAACAAGGTTGGCGATAATAATGCGAGCATATTGTTAGGGAAAAATTGTGTTGGATAGACACCCTTACGAGAAACCGTGAGATCATGTCGTCAATATTTTGTCGGTGTCTTCTCATAGTGTTTTAACATTTACTTGTGTCCTTGAATCATGAGAATGCCGTAGACTCGGGTACCAGATAGTTTCTTAGGAATCATCAAAGGTCCTCTGTATCTGGTTAATTATAAAAGTGACCTTGAGTTGCATCAAAAGAATGATGTGGTACTAGATATGTCAAGATTGGGATTTTCCCCTCCGACGATGAGAAATAACTCTAGGCCGTGTGTAGTGTATCATGAGGCAAAATAATTTTAATGTGGTAATACAAGGTTCGATCAATAAAGATATTTGATGATATGCGGGAGTCGTTATGGGTGGCCAGATCCCGTTAATGATTTGATCAGAAGGTGTTTGGGACATGTCCACATATGCTTGATAACACGGGGTTACACTCTTAATAGTTCATGACATTTAAAAATGCTACAATTTTATGGAGAAAGAGATAGTATGATTTCAAAAATGTTTTGTAAGATCTCGAAAATGTTCCGGGAGGTCCCGGAGTGATTGAGTGATGTCCAGTAGTGTTTCGGCTAACATCTGTCTGTGTATTTTACATCGTCGGTGTTGGTACGGATGTTGGCCTCTTTTATCATTTCCATATTTCTTTCGATAAGCCTTCCTGGTGGTCAATCGATGAGTGTCTATCACTTGAGATGGAGAAAGCAAGAAGTATAGGCAGATTCAAAAAAACGACGGAGGATTCTGAAAAATCTAAGAGGTTCCAACATATTCCAAATTCTTCTAATAAAAACCTCTAGTGGGTCGCATCCCCATTTGCTTTAAGGGCAAGGCAACCTAACTAGTGGGGTGGGGGTGGCGATGCGTGGAAAATACATGTATTTTTATCCATGTTTTAACCATGTCTTTGGCATTAAAATGGCCGACTTAGGTTGATAGAAATCGTTGATAGGGTGAAGTAATTTTGCTACACTGCTGAGGTCATTAGACTCCTTTTCGGTTTTCTTAAATTTTCTTTTTAGTGTTTTTTATTCGTTCTTAGTTTATTTTCTTGTTTGTATTTTTTCTTGTTTCTCAGTTGACCCCCCCCCCCCCCCCCCCCCCCCACCACCACAATCCCCAAATTACCTTTTTCACTAGTTTATTATTTGGAAACACACAAAAAGTTATTAATATGGCAAACTAGAAGTTTTGGGAGTTTGCTACTCCCAATATGATTATTTACGGGCATCCATCACTTACCCCGCTGTCATAGCAGAAAACTATGTCATTTGAACTTATTTCAAAATAACCATTTTGGTGGTTCAACTTCTAAGAACGCAGGTATGCACCCAAACACATTTATTGAGTCATGTGAAATTATGTGCATAAAGGATGTTGACCCTTGTGTGGTAAAGAAGTGTTTATGTCCCGTTTCGCTTAGACGGAAAGCAAAAAAATATGATTATTAGCTTTCCTATAAGGCACTATTACATCATGATATAACCGTCGCAATATATTTATAAATAACTTTTCCCACATGCTAAAACTATACAATTACGTTCTAACATCACAGGTTTTAGACAGGAATATCGCGAGCCAGTGGCGTTTGCGTGCAAAAGAATGAAGGAGTCTGGTATAAACTGTCCTAACCATGGGATGGAAGAATGACTCAAACTTTATTTATTTTATCATGCACATAACCCCATATCAAAATATATACTTGATACTTCTGTAGGAGCATATTCAAGGGCAAGGGAATTAAGGTAGCAAAGAATCTCCTTGATGATATGTAAGATAACCATGCCCCCATGTAGAAAGATCCAACACATGAAAGGTAACACTAGTAGGGAAAAGCCTATAGATGCAACGCTACTACAGACGGGCAAAACACACGTGCGTCACTGCTATTTAGCACTGACGTGCAAAATAGTGGCGCGTCAGTAGTGTCCAGATAGCACTGACGCACGGACTAAATAGTTAGTCAGTGGTACGTGGGGCCCGCAGTGGTAGCCGGGGGAGGCGTACCGCTGACACGCGGAATTAGCGTGCGTCAGTGGTGTGAAGTGTACCATTGATGCACAACATATTCCGCCCGTCAGCGGTACGCCTCCCCCGGCTACCACTGTGGGCCCCACATACCACTGACGTGCACAGATCGCGTGCGTCAGTGCTGTGATTCGTAGCACTGGCACACATTACGTTCCGCACGTCAGTGGTAACCTGGGACTTTAACTCACCAGCCCGACTAGCCACCTACCACCTTCTTCATTGCACTTCACTTCCTTCCCTTTTCACTAGCTCGAAGCTCCTCCATTAATGGCTCCTTCCCTCCATGTCCTCTCCCCTTTTTACCGATAAAACCTACATAATTTGATAGATCTAACCTAATCTCCCCTCCCACATCTAGATCTACCCAAAAAATCCACCCACACCCTTGTGTGGATCTAGATCTACCACACTCCTCTCCAAAACTATCCATTCTCCTCCCACATCATATCTATCCTATATTCGTCGCCTCGGTTCTCTTGTGGCGTTTAGATGCAAACGTAAAATTTAAAATTTTGTGAAATTTTTATGGACGTACATGTGTGCGGGAGAGATGATGCACAATTGTCCCGGATGCATGATGCATATATGTAAACTTGTGTTGTGTAGGAAATGAAAATGAGTTACCATTTTGCCGAAATGTTGATTCATTTCCGTTTCGGCAAATTTTGGCACTCCGCTTGGTCCTATTTGTAGGAAGGTCATGCCGAAATTTTTCACTGATATATATGCATGCATGGTCCTAATAAATGCACACCGCGTGCAGGCGACAAGATGGTCATTATGAGCGAAACGGTGGTGGATAGATATTTGCAACGCGCGACGGAAGACATGTTTCGAAATAAATTGAAAGATATCTTGTGTCTGTGTCGAAAATGCAAACTACAGGAATGGCTTAGGCCTTTTTCCGGAAAATTGCAAGAGCACCTGCTCAGGCATGGTTTCATGGATGGCTACACTCAGTGGATAGATGATGATGAAGATGATGAAGTCGCTGAGGCGGCAGCAGCAGCACATGATCATCAGGAAGGTCATGATGACGGGCAAGAAGGCGAAGAGCCTCCCATGCATGATGGTGGAGAAGATGACGATCATGATGTAACATCGTCAGACGAGGACACGCATACACCTCTAACTTCAGTCGTGCGGGACCCTCACGTTCGAGAACTGCTTCTTAAGAAGACGACTACCTCCAGAGGTGCTGCTAAAGAGCAATCTAAGCTGTCACAACTAGAGATAGACTCGAATACTCCGTTGTATGCTGGTTGCGAGGACTCCCGGTTGAAAGTAGCACTCGATGTCTGCAGATGAAGGGAAAATACAATTTGAGCGACGTAAGCGTCGAGGCTAGTCTGCAGTACTGGCACAATATCTTTCCCAGAACAACAAGTGTCCAAAGAGTCTAAACGAGGACAAGAAAGTCGTGTGCCCCTTTGATCTACCGCACATAAAATACCACGTGTGCATCAATGATTGCTACATTTATCGGGAAGACGACACGGAGAAGACCAAATGTCCAGTGTGCAAGGCTGATCGGTACAAGACAGGCCGGAAGAAAGCTCCTCGCAAGGTTGTGTGGTATTTTCCGCTCATTCCCCGTCTGCAGCGGTAATTCGCAGACCGAAAGGAAGCAAGGCTAATGCGATGGCACGCGGACAAAAAGAAGGCAATGCTGAAAGATCCAAAGCAGACCGTCGACAAGCCAAAATGGCTGACACACCCTTTGGATGCAGCACATGGAAAGCATTAGACTGTGAATACAAAAATTTCGCGGTAGACCCAAGAAACATCAGGTTGGGTGCGAGCACTGACGGACCCAATCCGTTTGGCAACCAGAGCAGCACGCATAGCACATGGCCCGTGTTTGTGTGGATATACAACCTTTCCCCCTGGTTGTGCATGCAAAGGAAGTATATACACATGACCATGCTAATTCAAGGGCCGAAACAACCAGGCATCGACATCAACATGTATCTGAAGCTACTGAAAGATGAGTTAGACACGTTATGGGCTGAGGAAGGGGTCAGGACATGGTACGCCGTCGAGGAAGAATATTTCCCTATGAGAGCCGCCTTGCTCTGTACGGTGCACGACTTGCCCGGCTACGGATATGTCGCAGCCCAGGTGACCCACGGGCATAACGGATGTGTGAGGTGCATGGATGATCCGACGTTTGTCCAGCTTCCGAGAGATACCGGGTCTTCAAAAACCATGTACATGGGGCACCGAAGGTGGCTAAACAAGGATGATGTGTGGAGAAGGCGTGGAGACCTTTTCGACGGCAAAGATGAGATCCGGGACAAACCACATACGAGGTGCGGCTAAGAAATCTACGAGTTGTTGAATGCTTGGGAACAGTGCCCAGCGCCGGGAAAGAAGCAAAAGGCAACAAAACCGCTCCTGAATGTAGGGAAAATGAAGTGTCCGTTTTGGGACTTGCCGTACTGGAAAATCCTCGGTACGCCTCATTACCTATGCATATCACGAAAAATGTGTTCGAGGCTTTGTTTGGCACTCTGCTCAACATGCCGGAGAGGACCAAAGATGGGCCAAAAGCAAGAGGCGACCTGATATATCTGGATATCAGGGAAGAGCTTCAGGGGGACGCCCGAATAATGGGGATGACCAGTCGGATGAGGAGACGGGCGGTCACAAGGCCAAAAGGGTTAAGAGGAATGACTATTACTGCCCCCTCCTGCTTCACTCTCAGTCCGAACGAGATCGAACAATTGATCAAGTGCCTTCTAGGAGTCAAAGTGCCTTCGGGTTACTCGGGCCTTATAAGCAGATATCTAGACCCCGAAGAAAAGAAGATTCAGCGGGATGAAGTCTCATGACTGTCACGTGATGATGACGCAGATATTTCTGGTTGCGATCGGAGGGATAATGGACAAGCACGTACGTGAAACCCTTTTTGGCCTCTGCAACTTCTTCGACGTGATCTCTCGAAAGTCGATCACAATGTAGCAACTCTCAAGGCTGCAGGAAGAGATCGTTGTGATACTGTGCGAGCTTGAGATTTACTTTCCGCCCGCGTTCTTTGACATTTATGTGCATCTGTTGGTCCATATCGTGGATGATATCAAGCATCTCGGGCCACTATTCCTGCACAACATGCTGGCATTTGAAAGGATGAATGGGGTCATTAAAGGTTTTGTTCGTAACAGGGCCCGTCCGGATGGAAGCATCGTTCAGGGCTTTCTCACCGAGGAGTGCATCTCTTTCTGCACAAATTAGATGGACGTCAAGGACCCTGTTGGCTTGCCCAAGAACAAGCACCTTGGCAGGCTTGAGGGAGTAGGTCACAAATCTGGCCGGAAGGAATTGCATGTGGACTATGACAATCGACGCATCGACTTTAACAGGGCAAACTTGATAGCTCTACAACACCTTGAAATGATCGATCCTTGGTTGGAAAAGCACAAAAACATCATTAGGAAGAAGTACACTGACAAGGGCAAGCAGAGGACCGAAAGGGAAATAATCAGAGAGCACAACTCCTCTTTCTTGTGTTGGTTCAAAGATGAGCTTGTCGCTAATCCCCCGCCAATGGATAGCGTGAACGATAAACTCTTATACACCTTGGCACATGGCCCCGCGCCCAACCTCGCGACGTTTCAATCATATGATATAAACGGGTTCACATTCTACACTGAGGAGAAGGACAAGAAATCAGATTATCAAAACTCAGGGGTAACGATGGAATCCTACACCGGTAACGTGAAGTTAAGATACTATGGAAGGATCGAGGAGATCTGGGAGCTTAACTACTCTGGAGAGAAGGTGCCGATGTTCCGTGTCAGATGGGCTAGGAGATCGAGCATTAAAGAAGACCGATACTTCACCACCATGGTTATGCCCGAAGCCGGCACTTCAACAAGCATGAACATCACCGCACAAAATGAGCCATGGGTATTGGCTAAGCACGTGTCCCAATGTTTCTTCATAACCGACCCGTCACGGCCTAGCCGTGTTGTCGTGAGGCGAGGCAAAAGGAACATCGTCAGAATGGATGGAGTCGCCAACGAGGAAGACTTCGACATGTACGGTGAACCAAATATAGAAGATGAAGACGTCGACGAGTCAACAAGATACACCACAAGAAGAATCAGAACCACACTACTGAGGTCAGGTCGTCCGTTCAAAAGAAGAAGTCATGATGTGAGGCTAAACTATTCAACGACGACAAAAAAGGCAAAAAGATTGTTAAACTCTGAGAAACTATATGCATGTATCTCTCTGAGAAATTGTTAATTATGGACTTGTATCGATCAACACATGTTTTTGTATAATTATGCGCTTGTTTATATCGATATATTCGATGTGTGCGGCGAGACTATGCATGTATCTTCTCTCTTTTGTACAATTACACGCAACTTGTTTTGATCGATCAACGAATATTCAATGTGCGGCGAAACTATATATATCCCTCTTTTGTACAAATACAGACTTGAATCGATCACATAATACTCGATAACACACTATTATATGTATCTTTCAATTTAAGAATCAATGCCGCAATTATTATATGCAAAACAACAAAACAATAAGGAAAACAAATAAAAACAAGAAAAAGAAAAAAGTACCACTGACAGGCGATGTTAGAGTCCGTCAGTGGTAGTAGTACTGCTGACGGGCACCCCAAATGCCCGTCAGTGCTACACTATACCACTGTCGCACGCAGCCAGGGGGCCGTCAGTGGTGCAAAACATACCACTGACGCGCCGGGTGGTCTGTCCGTCAGTGGTACGTGCGTACCGCGCTTACCCTTTCGGCCTCGCACACGAGCGGTCCAAATCCGCCCAAATCGATTCGAGATCGAGCGTCGCCGCCAGTCTCTCTCTCCCCGCCGAGCGCCACCGCCCCTGTCTGCCCATCACCGCCGGCCGCCTCCCTCTCGCGCCTCCGCCATCCACGGTCGCCTCTCCTCTCCCTCCTCTCGCGCCCGCTCTGCTCCGAGCCAACCGCTGCCCGCTCCTCTTCTCCGAGCCAATCGCCGCCGCGCTCCCCTCCTCTTCTCTGAGCAAGGTAACCTCCCGCCCCTCCTCCTCCTCTCCTTTCCCGCCTCCCGACCTCCCGCCGCTCGAGCACGCCATGAGCTAGCTAGGGTTAGGGTTAGCAAATTTCTGTGTAGTTTAGGTTAGTTTTAGGTTAGTTAATGTAGTTCAAATAAGCCACTGTTAGTTTAAGTTAGGGTTTAGGTTAGTTTTTGTATGATTTAGGGTTCAATTTGTTATTTCAAATAGCAAATTTTGGTTAGTTTTAGGTTTGTTTAGGTTAGTTTAGTTAAAATAAGCCACTGTTTTTAGGTTAGTTTAGGTTATTTTTTTCGATTTAGGGTTATGTAATATTTTATAAAATTCAAATATGCCACTATTCAAATAACCATTGTTTTACAAACAAATTAATTTATAAACCACTGTTTTGAGGACCTCGAAGCTGCTGTTCCGGAGCTCGTCGACTTGTTAGTGGTGAGAAATTGTTTGTGTTGCTGGTGGTGGTGATGTTTGTGGATGTGATGTGAATGGTGTTGGTGTATGATGTTTGTGGGATACGTGTTGAATGCCACAAATGTTTGTGGATGAAATGTCTGCAGGTACCCATGAGGCCCTGGAGATTGCCGGAATGTCGATTAACTTCCGTTCCGGCAAATTTTGGGTACTCCATATATCATATTTTTAGCAAAGGTCATGCCGAAATTTTTCGTTAATTTCGGCATGACTTTTGCAAAAAAAAAGATATATGGAGTACCCAAGATTTGCTAGAATGAAAGTTAAATAACATTCCGGCAATCTCAAGTGCCTCGTGGATATTAAATACTTAGTGAATTTTAAATGCTTTTAGTGGTTTTTAAAATGCTTAAGTGGGTTTTAAATGCTTAAGTGGTTTTTAAATGCTTTAGTGAATATTTAATACTTTAGTGAAATTTACTTACATTTGTTTTACTAACTACGAGGTTTTATTGTTAGCGCGGACATGGCTGACAACGATGAAGCCGGGGGTTTAGGGGTAGTAGGAGAAGCCGGGGGTTCAGGGCAAGGAGGCGAGGATCCGATTGATTCGATGCAGGCGTCCATCGAAAATGACGTGACAAAGACGTTCGACTCCCTCTTTCCTAAGATCTGTGAGTTCGTCGAGACTTGGATGAAGAGAGGCAAACAAGGGCCTCCCCCCATGATCGGCTACGGCAACTCGATCAGCAATGTGATATGCATGAGTACACACATCTCGTGCATCCTACTTGGCTCGCTGGCTCCATCCCTGAAGCCTGTGTGTCACTTCTAAGTATGAGGCACCATTATTGTTTATAGTTCTGTATTATCTAGAATGCCGATGATTAAAAATGTTGTGACACAATGTGATCCAGGGGCGGGGCTAGTGAGCCTTGTGATATGCACGAGTAGACACATCTCGTGCATCCTAATTGGCTCACTTGCTCCGTCCCTGAAGCCTGTGTGCGTCACTTCTAAGTATGAGGCACCATCTCTGTAATATGTGTTCGTTTTTAGAATGCCGATGATTAAAATGTTGTGACCCACTACGTGATACCATCAAGGTCCATTGAGCCTTGTGATATGCACAAGTATAAGCAGTGTGCATCCTACTTGGCTCAACGGAGCTTTGATGGTTGCTTGTGTGTCCGACCTAAATATGAGGCACAAATCCGAATCATTTCCGTTTGCTTTGGGCTTTCTTATAACTCTTGCTTCATTTGAACTTGTTTCTTTTCATCTACTTTTAAATGCCGATGATTAAAATGTTGTGGCACTACATGATACAGGGATGGTGCTAGCGATCCTTGTAATATGCACAAACTTAACATTTCATGCATCCTACTTGGCTCGCTCACACCATCCCTGTAATTTGGCGTGTGCCACACTTCAAAGTATGAGACATAAATCCGATCTTCTTTGTTTTGTTTTGTCTTGTCTTTTTCCTTAATTAGAACTCTTGCTTTGATTTGACTAACACTTTTATTTGTGTCTTGTGTACAGAGAGATGAAGAAGTGGTACGTGGTGTGCGAAGGTAGGGTTCCAGGGGTCTATGACGAGTGGGAAGACTATGTGAAGCAAGCGAACAAGTTCAAGGGCAACAGCTACAAGGGCTACAGGACTAAAGCGGAGGCGGAATGATGTAGCCCGACCTATGACTACTACAACAAGTGGCCCCATGACAAGATCAAGAATCAAAATTCTCCATGATAAGGTGAACTCACTCCTATCTATGTGTGATCTCGACACTCCTTTGAATGGGTTGCTACTTCATTCGGATACTTTGTGCATACACAGGAACCACCTTGACGATGACCCACAATGGAGTGGAGGAGATGAGGAAGAGAAGGACCAAGATGATGGAGAAGATAACCCAGAGAAGATCCAAGAAGAAGAGGAAGAAGCGGAGAAGACGGAAGGGCCGGCCTTCCAGCCGGCCTGGGCCGGCCCCAGGGCCGGTTTGGCTCCAGACACAGCCGGCCTCCAGGCCGGCCTAGGCCGGGCCACAGGCCGGCCCACCTCCCGACGCGACCGGCCCCCAAGCCGGCCTAGGCCGGACCCAGGACCGGACGACCGCCCGAGACAACCGGCCTCCCAGCCGGCCCCCGAGCCGCCCCCAGGCCGGCCTCCACGCCAGCCTCGGCCGGCCTCCAGGCCGGTTTTCCCTGAAACTTCAGCCTGTGCGCTTGACGGGCCCGTGTGGCCTTGTATCCCCCACCTTTTCACCTACCTCGTGACTTAGACTATAAATAGACCACTTCCCCTCCAGATCTGGGGTTAGACAATGATTTGGGATTAGAGTAGAGCCTTGCTCCTTCTTCTCAAAGTGTCTCTTTCCTCCTATGGAGATGAATCAAGGCCTCCCCTTGTGGAGATGAACCAAGGCCTCCACTTGTGGAGAAGATCCCTTCGTGGATACCAAGGCTTCCTCTTGTAGTTTGCTACTTGCCAATTTTTCATCGTAGGGTGATTCTATTGGGTTGGTTTGGATTGACTAATTGGACAAACAATACTAAGAGTAAGGTGTGCTTGGGAGAATAGAATTGGGGGCTGCCCACGGGGATTTGCTACCAATTGAATCTTGCTGAGTTGCTACTTGCTCGTTATCCTTGTTTTGTGTGATTTCCCCTCTTTGTGTTCTTGAGTTCATCCCTTGTTCTTCGTGTTCATCGTTTCCCCGCCCCAATCCGTGAAGATCGGGACCAAACCACATCATATGGTATCAGAGCTCTAGGTTGACACGGATTTGTTTTGTGTTTCCACCAAAATCCACCAAATTTTTCTTCGTTTTTGAGAAATTCAAAAATTTCCACCAAAAATAGCCATTTTGGGATTCGAGCGATTTGGTTGATTTGATGAGTTTTTGTAGTTTTGATCCATGGATCTGTTGCTTTAGGACCCCCTCCACCATTGTTTGCGTTCCCTAGCCTTAATTTTGCCAATTTCCCACGAAATCGAGGTTTTTCGCGTCGCTTTTCCGCCCGAAATTCGTGGATTTTCGAGATCCAGCAGAGCCGGCCCCACAGCCGGCCCAGGCCGGGCCACAGGCCGGCCTTCCACCCAACCCGTCCGGTCCCCAAACCGGCCTAGGCCGGCCCCAGGGCCGGTTTCCCAGAAAACGTTGTTTTTCCTCCTTTTTCCTCGGTTCGTTTTGGCAATTCTCCGTTGTTGTTTGAGTCATTTTCTGGTGTGTGCTACGTCTACAACATCGACAAGCTTCCGCAACATCGTCATCCTCGACAAGAGAAGACGCCACCAAGGACTCGACATTTCCCTGACTTTGTAATCTGTTGTGAACCCTTCTTCCTTTCGCGTACCTTGACCTATCGGACTAGCTCTTTGATATTGCGAGGCATTGCACGTGTTCGAGTGATTGTCTTAAAGTATTGGCGAGTGTGTATCGTTAGAGATCTTGGCACTAGCAAAAGAGAAGGAATCATCGTCAAAAAAAAAAGAGAGAGAGAAAAGAAAAGAATCAAGTGTGCCAAGTATCATCTCTTGTAGGTTGCGACAAAGCGAAACCGCCAAAGTGAGTGTGAGTGTTAACTCTTGTGCAAATCCGTTGCCCACTCAAAGCAATTGAGCTAGCGTCCTTCTTGTGTTGAGCACGTAGTCTTCGTTAGGTTGTCTATCTTCGAGTGCTCGCCCTTTGGTCGCCCAACCCCATCATTCGCTTTTGTGTGTGTTTCTTGATACTTTGTGGTTGGAGTTTCTTTGGTAATTTGATCATTGTGGATTTTCTCTACCTTTGACAATACTTTTCCCGAGTTTGCTTGATTTCGTTGCCACTTCATACCTTCCTATCCTCATAAGTGTGTGTGTTGGGTGTTAGAACCGGATTCTCTCCTCTCAAGCCACATTATACTTGGGATATAGTTTGTCTTGGTTTTTCCTTACCACACATCTCACTTGTTCTTGAGAAAATGTTTAGGGGAAGTACAAACGGAAGCTCAAGCTCGGACGATGAAATCCATGGTGGAGTTCGAGGTGATCATGGCTATGTCACACAACCGAGTTTGTTGGTCTTCGACACCTTCTTCGTGATGGCCTAGGACGCTACGAGCGCCGTCTTCAAGCTCAAGAGGCCAACTTCAACGACCGCATGCATGCGCAAGAAGAAAATATGGAGCGGTGACCGAAGCTCTCAACAACCTTGTGCGACAACGAGCTTCTTCTTCATCACGCTCAACGTACAAGACACACTTCAAGGTCGACACAAGCACGTCATGGACGTCATGAACCTCGCAAGAAGATCACAACATGACGTCAACATAACCCAAGGCGCGACGCCCATGAACGACCTCCTCCTAACGTTGAACAACCACATGATCTTCACGCGAACAATGCCAATGCGCATCAAGAACAACCTCACCAAAATGATGAACGTCGCGAACGCATACCATCACCACCACCGCAACAACGTGATCGTCATGACCCATTGGCTAATGACAATGGCGTACCGGGTGCGAATGACTTTGATGAACAAGGACGTCATCCCCGTCATCCTCCAAGGCCACGCCATCAAAATCATGACAATGCGAACAATAAAAGAACAACCCATTCCTCAACATGATCCTCGTCCTCGTCAAGAACTTCCACATGATCGTCACCAACACCACGTTCCGAGTCAAGTGATAACGAGTCAAGCCAACACAATGGTGATGGACTCAATCGAAGGAGACGTGGACGTGCATTCCCACGTGGTGGCCATCGCGACAACTATGATGACTTGACCAACGTCGCTTTGACATACCCAAGTTCTACGGCACCGGAAGCTTACTTCTCATGGGTACTCAAGGTTGACAAGATCTTCCGCGTACAACGCTTCTCCGACAACAAGAAGGTTGCCTTAGCCTCGATGGAGTTTGAAGAGTATGCTCTTGTGGTGGGAACAACTACAAGATGCACGCGTCGCTAACCACCAACAACCAATCGACACTTGGGTTGAAATGAAAGAAACAATGTACAAGCGCTTCGTGCCAAGCCATTACACTAGAGACTTATACAAGAAGTTGCAAGAGTTGAAGCAAGGTTGAAGTCGGTTGACGAGTACTATAAGGAGATGGAAATCTCCATGATGAGAGCCAATGTCAACGAGTACGAAGAGCAATCCATGGCTCGCTTCATGAATGGCCTCAACTATCCAATCAAGAAGATCGTGGAGTTCCAACCATATGCCTCTTGGTTGAGCTAGTACATCAAGCCAAAGGCCGAGCGCCACGTGCTTGAAGAGCTCAAATACTCAAGACAAAGGCATTCTTCGCCAACAAGCCTTCTTCGTCAACACCTACACCTTCACAAGCTCTTCCTCAAGCAAACACACGAGGTCCTCCAAGAGTCTCTACATCGACACCTCAAGCGCCTCAACCTTTCAAGAAAGTACCTCCCGCTACAAGGCGCCTCAAGGATCTTCGTCCGGCACAAGACTTTGCAATGCTACAAGTGCGGAGGACAAGGGCACAAATCTTTGAGTGCACCAACAAGAAGGTCATGATCATCAATGACATGGGAGAGTATGAATCTATGAGTGAAGATGAGTACAATGCTTTGAACAAGGTCGCCACAATGCAAAGTGCTCAAGAAGAAGAAAGTGAGATATATTGTGATGGCGACAACAACCCTTCCTTGGTTGTGGCAAGAGCTTAACCACCAATGTTCAAGTGGAAGAAGACCAAAGATGCAACTTGTTTCAAACAAGAGCGGGAATCAATGGAAAGTCCATCAAGGTCATCATAGATGGTGGAAGTTGCCACAACTTAGCGAGAAGAACTTTGTGATAAGCTCAACTTGAAGTTCAAGAAGCACCCACATCCTACCATGTGCAATGGTTGAGTGATACCGGAGCCGTCAAGATTCAACACATGGTGCAAGTGTCCTTCAAGATTGGAGCCTATGAAGATACGGTTGATTGTGATGTTGTGCCTATGACGTTTGTCACTTACTTCTTGGACGTCCTTGGCAATTTGACAAGGGTGCTATGCATGATGGAAGGACAAACTACTATAGCTTCAAGAACAACGACAAGACCTTCGTCCTTCGTCCCATGACACCAAGTCAAGTCATCGCCGACAACGCCAAGACTATTGCAAGGGCACAACAAGATCGTTCGTCAAGTGAGATGAGTGGTGAGCGAGAGACCCACCATAAAGTGAGTGAGAGCCACAAGCCAAATGAGTGTGACACTTCAAAGAGAGTTCCCACAAAACTTACACTATTTGCCACCAAGAGAGAGATGAGGGAGTTGAGAGAGAACCCATCCACCCTCCACTATGTGCTCATATGCAAGGGTGAAGTTTCTATGACTAACACTTTCACAAACCTTCCTCCTTCTTTGTTGTCTCTTTTGAAGGACTTTGAAGATGTTTCCCTCAAGAGTGCCACCGGGACTACCTCCTCTACGCGGAATCGAGCACCGCATCGACCTTGTTCCCGGCGCACCGCTACCAAACCGCGCTCCTTACCGCACCAACCCCGAGGAGACAAAGGAGATCGAGCGGCAAATACAAGAACTTCTTGCCATGGGACATATCCGCGAGAGCTTGAGTCCGTGCGCCGTGCCCGTCATCTTGGTACCCAAGCACGACAACACTCTTCGCCTTTGCATGGATTGTCGCCCCATCAACGCCATCACCGTTCGGTATCGCCATCCTATCCCTCGACTTGATGATATGCTTGATGAGCTTTGTGGTTCCGCTATATTCTCCAAAATTGATCTTAAAAGTGGATATCACCAAATAAGATGTGTGAAGGTGATGAATGGAAGACCGCATTTAAAACAAAGCTTGGTCTTTATGAATGGCTTGTCATGCCATTTGGTCTTTCCAATGCACCTTCTACTTTTATGCGTCTCATGAATCATGTTTTGCGTCCTTTCATTGGAAATTTGTTGTGGTATACTTTGACGACATCCTTATCTATAGCAAATCTTTGGAAGAGCACACTTCTCATGTTGCTCAAGTTTTGTTGGTTCTTCGCAATGAAAAGCTTTATGCAAATCTTTCTAAGTGCACTTTTGCCACCAACAAACTTGTTTTCTTGGGTTTTGTTGTTTCTTCGGATGGAGTTGAAGTTGATGAGCAAGATACAAGCAATTCGGACTTGGCCTTTTCCGATGTCACTTGAGGAGTTGAGACGTTTTCTTGGTTTTGCCGGATTTTACCGCCGTTTCATCAAGGATTTTTCCACAATTGCTTGCCCCCTCCATGAACTTACAAAGAAAAATGTACCTTTCATTTGGGGCAATGCACATGATTTTGCTTTCAATGAGCTCAAACGGTTATTAACCGAAGCACCACTCCTTGCCCTTCCGGATTTCTCTAAGACATTTGAGATTGAATGCGATGCAAGTGGATTGGGCATTGGTGGAGTGCTTATGCAAAATGGTAGACCCATCGCATACCATAGTGAGAAACTAGATGGAGCTCGCTTGAATTACCCCATTTATGACAAAGAGTTATTTGCTTTGGTTCGTGTTTTGGATGTGTGGCAACATTACCTTCGTCCTAAGGAATTTGTCATTCATTCCGACCATGAATCCTTGAAATATTTGAAAAGTCAAACAAATTTGAACAAAAGACATGCTAAGTGGGTTGAGTTCATTGAGTCTTTTACTTTGTAATCAAATACAAGAAAGGTAAAGACAATGTGGTCGCGGATGCTCTATCCCGCAAGGCCAACCTACTTACACGTCTTGACATTAGTGTCTTGGGTTTGGATGAGATAAAGGAGTTGTATGCTACCGATGCTTTCTTTGGAGACATTTTCGCTCAATGTTCGGAGCACAAAGGAATTGGTGATTTCTATTTGCACAAGGTTTCTTGTTTAAGGCTAACAAACTATGCATACCCGAGTCTTCGCTTCGTTTGGTCCTTTTGAAGGAATCTCATGGAGGAACACTCATGGGTCACTTTGGCCGCGACAAGACCTACGCCATGCTCGCCACCAACTACTATTGGCCAGAATGAAGCGTGATGTGGAACGCCTAGTTCGACGATGTTCTACATGTCTCAAAGCTAAGTCTACTCTAAACTCTCATGGCTTATACACCCTTTGCCTATTCCACATCACCATGGTCCGATATAGCTATGGATTTTGTCTTAGGACTCCCGCACTAAAACAAACAAGGATTCCATCTTTGTCGTCATTGATCGTTTCTCTAAAATGGCACACTTTATACCATGCAACAAGACCGACGATGCTTCACATATGCTACTTTGTTTTTCAGGGAAATCGTCCGTCTTCATGGAGTGCCAAAGACCATTGTGTCGGATCGAGACGTCAAGTTTGTGAGCTATTTTTGGAAGACTTTGATGGCCAAGATGGGAATCAAGCAACTATTCTCCACCGCATACCACCCTCAAACCGATGGCCAAACCGAAGTGGTGAATCGAAGCCTATCTACCCTCCTTCGTGTGTTGATCAAGCCTAACTTGAAGAATTGGGAAGAGTGCATCCCACACGCCGAGTTCGCCTACAATCGAGCACTACACCGCGCAACAAAGAGAACACCCTTCGAGATCGTCTATGGTTCAAACCCTACACCGCGCTCGACATGCTACCACTTCCACTCCGTGAGCAAGTTAACATGGACTTCGACAAGCGAGCCGCTTACATGAAAAAGCTCCATGAGGAAACAAGAACTACGCTGAGAAGCACAAGCACACACCACAAAGATGAACAAAACAAGCGCGCCATGATATTTGAAGAAGGAGACCTTGTTTGGCTACACCTTCGCAAAGATCGCTTCCGGATGCAAGGAAGTCCAAGCTTCACCCTCGTGGAGATGGACCTTTCAAGGTTATCAAGCGCATCAACGACAATGCCTACAAGATCGACATCTCCAACTCCAAACACTTGGTCCATGACACCTTCAACGTCGCCGACCTATCGCCATACCTTGGAACATCAAGCGATGAGGATGACCAAGAGTCGAGGACGACTCTTTTCCAAGGGGGGGGGGGGAGATGATGTAGCCCGACCTACGCTACTACAACAAGTGGCCCATGACAAGATCAAGAATCAAATCTCTCCATGATAAGGTGAATTCACTCCTATCTATGTGTGATCTCGACACTCCTTTGAATGGGTTACTACTTCATTCGGATACTTTGTGCATACTCAGGAACCACCTTGACGATGACCCACAATGGAGTGGAGGAGATGAGGAAGAGAAGGACCAAGATGATGGAGAAGGTAACCCAGAGAAGATCCAAGAAGAAGAGGAAGAAGCGGAGAAGACGGAAGGGCCGGCCCCAGGGCCGGTTTGCCTCCAGGCACGGCCGGCCTCCAGGCCGGCCTAGGCCGGGCCACAGGCCGGCCCACCTCCCAACGCGACCGGCCCCCAAGCTGGCCTAGGCCGGACCCAGGACAGGACGACCGCCCGAGACAACCGGCCTCCCAGCTGGCCCCCGAGCCGGCCCCCAGGCCGGCCTCCACGCCAGCCTCGGCCGGCCTCCACGCCAGTTTTCCCTGAAACTTCAGCTTGTGCGCTTGACGGGCCCGTGTGGCCTTGTATCCCCCACCTTTTCACCTACCTCGTGACTTAGACTATAAATAGACCCCTTCCCCTCCAGATCTGGGGTTAGACAATGATTTCGGATTAGAGTAGAGCCTTGCTCCTTCTTCTCAAAGTGTCTCTTTCCTCCTATAGAGATGAATCAAGGCCTCCCCTTGTGGAGATGAACCAAGGCATCCCTTGTGAAGAAGATCCCTTCGTGGATACCAAGGCTTCCTCTTGTAGTTTGCTACTTGCCAATCTTTCATCCTAAGGTGATTCTATTGGGTTGGTTTGGATTGACCAATTGGATAAACAATTCTAAGAGTAAGGTGTGCTTGGGAGAATAGAATTGGGGGCTGCCCACGGGGATTTGCTACCAATTGAATCTTGCTGAGTTGCTACTTGCTAGTTATCCTTGTTTTGTGTGATTTCCCCTCTTTGTGTTCTTGAGTTCATCCCTTGTTCTTCGTGTTCATCGTTTCTTCCGCCCAAATCCGTGAAGATCGGGACCAAACCACATCACGGAAGCTAGGTGGTTGAACCACCGGCTAGAGGAAGAGAGGAAGAAACGGATGAAGTCCAACTTCGTCGTCATCCCCTTCTTGCTCATCGTTATTGGCACTCTCTTGTATGTGACTATAGTTTAGATGACACTACTTGCTTTCGAAACCTTTGCGAGCTTAAACTATCGCCTCTCGAGATGTATTTGTGTGTGATACAATATATTTGATCACTTTGTGATATATTTGTCGGTTCATAAGGCATGTGTGATCGGTGAACACCAACTACCAATTTGGCCACTCTTCTGTTTGTACTACTTAATTATTCATACTGTGAATTTATACTATATTTGCCAACTGTATAGCGTATATATACGCGGCGCGGAAAAAATTCAGAAAATTATAGCACTGACGCACGACACGGGGTACTGCTGACGGATGTCGTATATTCGGGCAGACACCCGCTGGCGTGCGCCCCTGAGCTATCACTGACGGGCGGCGTGTGCGTCAGTGGTAGTGCAGATACCACTAACGTGCCGATAGCCGCACGTCAGTGGTAACTTCGCTACCGCTGACGCGCGGGCCGCCCGTCAGTGGTACGAGTTACCACTGACGAAATAGCGCTGACGCGCGCGAGCCCGTCAGCAGTAGCTTAAAAGCGTACGTCAGTGGTAGGCTTTTCCCTACTAGTGTAAAGTCCATTACCGAAGAAAATAATGAAGAGCTTAAAACAAAGTTAGATGAGCTGATTGGTATTATCAAAGGTAAAAAGAAGCCCACGTTAATGCCATCACCGATGTTAAGGTAGAATAAAAAGATTTTATAACTCAAAATACTTTTAACCCTGCACAGAGGAGTCAAATTTATGTCTCAAACTTTTGGAAACGATATAACCATGCGGAGCTCCAAATGATGGCAATAATTAATGGAGAAAACAATGGCTAACACCAGACAGTTGACAAAACTGTAAAGACTTTAATTAGTCCCCAAACTGAGCAAAACAATGTTTTTCATTTATAAAAATGGCTGAAAATCAGTATGCAACTAACCAACAAGGTTGGTGATATTAGAACTGATTTGCAGGTTCTACAGGAAATGTCAAGAACTACCAAAGTACAAATGGCCAAGACAGATGAGAGCCAAACGTCCATCTTTGCAAAGTTTGCACGAAAGCTGGAACCCAATCTGATTACCAAACATGGAGACGAAAAACCAATGCAGGTTACCAAACACGCCCCTTGTTTGCAGCCAAAGTGCACAGCACAGAAGGCATGCGGCAACTACGTATATTTCAAGAACAAATAGCTGCCCGTAAAGGCTGGTAAATACATACAAGTTTGCTGAAGGAGCACATGTTTCAGTACGTGTGTGTTGCGCCTGCCGCTAGCTGCGTGCGGACTACCTCTCCATTACGTGGCACTCATCTCTTGCCGTTCCTCTGGCTCTCTGGCTCACTGGTTACCACCCGGCCCTTGGAGCATGACATCTTCGTACTTTATTACTCCCAAAGAAAAAGTGCAATTCCCCCATGTGTCATTTCTTTTTTCTTTTTCTTTTCGGATAATCTAAACACCAGACGCCTGCTGGCTGGCATATGCGTACGCTCCGTCGCGAGCCGTTGATTTGCGGACGCACGGGCGGGATTCACGTGTGTCGGTCCTCTCTCTCCTTATCCCTTCCTCTCTTTCTTCCTGGCCACACAGCACCCTCCCGCACGAATACACACGCACGCGACGCAGCAGCCCCCGACCCCGTGCTCCTCTCCTCTCCTCGACCCACCGCCGGCCGCCGCACTCCAGCCCCGCGCCGCCGGTCGTGCTCTGCGCCTCCTCCTCCCAAGCACGGGCCCCTTCTTCCCCGGCCCGTCACCTCCACTTCCTCTCCTCCCGAACTTGCTCCAGCTCCGGCCATGGCCGCCGCCTCCTCGCGGCCGCGTTCGCGCCGCTCCGGCGACGCCCTCCGCCTCGGTCTCCCGCGCCCCTGCTATGCCCGAGCTCCCCTGCTCCGCCTCCACCTCGTTGGCCCTAGGCCGCAGAGCGCCATGGCCGCCGCCCGGCTGTGGTCGAGAAGACTTTGGTGGAGGATGCGGTGGTAGAGATGCATGCATAGGCGATTTTGGTACTGGTCTGTGGTGTAGGATGCGGTGGTGGTAGCGATTTGGTACTGCTCTGTGGTCTGGGGCAGAAAATAGCAGCGTTTTCGTAGCCATTTGCTACTGCTCTGCATTTTGGTAGGAATTTGCTACCGATTTGGTCCTAGTTTGCGTGCAAATTTGTGGTTGGCTGTCTGTTTCTGTGGATTATTTACAGATGGAAGAAAACCAAATGCCGATTGCGTTTTCTTTTCTGTCCAAGGGCCTTTTTGTAAAACTTTGGACCTATCTGTAATTTCCAATTCACGCAGTATGTCCTGACTCATACGTGCTACCAAACAACATGTGAAATCTAGTGCTTATAAAGTTACCCAACCAGTACTGATAAATTTACCAACCCGTACTGATAAAGTTACCAACCTAATACTTATAAAGTTACCCACTAAATACTGATATATTTACCCACCTAGTTATGATGGAGTTACCCACCCTGTACTGGTAAAGTTACCAACCTAGTACAAATAAATTTACCCACCCTATACTGATAAAGTTACCAAGCCATACTGATAAAGTTACCAACCTAATACTTATAAAGTTACCCACACAATACTGATGAAGTTACTCAGTCAGTACATATGAAGTTATCCATGTGTTCGTGATATAGTTATCCACCAAGAAATCCATCTAGTTAACATGTCATCTAAATGATAGTTACGAACGCAATGCCCATCTTTTTTATGTGTAGTTTCACTATGAAATCGACAGTTATAATCCTAATACTTATACACGATAAATTTACCATCTCAAAGTGATGTGGTACCTTTAAATCTCGTAAAAATCTAAAAGAACAACAAAAAATGGTTCTATTTCGACCCGAAAAACTAATCACTAATATGGTGGGTAACTTACGTATTCAAGCCAGGGTAACTTATATGTTACGGGGTGGTAACTTTTGGGCAAAAAAAAAATCGTCAGAACATATCAACATGGGATCTAGTTTTGAAGATCTCGTCGCGACTAGTCCAACGGTGAAAACGGATCTTAAATCGGATAAACGGTTTGGTCTACAAAACTTTTTGAATTTTTTAATTTCGCATTTAATGCGGGATGACATCAGCAATTTTGTTTTCTAATGCATGCAAGAGTAGTGCATGCAAGAGGTAACGCCAAGATCAGCGGGCATGTGCATGCATACGTGAGTTTGATGATTAACTATACCGCCTTACGGTTATGCCAAATGTAAGACGCCTTACACATAGTCGTTTCCTTTTCTTTTTGACGTGTCATTTCTTGGGACGGAGCTGCTTCGAGCGGTGGAGTGCCATTTGAATTCGTTGGAGTTTCCCAAAGCGCATGATCCATCGAGATCTTCAAATTTCATTTCTTTGACGGAATTAGCGCAAAATTCATTGTGCAGCGAGGTCCTTTTGCCCAGCCCGGCCCAGCAGCCCATTTGGCTAACCGCCTTGGCGTCACTCACTGACAGGAGGAACCGGCACGGCAGCATGCAGTCACGAGCTTGGCACCTCGCCCAAAAAAAGAAAAGCGAAACCATATCCGTGTTCCATGTGGCCGGGCCCAATCGCCTTCCGCCACGTGCCATATCCCGGATACCCTCTCCCAAAACCTCTCCTCCACAACGCACTCCGTCAGTCAGTAGCCTCCCCCTCCTCCGCCTCCGCTCTTCCCCCAGGCAGCCCCTCCGCCCGCTCCCCTTCCAGCCATCCCACAACCGCCGACGCCGCCGCCGCCGCGGGGGCAATGGAGTTCACAGGCGCGACTGTCTCGGCGCCGTTCGGCTGCCGGGCGTTGCGCGGCGGCGGGCAGCGGCCGCTGCGGGGCGTCGATGCCAGGAGGAGGCGCGTGGTTTCCGGTTCCGCCGGGACGGCGCAGTGGAGGACTTCCTGGAAGGTGAGCTGCGTGGCGACGGAGAAGCACGACGAGAAAGCGGCGCCGGGGCTCGGGGTGGACTTCGCCGACGAGGAGGACTACGTCAAGGGCGGCGGCGGCGAGCTGCTCTACGTGCAAATGCAGGCCACCAAGGCCATGGAAAGCCAGTCCAAGATCGCCTCCAAGGTACCGCCGTATCTATCCCCTCTATCCTTTTCGGTACAACCAGCATCTCGTTCTTTGTCTTCTTCCATTAGATTATTGCTGATTTGTCCGCGCGGTTCGATGATCTTCAGTATACTAAGAGATTCCCCTTCCCTAATTAGCGTTGTACGAACTTCGGGATTTATCGCCTAGTACTAAAGTTAGTCTGTTTCAATTCCATGAACACCACAGTCGCAAAATTTATTAAGGATACTGAGATTCCTTCTCAAGTAAGTTGAATAATATGTTCTTGCACGTCATAGGTCATACTAGCACTACCACGGCACCATCAGAGTGTTCCCGATTTTGACCAATCAAAGCACTTATCGTCTTGGGTTGCCCATGCTCTGTCATAGCACTTCTCGCCTTCATCGCAAGCCAAGAGTACAATATGTAATTCGATGTCTGGGTCCGTGGCACAGTGATGTTGAAAATTTTGTCGGATCGGATGCTCGGGGCAATAATAATGCCCATTCCATCCCAGTGTCACTCCTTTGACCTGCTTTCGTTCGGTTGGCCCAATGGAGTGTGAGGGACATGCATTTCCCCCAATATCATACTTACTATTTTTCTGTGACATCATCCTCGGGCTCTTGACAAGAACGAACCAGGAATTTGTTCAAGTTACTGAGTTTCTCTTTGATTTGCAATAGGATTTTTTATTCTTTGTGGCACCAGTGGCGAAGCTAGATAAGAAATCAAGAGAGGGGCGACTTGTAAACTGTAAACTGTAGTGAACCTGACCAATTCTCATTTTGCAAATTGTGAAATGAAATAGTCTTGATCACAAATCCGCTAGACAACGACGAAATGTGCTAAGGTTATTTTTTTACAGTGAACTTGAACAAAATCTAGATTTGAAGATCGGGAAATGTAATCTTCATTTGTTAATCCCGAATCTGTCAGACAAATGACCAAATGTGCTAAACAATTGAACCTGCATGATGAGATCAAAACATGGCACAAGCATTCATTACACCCATGGTTTACAAAGCGTGAAGCGTCCTCAAAGCGATGGGGGGCGCTTTGGCGCTTAAGCGACGCCTAAGCGGGCGCTTTGGACGCTTAAGCGCCTAAAGCGGGCGTTTTTCCAAAGCGAAGGGGGGGGGGGGGGCGCCTTGACGCTTAGGCGTCCTGAAGCGGACGCTTTGTAAACCATGATTACACCTCATTTTACAATAACCAATTTAACCACAGCCACTCATTCGTGAGTAAACGCGCCCGAGCGGTATTCGTCCGTCCCCGCCAAAGTTGGGCTTAACATATAGTATAGGTAGAGGATTTACTATCTATTTTATAGAAATACAAAATGCATGGGAAGGCCATAACCCAGGATGGTCTTTACTCTCAACGTTGCCCCACCATTGAGTGGCATTGTTCACTCGTTCGATTCAAAGAGAGGAAAAAAAGAGTTGGAATTTTTTTTATCTCGGTTTCAAGAAAAGGCGGGAATTTTACAATCTACTCGGACCTCCTTCTAAAATTCATATGCACCAAGACAAGGGTCTTTACATTCTAGTTTTAGTTTAACAGTAGTTTGACTTTGATTTTACTGTGCTTATTCGAGTTACTGCAAATCAAACATCATAGTCTGCAAAATGTTTGTGCTTTTCAGTACTATATTGCACATGCATTCCTATATGAGTGTTTCTATTCCTATGTTTTCAAAAATCCTGCGAGTTAAAGAAGCCTTAAGCTCATTGTTATAACTCAACTAAATTTTGTGTACCATAAATATATGCACTGTATAGTACTTTGTAAGAACGTTTCATTCCTTTTAATTTCTACCGAAACCTTGTTTAGTTTCTTTTTCTTCAAGGATTGATTAATTGGGATTCAAGGTGATAGGATTTAAGCTTATTTGTGTGCCGTTCCATTCTTCAACTAATTGATTTTCTGTTTTGAATCTTTGTTTGCAGCTGTTGCCTATAGCTGATGAATCTTCAGTACTTGATTTAGTTATCATTGGTTGTGGTCCTGCTGGCCTATCTTTGGCTGCAGAATCAGCAAAGAAAGGACTCACTGTCGGTCTCATTGGCCCTGATCTTCCATTCACAAACAACTACGGTGTATGGGAGGACGAATTCAAAGGTAGTACAGTATTTGCCGCATGTTTGGATAACATGTTCACGAGGATAATATGAGTAATATCATATACGTTTCTCTTTTCAGATCTCGGTCTGGAGAGCTGTATTGAGCATGTCTGGAAGGATACTGTTGTGTACCTAGACCGTAACAAGCCGATAATGATTGGCCGAGCTTATGGCCGGGTGCACCGAGACTTGCTACACGAGGAGTTGCTGAGAAGGTACATTCTCCTGTAACGACCTTAGAATTCAGAAGCATCAGGCGGCATGATATAACATGTTTCTTGATTTGTAACAATGATTCAGTAATTGACAGATGCAATGAAGCTGGTGTTACATACCTCAACTCGAAGGTGGAACAGATAATAGAATCTCCAGACGGGCATCGAATAGTATACTGTGAACGGGACCAGAAGATACTTTGCAGACTTGCCATTGTTGCATCTGGAGCAGCATCTGGTAAGCTTCTAGAGTATGAGGTTGGAGGGCCGCGTGTTTGTGTGCAGACTGCGTACGGTGTAGAAGTCGAGGTACACACTAGCCCTGCGCAATGTGCTTGTCCTATCTGTGGTTTATTTCATGATCTGCCGATGACACTTCATTGATGTCATTGAAGTTGAAAATCTCAGGCGTTGTTTGTATAAATTTCAGGTTGAACAGTATCCGTACGATCCCAGCTTGATGGTTTTCATGGACTACAGAGATTGTTTCAACGAGAAATTCACACATCCTGAGGAAGCAAATCCAACATTTCTCTATGCCATGGCCATGTCTTCCACGCGAATTTTCTTCGAGGTCTATATGAAAATTTTAGCACTCTGTTTCTGTGATAGACATGCTTCCATACTCATAGGTTACTGACCAAACTAATTTATCGCAGGAAACATGCTTAGCTTCAAAAGATGCAATGCCATTTGATCTCCTTAAGAAGAGGTTGATGTCTCGGCTGGATGCGATGGGAGTTCGTATCCTAAAAGTATATGAGGAGGTAACTAGTTATGGGTTGATATTAATATCTGTTTGTCTTGCATATGTGTATTTGAATTTCGGTTGAAGTGCTGAACCTTGATTCCAGGAGTGGTCCTATATTCCTGTTGGTGGATCCTTACCTAACACAGACCAGAAAAATCTTGCATTTGGTGCTGCAGCGAGTATGGTCCATCCTGCAACTGGTACGTACAAATCCTCAATCTGAACTCATCATTCCCTATAATTGACATGGATATTAACGATATTGTAGAAAATTCTTAGGATACTCGGTGGTCAGATCTTTGTCCGAAGCTCCAAGATATGCTTCTGTGATATCGGATATCTTACGAAATCGCGTCCATTCTGGACAGTATTTGCCTGGAAGTTCTCAAGACCCCAGTCCATCAATGCTTGGTACAGATTTCTTCCGTTGTTTAATGCATTCAACAAATAGAATTAAATCACTTCAAGATGAGAACATTTCTGTTCTGCAAAATAGGAGAAATGAGCAAAACTGTCTGCTGCTAACCATTGTCTGATATTTCAGCATGGAGAACGCTCTGGCCTCAAGAACGGAAGCGTCAACGCTCATTCTTCCTCTTTGGATTAGCCTTGATAATACAACTGGATAACGAAGGCATCCAAACATTCTTCGAAACGTTTTTCCGGTTACCCAAATGGTAATTATAATTTACCCATCCGTTGCTTTTATTGCTCGTTCTCAGGTAAAATTTATCCTTCCAGCAATTTCGCATCACTTTCAATTTCTTCAAACAGGATGTGGCGAGGATTCCTTGGTTCGACGCTTTCATCAGTGGATCTCATGCTCTTTGCACTCTACATGTTTGCAATTGCGCCTAATAATTTGCGAATGAACCTGGTCAAACACCTCCTCTCTGACCCGACGGGCTCCGCAATGATCAGGACCTACCTGACCTTGTAAAACCATTTCACTAGTCTGCAAGAATTCTAGAAAGTGTACAGTTTTTTTGTAGTTGTACATAACATAGTTAGAGGAGTTGGATGTCACCGGCAATAACGTTTGTCCGCTATGGCAGTCGATCAGTAGATCTCTGTAGTGGAGTAAAGTGTGGATCTTGTATAGTTGAACTGGCCATTTTTAGGTCTCTCTTCTGTTTCCAATATTCCTCTTCCCTGGTTTTCCATGCTTAATTTTAGATCCTCTCTCGGTCAAGGCTCTCCAGGAGGGAAAAGTGGGAGCTTAATGGGTGCAAGAATAGCATGAGGTTACGCTATTCCTGTTCCGTCGCTACGCCATTTCATGCATGCGGGAATGAGAGCAGGATGGAAGGAGATCTCTGTAGGCAAGGAAGGAAGGGAGCGGGAGGAAGAGGAGAAGGGACGCTTCCGTCGCTCCCTCAGCCTCTCTGCATCTCTTCCTCGTCGTGGTCCCTTTCTAACTTTTAAGATCAACTACACGATCAGCTGGTCGGAGCATCGCCGGCGTTCATTCCCAGTCGACGAGACAGGCGTACGAGTGCTCGATCACCGGCCGGACTACTGCAAGACACGATGATGCAAGGTAGCCCCCTCAGTCCCGACGAGCACCGGCTGACCTCGCCGCCGAGCCTGCACCAGCCGGCGTCGACCATCGTGGTCGCCATCGACCGGGACCGGAACAGCCAACTGGCCATGAAATGGGTCGTCGACCACCTTCTCTCCGGCGCCTCCCACATAGTTCTCCTCCACGTCGCCGCCCACCATCCTGCAGCCAACCGTACGTAACTTTGGCCGCTTCGCATCATTCGCCCATAAAGTGCAAGAACTGATGATGTAGAGTCCTTGTTGCGTAGATGGATTTGCCATGGCCGAGACGACACCGGGCGCGCTGGAGGCTGAACTGAAGGAGATCTTTGTCCCCTTCAGAGGATTCTGCTCCAGGAATGGGGTAATTAAGACATGCACCAGGGAAATTCTTCCGGCTCGATGAAGAGGGGAGGGAAATTAACAGTGGATGAACCTGCAGGTGGAAGAGTCCGAGGTGATACTGGAAGAGGCAGACGTTTCCAAGGCCATCATAGATTACATCACTGTGAACAAGATCCAGAGCATCGCGCTCGGCGCATCCAACAGGAACGCCTTCACCAAGAAATGGAAGAACCCCGACGTGCCGTCCAACCTGATGAAGGGCGCGCCGGACTACTGCAACATCTACGTCGTCGCCAAGGGCAAGCCCGTCAACGTCAGGCTCGCTAAGTGCGGCGTGCCGGCCGACGACAGCGACTTCGGCCTCGGGACCTACTCCAGGAGGAGCTCCAGGGGGCAGCTGCCGCCGGTGATGCCGGAGTCGGTTTCCTGCAGCAGGCGCTCCGTCGACCCAAACTTTGGGCCCGAGCTCACCACCCGCCCGCCGTTCCGTGAGCGCTCGCTGCCGGCGTCGGTGACCAAGCCTTATATTCTGTCGGGCAGGATCGACAGCACCGACGGGTCCTACCGAGCTACGCTGCGGACAAACTCCCACGATCCCTCCAACTCCAATGTTGACCCCGACTTCGGACAGGCGATGCATTTCTCCTCCATGGACTTTGGGGAGAACATCGACGCGCTCTCCCTCAGCCCCCGGGACTCCTGCTCGCCCCTATCCACCGTCAGTCATCTTCCTCCGGCCTGATGAATAGACATTCTTGAATCCTTCCTGCTTTCCGTTTCCAAATGCTTACGCACGGCATGCAGGCCCTGCGCGAGGTGGAGGCGGAAATGAGGCGGCTGAAGCTGGAGCTGAAGCAGACGATGGACATGTACAACGCAGCGTGCAAGGAGGCCATCAACGCAAGCAGAGGGCCAAGGAGATGCACCTGCTCAAGATGGAGGAGGCGCGGCGGCTGGAGGAGTCCCGGCAGGCGGAGGAGGCCGCATTGGCGCTGGCCGAGATGGAGAAGGTCAAGTGCCGCGCCGCCATGGAGGCTGCCGAGGCGGCGCAGCGTCTTGCCGACCTGGAGGCGCAGCGTCGCCGCAACGCCGAGGTGCGCGCGCGCAGAGAGGCCGACGAGAAGGTGCGCGCTCTGGATGCCATCGCCAGCCACGACTTCCGCTACCGCAAGTACAGTATCGACGAAATCGAGCTCGCCACCAGAGCTTCTCCGAGAGCCTCAAGATCGGCGAGGGTGGCTACGGCCCCGTGTACAGCGCCAGCCTCGACCACACGCCGGTGGCCATCAAGGTGCTCCGCCCGGACGCCCAGCAAGGGAGGAAACAATTCCACCAGGAGGTGGAGGTGCTTAGCTGCATCCGCCACCCCAACATGGTGCTACTCCTCGGCGCCTGCCCTGAGTACGGGTGCCTCGTCTACGAATACATGGAGAACGGCAGCCTCGAGGACCGCCTGTTCCGGTGCGGCGGCACGCCGTCGCTCCCTTGGAGCCAGAGGTTCAGGATCTCGGCCGAGATAGCCACGGCGCTCCTGTTCCTTCACGGGACCAGGCCGGAGCCGCTGGTGCACCGAGACCTGAAGCCGGCCAACATCCTGCTGGACCGCAACTTCGTGAGCAAGATCAGCGATGTCGGGCTGGCGCGCCTCGTGCCGCCGGCAGTGGCCGACAGCGTGACGCAGTACCGGCTGACTGCGACGGCGGGCACCTTCTGCTACATCGATCCGGAGTACCAGCAGACGGGCAAGCTTGGCGTCAAGTCGGACATCTACTCGCTCGGCGTGCTGCTTCTGCAGGTGGTCACCGCCCGCCCGCCCATGGGGCTCACGCACCACGTTGAGAAGGCCATCGAGTCTGACACCTTCGCCCAGATGCTCGACATCACCGTCAAGGACTGGCCCGTCGAGGAGGCGCTCGGTTTCGCCAAGCTCGCACTCAAGTGCACGGAGATGCGGAGGAGGGACAGACCGGACCTCGCTACCGTCATCCTGCCGGAGCTCAACCGGCTCAGAAACCTCGGCATCGCCTACGACCAGGCGCGGGCGAGCGGCGCTGGCGGCGACAGCAGCTCGCGCGGGCAGGAGAAGACCAATGTCAGCTCACCGACAGTTGACGGGTCGTGGAGAACGGCAGAGAGTTAGCATTGGCACACACAGGTTTAATTTTCTGTTACACCGTGTCAGATAGAGTGAGCTTAATTACGGAGGAGAGGGACAATGTCAATTGTCCACGTTCTTTTTTGGGTTACTTTGATACTAAATTCTGTATGTAGTTCCTCGCATGCCTAACATTGACATGTTTGCAGTGCCGGCTCACAATTTCGATTCATAAATTTTGCCCATCCAGACAAACTGCCATGAGCGAAAAAATAGAGGGGCGATTAACTCTGACGGTGAGGCCGAAGGGTTATTTTTTTTCGATAAATGACTTACTAGATTCAACTCCTTAGAGCAGCCATACCATTTTACTAAAGCGGTTCGAAAGGACCTTTGAACCGATTCTATCTAATCGGATGACGGATACGACCGTCTTAAACCTCAAAAAAACCGATTCCATACGGTCCAGCGCATCGATTCAGCGTGTCAGGATAATCTTCTTGGTCGATTCCAAAGAGTAAAAGTTGAATTGTGGTAGAGATGGAGAAGAGAACGAGAGGATAATCTTCTTGGTTCGGTGCCAAAGAGTAAAAGTTGAACTGTGGTAGAGATGGAGAAGAGAAGGAAGGATGCTTTCTTCATTTCAACTGGCCCCGTCTATTTGTCGATGTCCAATTCAGTATAGTGCAGCAAACTGAGAACGATTTAAGCAAAAATAACTTTTTACAATGAACCGGAACCACAGTGTGGCTGGTGTCAGAAGAAAATCTCACTGGCGGCATCTCCATTGCAACTCGTGTGGGTCGCCGTGGGGTCTGGATGATCTGATCTCGCCACGGAGATTGCAGCGCCTCCCTTGTGGCAGCACGGGGTCTGTTACTTCACGAAATGCGGGTCCTAAATTTCCATGGGAGACCAAATAGAAGTGCGATACGTTAGACAATCCAACCGACGCTTTTCAACCAGACGCATCACTCGCACAGGAGGGACCCCGTAAGGCATCGCCACAATGATTGGCTGAATTAGGTAGATTGGCTCGCCTCTTAGCTCGTTTTTCGATCAGATGAGCGAATTGTGATTACGGAGTCGTCGTTTGAACGTAAGCAATGACAAAGATAGAGAATAAAAGTACGATTGATTAGATTTGTGTGCTTAAATTACAATGGACTATCATCCTTACGTTATATATAAGTCGGCTGGACTTCCCTTGCAAGTCACGATTTATACGCGTATACATGTTCGAGTCTAAGTACAACACCTAGTTTAAGCTAAAAGGCACGACTCCAACTTCGTACTAGAATCGGACTCCAAGTGCCCGAATTGCTCTTGAATCAGGTCAAGCTTCCTTCCGTGTTTGAGTAGCCTCCAGGTTTTCATGTTGGGGTTGGTGTAGCCTTGATCGTGCTCGCCCAGAACTTGGGCGTTCTTACTGCCTTCGTCTTCATACCAAACCCAAGACTTAGCATGCCAGATCGAGCCTTTGAACGTGAGCTAGCCTCCCAGTCGTGTCAACGAAAAATGTCTCCCCCAGTCGGTGATGACCCAATCTTGGTCTCCAAGCATGTGTTAGCCCCCATCATGGCCTTTAATGGACTGCGCCTACCGACACTGGGCGACTTGCCTTCTAGTATCTCCACGTTATCGCCTGCTTCGTCGTGTCCAAGTATTGTTTCGTCTCCGATTTCTCCACTCTTTGGCTTCAACTCGAATGTGTCCAATCGGATTTCTTGTCCTCCTACAGGAGCTCGCTCTAGACTTGAAGTCAGTGAAAAACTTCTGCAACCCATACCACTTGTTTACTGGTAGAGCTAGCGTGTCAGGAAATACTTGCGCATAGAACTCGGGTAAGGGCGATATTAACCTCATCGGCCATATATTTTAAGGGCGATATATGTATATCAGCTACTTTGTGTGACTAGGCAGATTGCCATGCAGCTGGATGGAATTTCTTTGGATATCGTCCATTGATTTCTCGGGGTAACATATGCCCCTACATCGATTCCACCCGATATGATTTGTTGGGTCCTATTATCACGATCTGGAGCGGTCCTTCCCAGCTCTGTGAACATTTACCAAATTTCTGACTCATTGAGTCGATTGTCAGAATTACCTTCCAGACTAAGTCACCGATTTGAAAGCTCTTCACTAGATCTTCTTGTTGTAACTTTTGGCTACATGGGAATTTTCCTTTCTGATGCCCTAGAAGTAGATATGCCCTAGAGGTAATTATAATATGGTATTATTTATCTCAAGTTTATTATTAATGCTTATATCTTTATGTTATAACTATTGTGATACTTCCCTCGAAACAGGTTTTCGCCCCGCTTTATAAATAAAGCAACATACATATTCAAAGGGAAAATCATACGGACGTGTGGAGAGATAAACAAACAAGTGTTCCTAGTCTAGCTTCTATGATTAGCTCACTATGATTAGCTCACAAGTTGTGTGATGATCATGTTTTCTTGATCATGGACTTTGCCATAACATGAGTGCCAACAACTGTGAGAGTACATTGTTAGATGAACAATGGTACAGAACCGACCCAATATAATTGATCTTGCTATGAGATATTATTTGTTGTTGTTGATAGCAATTTTGTTATGACATTATCATTTGCATAAGTTTTTAGACCATGAGAATTTCTAGTAACCACTTGCTTAAAAGGTATGTTTAGATTGTCACCTAACGTCATTCCGTAACTAGGTGATGTGGTTTTCAGGTATATCCTAAAGTGTGCCAGGAACTTGGATAGTTCGAAATTGGGATCTTGCTCCTCCTAACGATGGAGATATACACTCCAGGCCCTCACAGTATTACGATATCATCCAATCGTCTGGCCAGACACAACATGATAATTCTGAGGAGGATATCAGAATACGCAATGAGAAAAGAGAGTGATATCGATACGAGGCTAACGGGTATAGTGATCGAAGTGTTTAATCACGTGGATACCGACATCTCACCTCGGGATCATGAAGCAAAGGTATTAGAAATGTGAGAAACAAAAAGGTTAGTTTTATATATTCTTATATGCATGGGAATCATCACGGGCGTCCATGACTCCAATGTTGGTTATTGAGCGGAAAGTGTTCGATCATGTCTTTGTATTACCGAACCTACTGAGTCACACGCTTTAAGTGTTTTAGCCTATTACAGAGAGTTACATGTATGGTAGGTAGATGTGAGAATCATCGGAAACGTTCCGATGTTATCGGTGAGACTTCGAATTGTTCCAAACATTTATTGAGAAGGCATATAATGTCGGAGAGACCTCGGAAGTGTTCCAGGAATTAAATATGCGGACATAAGATGTCCCAGAGTCATAGAAATAGTTTCTATCACTATCGGATTAATTTTGAGATTTTATATGGAAGATATATATTGATTCGGAGGTTTTGGACAAACACCGGAAAAGGGGAGAAGTGTCGAGAGGGGTAATGGGCTGCCCTGGGGCTGTTCCCCACAAGGGGTAGCCATATGGGCCCCAGGGATCCACCTAGGCCGGTGCAAGAGCCTCCTTGGGCTGCCACCCCACTTGCCTTGGGGGCAAGGCACCCAAGGAAGGCCAATTAGGATTGGGCCAGGAGGCCGATGTAAACAAGGAAAGGGGGTGCGGCGCACCCACCCTGCCCCAGGGCCGGCTGCGGCGGACGACTTGGGGAGGAATTCCTCCCCAAGTGAGTTTTCCCTAGACCCCCTCCTCCTCATATATATACCCACCCCCTCTCCCTTAAGGGGTACACCTTCGGAGCTGATCTCCTCTCTCTATTCTTATGTGTTGACAAAAATTATCTACTTCTAATATAGATTAGATCTAAATCTACACCTACGCCGAAAATTGTTCTCTCATAGGTGGCATCAAGTCCTGGACGACGGAGTGTTGGCGGCTTGAATTTTTGGACGCGCGGATACCGGTGGAGAGATTGGTTAATTAGTATTGTTTATTGCGTGTGAGAGTAAATTGGATGGGATGGAGCGGGAATGACATAGGGCGCGAGCAAGCGATGGCCACAACTCAACTGGGCCGCACCATGAATCCAAATCTTTTTAAAAATGTCCTGATGAATATCCAAAAAACAATTTGTAATTTTTTGACATTTTGAAAAGTTTTTAAAAATGTTGTACACAACGGGTGCATCTGCACCCGTGACCCGAAACGCCGTGTCATACATAGGTTGAATCTGTTTAATAATTGCTGTTTTGTTCATGAGCGTAGGAATTTGAATACTAAAGTTCATAATCTCGCTAAATTCCCCTCTCTTAAGGAGTTGGCACCACTTGTGGCTAGGTACACCCGTAAACATTTTGGTTGATGAATAAAGATAGCGAGAGTCGCATAAAAAAGATCTGTTTAGCTTTCACTTCTTTTGCAGGGTTTTTTTTCTCTTCTATTTTGTTCGCTTCTGTTTAGTGTGATATCGCAGCTCTCACTGTTTTGTTCACTTCTGATTAGTAGTAAACAGAAAACGTAGATAATGCTTCTACTGATTAATGGGGCACACGTAGTACAAGCCGAAGCGAGTTAACGGAAGAGCCTCATATGCCATTGCCTCGTCGTGCGGGTAAACATCGCACCACACTGAGTAGTACAGCCCTTGGAAAACAGAAGAGGTTACCCCAGCACAACTGTACAAGCTCTTGCAAAATCATTCTAGCTTGCTGAAAGAAAGGCCATCTAGAGAAGTTGTCCTCGATGAAGAACAGCCAATTGCCCAGCAACGCCCAGCACGCACCCAGCTGAACAAATACGGATGCCATGAGTGAGTACAGAAGGTGTACTGTACCTCCTCCACGACATGATGGATCTCAGACGTTACCGTAAAGTTGCTTTCTTAAACAAACAAGTCTGTTCTACAATTGCTATTTACAGTTTTACCATTGACCATGATACAATTACAAACAGTCCACATGTGCTAAGTCTAACATCCTGAACATGCATCTGTTATGCTCATATTCCAATTCCAAGCCAACACCAAAACTGCAGCAGCGGCATTGTGTGGTAGGTCTACATTTTGGCACACTGCACTTCTTCTGGGGGCAAAAGAATGGTATATTTATTAGTTAACAGGATACGTCTGGAAATTCAGAAGGATATACTATCACCGAGAGAGGTGCATTGAGATTTGAGACACGTTGGATTTCATTCCACCCGAGGTTGGGAACTAGTAATTCGTTGGGTCTACAACGATCTTGGATGGGCTCCTAATGAGCTAATTTTCACTATTTTTGTTTATAGTTTTCCAGTAATTCTAGATACATGTTTGAATTTTTTGTTTAAACCGTCTATCTCCTTCGCTTGTAATCATTTATCATTCAATTAGTGAAGCATAAATTCATTCGATTTCCTGTTCCTGATATTAATCAAATTAGCATATTTCTTTAGAAAGAAAGCCCTTTTGGCTTATACATGCTGTGATTGTACAATGTGGTAGGGTAAGCTACACAAAACGCTCAACATGATTGTTCGCTACTAGCCAGTTCATTGGTCGCTACAGAGATTAGCAGTGACGCACCTCCAAAAGGATCAGGTGAGAGATCTGCCAGCCCATTCACGATCTCTCTTTTTTAGCTTCGCTTGCATCTTATTAAACTTCTGTTTTCCTTTCTCCAGAAGAGGATCAACCACTACATAGTCATTTGGATCATCCTTCCTAGTCATACCATCCTGTAAGACAAAATTAGCACATGCATCTATTTCCAATGTGTGTATGTGTATGCAGGAAAAGAAAGTGGAGAGGATGCCAGCCTACCTTCGAAGATTCCGGTGCAAAAGTGAGACGGTTGGCGTGCCACTCTTTGGAGCCCTCGACATCTTCTGGCTTTGTTTCCGTATTAGCAGTCTTATTGCTAAGAAAGGAAGCCTTGAACTTCTGTAACTTTGCTAAAGTCTAACAACAAAAATCGATGTTTAAGAAACAGTTAGGTACTCAACTTGATGTACAAAAATTGACAGGTAGAAGAGATGCCAGCTGGCATATGCATAATCCATCTTGTAATGGCACAGAGGAACGTGCTGATGAGAAAGCAGAAAAATAATACCTCCTCTTCACGGCCTTGGAGGCTGCGTTTTCTCTGTTTCTTCAGGTGTTTCTCTTGTTCAGCTGGATTTAGCAGTTGCAAATTATCATCTCCTCTGGACATCCTTTCAGTATTGGCTTCAGAGCCAATGCCTTTTTTCTTCAAGGATAGTTTCCGTGTTTTCGATAACTGCTGATCATCGTCATCATCATCTTCATCGTCACTCCTGTGTACATTTTCTACACGTTAATAACTTCACAACTGTTGGATTAGATTTTCTACACAGTACTGTTTAAAGTTCAGTGTTTCAGACATGCAAATACACACAAGACGCTTCTTCCAGTACCATTGATAAGTCTAGATTACCATCTGTTTAAAGTTCAGAGGTAGTACATGGTAACCCTGCTACCAAGAAGAATTATGATTGTGAATGTGCAGAACCAAACTGTTTATCAAAATGGCAAGGTAATGAAAATTAAAGATATTCTTTTCAATATGACTATGTTACAAGGTTACAGACTCACATAATTCAATTCCATTCAGAATGGTGTTATTATGTCCCTGAGTAACTTAGTGCTAATTACCAAGTATGAATGCTTGTGAGTGGTGAGACACTTATCAGTTAAGTTTTCAGAAAATGATCACTTAGTATATTAAATTAAAGAGAACAGGACTACAATGATATATAGGAATACTACAGGTTGTTATTAAAAGAATAGATGCTCTAGTCGTTCAAGACATCATAACGATAACCTACATGTTTGAACCAAACGACAGTTCTATCATTACTAATAGATATATGCAAAAGACAGTCACAGCACATAGGGAATCGGGAACATATAAATAATGTATACAAAATCACAAACCTGCGAGCTGGTAAATCTTTATCCTTCCGATGAGATTTATCTGTACCAAAGAGGGAGAAATAAATTGCTCAGTTTTCAAACTTGTTTAGTAATTATGTGACATCAGTCTAAAAAAAAGCAAGTAGCTGCAGGATCCTGCCTCTCATTAAGTCTGTCATGGTACAGTACATTGCTGAACAGAAGTGTTCCAGATATGGAGAACTATCTTAACAGAAACTGGAACAATAAGTTACCTTTCCTGGAATTTTCACTATGCCGTATGTCCCCAAGCTCCCTACGTTTTTTTAGAATTCGTGAACGCATCCTGTTGTCAAAATCCTCCTCGTTCTCGTCTTCAGGAGAATCATCATCATTTTCTGGATCATGCTCCAGCTCTCTGGAGTCGGGTTTTTTCGAGATTAAAGCCTCCCTGATAGATATAACAGTTTCATTTTTCTTCTCCTCCTCCTCCTTGGACTGTACGGTGCAATAAACACAACCGTGTCAAAATTTCACATGGTATATAACTATTTAATATCAAACAAGTAGCTCTTAGTATACAAAACCTGACCAGAGTCCAAGATACAACTGATGTCCTAAACCAACTTAAGAAGAAAACTTGTATTTGAGTTACCCAGTGTGCATTGGGAATAATTTAACTGGCAGGGATAATCAACAAAAGACAAACCACATAGAAAATCAGTTCAGCAAAGCACTCGGTAAAAACATGATCCTTAGGTAGTTAATAGTAGTGTGTTAAATAGAGAATGCTACACGCAAAAAAATGAGCCCATTTTGAGACTGTCCTTCTGTAAAATATTGGTTTAGAACCAGTGTAAGCATAATCTTCGCAGGTATAACTCAAAAGGATAAGCTTAACAAAGTAGAAAAGGATGGCAACAGCAATTCCTGGTATCAGATGGTATGCACACTAACACGGCACAGTGCTACGCAGTATAGAATGCTATGTCTGCCAGTTAGATAAGGTCTCTCCCTGATTCTGTTGTGTGATATGTTTCCTAGCAAATGATCGGTTAACGTCCTACAGATTTCTTCGACTAGAAGTGACACAAGTCACACAAGGGATAATACTTACCAGTTGTTCAACCTGTGGTTCCACTTTAAGAAAACGGGGATCGTCCAACACATCATGGATACTTTTTATTTTGTCCTTCACAAAGGAAGCTGCCTCATTCTCCTCTTCTTCTACTTCATCTCCAAAGGAGAGGACGTTAAGTTGCCTATAGAACAAATGGACATGTCAAAACAAATCTAACATCATTACCCTATCTTGTCAAGGACAATAGGTTCCAACATGCAGAGCACATACTTAACAGCTTTCTTTTTTGGTTGACCATCAACATCAGCTTTGGAAGCAGGCTGAATCTTCTTAATTTGCCTTGGGACTATATCATCGAATGGGTTCCAGAGTACCTACAGAAGCAGAAATGCACATAACTAGTCAATAGCTAGATAGGCTTCACAAGCAACAATTAAACAAACGAAAGAAATTGTCTCATTGCAGAAGTACCAAAAGAAACCGAATGATCATAAAACACAAGGGGAAAAGCTACCTCGACCGAAAGAATTTTCTGTGGGTACACAGGTCGATCATCTTTATCAGTCTCTATATCAGCCAAGGCCAGAAGGTTGAAGACAGAATCCCCAGTGACCTGAACGCGAACAAACCCACGAAGTCAAGCATAATCACCACCGGAAAAATAAATGTGTTACGCCAAGACATACACAATGGCACTCAAGCTAGACAGGGTACCTTCCCAAAAATAGTATTCTTCTTATCAAGCCAATCGCAGCGGTCGAGGGTAATAAAGAACTGGCTTCCGTTCGAATGAGGCGTGCCAGCATTGGCGCAGGCCAATAAACCCCTGTGGTTAAACCTCAGGCGCGAGTGGAACTCGTCAGAAAACGGGGCCCCATATATGCTCTCACCACCTGCAAATTGATAGCAGACAATCGTCAGGTTCAATTCAGAGCACCACAAATACACCAATCGAACTTATGGCTCAAACAGATGGTTAACCAGGCACAAATTTTGATTCACTAATCGGTAACTTGAACCAACATCCACGATTCAGTTTGGTAAAGATTGATGGTAAAATCTGGACTAAGAAACCCTAGATAAGTCTGATTAGGGTTTAGGATCTCACCGGTGCCGGAGCCGGTGGGGTCACCGCCCTGGATGAGGAAGGACTTGATGACGCGGTGGAAGAGGGTGCCGTCGTAGTAGCCCTCCAAGCACAGCTGAACGAAGTTGCGCGTGGCCTTAGGAGCCTCCTTCGCCCAGAGCTCAATGTCGATTGGGCCGGCCGTTGTCTGCACCACCACCTTCCCCTTCGTAGGCGGCTCCAGCACGTACACGGACGACATATTGTCGCCCTCCTCTTCGTCGCCGGCCGCCGCGCCGCCTCAACTCGCGTGCTCCGGCAGGTCGGCCTGTGCCGATGATTGTAACCGCCTCCACCAGATCTCCAGTTTCCAGGAGAAAGGAGTCGGACTTGTTTGCATTCCAGGAAAACGTAGTACCGTTATGCGTTTCTTTAACGAGGATACGTACCCGTTCGGCTGTTGCCACCGCTTTCCCCTTTGCGTCCGCGTTCTGGGACAAAAAAAAACACTAATAGGAACTCTCAAAGGAATTCATCTAAAAAAAACTCTCAAAGGAATTGCATAAAAAACTTGGAGCAATTGGATCTTACAGAAAACATTCTATCTTGATCGTTTAATTTGTAAGATTGGATCTTGTACGATTTTTTCCCTAAAAAATCGTTTTTACTACTTCCCATAGGAAATCTAGCATTCACTCCAAACTCTTTTTACGTTTTGGTGGAAATAAACAAATTTTATGCATAAAATTTTCTGTAGTATTGGAGTGGGCATGACATTTCAATGCTATATTTTTCCTATTCCTACGATTTTCCTATCTTACGAATTAAAGAGGCCATTTTGCCGGGAATTGCTCTGTACCGCCCGAACGATTCGTACCGCAAGATCGCTCGGGTACCTGTCTATCTCTAGCCGTTTACGTTTCTTATATGTTTTTGTTTGCTTCCTCTCCTTTCTTTGTTAGGGTTTCCTCCCAATACAAAGCGGTCGTGTTTTGACCTCGAGCCGATGTGGCCACCCTCGCTCATCAAGACGAGGAGTCACTTGTTCTCCTTCTTCTACATCCACTCCACTCTAGCGCACCCCCTTCGTGCGCCCATGTAAAGCGGACATGCAAACCCCACTCCTGTAGAGCACCTCCCCCGCCACCACGGTTATTGTTTTCGTGCCGGAGTCAAATCTCGTCACGAGCGAAAACATTGGTTGTGTTTCTTCTCCTTTTTTTTGTTTCTTATAGGTTGCACTCGGCTAAATTTTTTTAAATAATACATTTTTTCACAATTTGCACAAATAATACACGTTTTCAGGAAATTTCACAAATAATACAGCCTCGGTTGCACCGTAGCCGAGAAGACCCTATCGGTCACGGCTTGGCCGACAAGCTGATCGGCCGTGAGCAGAGCACCTGCTCGGCCACAGCTCAGCCGACCACCCTGCTCGGCCGTGGCAAAGCCGGCAGGGGCTGCTCGGCCACACCTGGGCCAACAGATGCATGCCCGGCTGACCGGCGAGCACGCACGCGCGTGGCTAGCTAGCTAGCACGCATGGCCGGCCGGCGAGCGCGCAGGCACGCGCGGCTAGCTAGCTAGCACGCACGGCAGCCCGGCGAGCGCCTAGGCACGCGCGGGTAGCTAGCTAGCACGTACGGCCGCCCGACGAGCGCCCACGTACGCGCGGGTAGCCAGCTAGCACGTACGGCCGCCCGACGAGCGCCCACGCACGCGCGGCTAGCTAGCACGGACGGCTTTCCATGTCCGCCGCCTACACTCCTGCCCCGCTCGCCGTCGACAGGGCGCGAACGTGCGTGCTCTTTGCTTGGACGCGCTCCGGGCGCGGTGTGGTCGTCGCCTCGGGCAGCTGGCCACGGCGGTGGCGTTCGCGGGGGCTGGTGGCCGCTGCTGTTGCGCTGTCGCCGGAACTGGTGGCGCGAAGTTCTCCCACGAGAAGCTGGGGCACCATGCCACCATGCTGGCGCGCGCGGGAACGCCGGCTCCGGCACCCGTGAACTGGCCGCCTCGTCACTCTCCCGGACGCTCGCGTCGTGCCGGCGTCAGAGTTCCACGAAGACGCGAGCTAAGCGGCTCTCGGCCGACGCGACGATGACCACGCTGCGCCCCGCGATCTCCCCGGCCTACTTCAGCTAGCACGCCGGAGAGCGCTCACGCACGCACGCACACGAAGCTCAGCTAGCTGTCTGCCGCGCTGTGGCCGATAGGGCTATCGGCAGGGTCGTGGCCGATTACTGGCAGGCCTCCTGTAGACCGCGTGGGCCTGCCTGGCACACCCACCTGCTCGGCTATGCTCTGGCCGACTTGGCCTGCTCGGTTTCACCGTGGCCGATGAAATTTACTAAAAACACGTATTATTTTTGAAAATTATTAAAAAGAATGTATTATTTAAAAAAAATTAGCTTGCACTCGCACCACATAGCATCGTCGCTCGAATTGAATATGTGCTCACGATCTGCCTCCTTTGCCTCCCTTCGTCTTTGATTTTTTTTTTTGCACAAGGAGCACCCCGAAGGGGCTGGAAGCATCATATTAAATCCAAGCGGTGGAAGTACATGTCGTTACAAAGGACCCCATAAGATAAGATACAACACGTAGGTCCCTAGTATTTACATAAAAGGCCTTACAAACAGATGAAAAAACGCAATCAGGTCCTTCTCTTTCTCCACCACCAAGCCGGAGATCAGCAAGACCGTCGCCGTGCCCGGAAGCGGGGACGAAACCACTTGCAACCGAGTAGGCGTTGAACGCAGCAGCAGACCTCGAAAGGGGCCTCACACAGGAGGTAAAACATTTGCCGGAGCTCTTAGCCGGCTTCTGGATAGGCCATGTCCTGGCCTTGGTGATGCTCAAGAAGATTGCTTCCCAGCTCCAGAGCTGCTTGACGCTGCTACTCACCCCATCCTCGCATCCATTCTTCGCCACCGCAGCGCGTAATGGAAGAAGAGGAATAAAGGAGCAGTAGTACCTCACAGCCCAGGACTCGTCGCCGACGCCATCAGAGGCACACGGCCCGCCAGAGTCGCCATTCCTGCCACGGATGGGAGGAGACAGGCGTAGAAGATTGGGTCGACGAAGAATCCAAAGAGCATACGTGTTAAAGCAGCGGCCAAAACTCGATGATGAAGAACTCCATCATGAAGCTCCAAGCATCAACAAGTCCTTCCACTCCAGCAGCTCGCCTGCAGCGCCGCCGGGATAACTGCCATGCATCAACCGCACGCATCTTTCCTTCCCCCCTCGCCACCGAGGCCGGCCAGGAGAAGCAGCGAAGCCCACAGAAGGATACATAGGCGCTTATTGAAGAAGGTCGATGTCGATCCGCCATCCCCATCTCTCCTCCACCACGGCAGCTTGACGGAGTGCATCGCGACAACGTGCCCGGCGCCGCGCCAGTACGCCGGAGCCACGGACCTTCAGGGCGGGGAAGAAGGCAAAGCGCCAGCCACCATGGAGGAAAGCAGAATAAAACCTAGACTACTACCTAAACTACTGCTGTA
Source organism: Poa pratensis (assembly GCA_947311845.1). Classification (NCBI taxonomy): domain Eukaryota; kingdom Viridiplantae; phylum Streptophyta; class Magnoliopsida; order Poales; family Poaceae; genus Poa; species Poa pratensis. Next base: position 53,079,972 of record CAMZMU010000055.1, on the reverse strand, counting down.
CAAGAGGGGCTGGCACCCTAGTCCATCTCCACACCGGCCAGCGCGAACGCCGGCGGCGAGAGCAGCCGGAAGTGGGGGAGGTCGGCGGAAGACTCTCAAGAGGATAGAGGAGAGGAGAGGAGAGGAGAGGAGAGGATAGAGCCTCCCTTCGTCTCTCGCCGCCGGAAGTGGGGGAGGTCGGCGGAAGACTCTCAAGAGGATAGAGGAGAGGAGAGGAGAGGAGAGGATAGAGCCTCCCTTCGTCTTTGATGAGGGGTCGACACGGGCGTGCTACTCCGTGTGCACTCTTTAAAGCGACGAAATCACACACGCCCACAGATTTTATTAGCTTAGCTAATTAGTTACTAGTATGGCTGTACTAATTATGTAGGTTGTGTGTCTTATTTTAAACCTGCCATGTAATCTTGATAAGACAACAAAATATGATGTGCGAAGAGTTATTTTTCAAGTAATCAGATACTTCCAAATTTGTGGTGAGAGTACTGTTGCTAAGAGAAGGCAAAGTTTCTTTTCATTTTATCGTCCAACTCAGCAATCATCTTCCGTGGTATTTCTTAGATAAAACCATTATACATGCCTTAAGGATGTAGTAGGTCTGATAGTACCGACTATACTATCCAATTTGCCTAATTAACTCTTTCCTCTTGGTGCATATGTATGCGTGCTCACTTGGTCCACGCCGCCGCCGCAGCGTAGTCCATCTCCTCGAGCACCAAGACCCTCTATGTTCGTGCTGCAATATGTACGCGTGGAGCACCCGAATCTAGGTTTTTTTCTGTTCTTACTGGACAGCACGACGAGGTAAGTTTAATGTAGTTCAAGGAAAATAAAATTGCATGTTCTTTGTTCCTTACGAACTGAGTTAATTGCTTGTGTCATGATGATCTTATGGTCAGTTCTCATATCAGTTTAGCACATCGAGTCTAAGTATAAGTATTTCATTGTTTGCATATCTTAACTATATTGTGATAAAATGATCAGTTTAATTTACTTGCCTTTTCTTAGAGCTGAGTTTATGACAGAAAGAACAGAAGCAGTTTTTGCTGCATGTGATGCGGCACACATGGACGATGGGCTAAACTTCTAGGTGTTCGTGCTTCTATACATTCCGTGTTAAGGCTTCAGCCTATTCATCTAGTAGAATATAACAGAGGAACTTTATAGCTGCTACATAAAAGGTTATTATTTTCTTCTTAAATAATATGCACATACATGCATATTAATTGTATGAAACCAAGTTGTAATTTTATCTTTGCCTCTTGTCCTCGTAAATTGGAAGCAGTTTGGGCTACAACATTCCTGGGATTCCGCAACAACAATAAAACCAATTTGCTGACTATCAGCATAGCGTTCAGGTGAGTTATTTATGGTTTTATTGAAGTTTATGAAAGCTACATTTGCTTTTGTACAGTCTTTCAATGGAACTCTGAAGTTAAAAGATTGATTCAAATTTCGCCAGTACGAGCAAAAGCTTATAGAATATTTGTATTTAGAGTTTAGACTTTCTTACCTACAAAAAAGATATATCATGTTTTCCTGAAAACGGTTCGGAATCCTTGAGGCAGAATAAATAATTTTGTTGCTCTTGTAATAACTTCTTAAGTTATTTTTTCGTATGCAATTATGAATGGCAGTTTGCATGGATCTCGTTGAGAGTGTGATGCCATAGCAGATTGCTTTGGTACACCATCACCAACAAGCAGCAGGAACATTCCATTTTGCATGGACTTTAATATGTTATTTTATCTCTCGCATACATGTGGTGATTGATACGCATTTGATATTATAATAACGTTTCAGATTACCTCGTGGAATCCTGAATGTGATGAGGCAAAAAAAACAGCTATCTAGAATTCTAGATTGTAACATGCAGGTCATGTATCCACTCATCTCCGTTTTTGTTTCGCAAGTCTTAAATGACAACTCATTTTTCAAAGGCTCATCAGTGGGAGCCATGTTTATTAATTGATATTCATTGTCTGGTTTCACTTTTCTGTTACTTCTGATGTATAAACTTGTTCTTATTAAATCCTCAATCACTTCTTTGTAGTGGTCAAGGAAAACAGTTCATTTACATGCCTGAATTCTTAGTGAGCTTTCCTTCACCATATTATGAGTCTCACTTTACAACGAGGTGAACACATGTGTACAGTAATGGGACAGTGGTGACTTGATGCAGGATGTCTCTAACTGAATTTGTGCACAAAACAAAGAGGAATAGATCTGCAGACTTAACATTCATGTTATCCTTCTTTTTTACTTGCAAAAAAAATACTCGCTTGCTTATAAAACGTGCTAACAAACACTTACATATTTCTGTAAGTCACATAGATAATTTCCTGGAATTTAAATTATTATTCACTTCTCATTAAACTTGTGCATTTATCTACAGATATTTGAAGCACAAGAGTGCATTTCGTAGTCCATTCAGAAGTAGCTGATGCCGCATGATAGCAGTTTTCTTGCAGCATTATAGTTATATGTACTAGTTGATATTTCTAGAATTAATGCTTTGTACTGGCCACCTGATGTTTGATGTCGTCCTGCATTGATCCACATGATGGATTCAAAAATGTAAATCACACATGTGCTGGAGACAGGATGCTTAATTCATTCTTTTTAACTTATGGCTTGAAGATTTATGTACTTCCTAAAATATTAAGATTTCTGTGCATTGCTTTGTAGGAATGTATAGCTTCAGTTCTCCATTGATACTGTTACTTGTCCTGTATGAGCCAACAACACTAATGCTAACTTTAACTTAAAGGTTTACATACTGTAAATGAAGAAAACCATTTTAATTTACTATGAAAGATGGCACGGGAATAGGCACATGAAACAAGTCAAATGGCACAGGAAGGCATGTGAAAGGTAAAGGAAAAGAAGGCACACCAGTGGTAGCCGGATTGTTTTTTCAAAACGAACATCTGTGAAGGGCTTTATTGCAAACTGTAACATGTGCTGCGGGCTGTTTTTTGTAAGATGGCTGGGAGGAAGCTCAAACAAGATCTGAACCATGGGTACATGATCCAACGGCCCATACCCAAAATTTGCAGATTTTCAGGATATGCACGTTTGCACCTGATACGTCCCCTGTTTTGTTGTTCTGTACTTCTATTGATGATCGATATCACATACGAAAACTTGTTCGATCTTCAGTCAGCGACACTTATTATGTATCGGAGGGAATAATATTATGGAAGCCCAAATTAACAGAAGAACAATTTATGTGAGCTTATCCCCGCCGCAGTTGCCCCACCAAAATTTAGAGGTGAGCTTCTTCATAAGATTAAGCCCAAAATTAAGTGGCCCTAAAAAATGGTTTGCACTTCTTTCCTTAAAGCTCCAAGGAGGACCAGGGTGAGCTTAGCTAAGTAGTTAGCCTGGGTTTTCTGTTCGATCTTCATGACTATGCATTAATATATTCTGGATTCGCTGTCCAAATCATCAGCAAGTGCGGCCTTCTCCTATGTTGATTAGGACGCTAACTACCTGGTCAATGCTGGCCAATAACTCGCCGTTTCTAGCGTAGGCCACCCCGCCTTTGCGTCACTATGGCGCCACGGTGACGAAGGCACCAAACCGCGTGGCTGCAATTGGGTTATGCTGTGAGGTCGGACGTACGGGCGGGAAGAGGACGGCGACGGGATATGGGCAGCAAATGATGGACGTCAAGACAATACGTGCTTTTCATCTACTCCCTCCGTGTCAAAATATAAGTCGCACTAGTCACTTATCACACACATGTATGTAGACATGTTTTAGTGCAAGATTCACTAGTCACTTACATGAATCTTGCACTAAAACATGTCTACATACATGTGTGTGGTAAGTGACTAGTGTGACTTATATTTTGATACGGAGGGAGTACAATCTAAAAGGCGTGTTTTCAAAAAAATCTAAAAGGCGTGTTTCACGTTGGCAAAACCTTGAAAAGTATTCGATGTTTCTTGATTTTGGTATCTAGATAAAGCTCCCCATTATATGTTCGTTTTGAAAATTTAATATTTCTAAATCTAAATTGAACGGCTTCTTCTCACTACTCCGGGCTTGAATGAATCTTGATCGTGCTCTGAGTGTATTTGGCATGCCACGTGCAGTTTTAGCAAGTGAATTTTACTTGTACTCCTCGACGACAGAATATTGTGTTGGTGTATATCCTGAAAACAAAATTGGGTATTATACTTGTCTTGGCCACAAAAGTGCTTATTTGTGAGGGAAGACGTTTTGCCTCCCGAGGTCATATGCTTCTGGTGGAATACAAAAATCAAAAATACAAAAAAAAATCAAAAAAAATCTGGAAATTTTTTGGAACAAAACATATACAAATGTTTCACATACGTAACAAACAAGTTTCGTGGTGAAAAGACACCTGATTTGTTCAGTGCAAGAAAGATAAATCAGTGGCCAAAATGGGATTAAAAAATTAGAGCGTTGATTTTGCTATTTTCTGCACGGAGCACACACATGTCATTTCATCACGAAATTTGTCACGTGTTGAAAAAACATGTATATGTTCGTCACCAAATTGTTTCAGAATGTTTCGAAATGTTTTACTATTTTGTCGATTTTCTTATTCTACCAGAAACATATGAGCTCGGTGGGCCAATTGAATTTCCGTTATTTGTGTTGTGTACTAGTTCAAACTAAGCATGAACATGCAAATCGGTTATGAACATCTCGATTATGTTCCCAAAATTATGTCAGGGGTCTGAACAAGAAATAAGAGGATTCTAAAGATTATGTCAGGGGCCCTTTTTTCCTTTGAACAAAAGTCAACGTGGGCGAGAAAAGCATTCACGCATTACACTTTTTTTTCCCTCAACTTGGTGTTTGGTAGATGGAGAAAGGAAGGACTCAACGGGCACTTTTTCTGGTAGACCAGGAACGAGCTCTTCATGTTGTGCTCAACGTTGAACAACCTGGTGTACGGGAAAGGCGACTAGCTCCCACTTGTGCATTTCCTACTTCCTTTTCCACCGGGTCATCACTCACGACTCACAGTTCCAGATATTAATTGAACACGTGTGCTTGGTTCGACTTGTGCAAGTCTTATGTGAACGTACGTTTATACTTTTTCTTTAAGAAAGTAAAAGCAAATCTTCCGACCATGCACGTTCATACTTGATTCAAGCTTTTCACTTTTTGTTCTCACTTTATGCTAGTACTCCACTTTTTTTTTTGCGAAACACAGTACAACGCAGGCGCTCATATACACGCGCACACACTCATCCCTATGAACGCACGCACACACACCTACCCCTATAAGCACCTCCGAGAGACTGAGTCAGCGGGTCGAGTCTTGAGATTAACGATGTCACCATGGATGTCTCGCTGTCGACGGGAACGTCGTCTCCCACTGAAAAATATTCCGCCTTAAATGAGAAATACCAGCGTCAAACCTAGGGTTTGAACTCTGGTGGGTTAGGGGTACAACCACCCATCTAACTATCTTGCCACAGGCAAGTTCTCATGCTAGTACTCCACTAGCATCGTCGATCAATACGATAAAACAAAAGCAAGTATTATATGTTCAGGTTAAACAAGCCTATGTCCTGATTTTGCCACGTTAGCTTTCTCTTTATCGTTTTCAATTAAGATGTTGCGTAAAACATAAATAGTATAGCAATACAAGATAGAACAGTCTTACTGAAAATAGGTTGAAGTAACAAGTTGAAAGGAAACTCGATTGGTTTGGCATCCTTTTTGTTTCCGTTTGCTTCGGTTCTCGGTGTTATTTCGTAAGGTCTTTAATCTTGTTACATGGTTATCTTTGGGTAATTAGTCTAGGTATTTTAAGCTTTGTGGCAAGAAGATAACCCCAAAAATAAATGATTTGCCTGATTCAAAATTAAGTGGCTCGAGATTATTCAACTCAAGATTGTTACAAACCTAGTATATATGCTCCACTTCTAGCTTGATTCAAATTGAATTCTTTCATGCTACTAATACAAACCTCGATCTCTGCTGGTCGCGGATATATGATGGCCCAGCTTAACAAATCCCGAGGGCATTCAATCGCGGATCTGCTGCTTCATGTTGATGGCCATCATGGAGATGGCAGGCAAGGATAGATGGCGGCGTGATTCACTTCGTGATTCTTTCACACTAATCTTTGGGTGTCCCTCATCAGCAGCCTTTCTTCGACTGCCTGAGGCAGTTTGGTTGCTGAATCTTACGGCCAGAGAGCAGGGTGACTGCGGCATGATGCCAAACACGTAGGACAAAACCCTTATCTAAAACTAGCTCTAGTAATATACAGAGGGGGCAGGACCTTCCCCGTTCCCCTCTCGTGATCAGTTCCCGTGAGAGGCGAAGAGGAAGGCGACAAGGTTCCCTGCTCCGCCGACGGCCGGATCGCCGGTCCCCTCCCTCTCCGTCTGCCCGTGCGGCGGTGGGAGAGTGGAGGGACCTCCGATCTGTGCCAGAGGCGTGTATATAGTAGGGTTAGGCTTCCTGGCGGCGCGGCCAGGGTGGTGGTGGCGGCGGCGGTGTGGAATAAGGGTTCCGGATCTTCTTCCCCATCACGGCGGAGTCATGCGTGGCTGCGGCGTGGAGAGTCCGGCGATGGCGGCCTCCGAATCGGTCGATTCGGTGGGCCTTTTTGTGCTCTGAGATATGCGGATCTTGGATGCTCTGCTTCTCTGTGGGTGGCCGACAGGACGATGGCGTCGACGCGCGTGCTGGAGATCCTGTCTTCCGGCCCTGCCGTCGTAGCGGCGTCGCTTCCTCCAGCAACGCTGCTGGGCTAGTGAAGTGCGGGTGTGTAGGAGGTAAGGGAGAAGATGGAGCTTGGTTCTGCGGCGGTGCTTGTTCGAGGGAGCTGCAGGGTCTGGGAGGAAGGTGGGTGCTGGTTCCGGCGCAGCTGGGCTGCTGGCCGTGTCCGGAGCTGGAGTTGGAGGAGTTAGCGGCATGGCTGTGCCCGTTCATCGATCTTCATCCCGGCGCTTGCGGCGGGTGTGCTCTGCAGTCGTCAACAATGGTTGGAGGTGCCTTCTCTTCCAGGTTTGAGGTTTGTGCTGGTGTGTCTGCAGTGTTCCTCGAGGTGTTCGTCCGTGTTCTGTGCTCTTTCTTTTCCTCTGTAGCGTGCGTGTGTTCGGGTCTTGTAATCTGATCTTCTGATTGATTACACGCATCAGCTTTCTAAACAAATATACAGAGGGGGCGGTCCCCCTCCCTCCCATCATCATCGGATGACAAAGCCGCCGGGGAGGAGAGAGGGAGAAGCCGGGGACGGCGGAGGCGCTCTCCGAAAAAGAGGACGAGCAGAGAGAGAGAAAAGGAGTGAAAGTGCCCAGCAAAAAAATCCCGTCTATAATTTCTGCTTAAGAGATATGTTTTTCTACAAGCTTGTTTTGAGAACAAAGTTCGGCCTTGCATTATGATGTGATTGGAAAATGAATACCTCTAAATCGAAGCTTGCTAAGAAAAATCAATCATATCGCCAAGATTCTTGTAGACACAAGGGGATGTGGAGATTTTCCTCGAGTCGTTATGAATGTCCACTAGCATATAACTCGTTACAAGCTAAACAAAAATTACATGTTCCGAGGAAAAAATGCAACTGCAAAGAGGCGCTTGTACCGACAAACTACGTTAATTTCTTTTATTTGTGGATTACAGATTCACTTCCTCGCGTCAATTATAGCAAAACCTATGACGAGTTGTGAGAACATTTGCGGTGCACCGGTGAGTATCTCCACCAGATGCACCCATGCCTCCCTAGTCATTGGATGGAGAAGAGATGGTCACGATCTCTAGGTATTGTCATATTTACACATGGATTTTGTTATTTCTTCAAATATATTGGTCGAGATAATTTTCTAAAATTTGTCAGAATTAAATCTGACGAAACCATTGCGAACTTGAGAAACTCAAATGGGATGAACTTCTGATTGGTATTTTGAATTATAAGGTTGTTGTTCAAATAAAAATCAAGGTTGTTTTTGGAAATATTCAAAGGCCCGCTAGCTGGTGCACTGGATACTGTTGTGAGGAGTAACGCCGATATATAATTGACAAACTTACCATGGAACCACGTCGATGCTTACTGTGTGAAACACATTTTTTTTATTCGCCGGATTCACGAAGAGCTTTTGCAGGCATTATTTTCCGCGTGAAAAGGCATCGTGGACGTGGTGCGATATGGGGCACACAGCGGTGTGCAGCTACGGCACGTCCGCGTCGCCGTCGAGGCGGTGCCAACACCGTCGGTCCCTCCCACGGCGGACCTTCCCGATACGTCAGCGCAGGCCGTACGGTACGCAGCATGTGGAGGAAAGGACGCGAGCCGCCGCGGTTTCTGGAACGCCGTAGCTGGCCGGCCGGCCTTGCTCGATCGCGCCGCTCTAGCCATTGCCAACGCCGAGTAAACTTACTGGCAGTTTACCGACATGCCATGTCATTGACCACGTTCGTTCCCATTCCCCACCGCCGCGCCGTGCCAAGGAGGAGTCAGAGTGAGTCTAGTCCACGCGGTGTCGTGCGGATCCAGCCTCCCCCACCACGACCCGCGAAACCGCGTAGCCCGCAGCACGCATCTCACCCGCTCGCTGTCAGGGTCAGCCTGCTGCTGTGGGCGCCTACCCCGCCACACCGCGTCGTCCTCGGGCCGCGGCCACCTTCCTGCTTCCTCCTCCTTGCCCCCACCACCAGACCACACGGCGCAGGCAGGGTCTCGCTTTCCTACTTCCCCTTCCTTCCTTGTCCAAAAAGCAACACCTCCGCGTTCACACCTCGCCATCGCCGGATCGCCCTAGTCGCTTCAATGGATCGCACCGTATTTATATCCTTGCCCATTTCACACCAGTCTCGAACCACAATCCCGACGGAAGACAGAGCATTTCGCCTCCCTCGTTCAGTTTCCTCTCCGCTGACGCGCACCATCAAGCAAGCACCACACCACCGCGACTCGCGCATATCCTACCAGCTAGCGTGCGGTATATGAGATCCCCAACCAGCGCCCGCCCCACCAGCGGAGTAGTAGGTGGAGCAGCAGCTGGGCTTGCAGCCGACGACGACTTCGCCTTCTACTACTCCTTCTTCCAGGACGCCACCGCCTCGCCGCTCGACCCAGCCGCCGTCGACGCCATGTCCAACAACAACCGCCGCAGGAAGCGCGGCGGAGGGGACGCCGAGCCCGCCGCGGACAAGAAGCGCTCGATCGCCAAGATAATCACTTCGCTGGCCGCGCTCGAGGCCGATGGCGCCGCCGACGGCGCCGACGACGCCTCCCGCCGCGAGCTCGCGCTGCTCGAGTCCAACGCCGACACCAAGTCGCAGGCCATGATGGACTACTACGCCAAGATGGAGGGCAGCTTCGACGCCGACGCCCACTCCGAGGCCGCCGCGCGCTCCAACCGCTCGCGCCTCACCGCATCGGCAGCGGCCGCCGTCGTCGAGGCCGCCGCGACAACCGCCGCAGCAACCCCGTCCGAAGCCTCGCCGCCGCGCGCGGGCCACCACCAGCGCCGGCTCTGGGTCAAGGACCGCTCGCAGGCGTGGTGGGACCGCTGCAACAGCCCCGAGTTCCCCGAATCAGAGTTCCGCCAGGCGTTCCGCATGTCCCGCGTCACCTTCGACATGATCTGCGAGGCGCTCGGCTCCGCGGTGGCCAAGGAGGACACCATGCTCCGGGCGGCCATCCCGGTCCGCCAGCGCGTCGCCGTCTGCATCTGGCGCCTAGCCACGGGCGAGCCGCTACGGCTCGTCTCCAAGCGCTTCGGCCTCGGCATCTCCACCTGCCACAAGCTCGTCCTCGAGGTCTGCGGCGCCATCAAGTCCGTCCTCATGCCGCGCTTCCTGCAGTGGCCCGACGAGGCCGCGGCGGGACGGTTCAAGGAAGGGTTCGAGAGGTCATTCGGCGTCCCGAACGTCATCGGCGCCATGTACACCACCCACATCCCCATCATCGCGCCCAAGATCTCCGTCGCCGCATACTTCAACCGCAGGCACACGGAGCGCAACCAGAAGACGTCCTACTCCATCACGCTCCAGGGGGTCGTCGGCCCCGACCGCGCCTTCACCGACGTCTGCATCGGATGGCCGGGCTCCATGCCGGACGACCAGGTGCTCGAGAAATCCATGCTGCACCAGCGAGCGGCGGCCGGGATGATGCATAACGCGTGCCTCGTCGGCGGCGCGAGCTACCCGCTCATGGACTGGGTGCTCGTGCCCTACACGCACCAGAACCTCACCTGGACGCAGCACGCATTCAACGAGAAGGTCGGCGACATCCGCAACGTGGCCGTCGACGCGTTCGCGCGGCTCAAGACGCGGTGGGCGTGCCTCCAGAAGCGCACCGAGGTGAAGCTGCAGGACCTCCCCGTCGTGCTCGGCGCCTGCTGCGTCCTGCACAACATCTGCGAGATGCGCCGAGAGGAGCTCGAGCCGGAGCCCCCGTTCGACCTCAAGGACGACGACACCACGCCGGAGAACCCCGTGCGCTCCGAGACCGCCAAGCAGGAAAGGGACAGCATAGCGCACAACCTCCTCCATCGCGGCTTCGCCGGCACAACATTCTTCTGATCACTTCGGTTTTCTTCAGTACAAATGAATTAATCAAGTACTTAGCACATTGTCATTCTTTTTAAGCCGTAGGATGATAGAACATTGATTTTGGTAGGATTGCTGCACGACATTCAGAGTCGTGTAAACGTCCTGTGATAAAGTTGGGCAGGAACTGTTGGTTTATGTTTGAAGGTATACATTTTAATTTACATACGAGAAATTACAAACAGAGTTGGTTTCCAAGAACACGCGCGAGAATCGCGTGTCTTTGTTATTAAGATAGAGAAGAAATTGTTTACAAACAAGACACCCGAACCACTGCCACAAGCGGCATGGCTCGCCCACATACACACGCACACGATCACTCGATCTCTCGTGCTCTCCCACCTAGGCCTGCCAGCCTCCACAAGCTAAAATCATGTTTGATACGATCGCAGACCACCCTCGGTAGCGAGGCGACGTTGTCAAACACCTGCTATTCCGCTCCAGCCAGATCGCCCGCGCCGTGAGTATGATCAAGGCGTTGATCTTCTTCCTGTCCCTGGCTGGCACAGCCGTGGAGACAGAACACCACCATGTCGAGGGCTCTGTGTCCGCAGTTGGCGTGAACCTGTGCAGGCCCACCCGCCGAAGCGTGATGAACCAAACCTCCCTTGCATACACGCACCGTGCCATAAGATGGTCACCATCCTCAGGTTCCTGGCAGCACAAAGGGCAATGTGGAGGGTGCTGCAGCCCTCGCCGCGCTAGCCTGTCAGCCGTCCATAGCCGGTGCTTCAGGGCGAGCCACATGTGAATCTTATGCTTCAGGGGAGCGTTTGCTGACCAGAGATCCACAGCGCACGGCACCCCTGATCTGCCAAAGAAAAAACGCAGTGTATGCCGACTTCGCCGTGTACTGCCCAGAGGCAGTCAGCCGCCAAGACACCATGTCGTCCTCCGTAGAGAGAGCCTGCATGTGCACAGCTTCCCACAGACCCAAGTACTCCACCACCGCTTGGACCGGGAGCGTACCACGGAAACCTCTAGCCCACCTGTCGCCGAGCCTAGCTTCTTCCACCGTTAAACCCTTCTCGCGGGGCCTGACGAACTGCCAAAGTGTGGGTGCGAGTTGTTGCGCTGTGCGACCCTCCAGCCAGGGGTCGATCCAGAACCGTAGCCGCTTGCCGTTGCCCGCGACGCATTCCACCGCCGCCCGGAACATGGCTTCCGCATCGCGGGGGATCGAGAATTGCAGCCCCTGCCAAGGCCTGCCCTCATCAGCTAGCTCCAGCCACCTCCACCGCAAACGCAAAGCCAGGTTCAGAACTTTCAGATTCTTTATACCCAGACCGCCGAACTCCTTCGGCGTGCAGACCGTTTTCCAGGCTACAGCACACTGGCCACCTCTCGCCTCATCTTTGCCTGCCCAAAAGAAGCTGCGTAAACCTTGTCAATTCGCTCGAAGAACCACGGAGGAAGGTCAAGGGCAAGCATAGGATAGATGGCTGTGGCAGTGAGGGTGGAGTCTATCAGAATGAGTCTGCCACTTCTCTGAACCAGCTTGGCAATCCATGTTGGCACATTCCTTGCCACTCTGTCTACCCACGGTTGAAGTTGATTCTTGGTTAGGGTTCTTGGAGAAAGAGGCAGCCCCAAATAGTTGATCGGAAACAACTTCACCGGGCAAGCCAGGACGTCCAAAACTGGCTGCAAATCCACCTCCTCGCAGCGAATTGGTGACACCGAGCTCTTCTGCAAATTACACCTCAAGCCGGAGGCGACACCAAACACCCTAAGCAGCTCCATTGCCGCTCTCGCCTCGCTGGCAACAGGTTTTATGATGAGAACCACATCGTCAGCGAACAGAGAGAGCCTATGCTTCACACCCCATCGATCCAGAGGCTCAAAAAGCCCAGCTTCTTCGGCAAGCTTGAAAACAGCATTGAGCACATCCACCATCATAACGAACTTCATGGGTGAGGCTGGATCGCCTTGCCTAAAGCCTTTTGCGTGCCAGAATTGAGGGCCTGCCGTGCCATTGATAAGCACCCTAGTGTTGGCCGAGGACAGCAGCAGCCCGAACCTGGCCAACCATCGTGGCCCAAAACCTCGATGCCGTAGCACTTCCAAGACGAACGGCCAAGCCACAGAATCGAAAGCCTTGGCAACGTCTAGCTTGAGGAGTAGTGCTGGTATCTGCTTTCTGTGAAGTACCTTGATGGATTGTTGGACCATGAAGAAATTATCCTGGATCGATCTCCCTTTGACAAACGCACTTTGGTTACGATCCACCAGCGCCGGCAAAGAGACCGCTAATCTTGTCGCCATGGCCTTGGACACAATCTTTGCAAAGCTGTTAATCAGACTAATGGGGCGAAAGTCGCCCACCTCCACCGCACCAATTTCCTTCGGCAGCAACGTGATGTAGGCTCCATTCAATCTAGCAAAGCCCCTGCCATCACCAGAGTCAAACGCATTCACGGCTCTCATTACTGCATCTTTCACAGTTGACCAGCACACCTGATAGAAACGAGCAGAGAAACCGTCGGGGCCAGGTGCCTTGTCCGGCGGCAGCAGTCTGATGACATCCCAGATTTCTTGTTCAGAGAAAGGCAACTCGAGGTGTTCCAGATTCAGAACGGGCAGCTGCAGCGCCTCCAAATTCATGGTGTGCTCTCTATCCACCGGCGTTCCCAGCAGCTCAACAAAATGCTCAGTGGCCAGTGCGCTCATGCCTTCGGCATCGGTAGCCAGCTCGTCCCCTTTTTTCAGCCGGAAAATGTGGTTCTTCCTCTTGCGCACGCTTGCCTGCAGGTGGAAATACGCCGTATTGGCGTCGCCTTCGCGCAACCAGGTGATCCTAGATCGCTGCCGTGCAATAGCTCTCTCCAGCGAAGCCAAACCCAAGATCTTCTTCTTCAATTGGGCGCGGAGCCAGAACTCATCATCATTCAATGGTCGCACCTCCATAGCCTTGTCGAGTTGAAAAATTACCTCCTTGGCGAGCATGAGCTGCTCCTTGATGTTCCCGATCCGCCGCTGACTCCATCTTGACAGGGATTTTGCCGTTTCCCTCAAGCGCCGCTCCAGATCGACGAACGGATCCGCCACCTGCTCCTGTGCAAACCACGCAGAGGAGACAGTCTGCTGGAAGCCCTCCAATTTCGGCCAGAAATTTTGGAAGTGGAATCTCGATTTCCGGTGGAAGGAGGCATTGGTGGAGAGCATGATCGGACAATGATCCGAGAGATTTGAGGACATAGCTTGGAGAAGGCAATCTGGATAGATCAATTCCCAATCCACAGAGGAAAACCACCTGTCGAGCTTGACTAGGGTGGGCGTGCGACGCTCATTACTCCACGTGTATCGTCGGCCCACCAAATCTTGTTCCTTCAGTTCCAGCTCGTTTAGAAGCCTTCTGAAACGGCCCATCATCCGCCTATTGAGCCGGTCGTTATTCTTATCTGCCGCCTCAAGGATGAGGTTGAAATCCCCCGCGACGGCCCATGGCCCAGGAAAAGAAGCCCGTATGGTGCGCAGCTCATCCAAAAAACCCTCTTTAAGATGATCCACCGTAGGCCCATACACGAAAGATAGGGCCCAAGAATCTCCACCACCCAAACTCAGCTGCAGCGTTATCGCATACGTGTCCACTTGCGATCTCGATACCGACACTCGATCGGATCGCCAAGCCACCACAATGCCCCCTGCCGTGTTGTTTGCTGGGAGAAAAACGAATTCGTCAAATTGCGGCCCGAAGACCCTTGCAACGACGAATCTGTCCACCAACGCCAGCTTCGATTCCACCAGACAAGCTATCGAAGCCGCTGCGTCCGCCACGGCGTCTCTGACCGCATTGCCGCGACTCAAAGCATTAAGACCACGCGGATTCCACACCAAAATATTCTCGTTTTGTGTATCCATAAAGAAACTAGTCAATCAAGGTCCACCACGAGATTAGCAGCACAGCTAATCAACCAAACGTCCTGCCCACTCATCCGGCAGGGACACCTCGAGGAAGAAGAGTTTCGCCAGGGCCTCGATCCTGGAAGGGGGCAGCGGCTCGCGGAAGAACTCGGCGTAACGATCCAAACAATCGATCGGCGGCTCACCATCGATTTCACAAATGCCCAGCCGCGACATGAGAACGCGCTGTGCGCGCTTGACACACGAGACCGGAGGCCCCTTGGCTTTGCCGGCAAGCCGCGCGCTGCGTCTCCTGTCTTCCTCCGGCACGAACAACTTCTTGCGCCTCCCTTGTTGCACGGCCGGCATTGGGAGGATCGGGGTCTTGATGTGCTGCCTGATCCGAGAGAGGACGCCGCTCAAAGGCAAGTCACGAGAAGCGTTGGTTTTAATGAAGAACATTGGTGACTCGTCTTGCGCTGTGTTGTGTGTCGTTCCCTGTTACCGACGTGAACTTCCAACTCATCGATTGATTGTACTATTGTGTTTGATCGCCTGCAATCCGCAACTGTTGAGTGCAAGCCTTGTCTCTTAATCAAATGAAGGATTCCGTTGTCTCTAAAACATCATCTGACACTCTTTAGGATAATCTGATGTCCAATACCTCTAGTCTCACTATATGCTTAAACATTTAGTTTGATGCCTCGATTGCGCGTAATTTAACCTGATCAAGACGGCGCAATCCAACAAGGTCTGTGCCTTCAGATTTTCTTGCTCAGGGGATTCTGTTCGATGGCTTAGACTGCCAACGTCCACCGACGAGGAAAAGCAGTTCTGACAACCCCGCCATTGTTGTGTCAGGCAAACAACGAACGGTTTGTGGGCTGGTTCATTTGTTGGCAGCCCGCGCGAGCACATTACCGGCGTTTCATCTTTTCTGCATGTAATCATGCAGGCCAGATTTGCAGATTCAAGCCAAAAAAAATACCATACCATATCTATTGTGTGTTGTACAAACCACCACTCAAAACCCTAGTTTCAAATCCTACATAGCGTGATTCCATCTATCTTATGTCGAAGCAGAGTAAAATAACTTAACAAAACAAAGTTGAATTGCAAATCAAATTTGACCTCCTCTCTGGTCTGAAGGAGGTCGGTTATCTAATCAACAATTGTTCAAAGGAAATCAACTATTTAGCTGTTGGATTTTATTGGGATGCCCTTTAATTGGGCCCAATAAATACTGAAATATTAAATGCCTATTTGGCTTAGTGCATGTTGTGTAGGTACATAAAGTGGAAGTGGGACTAAGCTCATAAGGTGAGCTCTTCTAGTCTCACTAAGTGAGACGGCATAGAAGGAGTTCACGCTCCTCCTCCTCGCCGCCCGCCTCGCCACGCGTCGCGTCACGTCGCTTTTATCGAGTTCGAGTTAGAGCTCGTTTTTGGTGGAAGATTATTTTTGGTGCGCACCATCTGTGATGTGTACGTGTCAACAGACATGTGCACGCTTGACACATGCACTGCTTCTTCCACCGCGTGGCGCCTGTGTTCTCTACCTATAGAGAGGAGGGCGGACGGATCCAGAACACAAGTTCGTCCACACTCTTCTTGTCTCAACCGCGTAGTTTCTTTTGAAGTGCTGCTTCCAGGCTTCTCCATCACGGCGACCGGTTGCACGGCCGTCCGGGAGAGCAAACCTCCGAAACCCCGTTCGTTGAGATTCTGCACCGGGAGACGGGTGATAAGGTTTTTGGGGAGCGTCTCTGCGCGACTGCTCGCTTCCATCCGACCGACTTTAGCTGCGCCGACTCCAACGCCTAAGTCGGCGGTTCTTCTGCTTCATCTTCACCGTCATGGCCGACATCAACAACGGTGCTATGGTGGAGACCTTCCGGGTTAATATGTATGTGCTACTACTCTCTCTGTTTGCACTAGTAGTTGGTTCATATGCAGATCTGCTAGATATGTCTAGTTTGACGTATGTGATTAGATCTGCTAGTGCATATATGATATTGATTTTGGTAATTAATCTCATGTCAAGATTGCTAATATTCCAACATTAGCTCCGTTAAGCCAAAACTAGCGGCTAGTCCTGCATGCCAATGCTTTATCTGATGTCTAAAAATTTAGAACCTTTGAAAAATCATAAAATTTATTATTTATCACAAAATATGACATTTTTGCGAGGAACCACCAGGATGTAATGCACGAAATTTATAAGTTAGAACGGCAGATCCGTAACTCAAATCGAAAAATTTAAAACATGAAAGTTTTGTGAAAAATGACCGGATCTATCAACTCACCAAAAATTTTAGATTCCGAGCCACGAGAAAGATTTATTCCGTTAGGTCTCACATCGTGTGAAACTTTTTTTTTACTATGATGGATGAAAAAAGGTGATATTTATGAGGATGGAAAGATATGGACGGGATCTACAACTTTCATCAAGGAGGCGAAGGCTAACGATGAAGTTTAGAACGAAAGGGAGCTGAAACTAGGGATTTTGACTTTGGAACAACCGGGGCCGCGGTTAGGTTTAGGTTGATGGAGATAATCTATTTGGATTTGGAAAATTAGAAATGAGTGAAAGTCTCTTTTTTTTGCGAAATGCGGTATAAACACATACACTCATATTCAAATACACACATACACACTCACCCTTCTAAACGCACGCACATCCCTACCGCTAAGAGCATCTGCGAAAGACTGTGTCGATGGGTCGTGTCTTGATATTTACGAATTCACCACAGGCTTCTAGTTATCGGCGAAAAAGTCGATTCTAGAATATTCCGCTTTAAATGAGAAACATCTGGATTCGAACTATGGTGGGTTAGGATACAACCACTTTTATAACTATCCAATCACATATTGGTTCTTGAATGGAAGTCAATTCAAACTCTGCTAACTCAAGATATGGAAGTGTGAAGATAGGTTGGTTACGGCAACTCTTTTTCTTTTTGAGACAAAATGGTTTGTTACGGCAACTACATGTTTGCTTTTCTTTTTTATGGGAACAACTACATGTTTTTTTTTAGCTAACTACGGATCCTTTATTCAATAGAATACAAACTCCAACCGGTGGAGCCAAAAGCCAAACATGGCGTCCAAATACATCACTTAGAGAGCTTCTAGCAAGAGCATGAGCCTCTTTATTCGAATTCCTTTTCTCATGACAGAAAAGTATCTCGTCGAAATTCAGAGACCGAGCTTTGATCTCTCGAACTATCTGGCTGTATTCACCCATCGAAGAGCCGTGAAGTGTGTTGATAACTCCCAGGCAATCCGAAGCAATCCGAGCACGTCGAATAGAGAGGCCAGTCGCCAATGAGAGCGCCTCCCTGCACGCAAGTGCTTCTAAAGTTTCAGCATTTGTGATTCCTGCAAGAACAAGTGACGATGCTCCCAGGAATCTCCCGTCATGTGTCCGAGCTACTGCAGCCACAACTCCCTTGTTGCTTGCTTTCCCGACTGCAGTATCTACATTAATCTTAGCCCACCCCTCCGGCGAAGGGATCCACCCCTGAACCGAATTGGTGTTATGAGCTGGTCTCAATGTCTTTGGTTTCTCCAAAACCTCCAGCTCAGTAATGAACTTCTCTACAAAACATTTAGTAGATAAAGGGCTCTGAAAAATACTCTCATGAATTGCCTTCCTTCGAGCATACCAGATCGCCCACAAGGTGACAAGCAACTCTGTCAACTCCTTTCTCTTGAGCCGCTCAATAAGAGCAAAAATCCAGTCTCTAGCTTTTTCCTCCTGTGCAATTGCCACATATTCCGCCACTTCTGGTGATGCCAAAGCCCACACACATCGCGCCATGGTACACTCTATCAACGAGTGTCTCCAAGAGTCTTGCTGTCCACAGATCGCGCATGTGTCAGTCGTTGCCATGTTCCTAGACTTCAGAAGATCTGCCGTTGGAATAGAGTGTTTAGCTAGACGCCACACAAAGTTCTTGATCTTCGAAGGTACTGGTGAAAGGACACTGATGTCGCCTAGAGGGGGGGTGAATAGGCGATTAAAACTTTTCCGGTTTAGGCTTGCTAATTGCGGAATAAAACTAGGTGTTTAAATTAACAAGCCAACAACCTAAATAAACTAGGCTCACCTATGTGCACCAACAACTTATGCTAAGCAAGACAAGCAACAAGGTGATAGCAATATAGAATACTTCAAGCACGAAGGCTATCACAATGTAAAGTGCATAAGTAAAAAGCTCGGGTATAGAAATAACCGAAGCACGCGGAGACGAGGATGTATTCCCGAGTTCCTCCTTGAAAGGGAGTACGTCTCGTTGGAGAGGTGTGAACCGACACAACGGTTCAACAACCACAAAGGTTTCACCCTCTTCTCCGATGAACCGCACCACAAAGGTTTGGTTCACCTTCCACTATCGGTATTCCTTCGAGGCGGAATCCGGAGCCTTTCAACAACAATCCGAGGCACAACCCACAAAGGGATTGGGGGCTCCCGAACGGCTTTCAACAACAATCCGAGGCACAACCCACAATGGATTGGGGGCTCCCGAACGGCTTCAAGTGACCACACAAGGGTCCAACCACCACAAAGGCGTCTAGGGTCCAAGACCCAAGAGTAACAAGTTCACAAGATTTCAACTTCCACGAATCCTCGTGGAGAGCACACCGATGCACCAAATGCAAAAGGCAAGAGCACAAGTGCTCAAATCCTTCACTCTCAAATTCCAACAAAGCAACAAATGCTTATGGGGGAATAAGAGAGGAAGAACAAAGAAGAACACACAAGAACTCCAAGAACTAGATCCACTAGGTTCCCCTCACTTAGAGGAGATATGATTGGTGGAAATGTAGATCTAGGTCCTCCTTCAATCCTCCAAAGATCAAAAGTTTGGGTGGAGGGATTGGGAGTATCAAAGAAATGAGCTTGCAACAATGGAGGAGAGAGAAATCTGGGCGAGCTCCTTGGCTGGAGGAAGGTGGAGGGGTATTTATACCCCTCCAGAAATTCTAGCCGTTGCCTTCAAATCCACACAGTTTTCACTTAGGCCGGAAGTTCCGGTTGGGCCGGAACTTCCGGTTGAGGCCGGAACTTCCGTCCAAGAACTTCCGGACCCCCAGAAAAGCGACTAAAAAACGGTTCTGCACTCGGCCGGAACTTTGGCCGGAACTTCCGGATGGCCGGAATTTCCGGCCAAAACCGGAACTTCCGCCCCTCAGAAAACTGCAAAACACGAACGAAAACGAAGATATCTTGATCATCCGGACTCCGTTTTCGATGTTCTCGGGCTCGTTGGAATCGCAACGAAGAGCTTTACAAGATCATGCAGAGAAACATCATAGTCCAACAATGGAAGATAAAACCAAATGGAGAAAGGTAAAACCTCTCTAAAAAGGAATAACGGCAAACCTCCAAAACCGAAAACGCAACAAGTTTTCCATACGAAATTCGTTTTCGGTGAACTTGGGTTTGTCGTGAAGATCACAACAAGCACCAAAACCCAACAAGGAGAAAACCAAGTAAGAACCAAGAAAGATGAAATGCCAAGTATGCAAAGGTTTGAGCTCTCCACAAAGATGCGATCAAGTTACTCACTTGAGAGCCCCTCTTGATAGTACGCCGTCTATCCTAAAACCCGGTCTCCCACTAACAACATGAGACCGGTAAAATAGAAAACCTATCAAGATCATACCTTTGCCTTGCGCATTCCACTTGAGCTCGATGATGACGATCTTGACTCTCTCAAGTTGGAACACCTTTCTTGATTGTGCTTGCTAGCACATGCTTGATGAAGACTTCTCCAAATGCTCCCCCATACCCATTATGGGAGGGCCTCGCAAAGCTCCGTCTTCATGTCTCCTTTGCAAGCTTCAATCAAATGATATCTTCGAGATGGATCATATTGAGCTTGCACTTCATCTTCTTCTCTTGATATGTATGATGGCTTGGGGTTAAACATGATTGTTCACTCAATCTTCTTTTCCAAGCCATACTTGCAATAAGCTCAACTCTACACATGACCATTCTTCATATAAACCCTTGAATAGACCATTGGTCATCATGTCATCTTCTAGAGTCCAACACATGAACTCCAAACATTTCCTATGGACAAGATCTACAAGTATATCTCAATGCAAACATTAGTCCATAAGGATTGTCATTAATTACCAAAACCACGCATGGGGCAACACATGCACTTTCAATCTCCCCCATTTTGGTAATTGATGACAATCCTTTTACGAGGGTTTATATAATGAATTAAGCAACCATGCAACACAAAGAGCAAGGATGCAAGAGCAAGAAAGGCAAATGCTTAGAACGAAACTAAAGCATAAAACCAACATCTTAAACCCTCTAAACTTCTCCCCCATTGGCATCGATTGCCGAAATGGGTGAAAAGTAAGAAGGCCAATATAATAAGAGCTCCCCCATAATGTGTGCATTTCTCATAATATGAGTGAAATCAAATGCACATATCCAATAACGAATAGTTGGAAAGGAGATCAAACTATATTGAGGATCCAAAGATTGCAAAGAATCAAATAGAAAGATACTTCAACGAAAGAAGCAAGCAATCAAAAGGATCCGAAAAATGTTCTAAATATCAAGAGGGAACTCCCCAAGGTACGTGCACAAATAGGATTTCTATTTCAATATAGTGTGCACAACATGGAATCCTCACTCCCTCCTAGATAAATTCGAACACAAGCCATGCAAGAGAATATAAATGAGAAGTGAGGCAAAACAACTTGCAACAAATACAATCGTTTTGCAACATGAGCAAGGAGCGGCAAAAAAAGGATGGGTGTGAGATATAAAGACATTTTAGGAGACTAATACAAGGATGAGCAAAATCATCAACATAGTCTTTCAAAAAGTGTTGCACATAGTGCATATCATGTCTTTCACATACTCACACACCAACGGAGAAAAGCAAATAGCTCCACAAGCTTATTAAGATCAAAAGCATAACACAAAAAAAAAGCTTGTGCCTTTAATTAGAGACCACCAAAGAACAAAAGCAAAAGAGGTGGTCACTAAAGAATTGGAATATCAATTAAAGATGTAACTATTCTCATGTGTATAAGTTTCTAAGTAGACACGAATCACGAAGATATAAGTCCACAAATAAACATGTACACACAAATAGGTACAAAGGTAAAGTCATGATATCCAAGAGGAAGTCATAAATACACCAATAAGATTTTGCTTAAAAGCATAGCACAAAGCTCAATTTTATCTTAAAGGGATATAGATGAACTTCCAACACATACTCATCATAGCATCAAAAACTATCCACAAAGGATAAAGGTGATAAACGGGATGCTCCGAGTAAGATAACAAGTATCACGAAAGGCAAATGATTTTGAAAAACATCAAAGTTGCACATGAGAGACTTTAAGTAGAAAGTGCTAGATTGACATAAATGGGATCGATGAATCATGAAATGAATATATATCCCTTATATGTAATCATCCCGGCTTACTCACATTTGCAATAAAGACGTTTTGCAAGAATCAAAAGAATTGCAACCAAAGAGATTCATGCCATGAAAAACCTACACAAGGTTGAGAGCTAGAAAAGTATGCATGAGGTAGATACTTGTTACCGAGATAGCATTGGTGATGTAGAAGATAGGAGCTCATGATCATCCAAGCTTGGCTCCAATAAGCACATGGTGACAACACCTTCCTTGTAGATGAGACAAGCTTCCAATGCATCTCCAAATGTACCTAAAACAAATTCAAGTACAAAATGGTGCCCAAACTCATTGGGTCCAAAGTAGTTAGAGCAACTACAATACATAGGACAAACTCCACATAACTATGTGCATATAGATATGAAATTGAATTTCATGCACATCTTAGTCATTTAGGATTTGATGGAGTTTATCCTATATATTGGATCAACGAAAGTAAGCATGCCAAAGATATACATATAATAAATATGCATGCACATGACTTTCAAGAACCAAAAAGATATAATTTAGACAAAACACCAAGTAAACCAACAAAGCACACACAAGTGTGACAAGAAAACAAAGTGTCCAAATTATATCAAATACCCAAATCAACACATGAGTGAAGATACCACTTTGAAAAGATACCAATGAAATCAAGATACCAAATGATGAAAATATCATCAAGGAATAAACCAAACCCTCTACACTTTTCATGATGGCACAAGTACCAAGACGAAAAATGTTTGTCTTCCAAGGAGACACGTCATCGGGATCAAATATCAAATGAAGACAACTAATGTTCAAAAAGCCTATAGGATTGCTCCCCCAAGATGTGTGCATTATTTAAGATTTTGCATTTGAATACAAAATGCACACAAATGAGATCATCACTCTCCATATATATATATATATATATCAAACACTAGTCATGTTCAAGAAGGCAAGAAATTGCAATACCAATTTAAAGAACGGTGTTTTACTCAAAGTAGGATAGCTTCCCAAAGAATAGTGCATTATCAAGAAGTATGACTTTTGAATCAATGCACAAGAATTGGTTCATTGCTTTTCCCAACTCAAGAAAGCACAAAACAAATTTAAGTAGAGCAATAAAGGATCCAAAAGATACAAGGAAGACAAATGAGAGTTAGATCAAAACAAATCCTTGGCAATCAAATAAGGCAATTCAAAGCAAGAGCCAAAGTGAATATGATCAATATATTTACCACAAATATGATTATCACTTGTCAAGACAAGTAATGTATGGAGATATTTCTCGGTGGTGGATTGCAAAGATATATTCAAGATCATATTCACAAAACATAAGCATATGGCAAAGGATAGGAATTAAAAGCCATGCTTAGATAGATAGATATTCTTGATAGCTTCAAAAATCACGCAAAAGCAAAGCAACTCCAAGGAGTAGCTTGAAGCAATTGGTTTCCCAAAGAGATATATGAGAACATATTTAGGGAAAGCCATATCAAGAAATTCCATCACAAACAAGATCCAACGGTGAGAGGCAAAAAGCATTAAGCAAAAGGAACTTGTTTGAGAAACATGCCACAAAGGAATAAGATAATGAAAATATCAATTCTAGGTGGCAACCCTCACATGTTCACATTTTCTAGGCTTGTAATATGCACATAGCTTATTACTCCCCCATAATGTGATAATCCATTTTCTTTTAAAGCAAGAGGCAAACAAAACCAACTCGAGAAATTAATGGACATAATAGAATTTGAATTTCTCATGAGCATGACATACCACATAGAGAATAGATAAGATTGATATATCATCACTAAGTGGTATTCCTCATGTACACACATTTTTGGTTTGTGAAGTGCACGAAGCATATCACTCTCCAAAAATGGAATGGTCCATTAATCTCTCAAAAGAGAGCCAACAAGTAATATCAAATAAAAGCAATAAGGCTCAACACAAGTAAATGGTGTGCAAACCAACATACACATACTTGATTTCTCAAGATAAGTAAGTAGAGAGCACAACACATACAAACACTAGCAAGGTACAAAACCAAACACATGCAAGGGTGCAAGCAACTTTCAATGTATATATGATTTAAATAAAAGTTACCGCAAGGAGGAAACATTGGATATGAGGTAGAACAATATAATCCAAATGACTTGGCTTGAGAGAATATAATTGATGAAGATCCCTTAATTCTTCATGATGTAGCCAAGTCTCCAATGACCTCCAACAACACCTATTGATCAAGTTTTAGCTTGTTGGTCCCCAACCAAGTTGGGTCCTAAGAGGTTAGTCACAATAGGTTGGCAACCCAAATGGTTCTTTTCTTGACACCACTTTGAGTCCCAACATATTTGGCAAACACATTGCCAACCTTATCCTTCCTAAGAGAATACACATCATCAATAATAATGGGGTTGGATAAGGTACCATTTGTGCATGAAGAAGCAAGGTGACCCTTCACACGGCATAGGTAGCAACATCGACTTCCTCCTCTCTTCTTGGTTGGAATCTTGACTTGAGGAGGAGTAGCTTGATTCTTGGGAAGAGGCCGTTCTTCAACTTGAGGAACTTGAGTTTGAACTTGAGGCTTCTTCCCTTGTTGCTTCTCACTAAGAGCCTTCTTCTTCAAAGGGCAAGATCTAACATGGTGCCCTTCAACTTTGCACTTGAAGCAAACAATCTTGGCCGAATCTTTAACTTGTTCTTGGCCCTTGTTCTTCTTGTAGACTTGGACTTGTTCTTGTTATTGGAGTTGAATCCAAGTCCACTCTTGTCATTGGGGCGTCTTTGAACACTCAACATATTGTCAAGTGTGGACTTCCCAACATGACGCTTTTCCAAGTCTTTCTTCAAAGAAGTGACTTGGGCCTTGAGCTCATTTAGTTCCTCTACATGGTTAGTATCAACAAAAACACTAGAGGAAGTAGAAGCTTCATTGTTAGAGCAACAAGGCAAGAAAGTAATTCATCACAAGATGTAGCAACATTGTGAGTGGATGAATCACTAGGACTAGCACATGACAATAAAGCATTTCTAGAAGAAGTTGTGCCAATTTCCACATGAGGCTCACAAGATGTTACCTTTAACATAATAGCCTCATGAGCTAACTTTAGCCTAGCATGGGATGCTAGAAGATCATCATTAGAGCTAGAAAGCTTTTCATGACTTTCTTCCAATTTCCCATACTTGCTAGATAGCAACTCAAGTTGAGCCCTTAGCTCAACATTCTCCTTCAAAATAGATGCTTCACAAGAAGTGGAGTTAGTAGCACAAGCATCATTAATATTAGAAATAGAAGGAGACAATTTGGCAAGCTTATCATTCTTAGATAGTTGAGTTTGGAGTTGATCATGAGACTTGATAAGGAGAGAGTGTTCACTTTCTAAAGCCTTGTGAGCTTTGTCAAGTCTCTCTATGTCCTCACTTAGTCTAGCATTGCCAACACCAAATTCAACTTTTTCCTTTTTAAGCACTTTATATTTAGCAAGGGCATGATCTCTTTCCTTAATGATTTTAGCAATAATAAGATCATTAGACTCATCAAGAGATTCAAGTCTCTCTTCAAGAGAAGACCTAAGTCTTCTTCTTCTTCAAGAGAAGCTTTCAAGGAAGCTATAGTAATAGAGTCATCCCTCTCAATTTGACATTTCTCATCAAATTGACTTTCCAAATCCTCAATAAATCCCTACTCATATTAACATAAGCAATGATTTCACATAGAGGAGGGATAGCTTACTACCTTTGGGGAGAGCACAAGTACCATCTCACCCATCTTGGTTAAGGATTCAAAATCAAAACCTTCTTCATGAGAATCCTCATCCACATCATCACAATTTGGATTTGAGGTGGGAGACACCTCGGAATCCTTAGCCATAAGGCAAACATGATTAATGATTGAAGAGGATGAAGTATAACTTGAAGCACCATTTAGGTCCATGTCTTGTTCCAACAAATGTTGGGATTCCTCTACATTGTTAGTCATGCAAGTACTAGAGGATATGGAAGCATTGTTTTCATGGCAACAAGACATATGAAGCATATCATCATGAGATTTAGTTAAACAACTATTACATGATATGCAAGGACTATCAACTCTAGCATGTATGACATTTGGAGTGCTAGAAGAGTTTAAGTCCAAAGATAGAACATTGCAATGTGATAGAGAAGAAGTATAATCAATAGTAAGTTCACCATCACAATGCAATTTCTATCACCACTCACCATATCATTACCTTGTGACAAATCACATGTTGGTGAAGTGGAAGAAGTTGTGAACTCATCACGGCCGGAAGTGGAAGGAGAACAATCATCCTCAATAATTTTGGACACTTCATATATATCTTGAAGCTTGGTCCAAAGCTCATGAGCGTTCCGAAAAGGCATGATTGAAGCAAGAACTACATCGCTCAAAACACATATAAGACCATTAGAAACTAGAGTCTCGAGATGAGAGTTTTCCTCATCCTCTAAAGATAATTCTTGAGAATCCTTTGGAGGAGAAAAACCCACATCCACAATCCTCTTAATATAAAAAGATTAAGCATGCGAATTTTCCAAACATCATAATTTGTGCCATCGAATATGAAAGTGGGATCGTGCACTAATTCCCTAAACGACATCTTTTACTCTCTAGGCGGTAAAGCCCAAAAAGAGAGCCCAGGCTCTGATACCAATTGAAAGGACAATGATGTCGCCTAGAGGGGGGGGTGAATAGGCGATTAAAACTTTTCCGGTTTAGGCTTGCTAATTGCGGAATAAAACTAGGTGTTTAAATTAACAAGCCAACAACCTAAATAAACTAGGCTCACCTATGTGCACCAACAACTTATGCTAAGCAAGACAAGCAACAAGGTGATAGCAATATAGAATACTTCAAGCACGAAGGCTATCACAATGTAAAGTGCATAAGTAAAAAGCTCGGGTATAGAAATAACCGAAGCACGCGGAGACGAGGATGTATTCCCGAGTTCCTCCTTGAAAGGGAGTACGTCTCGTTGGAGAGGTGTGAACCGACACAACGGTTCAACAACCACAAAGGTTTCACCCTCTTCTCCGATGAACCGCACCACAAAGGTTTGGTTCACCTTCCACTATCGGTATTCCTTCGAGGCGGAATCCGGAGCCTTTCAACAACAATCCGAGGCACAACCCACAAAGGGATTGGGGGCTCCCGAACGGCTTTCAACAACAATCCGAGGCACAACCCACAATGGATTGGGGGCTCCCGAACGGCTTCAAGTGACCACACAAGGGTCCAACCACCACAAAGGCGTCTAGGGTCCAAGACCCAAGAGTAACAAGTTCACAGCTTTCAACTTCCACGAATCCTCGTGGAGAGCACACCGATGCACCAAATGCAAAAGGCAAGAGCACAAGTGCTCAAATCCTTCACTCTCAAATTCCAACAAAGCAACAAATGCTTATGGGGGAAAGAGAGGAAGAACAAAGAAGAACACACAAGAACTCCAAGAACTAGATCCACTAGGTTCCCCTCACTTAGAGGAGATATGATTGGTGGAAATGTAGATCTAGGTCTTCTCCTTCAATCCTCCAAAGATCAAAGAGTTTGGGTGGAGGATTGGGAGATATCAAAGAAATGAGCTTGCAACAATGGAGGAGAGAGAAATCTGGGCGAGCTCCTTGGCTGGAGGAAGGTGGAGGCCCCTCCAGAAATTCTAGCCGTTGCCTTCAAACCACACAGTTTTCACTTGGGCCGGAACTTCCGGTTGGGCCGGAACTTCCGGCCAAGAACTTCCGGACCCCCAGAAAAGCGACTAAAAAACGGTTCTGCACTCGGCCGGAACTTTGGCCGGAACTTCCGGGGGCCGGAATTTCCGGCCAAAACCGGAACTTCCGCCCCTGAAAACTGCAAAAACACGATACGAAAACGAATATCTTGATCATCCGACTCCGTTTTCGATGTTCTCGGGCTCGTTGGAATCGCAACGAAGAGCTTTACAAGATCATGCAGAGAAACATCATAGTCCAACAATGGAAGATAAAACCAAATGGAGAAAGGTAAAACCTCTCTAAAAAGGAATGATCGGCAAACCTCCAAAACCGAAAACGCAACAAGTTTTCCATACGAAATTCGTTTTCGGTGAACTTGGGCTTGTCGTGAAGATCACAACAAGCACCAAAACCCAACAAGGAGAAAACCAAATAAGAACCAAGAAAGATGAAATGCCAAGTATGCAAAGGTTTGAGCTCTCCACAAAGATGCGATCAAGTTACTCACTTGAGAGCCCCTCTTGATAGTACGCCGTCTATCCTAAAACCCGGTCTCCCACTAACAACATGAGACCGGTAAAATAGAAAACCTATCAAGATCATACCTTTGCCTTGCGCATTCCACTTGAGCTCGATGATGACGATCTTGACTCTCTCAAGTTGGAACACCTTTCTTGATTGTGCTTGCTAGCACATGCTTGATGAAGACTTCTCCAAATGCTCCCCCATACACCATTATGGGAGGGCCTCGCTAAGCTCCGTCTTCATGTCTCCTTTGCAAGCTTCAATCAAATGATATTTTCGAGATGGATCATATTGAGCTTGCACTTCATCTTCTTCTCTTGATATGTATGATGGCTTGGGTTAAACATGATTGTTCACTCAATCTTCTTTTCCAAGCCATACTTGCAATAAGCTCAACTCTACACATGACCATTCTTCATATAAACCCTTGAATAGACCATTGGTCATCATGTCATCTTCTAGAGTCCAACACATGAACTCCAAACATTTCCTATGGACAAGATCTACAAGTATATCTCAATGCAAACATTAGTCCATAAGGATTGTCATTAATTACCAAAACCACGCATGGGGCAACACATGCACTTTCAACTGGAACCCGCCAAAGGGACGTCCATTGCTTCTCTTCTTTCTTTTGATCAGAAGAAGACGCCCTTCCATCCAGCCAAGCCTCTCGCTTAGCTTTAGTGCTTACCAGCATTTTATACGCTGATCTCACAGTGAACAGACCCGTCCGATCATAATGCCAACCCCAGAAATCCGGTTGTCTCCTTGTACATATCGGGATGTTCCTGATCACCTCAACATCCATAGGAAGGAACCATTTCTGAAGCTTGTTCACATCCCATGTAACATCTGCACGTGACATGAGATCACACACCCGCATTGGAGGTTCTGCAGCTAAGCACGCTACCGGTTTCAGCGATCCATCGCGTGGCAGCCAATTATCATTCCATGGATTAGTATCCTCCCCTGTACCAATGCGCTTGATTAAACCTTGCGACAAAGTATCTTTGCCATCAAGTATTGATCTCCAAATCTGAGACGGATTTTATCCCAACTCAGCATCCAAAAAACCGGTGTTTGGGAAATACCGAGCTTTTAAAATCCTCGCACTAAGACTTTCCGGGTGCTGAAGGACTCTCCATGCTTGTCTAGCCAGAAGAGCTAGATTAAAGAGATCTATATGACGGAAACCAAGACCTCCCATGTAGCGAGGCTTTGTCATCTCTGACCATGACACCCAGCATGGTTTTCTTTTCCCTTCCTTACATCCCCACTAAAATTTCCGAAGGATGGCATTTATATGTTTACATAAACCTCTTGGAAGGCGAAAGCATGACATGGAGAAGGTCGGGATGGCCTGTGCAACAGACTTGATGAGAACATCCTTACCAGCTGTGGAAAGAATTTTTTCTAGCCAACCCTGAACCTTTTTACATATCCTATCTTTGATATATTGTAGTTTCCCATTTTTGTTGCGGCCAACATCTGTAGGTAACTCCAAATATTTCTCACTG
This sequence comes from Poa pratensis, assembly GCA_947311845.1. NCBI lineage: Eukaryota > Viridiplantae > Streptophyta > Magnoliopsida > Poales > Poaceae > Poa > Poa pratensis. The sequence continues at coordinate 53,050,368 of CAMZMU010000055.1, read as the reverse complement.
AGAGACTCCACTTGAACATTGAGAACAAGCTTCAGTTCTTGTTTACGTGAATCTGCGCAACCTTTGCTAAAGAAGACAAACGACTTATCCAAGTTAATTCTTTGGCCTGATGCATTGCAATATAGGTCCAGAACTTCCATTACTTTTGTTGTACTCTCTGTATCCGCCTTGAAGAAAAGCAGGCTGTCATCAGCAAAAAGAAGGTGGCTTACCGCCGGAGCCAACGGTGCAACCTTGATTCCATGGAGGTTAGATGACTCACATTGATTTTTTAAGAGGCTAGATAAGCCCTCTGTTGCCAACAAGAACATGTACGGAGATATTGGATCTCCTTGTCTGATGCCTCTCGAAGGAGTAAAATAGTCAAGCTTCGATCCATTGAAAAGAACCGAAAAAGGAGACAGAGGTTACCAAGCGCATTATCATTTCCACCCACCGGGGATGGAAACCCAATTTCAGCATAATTTCCCTTAGGTACCTCCATTCTAGTCTTTCGTAAGCTTTCCTCATATCGAGTTTAACAGCACAAAACTGGTGTTTCTTTGCCTTTCTTCCTTTCATAAATGTAGGCACTCGAACGCCGTAATGATATTATCCGTGATCAAACGACCCGGTACAAAAGCTGATTGCTCCTCCGCAATTATTTCTGGCAGAACAATCTTGAGACGGTTCACATTACCTTCGATGCAATTTTATATAGAACATTGCATAATTCTATAGGCCGAAATTTTCCCAACTCCTTCGGGCTGGCTACCTTTGGAATTAGGACAATGAAAGTTTGGTTTATAGAGGTTAGATCATCCTCTCCTTTTAATAGCCGGAGTACTGCCGTAGTTACCTCCTCTCCACACACTTCCCAACGCATTTGGAAAAAAATGTACTGGATACCCATCTGGACCCGGTGACTTGGTCGGGAACATCTGAAACAGACCATATTTTACTTCTTTTGCCTCAAAAGATTTAATCAACATTTTGTTCATCTCCCGCGTGACACGCTCCTGAACCACATCCAGGACTTGATCAAGTCCAGTAATCTCCTCCGATGTGTAAAGATTCTAAAAAAAAGGATCTAGTGATGGCACTCATCTCGTCATGGCTTTCAGTTTTTGAGCCATCCTCCCGGCTTAAACGAGTGATCCTATTCTTCCTCTTTCGTTGTGAAGCCCGCAAGTGAAAAAAATTGGTGTTCCGATCACCCTCGGCCAGCCACTGAACTCGCGATCGTTTCTTCCACATGATCTACTCCCTATGATATAATTCTACCAATTTGTCTGAGATTTTTGTTTCAGCATAGGTTGGCCCTACCCTTCCCGGGGTCTCCTGAAGTTTCCGGAGCTCTTCAGTCAACTCAAAAATGCTCCTGCGAACACTCCCGAAGGCTGGGACGGAGGAAGGGGGGACGAGCAGGAGCTTAGCCACCCCCAACCTGCTGATTTCCTTCATAAACTTCCTTAGAATCATGCTTACAATTAGCAGTACTAAGCCATTCTGCCCCTCCAACTTGAGTCTGCCCCCTCCAATAGTAAATGCTGGCTCCGTCCTGCCCGAAGGTGTCCTTTTCCCAATATTGCAGCTTACCCGCAATGGCCTCAAGCTTATCTTGGAGTTCAGCTGCTGATGTTGCATTGCCTCTTGCCTGCCAGGCTTCTCCTAGCATAGGTTTAAAACCAGAATCAGTCTCCCACATTGTCTCATATCGGAATATCTTTTTACCTCTCCTGTTTCTGGCACTTCTTTCATCCTCCACCCATCTTAGCAAAATCGGGCTATGATCTGAGCCCGCTGCTGTGAGATGGTAGAGTGTTGCGTGGGGAATCGCACACTCCAGTTTGCAGTCGCTAGAGCGCGATCTAATCTTACACGACAGAAACTCCCACCAGCCACTCGTTTTTCAAAAGTCCAACTCTTTCCCTTGTAGCCAAGATCAACAAGGCCGCAGGTACCTATCATCTCACGAAAACCCTCCATCTGAGCATGACTACGATCTCGTACTCCCACATGTTCGTGTTGGTGGAGCACCTTGTTGAAATCGCCTATGCACATCCAAGGCAGCGCTGAAGCTGACTTGATAAACTTCAACATATCCCAAGTTTTATGCCGTTGTGCCGTATTTGCCTCCCCATATACACATGTGAGTCTCCACGGATCCTCTGATCCTATGGACATAATTACATCAATGTGGTATTGTGAGAAAGGCAAAATCTGAATATTGGTATTATTATTCCAGTAAATTCCCAGGCCGCCCGAGCGACCTGTACTGCTTACAGCGAAACTTTTATCGAAGCCTAGCCTCGCAGCTAGACCTTCAACCCGTCTTTTATGAAGCTGAGTTTAAACCACACATAAAACGGTAGGTGCATTTTTCTGCACTAAATTGTGCACCTCTCTAACAGTCGAGTCCATGCCTAAACCTCGACTGTTATAGCTCAAGACACTCATTGATCCCTGCGGCCATCCAACTGGGAGGCCGCATCTTTTTCTGAGATTTTTTAGACAAGCTTTGTACCCTCATTTCCTTTTGCCTTCTTCCTGTCCCTAGGTGGGACATACGGTGGTACTGGAGGTGGTCCTGACCCTCCAGCTTTCTCCACTGTTACCAACGCGAGGTTCAGATTTTTTGGCGTCTTAGGCTCAGACTCCTCACGGTCAGTTAATTGCTTTGCTGGGCTCGCCAGTCCAGCATCAGATGAGCTCCTCTTCTTCTGTGACTGTTCAGCTCCCAAGCCCTCCTTCCCTGCATGATCCATGCGGGCATCCCCACGTCCAGTAGGCCTCCATTCAGTCCGGCCTCTAGCACGGCCCCTGCCTCTTTCAGCTCTTCCTCCCGGCCTCCTGTGTCTTGCCCTCTGCCCTGGCTCGAGTATCCTCGGTTAGCAGAGCGAGGTTTCCAGTCTTCCACCGGAGCACACATCCAGTCCCCGTACTGTAAGTTTCGCTGGTCATGAACTCCATCCCCACATTCTGTGGTTTCATGCCCCATAATTCCACAAACCTCGCAAAAGCGCGGTATCTTCTCATATTTAACTTGAAAAGTGAGTCTTGGTTGCCCCTCCAGCGTCAAACCAACACACCTCGTCAGAGGTTCAGCAACCTTCATTGTCACTCGGGCCCTCACAAAATCTGCCCCCGACGTCGACCTAGCAGCCAGATCAACTAGTTTGACTTTCCCAACTCTAGCTGCAAGATCCTCCACCACTTTCTTCTTACGGAACAGAGGTGGAATCCTGTGTATCTGAATCCAGACTGACAGACTATCCAAAATAACAGAAGATGGTTGCTGGGAGCCATCATAAGGCTCAATCATCACACCCTGCTGACGAAAGGTCCACGGCCCCTCTTCTGTAACACGAATCCAATCCCCAAGGCAGTACAACTGCATAACAAACAGATTATCTTCCACCTTCCGGAAGTAGAAATCCTTTGCCAGCCCCCAAGCGTTTGCCATGGTATTGCGGAAGCTGTTTGCACTGAAAGATCTGATCGTATGGACCTTGGCAACCACCATCCAGCGGAGGTCTTGTTTCAGATCGTTCACTTCCTCTTTTCCCACGAACACATCATCGATTTCATTATCCTTGAGATCTAAATCCTTCAACAAATCCTCAGGGCCTGTTTGATTCATAGGATAGGAAAGATGTAGGAATAGGAAAAGCATAGGATTGCCATGTCATGCACACTCCAATCCTATAGGATTTGGTTTGTAACCAAGTTTGTTTGATTCCACCAAAGGAATTGTAAAAATAGATTGGAGTAGATGTTAGAATTCCTATGGGAAGTAGTAGAAAAGATTCCACTGGAAAAATTCCTATAGGATCAAATCCTACAAATCAAACAAGCAAGAAAAAAAATTCCTATAGGATTGAATCCTCCAAAAATCCTATGCAATTCCTTTGAATCAAACGTGCCCTCAATGTCCACCTTTTCCTTTCCCTTTCCCTTCGGCTCCTGAACCCCACTACCCGAAGCCGCTCCTTGCTGCCTTTTCGACATCGATTACCATCCCGCAACCCTAAAACACTTCTCTCGACCCCGCCAAGGCCGGGAAGACGGTCTAGCCGTCCCCTTGGCCAGCCCGAGTAGGATGGGAGAAGGGGAAAAGGGAAGGGCAGAGGTTGATCGGAGGAATCCTCGACGGAAGACGATCGCCACCGAGTCGCTCAAACCCTAGCGCCGCCGCAAGCAACGTAGGAGCTCCCATCGGACCCGCCTCACCCGTAGGTGAGAAACTCAGTACATTAGCCCCTTCCCCTTCGCGGAGCAGGAACCCTAGCCCCTTCCCCTTCATCTCTCGCCGCGCGAATTAAGGATGAAGACACGCTCGGGAAGAACCGAGACGAGTGGCCCAAAAGATCCGGAGCAGAAGAGTAGCGGTGGAGTCAAGCGGCGGAGGATGGGCGATATCACTGGGCGGAAGCAGAAGACGGCGGCGGCGGTGGTGGCTGTGGCGGGTGGAAGGTCCCTGTCGGATGGGGAACAGAAGTTAGCCGCCCGGCCACTCCGCCTTACATCCGGAAGACAGAAGGACTTCCGTGTTGTGAGGAATGCGGAAGGGAAGCTCCATGCCATCGAAGAGGAAGGTGATGACCTGTTTCCTCTTTTCATTTGTGTTGCTATCTTCGCCTCCGCAGTACAACTGCTGCTAATTGTTTTACTTCAGATTTTCCTAGCGATCTTCCGAGCCATGCAAGCGAGGTCGAGGACCCTGAGACTGTGGATTCCATAAAGAACTTGCAAGAGAGCGACATGGTAATGGATAAAGCACGGTCAGTTGTGACGATTTCATCTACAGACCCAGGTAATATCCTGTACTTTATGCCCCACAATTCATGGGACATCCTACAACATGTGATTGTGGGGCATATGATAGAAAACCTCAATGTAATATGTGATTGAACTAGTACATGCATATATCTAATTCTAACAGCTGGCAATAACATCTACAGATGGGGTAGTACTTTTTGAGTGCACTGGTATTGTTTATGACTTTGATGAGGCCACGAAAACTGCAAAAGTTCTTACTTCTTCCCTGATCTGTTCCTATGACGATGAACTATGGCACATAAAGCAGAAGGTACCAAATCGTTATTGTAACAGCATGTATTCGTATTGTTATGAATCTCGATTTCTCTATAAGGTCAGACTACGTAAATGTTTATTTCTAATTCATATTTATTTGATGGCTAATTCTGGCATTATTTACCAAAGTTTAGATTGTGCTATGACAACATTAGAAAATCTGAGGATGCCAATAAAGGATAGGTGATAAAAGTGATTGCATTATTACCCTTTGATACAATGATACATATCACGACAAGTTTTTTTCTTTCAATTTCAGGTGTTAGTTCACTTGTCGAATGATACATCTGTGGAGGCACGCTTCTTATTCTACAACAATCACTATAGAGTTGCTTTATTACAAATTGAAACGGAGAAACTTTTGGTGCGAGCATCCTTTGGATATCGTCCCGAGTATGAAGAAGAAGTGTTTGTCTTGGGTAGAAATGATGAATATGATCTGATCGTAAGGCATACGTCTATTTTGAGGATGGAAAGGCCATTTACAGGGATACTTCATTATATGTTTTGCAGAGATGATAGTCCTGTGGTAAAATCTATAGTTTCATGTTCTTTTTTTTGTTTTTCTCCATGTTTAACTTCACTGTTTCGTTACGATTAAGTAACTCGATGCTATGTTGTGATGCAGGCTTGCACAGGCGGTCCTGTGATGAATAAAGATGGCAAAGTTATAGGGATGATAGCTACCCATTGTCCGCAAGCTGCTATTGTTTCTATGTCTACAGTGCGCAAGTGTATTGATACGTGGTATAAGTTCGGGTACGTTAAATTTTATTCGGAAGACTTTTAGTTAGATAAACTTCTTAACTAGTGTTTACCTAGTTAGTGTATGGAATCACTAGCACGTTGGTTTATCGAAGATATGTAAAAATTATTTGGGTAAAATAGTGGCAGCAGGTAGAAAACTGGGCATCTCAATTGATGAACAATAATGTCAGCTGGTAACCAGTCAATATTGTGGTAGCAGTTATAAAACTGGCCTAGTGTTAGTTAAATGATAAATTTTACCATTAGAAGTTTTCATGGGGAACAGGTACCGAGTTTGGCTACGTTGCATATTGGTAGCAGGGTGATTTTGACCACAGTTCATCATCGCAGCTTCTTTCTTTATCCTGTGCAATGGTAACATGTAGTACCAGTGATTCAGTGCTTAGTTATTATTGCAGCCACATTGCTCATCCTGTGCATGATTTGGACTTGAAGTCTGTAAGAATGTTGGATATAATACATCGCGATAAGCTATCCGTGAGGCACAATATCAGGAATGGTTTTATTATAGATAAGGTTTGATTACTCAGGCTGTATACAGCACCCTCTCCCTTTTATTTTCTTGTGGCGGTTCTTAAGTGATGGAGCTTTTTCACTTAATTCCGCTGTTTTTTTAAATAGGAAAAAAATATGTTCTCATTCCTGGTAATAACCAATACTAATCTCTGCAGGTGCTTCCTGAATCAACGGCTGAAACGATCGGTATTAGAAAAGGTGACGTAATCGATGTGATAGATCTGAAGGAATTAGACAATTGCACAACTTTGTGTAAGGTACATATAATTTGTTTTTGTAACATCAGCTTATTTAGATATAATTGTAAGCTAATATTGTCAATTTTGGGAGCAGCTTGAAGACTATTTTATTGGACTCAGTTGGCAGTTTCTGGAACAGAAATTTGATCCGTGCTGGACTATCAATCTGGAGGTCACTTTAACTTGTACACAAATTTAAGTTTGGAATTTTTTGTTGCAAGTTACATTCAATATATTCACATATTTCTTCGTCGCAGATTCAAGTGTACAATCTCCGTGATAAAGAAAGAGTGCTTACTATTTTGCCTATGCAATTTGAAGATGCTACAGTGACTCAACATGATTCAGTAAGTTATTTTTATCATTTATAACGCCAGTGTTTAAGCCATAGAACGACTAAAAGGAACTGCTAGTCCTCCCATCATATGTGATCATTGTTTACTGATTGTCATACATTTGATTTTTTTGATCTGGGCTCAGTGTCCCAAGCTACTGCACAATTTCCATTTGCTTCTTCACGACTTGCCTAAAAAAATCTGCGCCTTTTCTTGTCTACTCCTAGGAACCACTTTGGAGCATGTACTGCCATAAGTTTGTGGAAAGTGACATCATTTTTTGCTTAGCAACCAGCTACTCTTGACAAATCTGTTTTCTTACTTGGTCTCTGTACTGCAGCTTGAGTTCGTTATCAAGAAGTGAGTCGACGATCGTATCATGAGATAAGGAGTTACCTCTTGTGTTAAGATTGGTGACTGATGCAAGTCGACAACTGGCTTAGTCTGAACTTGTTAACTATGCTAGGTTTTGAGGATTTACGAGCGCGGAGGGGCCGCGGATTCGTTCCTCTTTCATATAGTTAGTATATGTACTGTTAAGAATTTGGGCATGTATCTTTTGAACTATGGTTTTGCTAGGACCTGGTACTGTAATGTTGCTTCGACATGGTACTGTAATGTTGCAATGCTGTTTAATTTGCTAGGACCTGGTACTACTAAAGTTGTGTTGCTTCCAAGTAATGTTGTTGTGCTGTTTACTTTAGCTCGTTTAGCTCGGTAAACTTGGCTTGGCTCGTTTAAGAAACGAGTTCGAGGCAAACTGAGTCGAGTTCTGAGCTACTCGTTTAACTTGCGAGTTTCGAATCAGAGTTCCGAGCTACTCGTTTAACTTGCAAGTTCAAACAATTTGCTGCCGCCACTCGTCACGACATTCACACAACTCAAATCGTGCAAATAAGCAACACACAAACTTATCAGCATACATACTTACATGTTTGCTGGAAGGTATGGATGGAATGATTGATGGCCCCAAGCGTGCGCCTGGGCTGCTGCTGCACAGAAGGAGATGGACCAAGCAAATTCGGGCCAATAAGGAACAAAAGAAAAGAAAGAAGAAAAGAAAAAGAGATATGGGCTTAGAGAATTAGGACCATTTTAGTTGGAATAAAAGGAAATTGTTTCTCTCATAAGGAAAATATGAAATTGACTATTAGGAATATATTTGCTCCGTAAAGAAAACCTGGAAGGATATTCCCAGTATGGACTTCAACCCAAAATCCAAAAACTAAATTATTAATTTAAGTTTGATTTAAATCAAACTAAATCTAATTTATGAAGATAACATGTTAAGCTTATTTAATTCACATAATGGAACAATTTTCTCACAGAGTTTGTATTTTGTAGAAATTTTTAAAAGTTCGAGAAAATTGGGATGCTACAAAGTGGTTGCACAATTGATGACTATGTGAGCTTGTTACCTTTTTTTGTCAAGTATTTGTGATAATATTTGCTTTGATTGTGCTAACACTTGCCATTTTTTGCAAATGTAGGGTCACATTGCTCGTGAAAGGTACAAGTAAATCACGACATCCAAAAGTAAACCATTTTGCGTCAATATTGTTGGGATTTGCCTGAACATAGTGAGAAGATGAGGTTGAGTGATGAAGAACTCCCCCAAAAACAAACATTTGTTAGCTTGGATGATCCGGCAAATAGTGATAAACCGAATGGAAGAAAAAATGGGAAGTCCGATGAAAGGAGTATGGAGAAAGACAAGTTGAAGAGGTAAGGTGCTCCTGCAACCTTGAGAGAGCGAATTGGTGAGATGGTGAAGTAAAAAAACATTGATGGAGAAACATTTGCAAGCCAATATAGACATGGCCGAGAAGAAAAATTAACACGAGGAGGCAAAGTGGGAAGCAACCCAACAATATGAGAAACGCAAGGCCGCTTACGAGGAGCGCAAAATCTCTCTCGACGAGACCAAGGTGAATACCCACATGAGCACCGAGAAGAACCGACTCATGCTGATGGATCCGAGAGAGATGGACGTGTCGACGAGAGAGTTTTGCGAGATGAGAAGAATGGAGATCATGCAACGGTGAAGACAAGAGTTTCTTGGTGCTATGGTCCGTGGCCATGGTCCTTGGCAGTGGCGGAGCTGACGTAGGTTGTGGGGTCAGGTGACCCCATAATTTTTCTGTAAATCCCATTTAGTTTGTTGACATTTACGTCTTGATCCTTAATACCTAGGCTGCGTAACCAGTGGCGGAGCTAGAATTGGCACCTAGCGATGTCAAAAGTCCAAAATCAAAGACATAAGTGGCTAGGGAGGTCATTAACTGGTAATTTTGGGGTCAAAAGCGTGTACGCATAGCTAGTATCTATAGTGCTTATAATTTTTTTATGTTGTCACTTGACCACCTACACAACACACAGCTCCGCCACTCTGCGTAACCCCACAACTTTTTACCGATGGCTTCGCTGGCCCTGGGGCTGGTGGTGGTGGTCTTTGGGCCGGTCGTTATGATGTTTTGGCCGATGATAGTTTTTACCGATGGCTTGGTTGTTCCTTGGGCTGCTGGTGGTGGTCTTTGGGTCGGCGGTGATGGTGTTTTGGCCGATGATGGTGATGCTATGACCGGTGGTGGTGAATATGGTTTTGGCAACATTGGTGTTATTCATTGGACATTCGTAGTTGATATGTTTTCTATTGCGCATCTTATGGATGTGGACTATTGTCGACTATGTATTGTAAAGACATTTGCGTATTTTAGATATATTGCAGTATTACATGTCATTGTTGTTGAAATCTATGCGCAAATCAAAACTATCATGGAAATCGTACCATAAACCAAATGGTATAAGTTTATTTTGCATACTATAAACGGTACAAGTTTATTTTACAGTATGCAGTTTTTTCTTTTTCGTGGTATATGCATTCGTGAAGTCCCTACCCTACCCATGGCATCGTGAGCGAGGAGTGTTCGCTTCAGCTCTAGGGGCCGCGTTTACTTTCTGAGATAGTCACACATGGAGGGACGGTAAAGCTTTTTACCGTACCTATTGCTACTGTCCCGTGTGGCCATCGAAGCAGCAGCGGCCGTGTCGCGTCATCACGTCGCCAGCAGCGTCCACCACGTGGCGGCATGAACAGTCGAGACGTGCCATTTTCCGGATTTCTTTTCGGCCTTTTTATAGGAAAATGACCTTTCCACTAAAAGATGTTGGTCCTTCACGCAAACCACGTCCTCCTGGTCCAACAGAAACAGTTTGTCCTTTTCTCGCCGTGTGGTGGACGTGTCGCGTGGAGAGATAATATCTACTCTATCTGGGATGCCTGCCTAATCGTGGAATTGCGGTTTCTACGCAACAAATGGAAATGCTTCAAAGATTGGGCATCTACGACTCCGATGAGTCCCGGCTACCATCCAGCAGCAGCAGCAGGGGACACATGTCTGAGTCCGACGCGCAGCGGGCCAGGTGCGACAAGCTAAAACATTATTGCTGAGAAGCTCCCTGAACCCAACCCCAACCGTACAACGCCACATGTAGGTCTCAGACTAGGAGGAGTACTAGTTATAGTACTGTAGTCCAGATGGACCCACCTGTAATACCGACGCACCTGGCACTCCAACTCGACACGCGTCCTCGGGCGCCCGCTGGTCGAGACCCTGCAGCCGATCCGCGTGTCCCATACCAGTGCCCCCGCGACACCTGTCCCTCCCCGCACGCACATCCACACGGAGGAAGTGCACGTAACTTTCCCCTCCCCTCTCTCCTCTCTCTCTCTCTGCTCCGCCTTCCCCCACATTCACGGCTTTGCTTTTACTGGTAAGTTCTGCTGCTGCTGCTGCTGCTACCACGCTGCTCTGTCCCTCCCTCCCCTCCTTTCTCTCCTCCCTCGCCTCCCCGCGTGTTTGTGGCTGTGTCGCTCCCGCCCGGCGTTCCTTACTCGCCAGGGCACCGCCCGTGAGTCGCGATTCGGAGATTTGGATCCGCGGATTTCCCTTGTTTATAGCCAGCCCTCCGTGCTGCTGGTCGACACCTCCTTGGGATTCGACCTGGATCGGCGCAGATCTGGACGCACATGAGGCACCGGCGCCGGCGGGTGAGCAGAACAGGATGCGGAGCGACTTGTTATAGAGGGAGCGATGGGGTGCTGGAAGGTAGCGGCGGCGGAGGAGCAGGCAGTGATGGAGGAAGTGGCCGTGGGGGCTGCGCTTGCCACGGGGCCCACCGCGCCGGTGTTTAGCCCAGCCACGGCGGGGCTCACCACGCTAATCGCCGCCGCGGCCGCGGAACCGATTGTGGCCGTGGTGGCGGCGGGGGGCGCCATGGAGCAGGGGGTGCCACCGGTCACCCTGTCAGTGCCGCCGGTCAGGACGACGACGGCAACGGCGGCTGTGGAAGACGACGAGACACCAACGACAGCAGGAGGAGAGGCCTCTGCGGCGGGGAGCCCGTGCTCGGTGACCAGCGACTGCAGCAGCGTGGCCAGCGCGGACTTCGAGGGGGTGGGGCTGGGGTTCTTCTCCGCGGGGGTGGAGGGGGGCGCGGTGGTCTTCGAGGACTCGGCGGCCTCTGCGGCCACCGTCGAGGCGGAGGCAAGGGTCGCGGCCGGCGGGAGGAGCGTCTTCGCCGTCGAGTGCGTTCCGCTCTGGGGATACACGTCAATCTGTGGCCGCAGGCCAGAGATGGAGGACGCGGTTGTCACCGTTCCACGGTTCTTCGGCTTGCCGCTCTGGATGCTCACGGGCAGCAACATGGTCGATGGACTCGATCCCATCTCCTTCCGCCTCCCCGCGCACTTTTTCGGTGTATATGATGGCCACGGCGGTGCGCAGGTACCATTAATCACTACTTGATTTGGGTTCCCAATTGAGTGAAAACTCTGCGCACGGTTTCCGGTACTGATTTATTAGTTGCGTTCTGCTTCATGCCTGTGTGTGTGAAGGTAGCTGATTACTGTCGGGATCGGCTCCACGTTGCGCTGGTGGAGGAGCTGAGCAGGATCGAAGGCTCCGTGTCTGGTGCTAACTTGGGAGCTGTGGAGTTCAAGAAGCAGTGGGAAAAGGCGTTTGTGGATTGCTTCACTAGGGTGGATGACGAGGTAGCGGGTAAAGCCAGTAGAGGAGGAGGAGGGGGAGACGCAGGCACAAGTTCAAGCCCTGTCACAGATCCTGTAGCACCTGAGACCGTGGGTTCAACGGCGGTCGTCTCTGTCATCTGCTCCTCGCACATCATTGTCTCCAATTGTGGAGACTCAAGGGCAGTGCTCTGCCGTGGCAAGCAACCCGTGCCCTTGTCAGTGGATCATAAAGTAAACTCCCATTCCTCGTGAGGCTCGTGTTATTTTCGAACTTTTTGGTTCACATGTTAATAATTTGTTGACTGCTTTGCTCCTTCTTTCGGTTTCAGCCTAATAGGGAGGATGAGTATGCAAGGATTGAGGCAGCGGGTGGCAAGGTCATACAGTGGAATGGCTATCGAGTTTTCGGTGTTCTTGCCATGTCGCGATCAATTGGTATGCTTGCTATTCCTTTCACAACATCTGTTGCGCTGACATATGAAAACCGACTTCAATTACTGTTGGAGTGAGATGGAGCTTTGGATGTCTTTCCGTCAAGTATTAGTAAGGCAGGACGATTCTGATTAGTTGCTTACCAAATGGTAAAATGATTTGTACATACTGATTTCGTTGGCAAAGCAATATCCAGTGGCTGTTCATGTTGATAAGCTGTGACTGTGCAATTTTGTATGCTTAGAAGGTACCTGCTCTGCCATAGTGGAACAATGCATGTAGGGACCAGTAGAGAAAATCTTCTTCCGAGCATGAAAGATGATATACTTGTTTTGTTAGTGGTTGTTTTGCTGAAAGGTTTTGGGACATCTAACAGTCATAGCATGACTACATGATTTTGATCCACTCTGATGTTGTACTCAAATATTCAAATTACGGTTGTTCAAACTCGGTATGGATACAAAGTTACAAACCATGGAAACAGGTGAATGCTCCAACAACGCTGGCAAAACTAGCTCACCGCAATGAGTAATAGGTTACACTTGTTGAGTTTGAACCGTACTTGAACACCCCACCTTGGGAGATAACGGAGTCTGTTTAGACCTAACACTTCATATATTGTTGCAATCTAGTATGTGCTATTGGATAAACACCCTGTAAAGAAAGTCATTGAAGTTGTCGTAGTTGCAAAATTCAAACACACAAAGTTGCTTGTGTATAAAAGGTTCTTATTCTTGCTCCACTTATTTGGTTCCATCTTGATTCATGCTTCCATTGGTTAAGAATGATCTGTGTTGACCTTTCCTTATTTTGTAATATTATAGCGCTAAATAATTAAAAACATGCATATCCTGATATAGCCTACGCTGCTTGGTCTAAATCACATTTTGATGCTCAATCTGCTTGAAGGTGGTTTTGATAGCTCGTTTTTCCTTTTGTTCAAAATCTCAGTTTGAGCCTGCCCCCCGTTGAGCCGATATGTATGTCCTTATCGTTCACTTGTTAAGTTCTTAGATCAGGGTAGTGTAAATTCTTCATTATATTCTGTTCCTTCTTTTGTCTGCTTTGACTCAATCTGCTGCCATTGCACAATAATGCTGCATGGTAGTTCGTCATGTGAGATGTTTACTTTGGCATGCAGCATTTAAAGTTCTGCTGTTAACAGCTGAAACGGTAAGCTGTTAACCCAGCAACTACTTGTGTTTCAGCCCTAATATAACGCACGCCATAAGGCTTTTGTCTAGGACTTCCTGCACACAGCCTGAGTCGTGGTTATTTGTCACAGTATATATTTTTATGAGATGATATAGTAGTGTTGTGTTTCTTCTTTCATTGCCTCACACAATAAACACATGGTACTGCTGTACTAGACTTCTTTTAGCCGGTTCCATATAAATGTAGTTGGTAGCTGGTCATGTAGTCGGTGGGGTACTTGTGCGAATAGTCGAATACTCAGCACGTGCTTATCTGTAGTATCTGATACCTAACTGACATGATTGAGCATTTGTTCATGTACAGATCCTACAATTTTCGTGCTACTTAATTCTTGACATTTTGAACAATGTGGAGCTACTTTGACTCAATTCCTTGTATTGATGTATTCTGGAAATTCTAGTTCCAAATTCAGATTAACCTCGATGAATCTGCATTGGTCTCTGGTCACATCAAGTCTCGCTTTAGGTATCTTATGTTAGCCTGTGTGCATGCCTAACTAGATCACATTAAGGCAGGAAGATAAACAGCTATCAACAAGATCTATTTAAACTTCGACGCAATAAAGATTCAACACATAAGATAACAGATACTGTATAATTTTTGGGTAAAAAGTTTTGACATGAATGTTCTCTAGTGGCCATAGGACAAAGCAATAGTGGAGCTATCAGCAATTCATAGTATGACAATTTGTACTTTTGTCGTGTATCACTGGTAGTTCTGCTGCATGCTGGTTGATCAACTTTTGCTGTCCTTGCAAATGTTATGTGCATGGGTCTGTTAGTTGTGTAATACTCCTTCTGTTCCTAAATGTAAGCCTTTTCAGCATTTTCTGGCCCACATGCTCCTAGACATGTTTTAGTGCAAGATTCACAGAATCTTGCACTAAAACATGTCTAGGAGCATGTGGGCCAGAAAATACTAAAAATGCTTACATTTAGGAACGGAGGGAGTACTACTTAAAATATCTGTCTTTTTATGTATTTCTGTTGACTGTTTGTTCTACCTGTTCGTTGACTGTTGTTCTACCTGTTCAGTTACAATGATCATAGATGAGTACTTGTAAGTGCTAAATGTGTACTGCTGCCTGCGTTGTTAATAGCGCATGTTCTTTGCTAACTTAAGTTTTGCCTTGGGCTAAATGTATTGTTCATAAATCTCTGGGATGAATCTGCAGACTCAACTTATCAAGCTGTGTGCACCTCTTTTAACCTCCCTCTGTCAGTTAGCTCTTGCAGTTAGTGTGCTTTTTTGCCATCGACCATGCAGTAACTGTACGATGTCATTTTTTTTTGCCAGTTACTCCTGCACTTTCATGTATAGAGTGCAGTCACTGCTTGATGTAGATTCCTACTTTCGTGGCATAGTTTTTAAACATGTCGTGGGCTGATGTTTCTATGCCTATTACAGGCGACAGATATCTGAAGCCATGGATAATTCCTGTCCCTGAGGTCACAATTGTTCCTCGAGCCAAGGATGATGAGTGCCTTGTCCTTGCCAGTGATGGCCTCTGGGATGTACTGTCGAACGAGGAGGTATGCGATGTTGCCCGCAAACGGATACTCTTATGGCATAAGAAGAACGGCGGAAATTCGTCATCTGCCCAACGTAGCGGTGACTCCCCGGACCCAGCTGCTCAAGTAGCTGCTGAATGCTTGTCGAAGCTTGCTCTCCAGAAGGGGAGCAAGGACAACATCACGGTTGTTGTGGTTGACCTGAAGGCACAGAGAAAGTTCAAGAGCAAAACTTAAACCAACTGCTTGATGGACAACCTTTATGACAAATTCCTTGGAATCTATATAGATTTGGAGAATCCAAATTCGATCAGTTTAGGCCACTGCCTTAGTACATTACGTAGCCCAGTTCGTTCTTTTCTTTCTTTTCCATCATTTGGGCTGCCAAAGGCTGTATTCCTGTATACAGTACAGATTACGAAATTCCTCGTCAGGGTTTATGTTTCCTGATGACGGGGGTGATCCTGTTTTCTGTTCTTCCTTTGTTGCCCCTTATTCTTTTTGTTAAGCTGGGCCATCATGTATCTGGAAATGTATATTTTGATCCTGTAGGGTACAAATGGAACAAGTGGTATAAAGTATTCTGTACTGTTCTTTCTGACTTTATGAAATCCAGGTGCCAAGTTTTCTACTTGTGCTGTGGTTGCGGAGGCGAACTTGTGTGTGATTGTTCCGGCAGAGTATATCAGCTCTTTGCTAAGGGTCAGCCCTTTTGATGTTCCAGGCACGTGCTTGAACAATTTTGAACTTCTTTTTTAACATAAAAGATGTATCAACGTTAACGATAACAATACAAGCTTACAAATTGCACAACAGAGTAAGAGCCAGCAGCAGATTTGCATACACCAGAAAGAGTCACCCGCGGGACATCAATTGTCGTATGGAGCCTGACGGATGACTGACCGCTGTTTGACACCAATTGTAGTTTTCGGTATTTTTTAATGCAAATTTTGAACTTTGTTTTTTTTGCGAGGAAAGTTACAGCGAAATTACACCAGAGTCCATGCAACACAGCCCAGAGAAATAAGAAAATTACAGCTCAGTCCTGCAGGACAACGAAGACGCCATTGACGACGCAGACGTGCCGCCGGCGCGCCGTCGCCGCTCCACCGCTTCAACCTTGGATCGGATGGAGTCCCGTGGCAGACGGGAAGTCGATGAACCTCAGTTCCAAAGAACCTCCACCTAGCATCGTCGCCGTCGTCTTCGATCTGGATCATCTCGCCATCACCTTCGGAGGATTCAAAGACCGGAGCCGCCGCTGCACGGACTCCGGCACGGGAAGCAGGCGAACCACCTCTCCACCGAGAAGCGGACGCGAGGCAAGAGGCAGAAACACGGCGACGCTCCACAGAACGCCACCACCGGAGAAGATCTCCACCTCCACCAAAACGCCATGTCGGGCACGCCATCTCCTCCCCGACGTCGCCGACTGGCTCACCCCTCGACACTAGACTATGTACAGACGGGATCCAAAGTTTCCCCACCCTCCCGCCGCCGAGGTGGCCGTCGGAGGAGGGGAAACCAGCAGATCGACGCCGGCGAGCTGGATCAAGCGGTGGGTCGAAAAAATCCCCTCTCCTACTGTAGCGGGGAGAGAGACGGTCCAAGGTCCGTGATAGTCTTTTTATTTTGAACTTTGTTTATGCAAACCCTTCAGTCGAACGGTTTATCTGAAGCTGTTAGCCACCTTTTTCTAGGCGAGGAGCAGTTAGCAACCTGAAAATTGGCTGATCTAGAGATGAACAGGGTAATTAGCTATCAAAGTGTTAGAGCTATTACCTTCGTTTCAAAAAAAATAAGGTCGTAATTTGACCAGCAAATTCATGCATTGACCAACAATTAACATGGCCGAGCCAGCAAAATTGAGGACCATGTGCATAACTCTATAATGGGCGCTAATTAACGAACAATTATAATGTATATGCTATAATATCTTGTATATCAATTTATTAAGGATCATACATATTCAACTCCCGATTGCATAGCATTTTGCTATTCGAACACATCATCATTTTAGTTTGATTTGAACAACTCCACATTGATCCTTTCCCATGATGACTCAAATCTTGATTCTTGAAACACTAGATACAAAATATGAATAAAAGAAAATTATGAATGCAACATTAACAATAAATTAAAGTATTAATAAAATTGCTAATTTATTTGCCGATTAGACGGACCGCGAAAGACTTGTGCGTAAATCACCACGTCTCGTCCAATTGCAGTAATGGTGAAGAGAGTGAGCTATAAGAGTTTGGTGGATAATAAGAGTTTGGTGGATAAGGGCTCGATGTAACATTCCAAGATTTTCAAAAATTTGAAAAATCAAAAACTTTTTGAAAATTATAATATTTTGTTTTGGAAAAACAAAATCATGCATGCATTCATCCGTTTCTTGTATTGTTTGCATTTAAAACTTTCAAAAGTTGGAATTGTATTTCCACTTTAAACCTTATTTGAGAAAATAAAATTTATGGGCTGTATTATGCTCTATATAATATTTTTGATTTCTATATTGTTATTTATTTTACTTTGGCTATGATTTAATTGTATTTGTTTAAAATAAGTTATTTTCAAATAACTACATTTTTGGTATTTTATTTGTTTTTATTAAACCACAAATGATTTTATTCAAAGCCCTAGTTTAAATTTGGCATAAAATGTCAATTAAGCAATTATGCAACATTTCAAATTTATATTTATGAAAATAATTGAAAAGTGTGTTTGACTATTTAAAATGATAAAGTTTATTTTTACAAATTTTACCAAGTTGGTTTGAATTCAATTGGAGTCATATTTTAAAAGATAGAAAAACATTTCAGAAAATAGAAAAGGAAAAGAGTTCAAAAAAAAAGAGACGAGCTAACTGGGCCGAAGCCCAGCAGCTAACCACCGCGCGCGCAAGCAAGCAAGCCCGCAGCCCACTCACCCCCTCTCCCTCGCTGCCAGGCGGGACCCGCCCAGGTGACGCAATCGCTGACGTCAGCGTCTTCAACCTCCATCCGAAAATCTCGCGATCACGATCCCGTCGATCTCGCGCACAAATCCGTTCGATCCCGTGCCTCCTCCGCCACGTTTTGACCCCCTATATAACCCCCACGATCCCATCTCTGTTTCCCCTCTCCCTCTTCTCCAATTCATGCCCCCAGGCTGCCGCAATCGATCGCCGGAGTCCGCCAATTCCGCCGGCCTTCGAGGTCCTTTCCGGTGAGGTGAGCAACCCCAGAGCACGAGACCCCTCCCATATTCTTACCTAGACCTTGCGCACCCCCTGAGACCCTCCTTTGAATTTTGCCTGCAGCGTAATGAGTGGAGCGAGCTCAACCCGAAGGTCGTCGGCGCCGCACCACTCCGTCCTCGCAAGGTCGCCGTTCCAGGACGCGATAGACGAATCTGACCCGACCATCTTCTTCGCCGTGTGGATCCGCACCTCGTCGTCATCTTCTCCAGCCCAGGGGTGCACGCCCGAGCCGCCGGCCGCCGCAGCTCCATTCTCCGGCGAGGTCCACCGCCTGGTTTTGGTCAACGGCTCTCAGCCGTCAGATCTGATCTCGACGGCCCAGATTAGAAAATCTTGACGAACAGGTATCTTTCGTTTCCGGCCCTTAGATCTAGATCCAACGGATTAGATTAAATCACTTAACCAGCTCAGCATCCAGTCAGCGTCTAGTCAGCGGCCACGTCAGATCCAGTCAGCACCCGCGTGGAAAAGATTTTCTTCTTTTTATTTTTATTCGGCAGTTTGCAGAAAAGCCCCTAGAACTTAGTTTTTTCATTACTTTTTCCCTGTTTATCCAATTTCAAATATTTTTATATATTTGGAATCCTTAGAACCAGTAGAAACTTTTGGCTGTATTAGTTTTCTGTTTTGTCAAACTTAAATTATTCAAATTTCAAATTGAGAAGTTTGAGTATTTTTTACATAACTTTAGTTTAAAAATAGCTTTTTGAGTGAATCCAATTGCATTAGATTTGTTTAGTTGCCCTCTGTCCAGAAATACTTCAGCCATATTTTTGTTAGTATTTTTGTACAACAGTTGCTACGAAATTAGTGTTTATTCCCTTTTTAGGAGTTATTTTTAATTATATTTAATATTAAAAACTATTTTTATCACATGTTCGAATCATTCATGACTTAGTATTTTTAGAAGAATTGAGATGCTCTCAAAAACACATAGAAATAATTTGGACCTCATATTTGTCATCCTTTCCTTAGCAAAAATTTAGCACCTTATAAATGGTGTACTTTCCTTAGAAATTATTTTGTCATCCTTGGGTTTCTCAAACATGAAGCTAGAAGGACAAAGAAGGACTTAGCCAAGACAACAGACTCCAGAAGCATCTCCAAGATGTAAAAGCACTTAGAAGAAAATCAGAGGAACAAAGGGATTTGAAGAACTCCAAGTGAAGATTGCTTCAAGTGTAGCCACTTGGTACTATGGCTCTGCCTTGACTAAGTAAGTTCTAGGAACCTGATTCCGGCAGTTCTCAGCGGATGAACGTCTTGTATGGGTCTGCCCAGAGGAACAGGGGACTGTTTCCCAAAAGTCTTGTCTTAATCTTCTCCTTATCACTGCTGGAGTGTAGAGGAAAGTTTGGGCTGATTGAGTCAAGTGGTGAACGTGCACAACCTCTCGAGAGTGTAAAACTAAGTACTTAGCCGTGTCCCCGGTTACGGACAATTCTGAGCAGCTGATCAAGGACGTCAACGGAGGCTCCCAACATTCCAATTTCTTAAGTTAAAATTTTGAAGGTTGAACAAAGGTAGACAAGATGGTGGTTTTCATGCCATACCTGTTTTGACAAAAGAAAAGTGTTTTATAAAGAGATAGGAAAAATTAGCTTTATGCAAATTAGCCTTGAACTCCACCACCTAAATATGCATATAGGTTATTAGAGTTATTCCACTAAGTGTCCACATAGTGTCACTTGCCAGATCCATTTTTTAATGGTTCTGACCCACTCTGTTGCAAAATTTTATTTGTTGCAGATTGCTCTGACGACGAGTAAGTTTACGTTAAAGGCTTCGAGTCTGCAACCAACATGTTCGCCTGTGGCGCATGAAGATGATGGAGACTCCATGAAGAATAATGTTTTCCGCTGCTTTACTCTTTCAAAGCTAGCTTTATGCTATGCAAGTTGTAACGAATATTTTGCTAAGTACTGGATCTTCATGTAATAATTGATACTTTGTTGTGATATTTTATCTTACACTGTGTGTGCAAACGATCGATCCAGGGATTTACACTATACACAGGGATCTTGCCAATTTTTAAGTGCAGTTCCGCTACACTCGACTGGAGAGGAGATATTTCACCCGCTCGCTCCAACGTGCATCGCTCGAACTCCCGCCATCTATTTCATCAAGATAGCTCGGCGACCTTATACCCACTTGCGCCCTAGCGAGCCCCGTTAGAAGTACTCGTTTCCGTGTTTTCCAACGGGAAGGTCCCAAGGGCTCATGTAGACAACCAAACAATCAAAACTTGCGTGTGACCGGACATGTTGGGATTCGTACAGGCAACCAAACACCACCTTAGGCTGCTCATAGTGGGAAGTAACATAGTGTAGTAACATGTCTATATTACTACCTCTATAGTGTGTAGTAACATATGTGTGGTGTCAATGTGTCATGCAAGTGTGTATTTATTAGATTGTAGACTCATATTAGAGCAAGTACAATAGTACATCCAATAACTGGCTATAAGAGATTGCCATGTCATCTATAGCCAGCCATATAGCCAACATGTACAATAGTTAGATATAAAAATGTGTTTCTTTATTAAGATATGGCACATCTCTCACTCTCACAAAGTGCCTAGGAGCACGTGCTAGAGCTAGCTCTTGCATGAGAGCCCACTCCCCTTCTCTCTCCTCTCCTCTCTCCTTCATGTCATCCAACAAATGTTATTTTAATCCTTATAGCCTGCTTACATAAGCTTATTGTACTTGCTCTTATATTGGGATATATTGTATTGGGATATGTGATGTTACGATAACTAACTATGTTACTCCATTTGCCTATTTTCTTTATTAATTGCATGTCACGTCATCTTTTTTTTTGCCTCTGTGGCATTTATTTTACTGCCTATGTTATTCCCACTAT
Organism: Poa pratensis; assembly: GCA_947311845.1. Classification (NCBI taxonomy): domain Eukaryota; kingdom Viridiplantae; phylum Streptophyta; class Magnoliopsida; order Poales; family Poaceae; genus Poa; species Poa pratensis. Next base: position 53,029,135 of record CAMZMU010000055.1, on the reverse strand, counting down.
AGGTAATCTTCAAAAACAGCACTTTTTTTTGAGAATTAACACTTATACATTGGTCTAATTTTCTCTGAACTAGCAATACAAGACTAAATTTGACGAGCTCGCGAAAGCCTTGGCCCAAGGCAGTAGATGGGCCCTTGGGCCTTTTCTCCAGAAGAATCCACCACCACTACGGCCGCAGAGAAACCCCCTATTGTAGTATTGTTGCTCCCTTCTGCTCGCCTCGTCTCCCCAGTCCCCACAGCCAAAAACCCTAACACACGCCCGCCCGCCGGTCCGGCCGCGAGACGCATTCGGGAAGCTTCCGGACCGCCGCAATGGTTTGGTTCCAGTGCGACGACTGCGGCGCGGACCTCAAGAAGCCCAAGCTCGCCGGCCACTTCCGGTCTTGCTCAGCATACAAGGTTCTGCCTCCCGCCCCTCCTTCGCTCCGCGTCAATTTGGTTTCGATTATTGGGTTCGTGACATGCGAATGGTTGGTTTGTTTCTGTGTAGCTTTCCTGCATCGACTGCGGCGCGGTCTTCAACCAGGACACCGTCCAGGGGCACACCCAGTGCATCTCCGAGGCCGTGAGTTCCAATGCTTCTCTCGGTACTCTGACACGTTTGTCCGTAAAATTTGTGGATATTATGTTAATTTATCTGTCGTTGGTTGGATTGGGATAATTCGTGTGTTAGCTTATATGGAGAGGTCGCTGCCTATGGGCGCGATTAGGTGGATGTTGATATGATTTGGCTTAGGTTTCTTAATGTGAATCAATAGGTCAGCTTGTGTGGATTCAAGTCTGTAATTCAAGGGTTAGTTTAGTGTATATATCAGTATTCTTGGATGGTTTTTCCGGAAGTGCATTTCCCAGAGCTCAGTGAGTTCTGCATCATGTATGGTTTTGTAAGGTTGGCGAGTCGCTAGACCAAAGCTCGTTGTTTATTTGTCATGTACTCATTCCTCTGATGTATTATCCTCTCAGGAGAAGTATGGTCCCAAGGGACAGAACAAGCTATCCAACAGTGCACAGGGAAAGCCGGACAAGCCAAAACCAAATGCTGATGTTGATATCAATGTTGGGCTGTCAACACGCCCTCCTTGGTTCTGCAGGTATGCTAATTTGATCCCTCAGCATATGTACAATGAAATTTGCAGATTTTTTCGTAGTACAACCCTGCTCCCTAATAGTAGCTCTGAACTATATATAGATATGTTCCTATGAAGTTAGTGTTCATAATCGTGTCCTTTTATGTGCTCTTGTCAACATTCACAAACAGATTGACTCAATGATTATAAGACGGTTTAAATTATATTGGTCACATATGAGCAATGGATAGCTTATTTGCCCCTATCGGAACAAGCCCAAAATTAGTTTGGGGATCTATTTAAACCTTTGGATCTATATAGCAATCATGTCATTGTTGTTTAGATAAGTTATCCCTTGTTTGGCCGTGAAGTAAGGCCATTTCAGCTTAAGCACTCACAGTTTTCACTAATATGGTGTTATAACATACCTATCCTGGATTTGCATGTCAGCCTATGCAATACAACTACCACTAGCAAGCAAACTCTCTTGGGGCATGCTGATGGCAGGAAACATAGAGCAAAAGCAAAAGCCTACCATGCTTCTCAGAAGCAAGAAAATGGACCTGAACAAACTCCAAATGAGAAGGAAATTGGTGGAGCACCAACGACAGAGCCTCCACAACAAAATGGTGGGAAGTGTGCAGATGACAGTGAAAAAGATGTTGACAAAGATGCTGTGAAAAGAAAGAGAACAGACAGTATAGCCTTGGAGGAGCCAGATAATGCCAAAAGACCAAACTTATCAAACTTGAAGACCGGAGAGGTGATACAATCTGAAAATGGAGAACTAAAAACAAAGAGCAAGAGTGCTGCCAATGAAGTAGTCAACGGTACCAACCATCAAGACACTAAAAAGCAGAAGATCAAGTGGAAGAAAATTATTACTAAGATACTGGAGACAGTAAGTTTTGTTGCCCTTCTTTGCAGGATATACTTCTTTTGTCCATTTTGTATTTGTCCTTCGAGCTACCTGTTGTTAACAGTTTATCTTGTACTTCCTTTCAGAATTCAGATGGAGTTATGAAGTTAAAGAAGCTAGAAAAGCTAGTTTTGAGGGAACTTTTGGAATGTGGTCTGTCCGAAGATAAGGAGCACCTGCATGCTCTGTTAACGGAGAAGGTAATCAGCACGAAAGAGAAAATTGTAGCTTGATACTTGTTTTCCCCCTTGTTTCCTCTATGCGACTCCTGCTCGGTGATGCTAAATGATTACTGTTTTGTTGTTGGTGCAGATAGCTTCAAGCTCCAGGTTTTCTGTTGATGGCAAGAACATCAGATTGGCGTCCAAGAATGAGGAATCATAGTTCGCTTATGTTCTTATGGTTTTTTATGATCTATTTATGAGGGTATTATATTGAGAGATGTCAATTTGTTTTTTGTTGAATGGTGCCCATATCATCTAAATGATCCAGAGAAAACTGCTCAAGATACAGAAATTTTGTTTATTGATTTTCTGGTACTGTGGCGCCAAACCGCCATTGTAGCTCCAGAAAATTGTCTTGTGGTGCGAACTTCTTATGTTTGGTATCATCATATCTGCAACACAGCTCTCGGGTAGTGTATGTATGTATGTAGCATTTCAGCTTCAAATTTACTAGGAATGCTGCCTGACGTTCTCCATCTGGGAGCGTGGGGTCTGTTCTAATGTTTGTTGGTGCAATTCGTGGAGACCCCCATCGTGCTTGGAGAATGATTCAGGACTCAGGGTGGAGCGCATGTACGCGTGGGAAGGTATGTGGGACTGTCGATGTGCAACTGGTGTGGACTGCTCCTCCAGTTCCAGGTAACACTCTGCACCTAGGCTCGTCCTTTGGTTTTACAGGAATCTCATGGCATTTCAAACACTCATACCTCTCTTTGTCAAGACAGATGCAACAGAGAGATAATGGAGCGTACAAGAACTCATGGAGTCCAGGTAGTCGAGGATGGTAACACCGACCGAATACATTATTGGTTAGCAACTTAGCACGTAAGCACCCGCATTAGGCACGCAGGAAATCGAGGGAGACGCGAGAGAGCTGGACTCACGAAATTAATGAGCAGGAGAAGAAGAAAAACACAAGAGACGACGCGGGCGGGCGCAAGTCATGGGCGCGATTCCGTACGCGGAAACTCCCAACTAACCAACGCGGACCCAGCGCCACTACTAGTACGTGAGTAACGTGGCTTGACCAGGGCACGCAGTATACGAATCTCTGTACGCAAAACATCGTTCACATGCCTGTAGATCACCTGGCAATTATTAGTAACGCTACGTAATCTCTGTAGTATACAGGAGTATTGTAGCGAGGCGTGGACCAATCATTTGCACTGAAAGGCAAGCTAGGCTCCTGGAAAGTGCGCACCAACCAACTCGCTTCTCTTAGCTCCCCTGTTTTTTGGGAACAAAAAGGGCGGATACCTCACTGTCACAGTCCTTTGCTCAACAGATTTAGGGGATCATCAAATGCTACGAAACACCAGCACCATACGAGCATCTCCACCCGCACTCCCAATATAACATCCGGCAAGTCTTTTAGACAGTTGCTATTGGGAGCGTCTTGCAACGTTGACGCTCTGTTGGTAGCGACTCCCCACACCGGGGCACTCCCTCTTCACTACCTACGGACCGGCCGCGAAAGGGTGTTACTAGACACGATATTGAAACCCGTCCGGCACATTGGACGCTATATGGGCCTCCGGTGGGCCTTTATTGTGCCGACACTCCCAATAGCCTAATATTACGGCATCGGGCTATTGAGAGTGCCTAGGGACATGCTCTAAGGGCATGTACAATGAGGAGTGCTTAAGAAAATAAACCGGTTCTTATCTAAATATTGGTGCTTATTTATAGAAGAAAGATGCTTAACTAGGCACCTCTCCAATACAAATAAGCACTGGTGCTTAACAAAAGGTCTGGTTTATTTTCGTAAGCACCTCTCTAATCACTCCCCATTGTACATGGCCTAAATACATCATGTAGAATAAGAACATGATGCCAAACCGTACACACAGAGTACCACTACCAATCCACTCCCATAGAGTACTACTCACTCCGTTCCAAATTAATTGACTTTCATATATTTACATTTAAATGTACTTAGACATGTTACATGTACATATACATCCAAATATAGATATATGGAAGTCAATTTATTTGGAACGGAGGGAGTAGAACGGTCGGGCGATGCTGGATCAATGTGCAAGCATACTATGACCTCAAAATCGCAGCAATGGGAGAAGACCAAATCAACGCCAGGATGTTGGAAACCTGAGGGAGCAAACAGGGAGCACGACCTAACCCGACACCCATATGAGGGAGGAGGTACCGGCGACCATGCGTGTCAAGCCGTTGGTGCCGCTGCGCTTTCTCAGCCTGGACCATCCATCCATCCATGGAATGGAACCCTGATGAGTTGAGTGACAACTACCGGGATTAAGACCAGGGACCCTACCGCCCACCGTCCAAATACCGCTATCCAATCACAACCGGTCCACCACACCCAGCGAAAAGTATCGCAAATTAAGATAAGCAGATGGGCCGATCGATAGAAACCTACTGTATATCCAAGAAGAAATATCAAACGGTCGAAGGACAATTATTTTTTAGTATTTATTCTGAGAAGGCGGAGGACAATTGGGATGACAGTGAGGTGCGGCAATGCGATGGCTGCATCACCAAGAAGCAACACCTGACCTGCTGCCCTTTTTCCCAGCTTGGTCTCTTCCCTTTTTGGCTCTTTGATTGGGCTCTCTCTCGTGGATTAGTCATGTGAGCTTGGGAATCACACTCGTACGCTTTCACCCGCCTTTTTTAAGGATCCCCATTCCTCCGATGCGATGCGATCGCTGTTGTTTTCTCCAGTTTGTTGTCGGGACCAGAGTACACAGAACGCCGCAGTGTGTCTCATATACCGATACGAGAGAGGCGTACTTTGTGCTCTCTGTCGTCCTCTTATCTCTTTGTTCATGATGCGTAGCCAGTGGCGGAGCTTCAACAAAATCTTTGGAGGGGCGAAGCTACAAAATAACGTGCATATTTATTTGAAACGATGACAGCAATAAGCTTGAATTTGTAGTAATTTCAGAAATTTATATAATTAGATTGATCTTCTCCACAAAATACATTTCTAACACCAATATATGCATGCATAAGCTACTCTAAAAACAAAAGAATCTAGATACTACTCAACCATGCATGGATTTTCATTTGTCATCATAGAACCAGAACCGCTCTTTATCTCTTAATTTGCGTACGTGAAATGCTCAAGAACCTGCTTAGTGAGATTGAATTGGGATAGCGGTAGGAAAGGCGAAATTTACTAGGAAACAGGGAGAGCTTGTCGGACGGCCGGAGCTCTGATGGATGTAGGACGTACGGGCAACCTGCCACTACGAGCAAGGGTGCTATCTACTTCCTGCTACCGACAGCCAAGAGCCAAGAGGAGGCGGATGCTTACAATACTCTGGCTGACTGGCTCCGGCTGACCGCCGCCGTCGCCCGGTGCGGCCGTGCCGCCGCTGGTCGGTCACGCCCACAGCCCGTCCCCATGCTCAGTCGCCGCTCAAGTTCATGAGACACAGAGAAACGAGAGACAACAGAGAATCATGTTCGTCTCGCTGCTCTGTGCTCTCACACACGAGTACACGATGCTACCAGCTAGGTAGAAGAAAAAAGAATGAATCGGCCTATGGGCTGGACGCCTGGACCGATGGAAATACTACAGGTAGTAAGTAAATTTGCTTCTTGCTTGGGGGGCGACCGCCCGTTTCGCCCCCGTGAAGCTCCGCCAGTCGGCGTAGCTACTGTCCAAACAACCCCTTTTTTTTCTGCATCACACTTGTTGCTTTGTCTGGACTTTAGCTGCCTCTTCAGTTTGAGTTTGGAACCTTATTACCAGCAGGAGAGCAATTTAGGAAAGAACGGTGTCACCCTTCACTTTATGGCGACAGTTTCTTCTACTTGCATATAGCACAATAAATAGAAATATCACAATAAATAGATCTTCAGAAGAGATAAACTGAATGAAGTTGGCTTCACTGGAGCTCTTCTGATTAATCGGATCAATTCACGCATACTACTACTATGAATCAAGTGTAGAGTTTTCAGGAGAGAATCCGCCAGATATCAGGACAGCAAAGGTATTTAAGTGAGCGCTACTCTCCTCCTTTGGGTCTATATGCTCATGCATGCAGTTTGGTATTCGTAGCGTGAATGATGAGCCAAGAGGGGCCCTGCCCTCCAGTATTTGCTCCGCTGTAAGCCACCCACCGATCATCGCTTGCGGACCATAACCACCTCCAAAGAAGAAGAAGGTGGTAGCTAAGCTGAGCTTGGAGGAAATTGTGATTTTTTTCTCCCGAGAAATGGCTCTTTGTTAAACTCGCATCAAGGCGATAAAACTAGAGAGTTTAGGTCATCTCCACCGACACCCCCAAAACACTCCAAAATGTCCATTGGGATGCCGAACATGAAAAAGGCCACAACGGGGGCTCCAAAAGCTATGCCGGACACGCGGCACCCCCAAGCACCCTCCAAGCTTGGAGGCCCTCTCAGAGTCGGACAACATCTAAACACGCCCCGGCCCACATGTCACTCACTCTAACGGGTGGTCGGGTGGACAAGCGATTCACCGGGTGTATTTTTCGTGACAGCACGCTCGTATGTGGACCGAGGGAGTGGATGCAGTGGCCACAAAAAACCCCGTGAGTGGATCAAGTGGCCTGGCTTGACACACACAGTGTGTCATGTTTTTTCACCTGCTACAAAATAAATTTCATAGAGAATCCGATAATCTGATCTGTTTAGGGGGCGCCGCTCGGAGCACCACCCCTCATTAGCCAGACATGTGTCCGGCACTCCCCAAAGCGGACACATTTTGGGGGATGACGGACAAAATTCCAGGGGTGTCGTTGGAGATGCTCTTACACTCGGCCTCTCCACAACAAGGTACACACAACCGGAAATAAAAATAGGGGCAGAAGAGAAATGCAAAAATGCAAATAAGAACCAAGTGGCTAACAAGATGTCTACAATGTGTAAGGCAGACTATACATCCATCCACATGTGAAGAAAACATTTGTCATCGTCACGGTAGTGTAGATGTCTGTGAATATGGAGGGTCAATCCGTAGACTATGCCGCCACCCATTGGGGAAAAATATCTTTCGCTACTTACTCCAACCGCGAGCATCCCGCTGTAAATAGGGTGCGGTGTTTCGATTTCTGCAGTATAAACCACTCCTAGAGACAGTCTGCACATTGGAAAAGAACCTGCAGAGGAGAAGAAAGTTTAGCATTCAAAACCATGTCATTCTACATAGCCAAAATGACCATAATAAGGCAACCACACGCACCTGAATGAGGATTATAACTAGTTGTCAAAAATATTTGCAACACTGCGATGTGGATACAAGTTCGAATCCACTTGGATGAGTGACCGTATAGAATATAGGATGTGCAAACTTGCATTGAAAAATATATGCCTTATATTCTCGTCGTGATGACCGTATAGAATATAGGATGTGCAAACTTGCATTGAAGAATATAGACTTTCTTGCCCGCTTTGCGAGGTTGTCTTTGGATAGAGTAACCCCTATACGAAGGCACCACATAACTATTATAAATTTTAGTGGCACCTTCGTTTGGCGCATCGAATGTACTAAGAGTACACGGAGCGTACTGAGAATTTGCCGTTCTCATATAGATTTCAGCGAAATTCGTCTGGCCCTTGTGCCAGTTGGACTAAATCCAATTGCCCTAGAGGGCATTCTATGATGCAAGGTGTGTATCAACTAAATCCTTTATAAATGATATGTTAGGAGGTGTTGTTTCCAAAACCTTCACGATGGTGTCGCTTTTGTTACGTGTGATAGTGTACAAAGCAGGATATTGATCTCGTAGAGGGTCATTTCCAAGCCATGAGTCCTCATAACCGAATTTTGAGCCGTCCTTTATATATTTCTTCTTTGCCATCAAACCCGCCCAAAAAAATGTGAATCTCCCGGTTTCCATAAAAGCTGGGATATAGCTTTTGAGTTTACATATTTATTTCTCAGACGTGTTTGCCATACACCATCCTAAGTAAGAAGTTTGAACGGTCATTTACTAAGACTGTCTCGTGAAGGTCCTTCTTCGGTTGTGACGCGGGCATGCGGCATAGAAGCTCGGTGTATCGCCTCCTCGCCATTCTTGGCTGAAAACGGTACACGGCGAGTCCGTGTCGTTTGGTTCGTGTGGGTTGCATTGTAAACCGTGTGGCGTTGTGTTTGTATCGTGGAGCCTCTTGGTGTTGTACCAGCTGTCTTGGCCTCTTCTTCTATGAAATACGATATACCTGTTAGGGTGTATCCTTGAAAAAAGAAGGGCGTTGTTTTAATCATGTAGACCTGAATCTACAACATTCCATTTGGCTAGCCTGTTTTTTCTTGCTATCTCCCTGCCAAAAAGAACCGTGAATGGAAGTAGTCCAATCCTTGAAGTACTCCTTTCGAAACTTTAAAGAAAGATAACACCATATTGCAACATTGAGTTCAAGTAACCGAGAAAAAACCAAGCGGAATTACTTATGAGGCTACCACGGCACACAAATGGGAGTGGATGTCCGTTTCCTCCGCGATACCGTACCGAAATCCCGCCACCTAGCTCGCCGCAAGGAGAAGGCTGAAAGGTTGTTGTGAGTCGTGTGCTGCTTGTCTAAAAAAACCTTGTATAACCCCTTCTGGTTCCGTAAGTAGAAAGCAACTTGTAAGCTTCGGTTTTGTTTGCCTTTCAGGAGGATCTGCTCAACGAGCCGTTCGTTTTCAGGAGCATTTTCGGGAGGAAACACGCACTCGTCCGGACGTTACAACTTACAACTAGCTTGTTGCAACAGCTAGCGCACACATACATTGCTTGCTTCAGCTAACAACAACCCGCACGCCATCTTTCTCGCAAAACAAACTCTAGTATGAATGTATGATACATTTCCACACAGTTTGTTAGCGTCGCGAAATCACAAATTAAACACGCAATGGTACAATATTTACACTTTTTTGACATACAATATTTACACTATTGAACGGTCCATTTTACGGAACGAAAAACTATTATATTATCGAGATGGTTAGTAATCTACAAGGAGCAAATTAGACGATCCCTCCGCCGCGATTTTGGTCTCTTTTGATGGCTGCCTCGACCATGCGCGGCAGTGGCGGGCGCGACGGAGGCCATGCGTCTACGGTCGATGAGGAGCAGCACCGCCGCCGCCACTCAGCTGGTGCGAGCAAGCATGACCGCCTTCGAGGACGCACGTGGGTCAGGCTGCTCCCTCCAGCCCACCCCTGGGAGCAGGCCACGTCGCCGCGCCCCCCTTGCATGACGCGGAGGCAGGTAGCCCCCGCACGGTACCGACTGAGGTGCCGGATGAGGCGCCTGAGGAGGAGGTGGTGATCTCCGTGGATGGCGGGCGCACCGGGTCGTGCACCTTTGATGTGCTCTTGCCGTGCTTCCAGCGGATCGACCACGCCGACGACGAAGTTGCTGTCGCTAGGAAAGCGGCAGCGGAAGGCAATTACGGTGCTCCAGCCTGCCTCGAAGCCGCAGTGGCGGATCACAAGCTCGCATGGGCGCTGCGTAGGTCGACGACCCTTCTGTACCTCGGCTTCGAGTGAGCAGACCGATGCTGGTGAAGAAGAAGACCACCAGATCTATCTAGATTTAGATTTTAGTTCTATATAGTTCTAGTTTTTATCTTGTTCTAGTTTTAATTCAATTCTCGAGATGAACTTGATGAAATGGTTGAAATCTCGCGAACGTGTTTATGTAAATATGCAGTACGAGTACGCGGGATTTGTTCTGCCCGAGCCCTCGCGATACCGCAAACTAGTTTTCAGAGTCCTCCGAAACTGGTTTTGCGGGGCGAGTTTATCCGGCGTGTGCTAGCAGTGCTTTTATACCGGACCCGATAGAAACGACCAGCAGGGAATGTATGTACTCCCTCCATCCCAAAATATAAGGCGCCCTTTAATTTCGCTGGTCAACGATGTTTAACTTTGACCAAGAATTATACTTATAACATGTCAACAAAATTAGTATAATAATATAGGAAATGAAAGAATTTTGCAAGACGAATCCAACGGTACCATTTATACATTCTCAATCCATATAATTTAGTATAGATTAGTGGTCAAAGTCGAGTCTCAAAGATCAGCATAAAAATAGCGCGTTTTGGAACGGAGGGAGTACTGTACACTAGTTCCATGGGTGAGATTCGTCGTTTCCTGCTTCTATATTCCACTGGCTCACCTGTCAGTTTGACACAAATCAGCATGTACTCCACTAATTGAACAGTGTACTTGGCACCGAAGCTTCTTTGCCACACGGAAGCGCGTAATTAGTACTCCTACCGGTACTAACAACACATTGACGCTCACCTAGTCCAACACATTTGCACTATGGACTGGCTAAACAATCGAGATAATCGAACGATCAATCATTCATTCCGTCATTCCAACCGAATCATTTCGATTTCGTGCCTCATTGTATAACCGGACAAACAACTTGAGCTTTTTTTTTGCGGAGTGACAAACAACTTAAGCTTAACAGCCATCACCCAAAGCTAAACCTCCCATCGTATGGTCGTATATAAGCAGCGAAAGCAGACAGGAGACAGCAGCAGAGTAGCGAGCGAGAGAGATCCAAAAAACTCGACACGAACCATTTCCTGCTCCTGCCGCTGCTTTGGCCTTTCCGGCTTTCGCATCTCTGGAATCAGCGGCGGCGGCGGCGGGACGGGATGGACGACGACGTGCGGGCGAGTGGCGGTGGTTCGAGCGCTGGTGGCGCGGGCCCCCCTAGCACCTCCTACTCCACCGCCGACGCCGACGAGAATGGCGGCGCCAAGGTCTGGGTCCTCGTGCTCCTCTTCTCCCTCATCGTGCTGCTCCTCCTCCCCTCCGCGGTGCGCCGAGGCGGGACGGGCGCAGGCGGCGGGTTCCAGCGCGGAGGGATCACGCTCAAGAGCGGCTGGGACGTCGTCAACCTCTGCCTCGTGCTCTTCGCCATCCTCTGCGGCCTCCTCGGCCGCGGCGGCGGCGGGGGCGATGGCGACGGGGAGTCCTCCCCTAGCGCGGCCGCTTCTGCAGCGGCGACGGCGAAGAGCCATCGGGAGGTGTCCCCGGCGGCGCCCGAGCCGTCCACCGAGGATGTGTGGGCGAGCTTCAACAACGACACCTACTCCAACAACCACAGCGCGCACACGACGACGGGGATCCGGCGGATGAAGAGCAGCAGCTCGTACCCGGAACTCAGGCTGGGCAGCGACGGCGTGTGGGCCCTCGAGCCGCCGGAGCTGGCCTGGCGCTCCTACGACGACGCCCAGACGTACCGTACACGGCCCCGGGACGCGGATCGCCCGGCGCTCAGGAGGACGGCGTCGGACGTGAACACCATACCGGTCGACAAGTACGAGGTGCGCACGCCTCAGGATGCGACGAGGCGGAGGCGGAGCGCAGAGACGGAGAGGCTCCCGAAGATGGCTGAGGTGGTGGAGGAGGAACAGGAGAGGATGCATCCCACGCCGGAAACTCGGCCGGCGAGGAGCAGGACGTGGAGCCCGGAGGAGCTGCTGAACGCTATTCCTCAGGACACGAGGAGGCGGAGGCGGAGCAGGGAGCGGCTCCCCAAGATGGCTCATGTGGCGGAGGAGGGGAGGATGCATCCGATGCCGGAGGCTCTTGCGGCGAGGCCGGCGAGGAGCAGGACGTGGAGCCCGGAGGAGCTGAACGCTACGCTATCGGAGGTGGCGTCCGCAGCACCGCTGCCGACGGCGACTCCGCGGCCTAGGCGTCGCCGGCACAGCTTGGAGAACCTACCGACAATGGAGGAAGTGGAGAAAGAGATTATAGTCGAAGACCCGCTCCCTCCATCAACTGCCATGTTTCCACCGAGCACACCACCGCCACCGCCTCCTCTTCCTCCGCCGCCACCGGGAGCAATGTCGTCTAGGAGCAAGAAGAAGAGGAGCGGGAGCGTGGGCGGGGCAAAGGAACTGGCCTCCGCCATTGCTCTGTTCTACCAGAAGAAGCGCAAGAGCATTATCATGAAGAGGGAGAGGCACCACCACAACCACCACCATCTCTCTGACGACCACTATTCGTCGCCTTCGTCCGAAGCATCGGCGAGCCCCGAAGCCACCACCCGCAGCAATCCTCCGCCACCGCCACCTCCACCCCCTCCCCCTCCGCCGCCTTCATCCATCTTCTCCAACCTCTTCAAGAAAGGAGGCAGCAAGAGCCGCCGCATGCACTCCTTCGCGCCGCCCAAACCGCCTCCCCCGCCGCCACCAGCTCGGCGATCCAGGAAACCATCACAGCCACCTTCTCGCCCCGCTCCTCCGCCTGCTCCAGTGAGGACACGGCCGCCGCGCGCGCACGCGAACGCGTACGCGCACCCGCAGCATCCACCACGTGCGCAGGGGTACCCGCCAGTGTACCCCGGGCGCGGCGTCGTCTACTACACCTACCCGCTCCCGCCGCCATCGCCCCCAATGCCGCCACCGCCCCCTCCTCCACCGATGATGTCGGAGGGGGAGGAGGAGGTTCCGTCGGTCACGGCGTCGCCGGCGCCTTCGTACTGCCCGAGCCCTGACGTTAACACCAAGGCGGACAACTTCATCGAACGCTTCCGTGCCGGGCTGAAGCTGGAGAAGATCAATTCGTACCGGGAGAAGTTGCAGATCCAAGAAGGCGTGACCGTGACCCTGGCGGAGGAGGACGGGGAATTCATGGTTATCGGGTCGCTCTTCGAAGATGATGACGATATGTCAATGCCGGAGACGCCGGCAACCGCCACCGCGGCTGCCGTCGCCGTCGGCTACTAATTTTACTTCTGACTTCGGAAAGTGTTGCATTGACGCTTGAAAGAAAAGAAGATAATTTTTTTTTAAAAAAAAGCCAAAAAAAAAAACTTTGCTTCTTGGATTATTTGCCGTGTTTCTCATGAGATTTGTTCTGGTTTTTGTGGGTAGCTAGCAGAATTGACAGTGAGATCGGGTAAATTGATTGCTGATGGAGAGGATCAATGCAAGGTTTGAGACTATTAGTACATTATTAGTGAGTGAGTGAGTGAGACATTACTCTAATTGAACAAGAGTGATATAGAGAGCTTTATGTGCCTGTTTTAAAATGGCCAGAAAGCTCTACCCAGATGTCGCATTAGGTGATGTGATGTGAATTCCATGTGTCTATTTATCAGAAAGTAATAGAGGTTTACATTTTTGTTTGTTTTGTTTTAATCATCATGTCGTACTACGTGCAACAATACTACACCTTCTGTACGGTATATTGTGGCTTACTCCTATCGTACTTGTTCTAAGTTTCTAGTGTTGCATTAGCTGTCTAGCTTAATTAATGATTTGAGTGTTTGGATTGTTGCGGTTTGGGGGGTACAACGAAATGCCGCAGGCATCACCAGCTCCAGAATAGAAAAAACATGAAAAATGCTTGTGAGAGGACTGTCAGGAGTAGTTTAAATTTAAGCTAGGCGCATATGAGCACGGCGGCTACCGTTCCGACTCGGCGACTCCTGTCATCGATCAACATGCGGTCGAAAGAAAAACAGAGCAGGAGAGGCCACCGGAGGCAAAGAAGAAGAGCGCCCGCGCGCGACAATATTTTTAGTGCGCCCTTCCGTTTGTTAACATGGAGATGTCCTTCCGTAGACCCACTCCGAAAACACCTTCTCATCCATAATTCGTTCAAAACTCGGGAGTGAGTGCCTTTCGTTTGAACAATTGTGTAGCTTTCGTGCGCATTGATCTACTTGCATCCTGACGTGGTTCGGCATATTGTGTTATTATCTTAATCGTGATTAATATATCAGTAATGGGTTCCGAGATGACACCCTCATTCTATCCACCTTTGTATCTCCCTTTTCTGTTTTCCAATTCAATCATACTATAAGTGAGTGCATGGCTCTTTCATGTCCTAATCTTGCAGATGAGGCGCCACACTTGACGTCTTGACTATTTCCCCATCAGGTTTATATTTGAAAAAATGTCCACTTTTCATTCCTAAACTTTTCGGGAAGTTCACTTTTTGTTGTAAATCTTTGGGTTGGTCTACAATAAACCCTGAACTCCTAAAACTGATCCATATCACATCTGACTCAGGTAAAATGTTTGTGTGGGCAACTTGTAGCACAAAAAATGGTAAACTAGACTAAATTGGAACCGGATCTTGATATCCTATTCCACCTGACTTAAAATCCCCACTAGGAGTCTAAATCCCCAAACCTTCAAAGCACCCGCAGTGCCCCAACTATGTTATCGCCCGGCTAGTTCACGTCGCCTTGCTCTTGCACGACCCACGAGTTTGTTAACCCATTGACGACCAAATTGACCAACATCCCGCAGCACATCTATACCCCGGAGCTCCCTACTCGCGCAGACTGATATCAAACTCAACATTGGCATCACACTCGTCAGTGACTCCTGTCATCACCGCGCACAATGGAGGGATCCTGTGGTCGATTCATGCCGACATACTCATTCCTTCAAGCTTGGCGGCGCAACAAGCCAGTCAGTTTCAAGAGGGTGAAGCAAGCGGCAGTACACGTCACCATTTTCCTTGGGTCGGCTGGGATGTGAACTTGTCAATGGTTCAAGATTCTTCTAGGACCAAACAGAAGTTTTATGATGAAAAATAGATTTGCTGAAAAGTTCACATCCCATCCGACCCAAGGAAAAGTAGACTTTATTCTTTTAAATTTCTGCTTTGTTCAACTACATCATTTACTTGTCAGGTATTTCAAACATGTAAAAAAAATAGTTTGTATATTAATCATAGATTGTTTGTACCCGAGTGAAGGTCTTTGATTTGAACACCAAGAAGAATTCCAGTTCAGGTACAAAAGCGAAGTATATTAGGAGACGCAATTCAAAGATATTAGTTCTAAAAATTTCACATGATTTAGTCAAAACGGTAGCTCCACCATTAGCGCACGCATGATTTGGCGATGCCCGAATTGGTTCAGTTATGCCCTGAGCAGTTAATCCATCCATCACACACTCTTACTTGGACAAATATACGCATTGGATTAGGCCATTGCAATGCCAACCGGGTTCACAGTTTTCGTGCCGGGACAGTAGGGGCTGAACGGACTGGCCAGCTGGTCCTACGGTTAGCTAGCTGTCATTGCATGGCTACATAGCACGAATGAATTACGCGACGTTGCGATGCAGCAACTCTCTTCTTTCAGAACGTCCGAGCTTTGCATTCGTAATAAGTGTCTCACTTTTGAACCAAACTGAGTTCAAAACTGCCACACTTATTTTGGATTGGATAGAGTACTAAATCTACGACATAGTTTGAAACATAGGGAGTATTAAGTATGCTCAGCCCGCACGCTAACTGGTTGCTATCTTTGGGTGGTTGCGCGCTGGATTAATTAGCAAAATCTGTACTCGGGCTGAACACGCTCCTACAGTATTAGACAATTAACAGTTCTTGGTTGCGATACGAGCAGGTGTCCCTGCTCTTGATCTGCATTACTGTTACATCGCCGTCAGTCACAATGCCACTGATGTTGCCCTGGTACGAGTAGTGGTCGATCTCCTCCCGGGATCAGTTATCTATGTGCTGGCGGGTTCCAGATCGCATTGACAGGGTCAGCAATGATAGGCCCATATACAGGCGTCAACTTCAAGATTTGAATTTGGAAAACGTACGAGCGTGACAGAAAAGCATAACATTTCAACACCTTGATCATAGTAGCACATCTGAAAAATATACACGGATGCAGGCAGCAGGGTATACTTTGCTTGCAAGCATCAACCTCTCAAAACCCAAAAGTCTCGTCCTTTTTTTCTTTCTTTCATGCATGACTATACATAGTTAGACACAGTTCACTTGTTTACAAGTCGTCACACGCAAACCCGATGAATCACTCCAAACTCAAAAACCACCAGAAGAGAGGGAAAAAACATCATATATTTATGTACCCAAAACTCAAAACTGTGGTGCTATGTACACATCACTACAACACGAAAAAGGCTTGTTGATCATCAGTTCTCTTTCCCTTTTTCGTTTCAGAGCTCAAACGGGGAGCCATTTTTCTCCTGGATCAGTGGCGGCAGATCCATGTCTGCCGTGTCCACGTGGACCATCAGCCTCGAGATGTCATCCACAGAGAAAGGTATGCTGTAATAATAGGGAAATACACATCAATTTCCACAGGAATGAGATAAAAAAAGATATCAAATTCTAGTATTCCAAAGGGGGCCAGTTAACGAAAAAGAAGGAGCGGGTGATCAAGTGGAAACCTGAAATCATCCTCTAGCAGGAAAGAGTTGATGTCATCTTGCACCGATGGACTGCTCGATCCACTGATCATCTTGGCTCTCATGCTCGCAACGGCCTGCGGTTTCGATCATTCAGTCTAAGAAATAATAACAAAACCAAACTGCAATCTGTTGTCAAGAGTGTATATGTTGGAGTGGCCTACCTCTGACGGGATGCCAAGGGTTCCGTACTTGTCATCGCAGTACATTGTGCTGATCCGGTACAGTTGCTGCATGCTAAGTGCCTAATATTGGGAAGACAGAAAAGCATCCAAGAATAATTAAGGACATTAAAACGATGATTAAGAAAGTAGTAATAAGGATACAGGTTCAGACTTACTGGGCAGAAGTCGTCAGTTATCTCTTTGAGAGACTTGCTGTGCTTATCTTCGAGTATCAGAAGCGTGACCGCCTGCCGAATATGCCTCAGCTCATCCCAGGAAGAACCTGCATACTGTTTTCAGACCAAGTTTGGTTACCAGCTGCTTCCTGTGAGATCTGTATTGGAACGATGGTGGAGAAATGCAGTCACCTCATCCGTCAGCCAATGGCACCAATGCTGTAGCTCATCCAGCCCGGCTTTAACGTACTCCCCGTTACTAAAGGAGCAGCATTCACGCCGTAGAAGGAGACTGCAGTTTTGCAAGGAAAAAATATACAATCATGTGAGTTCAGCTGTTCATGCTACTAGCTATGACATACGATGTATCAGTGAAGAACAGTAGCACATATATGACATATGCATGTGCGTACCTGTTAAATAGTTGCACATTGATGAATGAAAATACTTGGGTGAACAACTTGCAGATCAGGAACGGGGCACCTGCAAATACAATGGAAATAATCTGAAATGAGGCGTGTTTGGACATTCGAATAACAACAGTATACAGTAGTATAGTTTTGACGCATACATAGTTTGATTTCAAAACGTTGAGAGAATTCGTCAGGATCTTGATGATGCTCTGCCAATGTGCCATGGAGGCTTGCTGTGCCATGTCTGATCCTCTGGGGCTGACGACGAATGTTCTTGGTGCCTAGAGAAGGTTTAGATTTCATGTGCAAGTTTTTTATCATCCATTGAATGTTTGTGAAAACTATGAGATGCGCAATGCTTACCTGAATACACAGGCCAAGCAGAGGGGTCAGTTCCTTCTTCAGGTTCTGACTGATCACTCCATAGACCTTCTCCAATAATGCCGTGAGCTGTTGCTTGAAAGCAAGAGCTGGGTACTTGGCTTCAACCTGGGAAATATCAGTTAGCCCACCGACCAACCGTCCATCTGGAACTGAACGCTCAGGATGACCAGGAGCTTGGTTTTCCTAAAAGGTTCCAACTTGGTATTATTGAGTACACATTTTTCAAGTTTACTGATAAAAAGAAGTTAGGATAAAATGATAAGTTTTCAGCATTACCTTGGGTGACTTGAGGGATGATGGTCTTCGTCTCTGACGCGCTAAAGCAGCTGAACCATTGTTTTTCAGTGTCCTTTGGAGGAGAAACAGCAGTGTGCATGAATTGGATAGCCAATATGCCAATGTTTCATTGCTGTCTCGCGCCTTGCAAGAAAGGAAGGACATCAAATTATGTCTACATTTGTACAAACCATAGAAAGTGTTTGCTAGAGGCCAGGTGTCAAAAAAAGTCAGTTGTGTCGGGTTGATGCGAGTTTTGAGTTTAATTGAAGCATTGATCTTCTGAATTATGCCTGCGGTTGTCACATACCTCAATTGCAGCATTGATCTTCTGAATTATGCGGTCAAACACTGTGGTTCTGTCCTCTTCAAATGATTTCCAGTGGACCAGGCAACGGTAGATGAGGTACGCAGCGATAGGCCTTCCGGTCGAGAATCCCAGATCTTCAGATATGCACTTGATCAGAAGCTCCTAGATTTTCAGAAACGTTAGAAATGTCGTAAAGGCGCACCATGTGAAGTATCATATTGTTCCAAGGTTATCAAACAATTCAGAACCTGAATCCTACCTGCTGCTGCTTCTCAGCTTCAGAGTCATTTGAGCCAGGCAATTCAGATTTGTCATCCTAATTAAAGATCCCACTGGGTTAAATTAGCAATGTATCCACAAAATAATTGGTCAAACTAAACTGTAGGATTATACATACATTATGAGTATCATTGCTCCTGTAAACTATCATGGGCTTCACAGCACCATTTGTTGTTTTCTCATCCTCAGGAGATGCCTGTCAAAATGCAGATACATGTTTTAGTACACGGGTCATCGTAGTCATAAATAGAATAGTTTGTGATTATAGGTACCTGAAGTTCATGTGCTTTGTGGCTACCACTAGCTGGTGACATGATAGCAGGGGTCGACGCAACAGCCTGTCGGAGCATTCTGTTTTCTGCATCGAGGTCGGAAGCTCTGTCCTCCATCCTGTTAAACACCCGTGAAAAATACCCCAATTATCTACCATTGCCACACAGGAAGCTAGCATGGATTGTGCAACAGGGTAAATATGCACACAAAATAAACCTCTTCAGAGAATCTTGCAGCGTTTTGTTCTTAATCTCCTGAACTCCAAGCAACCTAGCCAGTTTTTCATTCCTCAGTTCAGCCTTTGCCAGCGCCTTTTTCGCGTCAATCGTCGCCTGCATTTCTGCTCCCAGCAAATCCTGCAGCACACAAAATCCCTAACCAAGATTAATCTCTCTATTTATCTAGACTAATTCCATAACAAATTTCATATGAACAATAGCACATTGTAAAGTCTCTGGATAGAGCATTGGCGCAACAGACCTTCAGGCGCCCAACTTCAGCGTTCCACGAGTTAACTTTCTCAGTGTCTTCCACCCACACCACTGTCTCCTTGATGACCGAAGGCGCATCCGCTATCGCCCTGATCGCCGCCTCCCGCTCGGCGATCACCCTCACCTCCGCGTCCTCGACCGCCTGCTGCAGCACATCCACCATTTCGTGGAGCCTGCTGACCTCCTCAAGCCTCTCCCTCTCAGCATTGGCCTGCACATTTCAACAAATTTAGATGACCAACTACTCAAATGAATGACATGACTGATAACAGAGCAAGAATTGTGGCGTTATGAGCAAGTAGAAGATGAGGAGTCAGGAGAGGACCAGTCTGAGCGTGCCGAGATGCCTCCTTGCAATGCTTTGCCTCCAAGCACACTGGCAGACCACCGAGGCTCTCTTCATCGTCAGATAGCTCCACAGCGCCCTGTGTGCGCGCCATTGCGCCTTTTTGGACGAACACAGACAAAATGTTCATTGTATGATTCATGCACGACATAGTACTACAGTTGAATGCATCATGTATAGATATGTAGTTACCTGGATGCAGATGGCTGCTCTGGTCTGTTTCCGGATCGAGAGCTCCCGGCGAGCCGCTAACGCCCGGCACGCCGCCTGCACGGTGACGGCGGCGGCGGCTCGGAGCTGCAGCCGCGACTTCTGCCTTGACAGGGAGCGGCGCAGTTTCCTCTGGACCAAGAAGGCCAAGAGGAGCAGGAACGCGGGGCGCCCTGCGGCGTCCCACCTCGCCAGCCAGCTGTACCTCTGAACAAAAGCCTCTGAAAGAGACGACCAAAGCAAAGCATCTCGACGGATCATCAGCGAACTCGATCGATGGTGGCAATTGAGAACGAGCTGAGATCGATCACTCACTGAAGAGAAGTTGCAGCCAAGCGACCAGGCGCCGCGCAGGGCTGTCCTGGCCGCGCGCCGGTCGGGTGATCGCGGCTAGCTTCCTCCTCCGATCTCCATCCATGATCTCCATGAGGCTTCTTGTTCTTAATTTACAGGAAGATGATCATGCGTGTGAGATCCCGGGGTCAACAGACTGATGGAGAATTCCACGATCGAGTAGGTAGGTGAGCACAAAACACATGATCGATTAAGCTAGCTTAGCTTACCAGCGTGTGAGATCAGATGCTCGATCGATCTCACGAGCAGATATCACATCGTCTTGCAGCAGCTGGCAGCTCCATCCTGCCCTGTCAAAGCCTCTCCTGGCTAGCTACTTTCCCTTCCCTTGCCCTGACTTGCTCTTTACTATGGAACAAGGACATGCCACCTCAAAACATTACCAGGGAAAAGGAGAAAGCGAGAAAGGAAATCTGAAGGTCGTTCCCAGCGGGGAAACTTCACCGGTGCGCGCCGACGGCGAAATCAATAAGAGCACATTCTGAATATTTTAGAATAGAATATGCAAGCAGAAACTGCTGCATTTCTTGTCTGAAAAACGAAAGAACCATGAGGAGGAATTGGCAAAGGTCTTGGTAGGCCAGTGCCTGCTAGTGCTACTAATAAATATACACTGGATCAAATAATGTATCTCAACTAAACCGTTTTATTATAGGCACGTCAAGTAGAAGCGGCCCTCACATCTCATCCAACAGCTGGAGAATACTATGGACTGTCTCATTTCATTCTTCTTCTGTTAAAAAATGCTTAGTCTGACTAATCCACAATTTAAGGTGTCTACTTTGGGCAGCTAAACGAACTCTAGTCTTTACATTCTGTAAAGTTTGAATGAAATTGGGTAGCACGGCCCACAGCCAGAGGTGCAGTACGGCGTGGATGGAAGCTTGTTAGCTGTCTACTCTTTACAACAGAAATCACTGTTCACTGAACGACAACAATCAAAATTGGACGACGCCGATTGACATCGTTGCAGTTTATTTATAGTTGGCACTTTTTTTTTTTGAAACGAAGGCAAAAGTTTTGCCTTATTCATTAATTAAGAAGAAGGTGTCCGGTTTATTAGCGGAAGAAACCGGGCGACAACAAACACCAACACGAGCTCACACAACCACAATGAAGATGATACAATACAAAATAAGGGTGTGTTCGGTTGGCCCCAGCCATTTTTGGCATCGACATGGGTCAGATGAGTCTGTCCCGACTTCTACAGCGTTTGGACCATGTTCCAACCTGTTTGGTTGATCACATGGGTTTGTCTGCATGAGGGTACAAAGCGACTCCCAATGTTTGGCTAGTTTCGTGTAGGTATTGAATGTTTGGTTATGTGCAATGTTCATGATATGATGACTTTTTCAGCTTAGTTGTGAGCTTACCCATCACTCGTCCAAAAATATCAACACAAATAAGCACATCGGACAAAAACAACTAAAGTAAGTAGCAGCGCATAATCTAAACAGTTTTGCACCATAAGTTTATCATGCGAGAGGTTTGGGATATACCATCTCACAAAATATACATACCTGGCATCAGTTTTATCAAATCCTCTTACCTAATTGAGGGGATATAGATCAAGATCTCATACAAAACATATCACCATCATCAATAGATCATTCATAGGTAGTGCTTGGGCAGAAAGGAAGTAAATCACCGCATCGTGCGATCGGGTCATCCAAAGATAGCTGATATACCTGAGCGAAGTGTGTGCATCCACTCCCATGACAGGGTTGGGAACGACCGCCGAAGATGATCTTATCTGACCATAGTTCGCACTTGGCTTATTAATGAACTTAGTGTGCTTTGAGTAATCCTAAAGTGACGATATGGTTTGTTAGTTTGAAACATACAAAAAGGTTAATCAAATGAAATAGTGGTCGCCATCATCAGAGAACGTTAAGTACGTTCAAAATTTTAAAAGATAAATCGGAGCTTGAAAAAGAAAAAAATGATAGTTTGGTCCTTAACAAGGCTTTGCGTTTGAGTGATGATTTAGAGGGGGGGGGGGGGGGGGGGGGGGGGGAACAGTCAGGTTCCGAAGGTCAAAAGGATCCTGATCCCTCTTGAGTGTCTAAAAAGAAGCGGGGACGTAGGAAAAAGTCCGAAACATCAGTTGTGCGCCGCAGTAGTAGATTAAAGCTTAACTCTAAAAATAATTCATGAAAGGCTGTTTTTGGAATAGTGGTGGCTTTAGAGATACGGCTAAACACTCGGTTGTGACTGAGACTATTAGGGAGCATAGAGTAGATTTTTTTGCTGTCATTGAAACAGGGAGGGATAACTTTTCAACACCCTTTCTAAACAACCTAGCGGGAGGCCAGGACTTTGTTTGGTTTTGTCTACCACCTCAAGGTAGGTCCGGAGGCATTCTGGTAGGTTTTAGGTCTAGTAGTTTAGTTATTAAGAATGTGAAACCAGGAGAGAGGTGTGTTAAGTTTCATCTCCTTTCCAAAAATGATAATTTCGAGTGGTCTCTTGTGGTGGTTTATGATGCAGCTCAGGCGCCCAAAAAGGGGAGTTTCTAGCTGAACTCGTACGCATATGTGAGGATGAACAACTGCCTTTATTAGTAGGCGGGGTCTTCAATATAATTAGGAGGCAATGTGAAAAAAATAACGATAATTTTTATGCAAGATGGCCTTTTATTTTCAATGCCATTATCGAGAGCTTAGATCTTCGGGAGCTAGATCTTGCTGGTAGACAGTACACTTGGGGGAGCCGCCGACCGAACCCAACATATGAAAAGTTGGATAGGGTTTTAGCGAGTATTACTTGGGAGCAAAAATTTCCTTTGGTGAGTGTGCGGGCTCTAACCAGAGCTGGTTCAGATCATACACCAGCTTATTGACTCAGGTGAACAAGCTTACCTGGGTAATACAACACACTTCTCTTTCGAACTTTCCTGGTTAAGTAAGGAGGGTTTTTGTGAGATGGTGATCAAAGAGTGGTCATCTATTTCATATGGCGGCAGCCCTTTGGAGGTATGGCAGAATAAGATCCGTGATCTCTGTTCTTTTCTAAGGGGTGGGCCAAAAATCAGAGTAGCATTTACAAAAAAGGAGAAAGCCCGCTTGCCTAGCATTATCGATAGTTTAGACTTAAAGGCTGAATCGTCACCTCTCACAGCTTCTGAGAGGGAGGTCATGAGAGAGGCTATGGATGAGGTGGCAAAGTTGAGAAGGGACGAGGAATCTAAATGGGCGCAAAGAGCCAAAATAAAACATGTTCAAGATGGGGGAAACAACACCAAATACTTTCATCTTATCGCGAATGGGAAGCATAGAAGGAAAAAAGATCTTTCAGCTAGAGCAAGATGAGGGGATTATTTCGGGCCATGAAAATATTAAAAATTATATAACTCAATTTTACAAGAGGTTGTTTGGGGCATCGGCCAACAACAATTTCTCTTTAGTTGAGTCACAGACTTCGGATATTCCGCAGAGGAAAATTTGATTCTTACAGCGGACTTTCTTGAAAAGGAGGTTCATGATGCTATTATGCAGATGGAAAAGAATAAAGCGCCTGGACCAGATGGGTTCCCGGCTGAATTCTATCAACGTTTCTGGGATACGATTAGGCATGATCTTATGAGGTTGTTTGAGAGTTTCCGAAAAGGGGAGTTACCTCTCTTTCAACTTAACTATGGAACAATTATCTTGTTACCTAAAAAAGAAAATGTGTCCAGATTCAGCATATAGACCCATCTGTCTACTGAATGTTAGTTTTATTTTTTTACTAAAGTGGGAACAAATAGGGTGACGGCAGTAGCACAAAAGGTGATTCGCCCAACCCAAACAGCTTTCATGCCGGGGAGGCATATCCTTGAAGGTGTTTTAGTTTTACATGAAACTGTTCATGAACTTCATAGGAAGAAGATGGATGGTGTTCTCTTAAAAATCAACTTGAAAAGGCATATGATAAAGTTCAATGGCCTTTTCACAACAAGTACTACGTATGAAGGGTTTTGACCCTAAATGGTGTCGCTGGGTCGATAGTTTTGTGAGCAAAGGTAGTGTGGGTGTAAAGTTAATGACGATCTAGGCCATTGCTTTCAAACGTAGAAGGGCTTGAGACAGGGGGATCCGCTTTCCCCGATTTTGTTTAATATAGTAGCAGACATACTGGCTATTTTAATTGCTAGGGCAAAAGAGGATGGTCAGGTGGAAGGACTTATACCTCATCTAGTTGAGGGTGGAGTATCTATTCTTCAATACGCTGATGATACTATTCTTTTTATGTCTCATGACCTGGTAAAAGCTTTAAATTTGAAACTCATCTTATGCATGTTTGAACAGTTATCAGGACTACAAATTAAATTTTCATAAGAGTGAGGTGTTCTGCTTTGGCAAAGCGAAAGAGGAGTTAGACCATTATAAAAATTTATTCGGTTGTGATGCTTATTCCTTTCCTTTTAAGTATCTAGGTATCCCCATACACTTCAAAAGTTGAAAATGGGGAGTGGAAGCCAGTCGAGGATAGGTTTGAGAAAAAGTTAGCTAGTTGGGCTGGGAAACTTTTATCTTATGGGGACGGGCTGATTTTGATTAATTCGGTCCTCACAAGCCTACGTATGTTTATGCTTTCATTTTTTGAGGTACCTAAAGGGGTACGGAAAAGAATGGATTATTTTCGGTCTAGATTCTTTTGGCAAAGTGATGGGCATAAGAGAAAGTATAGACTTTCTAAATGGAACATCATTTGTAGACCTAAGGAGCGGGGGACTGGGAGTAGAGGTTTTAGAAACAAAAAACAAAAGTCTTCTTTGCAAATGGCTTTTTAAGCTCTTATCGGAGGAAGGAGTCTGGCATGAGCTTATAGTCAATAAATATTTGCACTCTAAATCTTTATCCCAAGTCAAGGTTCAGCCCCATGATTCTCCTTTCTGGAAAGGCCTTATGAAAGTTAAGGATGTATTTTTTGACCGTGGTTCTTTTACTGTTGGTAATGCAGAAAGAACACGGTTTTGGGAGGATACATGGTTGGGGATAAGCCCCTATCTCGGCAATATCCATCCTTGTATAATATAGCCCTCAGAAAAGACGTTTCAGTGGCTGTAGTTTTGGCGCAAGCTCCTGCTTTAAATCTGGAATTTAGGAGAGCTCTGACCGGTAATAGGTGGGACAAATGGTTGCATCTTGTTAACCGGCTAATGGATGTATGTTTATCTGATAACCCTGATGTGTTTAGATGGAATTTGACTACATCAGGGAAGTTTACGGTTAAGTCTATGTATCTAGATCTTTTAAGTGGTCATACTAGGTTTCTTCATAAATATATTTGGAAAATGAAGGTGCCACTAAAAATAAAGATTTTTATATGGTTTCTTTACCGTAATTAAGGAGATTCTTACAAAAGACAATTTAGCTAAATGCAATTGGAATGGTTGTCAAAAGTGTTGTTTTTGTGATCAAAAGGAGACGATACATCACTTATTTATATCATGTCCTTTAGCTAAAATGGCTTGGCGTATTATTTCATGGCTTGTAACATCTATCCCCCAACAAGTATTGCTAACTATTCGGTAGTTGGCTAAGGGGTGTGGAGAAAAAAGAAAAAGTACAAATCCAAGTGGGTGCTTGTGCTTTCTCTGGGCCATATGGAATATACGTAATGGTATCATTTTTAACAATGCAAATACTTCTTCCTTCATGCAGGAAATTCCAATGGCTGTTCATTGGATCCGTACGTGGTCTTACCTACAACCAACGGACAAGCGAGCCCTTCTGGATTCTGGGTGCAACTAGCTCCTTTTGGTGGCGCCGGAGTTATATACCCAGTGCAGCTGGCGTTTTGATCTTAGGATAACATGTTGATGCAGTGTCATTCCTTGTTGTCTTTGCTTTTTAGATGGTTGATTCATGTATCGACCCTGTGTGACCATGTAATCATTTGTAAGACCTAAACCAAAATAAATTAATAAAGGCCATGCATCAGTCGATGGAGAGGCTGGGACGCCACTTTTCAAAAAAAATGAAATAGTGGTAATTTTAATCTAACCGTGATGTGGACTAAGTATTGCTCATCATACAAGAAATGGACGTTTTGTCTTCTCACCCATGGGCTCATTAAGTTTTTGAGCTTGCACACAAATCGTCCACTTCGTTTACCATCTAGTCAAACTCCACAGAAGATACGAAACAGGTATAGGTGGTATCCGTATTTTAAGGTGAGAAAATCAGATTTGTTAGTTCACGGCATGACATCCTTATATTGTTGTGAAACATAACATTTTGTTCATGTCATCATGGGATTGTATTGGTGCAATTGATGGTTCTCATTTGACTGCTAGAGTGTCAAGGTCACGTCTGCAGCATACAGGGGTATACAGAACTACACCAGTCAGAATGTACTAGCTGGTTCGAAAGGATTAGCCCATGACGTAAGCATTCCTGCCGATAGCATGAGTCGATCATGGGATCAATATTCCAGATGGAAAATTCTACCTGGAAGATGTTGATATGCATGTCGCTCTGGTGTTTTTCTACCCTTCAGGAAAACCAGGTATCATCTCTTTTTTTAACAAGTGAAGGCGGAGGCGCCAAATTTCATTCAACTCTGGAAGGCATATCCTAACTGTGCAAAGGATTTTTTTCAATCCGAGACACTCTACCCTTAGAATTATGGTTGAGAGTGCATTTGCTGCTTTGAAGAACAATTTAAGATCCTTAGTCATAAGCCATTACTGCATGTTGCATTATTCATAACTGGATGTTAGGTTTTCGTGTTGATGAGTTTATCCTGGAAGAGAGTGATGTGACGCCAGACCCTTGGACATGACTGGGGCCATGGTATGGAATCTTAATTATAATGAAACTTGAAAGACCATTAGAATGGAGTGGGCTGAGGAAATGTAACACCAACCTTACCACTGCTTGTTAAACTGTCATTGTTAGTAGGTAGGACAATCATGTCGAACTACTGTTGGTTTAGTAGATCGGGCTGTCATGGCGAACTGCCATTTGGTTAGTAGTTAGGACTAAAACATCGCTAATTTTTCACTCTGTTACATGTTTGTATAGTCTAATTTGTGATAAGGTCGCCACTAGTGAGAAGGCGTGACCAGAACAATAGCGGTGAGGAACCAAATAGTCAATAGTTTGCATCTGTGAAACATACACATGCAACCAAACGCCTGGTGTTTGTTAACTCATACAGGCTCTACCGTTCCAACCAAACATATTGCATATTATAACCTGGGCCGTGTTTATTTTCAACCAGACTTTGGCGGATTATAAATGCAAAAATGCCAAAATCAGTGCAAATAATCAAAACATGTCCAAAAGGAATGCGAACGCAAACCCTCCACGCCACAGAGCCCAGTGCTGCATGGGGCACATGAAGAGAAGAGACGGTGGCGACCACCACAATAAAAGGAACAACCGAGTGACGGAATGAGCACAGGCGAGAGCCACTGGTTTTTAAAACCGTTCTTTTATATGCATGAGGCTTTGTTCGGTTAATCCCCTCCCCAAATGAATTGGATTGGATGGGAGGGGATTAGGGAGGATTTTGGCTTGCATGGGAATTAATCCACCTCAATCCCTGTCAATCCCCTTTGAAAGTTAGCAAACCGAACAAGCCAGTTTCAGCGAGCTCCACTGCGGTGTGCCGATGCAGAATTTCTGTAGTAAATATCTTGGTGTAGAATTGACCCTCCTAGTTTGCAGCAGTCCTCCGAGAAAACAAACGAGTTGGTAGAACTCATTTTTTGTTGCTGGCCCTATTGAACTTCTCTCTACATAGAACTAGCATTCTCTCTACATAGAACTAGCACTCTTTATTTCCTGTTCTGTAATCTATGAAATTTAGCCGGGAGTGACTCCTTGACTCCCTGTTCATCTAAAAAAAACTCGTAGTTTGGATCTTACAAATCTGGCGGAGTCAGACCTGCATCTGCATTCTCATCACTCCCCCTCTCCTTTGATCCGAATCGAATTAAGTTAAATTATCTCGAGAAAAAGTGTACAGATTTCTTCAGAGTTAACATATGATCTGCCATCTTATCTCAAAGATTTATGATCTCTATGTGTCCAGATGACGATGAAACACCAATATATGATTGTGAATTGAACAGCGGATGATAGAAGAATCTAAACAGAGTACACCAACTCAGTTGTCACTGCATTTTTTCAGCTATGATCTTCTTTGCAATGCCAATTTACAATACAGTGGAGAATGAAATGGACGACACAAATAACCGACTCTTAGCTGTGGAAAACCTTTCCAGAAGCTAAAAGGACCACGAGCTTTTCCAATAGAAGCTCAGGATCCTGACCAGGGGCATCCGACCCCTGGCATTTCAATATAAAAAATTGAACTCCCAGAAAAAAGGGAGACCAAACTGAAGAAAGAACCAATCAATCAAACCGAGGACCTAACAAGAAATATCAAATTAATCTACAATTACCCTGATCAGACTAGATTTGATTTGTAGAAAAAAAATGGCATGCATATATGTACATGGTCTGTGCACAGGTCTTGAGTGGGGAAAGGAATGTGGAAGAGATTCGCAAGCTGAAGAACCACCCATTTAGTCCTTTCTTTGGTGTAGGAAGGTGAAGCCAGAATTCTCCCGGATCAAAGGTGGCATATCAACATCCGTTACCTCGATTTCTGTCATTGACTTTGAGATATCATCCACCGAAAATGGAATGCTGTGGTTTCAAGTATCATCGACAATGTTAGATCGGAGACAATGAAATAACTGTGTGGACTAATTACTGAACCTGGAACAGGAAATAACCTTGAATCATCATCCAACAAAAAAGAGCTGCTCACTGCATTGTTCGAGTCTTCTGTCATCATTATTCTCATACTTGAGATGACCTACAATCATTTTTTTTCACCGTTTAAAACGGAACTATAGTGGTGAAGGAACACAACCAGCAATTAAATCAAGTATAGCAAGCTTACATCTGACGAAACTGTGTGGGTACCATACTTGTCATCCCAATACATTGTACTAATTCGATATAGCTGTTGTATGCTAAGGACCTGAAAGTTTCCAGAATATGGGACAATTCATAACTCATAACCAACATATGCTTTAATGACTGGCAAAGCTCATCCGAGTTCAAAGTCACTTACAGGGCACAAGTCGTTGGTGATTTCTTTCAATGTTTTCTTTGGCTTTTGATGAATTACCTAATAAGACAAGCATACAACACATTAGTTTATACAACGTTCACATAGAAAGTTGCAAATAATGCTTCCAATCCTTATAGTATAGAACACATACAAGGAATCCAACAGCCTGCCTAATATGCTTCAATTCTTCCCAGGAAGAACCTGCATACTATAGACAACAAAAAATTAGCACCCAAATTAAATATCACAAAGGAAAAAAAATCACCGACATCTACCTCTTCAGTGGCATAAATGCACCACTGCTCTAACTCCGCCAATCCAGCTTTTACATATTCTCCGTTGCTAAATGAACAGCACTCACGCCGGAGAAGCAGACTACAAGATATGGAATATCTTAAAATGCTAGGGGAAAGAAGTAAAATGTACCGCCAGTAGAGCAAGAGCATATCTTACCTATTGAACAACTGAACGTTAATAAACGAAAATATCTGAGTGAACACCTTGCTGATTAAGAATGAAGGGACCTGTGCATATCAACAAATTAGATGTTAATGCATATTCTCACTCGAAAATAGTATGTCCATTTATAGTTTCAGGTTACATACATAATTGGCTTTCAAAACGTTCAGATAGTTTGTTAATATTTTCACAATACTCTGCCAATGGGCGATCAGAGTTTGTTGGGCCAAGGCGTTTGCTTGAGAACGAGATCCTTTTATCAGACTTGCACGAGATGTTCTTGGTGCCTGCAAGCAAGTAACAGTAAACAAACCCTGAAGTTTACCCTTTTGATGTGAAATAAAAGGAATTGTAGAGCCAACAATCATACCTGGATGCAAAGACCGAGCAATGGAGATATTTCTTTCTTCAGATTGTCTCTAATCATTCCATAGATCTTCTCGAGGAAGGCTGTGAGCTGCTGCTTGAAAAGCAGAGCAGGATACTTGGCTTCAACTTGACGGAGATCACCAAGTCCTCCAATCAAGCGACTACCAAGAAAAGGTCGCGCGGCACTTTGTGGTGAAGCTCGAATTCCCTTGTGTTTTCAGCAGCGTGATATTAAGAAATTCTCATACTATAGAATAGAAAACAAGAAGCAAAGAACTGGATAGGAGAAAGATGTTTTACCGAAAAAACCCTCCCAAATGATGCAGTAGTTGACCTTCGCCTCTGAGGAGTGAGTCCAGCTGCTCCAGTTGTTTTCAGTGTCCGTTGTAGTAGTAGCAGTAATGTGGATGAATTGGACAGCCAATATGCTAACTTGTCGTTATTGTCTGGGACCTTTGGAAAGGAACAATTCGAACTTGACTATATAGCACTACAGCAGTTCATAGAGAAGAACTCGAAAAGGAGAATATAAATCTGCGTTGTTGCAGTATTTTTAAAATTTCAATATTTGTTACTGCTGTTTTTACTTGATATATGTAACTCAAGGTCCATCATGAAGGCCTAAGGTATCATCAATTCACAATTAAATCAAACTAACCAAAATTGAATTGTATCTCTAACAGAAAGAAGAATTCCCCAAGAAACAAGTGATGAGTACGCCTACCTCTATAGCAGTGCCAATTGTTTGAATAATACGGTCAAAAACACCAGTTCTTTCAACTTCAAATGATCTCCAGTGCAGAAGACACCTGTATATAACACAAGCTGCAATAGCCCTACCACTGGAGAATCCCAGATCTTGCGATACACACTTGATTAGCAGGTCCTGGTTTTCCTGGAGCATAATATGCATGTATACAATGTTAACTAAAAAATCATATATGATGAAAAAGATATCTCATTAGAATGACACAAATGATACCATTTTTAGTATCAAACAGGAAAAGGTGCATAACTTTCTTTTGAGGGGTAAGATGGAGCAAACAAAGTAGTCAACAAATAGCATACCTGTTGCTTCTCATTAAGTGATTTTTGAGGTTTCTCTTCAGCCTCAAGCTCTTTGAGATTCAGTGGGATGGGGGTTACATTCTGTACAAAGATTTCAATACATGAGTTATTTATCGTATCAGTTACTTTTTGAATTGTAAGTCATCTGTATGGTCATGTTCTTTCCACTTACTGGCGATGATTTCACCTCCAAATTTGGAGCATTCCCATTTTCCGGAGTTCTCAGCTAACAAAGTCAGTCAATTTGAAATATTAGGTCATTATGATGAAAATAAGAATATATTTGTACAGAATGCAAGTACCAGGGCATGACATACTTGGAAAGGAGACTTAGGATATGCAGCTAATGTTTTTGCAGTAGGAGAAATTGCAACAGCCTGTTGACGAAGCACCTTGTTCTCAGACTCCATATTAGTTGCTTTCTCTTCCAGCCTGTTTACATTTGCACGATTATACTATTAAATATTTATGCAGAATAAATAAACAGTGTTAAACTGCTAATAAAAGTATAAACAGAGGCATCCTCCTTAACAAGCAATACATCAAGTCGAATAAACAATAACTGCTAGTTTTATTTGGGTTGTACCTCTGGGCAGTGTCCTGAAGTTGCTCGATCTTTTTCTCTGCGGCTTCAAATTTCTTCATTAGTTCTTCATTTCTCCGTTCAGCTTCAGCATGTTCTTTCTTTGCAGTCTCTGTGGCTTTCCTTTCAGTTTGCAGCAAAGCCTGTGAAATCAAAATCCAGCCTAAGTTTGCCTTTATCATACAACAAACATAGGTTTCTGAATTCCAACCCTGGGTTGCCCTTTAGCTCATCACTAAAAAACTTAGCACTTCACATACTGCAGCAGAACTCTTACTTTTTTTTCTGGGCTAAACGGAGACATTTGACAAATTTATTTCGTATGAATATATGACAAGCAAAAAGTGGGACAATCTTTCAGTACAAAGCAGAGTGTTAGGTTCAAAAGAACGTAGAGTTTAATATTGTTGTCAATGAAAAATGTCCAACATATGACCTTGCTTCCAAAACATTAGGGTAAACATAGGGTTATGTTATGTGCGCACTGACTCTGCATAATTGTTTATAACCAAGTACTCCCTCCATATATCACAAATACATGACGTTTTGGACATGTCAAAATTATATGTATAAATTTGATTCTTATACATATATTGGCCAGAGTTACATCTTGAAGAGTGCGTCAATGTCCAAAACGTCATCCATTTGTGATATGGAGGGAGTAACCAATAAATAATATAATTGCATGAGATGAGTACAACTGATTCAGCTGCCACCATACCTTCAGTTGATCTACTTCAGCTGTTAGAGAGTTAACTTTTTCAGTGTCTTCGATCAATACAGGAGTCTCTTTGATCACTGGAGGTGCTTCTTCAATTGCCTTTCTGGCTGCTTCTCTTTCCTTAACGACCATGGACTTTGCTTCTTCAACTTGCAGCTGTATATCACGCAATGTTCCTTGCAGCTTAGCAATTTCCTGAGCTTTTGCTTCCTCAAGGTCAGTCTGCAAAAATAAAAATCAAATATAAACATCCATATTACCATAGTCCAAACAGGGCGACCAGTACTAGGACTCAAATGAACAAATCACAGGTACCCTTAATCTCTTCTCCAGTCCCAAGCGCCATGTTAACTCTTCAACACGCTTCTCAAGTTTATCTTTGGCATCTTTGAGGGCCCCTGTTTCTCTCGCAGCCTGCAGATGATTCATGAATTACACAGAAATGACAGATGGGCCATGGTAAAGAACATTGGAGGAATGAAAAGCGTAAGGGTATTACCATCTTGAGATTTCTGAGCTCTCTTCTTGCAAGCCTTTGTCTCCAGGCACACTGGTAAGTAAGAGCTGCTCGCTGCAGATTTTTGTAATGCGAATAGTCTCTGTGGCAACGCCATCGAGCCTGTGTTCAAAATGTCATGTCAGAGGTTGCCTTTATAATAACGAGTCAGGGTAGAGAGTAGTGAAGTTTCAGAAATTTGATGGACCTTGGGCCATGGAATGCTTAGTAAAAATGATGAATATAACTAATAGCAATTTGACCAAAACAGGACATACTTGGATATGGACAGCTGCTTTAGTTTCCTTTCTGAATCTGAATTCTTTGCGAGCAGACATTGCCCTTAAGCCTGTCTGCAGCGTGACTGCAGCTGCTTGCAGTAGCAAATAAGATTCGCGTGCTTTGTGACGACGCACGTTTTTTTGTATTTTCACTGCTGCTGCTTCTCTCCTCATGCACTCATATAAATTACGAACCAAGGTCCCTGGTTACAACAAGGAAAAAGATGAGCACATGAAATCTGTAGAATGGTACAGCAACTGCATTACAGGATATGACAATAGGATCATCCTGCCTACATGGACCATCGGCCAGCGGATCGACACTTTAAGCTGTGTGCATGCAAACAGAGAAGGGCAGTACCTCTAACGAAAGATTGTAGACATGTTGCTGATCTTTTAACCAAAACAAACTGTTTCCGTGCAATATATGTACGCATTAGTCTCTGTATAATTCTTGCTGCTTTTCCTAACACTTCTGTCCTTCGTGCATCCAGATCAGCCATTTGTCCAGCTCTCAGAAACACCTTTGTTTTTCCTATCTGGAAATCAACCAAATAGACTACATAAGAATTGAGAGGGGGTACAATTCTACTTCCAACATTTTTTTTACATCATTGATTTTGCAAGTAGACAAGTGCTGCAATCCACATCTGGAAGATGGAAGCAGCTCCTGAGGTCTTTTATAGATGTCAAGATAGACGTCACAGATAGGACAGTAGATAAGAATCACACAGAAGAAACATCTCACATGTTCTTTTGGGAGTTAAATTTCGGTATTTGTATGTAAAGATGTAAGAACATTCAGTGATATAAAGAGAAATATTTTGTTCTCTGAAATCATTGCATGGTGATAGATGTCCTTGGCTGCCTATCCTAATCTAAATGGTATGAAGCACCACTGAGTCAAATGAAATGAGTGATTCATACTAATAGTGGTTCCATGTCCTACCTGGTAATTCTCCAGCCTCATTTTTTCCAGAATCTTTTGGCATGCAATCTTATCATCATTGCTGGAATATACAAATTAAAACAAACACTAATGAATAGCTTGAAAGATAAAATAAGTGTCCAATAAATGAGCAGAAGACTTTATTTTGGTTTCTGTGTAGATTGCTTACCTTCCTTCTAGAAGTTCGGGGCCAAGAACACCAAAGCGATTAACAAATTCATAGAATGTTTTTCTAGTAGGGTATCCAGCACAGCTTATCCTGATAGCTTCAAGAACACCCTGCAAAGTCAATATTAGTTCAACAGAAGGTATGATAAGAATAATGGAAGAGTATATGACTCTTACTCCACATCGTAGTTGTTGTATCACGTTTGTGTTCTCAAAAATGGCTGGCTTGAGGAGATTGTTGGGCTTCACACATCTAATATAATGGGGTTCAGTAGAGCTCAAGGTCTCCATGAGAGATTGAAGTTGCAGCTGAGAATCGTACAGAAAGAAGTCAACAGAAAGAAAGTCAAGAACAGTTTAAGGACTAAGGAGAAAAGATTTACTTCCTCTATTTGAAGTACTGGACAATGAAACATCATAATTACTTGTAACTGTGACATGCTTACAGGAGATAACTAAAACAGTTAGTAAATGGGCAGAAAAATGCTGGAGGCACATCTCTATTAGCCCGTCTTGGTATGATTTTACTCATTTTTAGGGTACAAGCCTGCGGGTTACCAATCCAGCTAGCTTAACAGTATAGCCTGCCCCAGCTCAAGTGGCCCAAATCAAATCAGGACTGTACCTAGTCTGATCCCGAATAAGATCATCTCTAGCTCACAGTAACGTATCAAATCGTGAAGTGGCCATGAGTAATACAAGTGAGACCATAACATGGATATCATCTTTTAATAATGAGTTGATGAGAAAGTGACAGTGGCATCCATATGCTATTCTAACTCTAAGAGATTGTATTGGCAACTGGTGCTTAATAAACTATACGCTAAAAGCTTCTACAGAATCAAGTTGACGTTCACCTTAAAACGTGAACCAATAGATGAAAATTTTGAAGACTTTGACGACTCTTCAGGGAGTGAAGGAAATAAACCGGCTACAAAAGGGCACAAAGAAGCATTCAGCAAATCCTGATGTTCAGCCACCACATAATCCTTGTTCTTGTCGATGAAATGATCAGCCTGGTATGTCACCTGTGGAGGTAAAAGAAATTGTCCAATCAGTATGATACCTGTATTTTTCTATATGACCATACTTTTCAATTTGATAAAGAAAGCTTACATCACCGGCATAATGGACGACTGTAAAGTCTGTACGTGAAAGCTTTGGTTTGACGAATCGCTTGTTATTCTTAAAAGTTGTATACAGTTTCTGCGCAAATGTCTCATGTGTTGATCTGGGAAACATACTGTGCACATAAATTTAGTAAACTTTGTAAGACACAAGATGTCAGATTTCAGTTCAAATAATATGCGATCATACTAGAAATCTTTGTTGAAGCAATCTATGTTGCTTGCACTGGAATGGTAAATGGATTACGAAACATACCATGCTTCATCCAGAAGTGCAATCAATCCGCCTTTCTGAAAATAGCAGAACACAGTTACTGCTACTAATATAGACAGAATACTTGCAATGAGCAATGTGTTTGCTCTAGTTTCATTATTCAAATACCAAAAACTTGTTTGCCCATCTCTTAGCTCGTCATAAAACTACGAGTGTTACAAGTTGCTAGTTTGTAAATGCCAATTAGCTACTTTGTATTGCTTCTTGGATATCAACGTATACCACTTGACTATGTTAGAACGTTATGAGCATCACAAAAAGGGGTTAATTTACCACATATACCTTCAAACCTTTTAAGCCCAAACCCCCATCAATCTATTTTACACCCCTTAGCTCTTTCTGAAGTATAAGTTTCACCCCTCGACTCTAAAACCAGATAAAACAGACTCAACTTTTAATAGGGTGGTTTTGCCTGACACAGGAACAGCGTGTTCATTTTCAGCTGCTGTGGCACCTATGTAGCATCCATTCACCACACTTTGCCACATCTTTCCCCTCCCAGCCTTAACAACCACTGCTGTCCCCTCGTGCCTACTCTCGTCCGGTCTCGTGGTCTCGCCATCCCCCTTACCCTCCCTGTACATTCCCCTTCAAGTGGTTATGCCACATGCGGATGCTGTTGTACTAGGAGCTTTGCAGCAAGGCGCGCTGCTGGGGAAAAGGTGTCCTGATTTAGCGCAGACTATGTCAGTCATAGCAGCCTGTGTTGACGAAAGGTTCTATTGGTGCTGAGCTGAGAAGCCCCCCGTGCCTCCCGGGTCGCTCGCGCGGGCGACTCCGGAGGCGACCCCAAACCCTAGCAAAAAGCTCCGCTCCCCTCCCTCCCTGGCCGCCGCCGCCGGCGGCGGCGGTGCAGGCGTGTGTGTGCGCGCCCCTCGCGGAGCTCCTTCGCGCGAAGTAGCGTCGCCGCGTGGGCTGCGCGGGTGTGTGGCGAGGCGGCGGTGCGGAGGTGAGCCGGTGCGGTTCGGCGGTGGTCTGGAGGCAGCGTCGGCGGCGAACTGGCGCAGATCCAGGAGGCTACGCGGCGGCGCTCAGGCCCGATCTGGGCCCGACCCGGGCCGGGCGGGTCGCGGCCATGGCGCGTCTGCAAGCGACGGCGCCTGCTCACTCCCCTCCGCCCCAACCAACCTCCCTCCCTCCCCCTACCCCTCCCGTCCGCTGCTGGAGAGGATGCTGGCGGGCGAGCATGCGAGCAGCGGCCTTTGGGCATCGACTGCTCTGTTGCGCCCCGGCGGATCCAGGCGGCGGAAGCTGCGGGCTGGCGCGGCGGCGGCGGCCACAGTATGTGGCGGCGCGGTGTAGGTGACCTCGTGTTGCCTGCTGGACGCGCTCCTGGCGGTGGCCGGCCCGCAGGCCTTGCGCTGGCCGGTGCCTCCTACCGAGACGACAACGTTTCCGGGTCTCCCTCGCTGTGATGGACTCCCCCAGTGATGACTTCGCCACCTCCGTTCTGCCACGACATCGACGGTCTTTGGAAGTCCCTGCTCACGGGTCGGGGCGAACACCCTACGCGGCGACGGCCTGCGCTGTCAACGGCGACGCCCGAGGGCGCCGTTACCTCCTTGGAGGCGTTGACATGACCCTAGCCGGATTTCCTTCTCGAGCACGAGGGGAAACCCTAGGTCTGGCATGCCAGACCGGGCAGCGACAGCGTCTCAGCGTTGTTCCCTTCTTGAAGGCACTGCCATGGCTGCACGTGGAGCACCTGATGCGGCGGCGTGAGGTTGGTGATGTGGCGCTCTGGCGTCGAATGCTACACAGGAGGTGGACGCACGGGGTGCAACGTATGCCAGCGCCGACACTTCCCCGATGAGTTCTACACCAGTCCCAGCCGGTCCCTGCCTCTCACCCCGCCGACTCCCTCTAGGCACACAAGGGCGCGAGGTATGTTGGGCTGGGCAGTTCTGGAGCTGAAATCGTCCCTGAAGTCGTCTGGCAACAGCGGTGCTGCTGCCCTATTGCTCCGAGCCTCGACACCTCGCCATTCTTGGTTGGAGGCAAGGCTGGCGAGACCTGATGTCGTTGTAATCTGTAGTTGAGTGCACCTCCTTACCTAGTTGTAGTCGCTGGTGAGGACGGTCGTGAGTGTGTGTGTGTGTCCAGGGGCGGAGCTGGAGTGAAAGCTCACCTGATGCATCTCTTCAGGTTTGCAGCCTTGCGAGCTGGAATCATGGCCCCATGATGCACTTTAGTCAGCCTAACCTGATGCATTGGCCATATTAAGCTCAGAATTACCACTAAAAATTTCTTTGACCCTGATGCATGTGCATCAGGTATAGCCTAAAGGGCTCCGCCCCTGTGTGTGTCCCTCCTCTGGAGGTTGTACCCTCGATGTCTTCTACCTTTTCAATATAATGAAGCGCAAAGTCTTTTGCGTTTCCTCTAAAATAGCAGCCTGTGTGGCGCCACATTAGCTAAAAGCCTAAACTCCCCCTCAAATTGACCAACTCACAGATGGTGGAGCCCAAAGGCTTTCCAATTTACAGAACAAAAGTTCCTCTTTTAGCCTAAAGGGCTTCGGAGGAATTTCACCATTTCTTTATCCTTCAATCCACCAACTTTACAAGGAAAAACATAAATAACCTAGATAGCCCAACTTTCAGGAGTGTCGTTTTGGAGCCCAGGCTCCATGTAGCCCTTTATTTTGAACATTAAAAAAAAAATCAGAGTTCGAAAAGAATGTGAAGAAAAATTAAGGGCTACATGTAGCCCAAGTTCCAGATGCCTTTTTTGAACTTTCAGTCTCTATTTGGCTATTTGCCTTCAGAAATTACATGATAACTACCTTGCCTTTTGTGCGCCATGTCATAGTATGAAAGATATGAAGAAATATGTACCTTCTCAATCAAGTCTAACACATCTTGATTGTCAACAAACTCTATGTAACTCCAGTTTATCTCCTCCCTCGTATATTCATCTTGCTCCATTTTGAACACATGCTGCAAGACAACATCACAAAGTTAAATCCAAGATCAGAAATATCTACTTTTGTGATCTAGTGTGTAACTTAAGCGCCTTGCCAGCGCTCTTCTTCTACTACAGAACGACACGCAATTTGGTACGTGTTCGAGAAAAATAAAGGAATATCTAAGAATAAAAGACATGGTCGAAACCAAATCCATGAAATACCTGGTTAAAATGTTGCTGCAGCTTTTCATTTGTATAATTGATGCATAACTGTTCAAAACTGTTCAGAGGAACGCAGCCACTTTAGCAAATTCTGTTAACTGGGTTGTCATAAAATTCAGGAAAGGTAGAAAACACTAACCTGTTAATTTTGAAACTTTCAAACCCATAGATATCAAGAACACCAATCAATTGTTTAGAGTTTGGATCCTGTCCAATGGAGACATTAATTTTTTCCACAATCCTGTCCATAGGTCACGGTAACAATGCAAAATGTCAAGATTTGATAGTAAATAAAAATCTAATTGTAGTTTTCTGCCAGAGTATCATTACCAATCAAACAATCGGGAGTATACTGTTTTCGCTAATGCATCTCTGCTAGCAAGTGCAGACTCGGGATCAAGTGTTCTAGTAATAATTTCTTCAGGGGTAACTATTACTCGTGTAATCAGTGCCTTCTCCAAATTATTGCAATCACACCTGCAAAAGACTTGTCAGCATTTTGATCTGTGGTCACTGAAAATGTAGAAAATAAAAGGTACAACGCCTCCTTTGGAAGGAGAAAATGTACTCACTCCAATAGCTCGGCTGCAGTGTTAAGGTGAAATCTGGAGTTATCATCCTTAATCACAGATGAATCAACTTCTTTTCCCTTGGCAAAATTTATATTTCCAATATGAAGTACAGCTGCTACAACCTTGAATATCGCTTCCTGTAAAATAAATCGATAATGGTGTATGTCATTATTACTGAAACTGGTATTCTCAATAGCTTCAGTATAAACGACACAGACCTGTTCTTCCTCATTGATTCCAACTATGTCCATGGCCCTCCTTGTTGCTAAATACTCTTCTGCATCATTAATTCCTTCGACCTCAATACAGCTTGACTGATTGAGGTAATGAAAAGATCTAGCATCAGCCAACTTATACCTCTGAGTATCCTGCAAGTTACATGAATCCATTGTAAGGAGTGGATCTTTTAGACTACATAGAATTACATATACAAAAGGCAAATAGTCAGGTAGCAATAGTGAGTCAATGTGAAAATACCTCAGGTGGTGCAGCACAGAGAAAATAAAAGCAATGATAATTTCTTTCCGGAGCATTTATTTGGCATACACGGGATCTTTCCAGCAAGTAAGTTCTGATAGCAGCTCCCGAGATTCGTCCAGTCTTGTCAAACTGGATCTCCACAAACTTACCAAAGCGACTTCACCAAAAATTACAAAACCAATGAGGATGTCAAACAACCAGCTGGTGATCTCCCAAAAAAGGGAACAAACAATTCCACCGAACAAAAATAAATATAAAACAATCGAGCAAACAATTACCTCGAGTTATTGTTCCTCACAGTTTTTGCATTGCCAAAAGCTTCAAGAACTGGGTTTGACTGAAATACTATTGGGTATAAGACAATCGCCAATTGCATATGTTTTCCATTTGAAGGCCACAATTAGTAAGAAAATAAAAAGAAAGGTTGAACGTCCTTGCCTCTAGAACTTGTTGCTCTACAGTTCGCCCTTCTACTCCAGATCGCCCACCTAAGTGTGCTAGATACCTCATAAGCATCTTTGTTGTTTCAGTCTTGCCAGCACCACTTTCTCCACTGACCAATATAGAATTGTTTTTCCCTTCATTTATCATTTCCCTGGTTTCCCATGATATTAATAGATTGCATCAGGATAATGTAGGTATTGATATTGGGCCATGTATGACAACGTAAATGAATATTGTATACCAAGAATTCACCTATAAGCAACGTCCGCAATTGCAAAGACGTGAGGACTCAGTTCCCCAAAATCTGCGCCCTTGTATTGTTCCATCATGTGGGTATCATAAAGATGTGGCAATCTTTGGAATGGATTTATGGCAATCAATATGCTACCAGTATAAGTCTGAGAATGAAGCAGAATGGTTATCATGTGCGGTGCAAGTTATACGATTTTAAAAAAAAAATCACATAAAAGATAAGAACTCACATATATTTCATTCAGTTCATAACGCGTAGCAAGATTCTGTAGAACACCAGGCTCGTGTAAGTATGATAATCTTGTCATATCATCCACTCCTCCTGGTGGAGCTTCCATATCCTTGGGGAAAACTTTTGATCTGTCCGTAGTAACCTGTACAAAAGCATGAAATTCACATTCCATTTTCTGCCAATAAATAAATAAAAGCTAAAGCCCTAGCGAAATCATGTGTAAATAGTGACCAGGGCCATAAGGTTCCTTTTTTAGATTTAAACTGGGCAGCGTAATACAGTCCAAGGAGGTTAAGAAGGATATACTAACTACTAAGAAAACAATGTCTAATTAATTCATAATAAGATAAAGATCCGCGAGATACATAAGAAATTGGAACACCTTTTTCCCATTTGATGTCTGCACATGAACTTCGTTGTTTTTTATGCTGACAACATCGCCATCTATCCATGCTAGAGTTGGGTCCTCCACCCAAACATGAGAACCAACAACGATGTTAGCCGGAGTTCCCTGCAAAATGAAATGATGCGGTAATCAAAG
Organism: Poa pratensis; assembly: GCA_947311845.1. Lineage (NCBI taxonomy): Eukaryota > Viridiplantae > Streptophyta > Magnoliopsida > Poales > Poaceae > Poa > Poa pratensis. The sequence goes on along the minus strand of CAMZMU010000055.1, from coordinate 52,987,867 downwards.
TGTTGTCAAATCATACCGGAAGTATTAGTAACCTGAGATTTAATGGGTGATCGACTCTGCCTTCTGCACTCATGCTAGTGAATTGTGACACGTCTTGTTGAACGGTCATACATATTTAGTGAGAGTATGCATAAGAAAATCATATTTTGAATTGCTGCTGGCTGTGCCCAACATGAAGCACTGAGGCCTGATGAATACTTAGCCTATTATTAGTAAGCAATGTTAAGGCACGAGAAAGTGAATTAAATCCATGCACCAACCCATTCACCCATAAGCTTAAGCTATAAGGCGAAGGTGAGCCATATACTCATATATACACTCAATATCGACCTCTGCGAGGAAGGGCATCTCTTCAGTGATCATGCTCACGGCTTGGTAGATTTAGAAGAAACGCACCACGGTCATATTCGACAGCATGCATGTCGATATTGCCAGCCTACTCGACACAATCATGATTCATGGCCACGGCCCGATTATGGAGATAGGGGAGGCAATGGGTCTTTTGCTGCTATTCCCGGTCTTAGGGGCATGGTGTTGTAAATTAGGATGTGGCCCTTCTTAGGGTTTAGAAATAACTCTTTTCTTCTATCAATGCATCAAGACACAAAGATTTGTTGCGTTTTCTCAAAGAAAAATATGCCGTCATTTCAAGTTGGCTATGATTATTTTTCCCTACAACTCTAGGTTTTGGCATGGACTCAAACTCAGATACCGTTATGTCTTTCCTAAATTTGTGCCTGCGGGATTCGATCTCAGGACCTCTTGGATCTAATTGTCTAATACAATATTGAGTTTCATGCACCAAACATTACACCAAAAAGCTTAGCTGCTACAGAAAGGTGGGGAATATATTCATGCTAGGCAAAGAAATAGCAGATGATAACCCATGCCACATCTGAAAATCACAAGAAAGAACAAATCCCAGCAAAATAAGCACAAGAACAACTCGCCAAAATTTCCTCATAAATATCTCCTGTAATAAATAAATAAAAACCAACCCCCAAAGACTGAGGATGTTGGGATGTTTTTATTTAAATATATATATATAATCAATCAGTGGGAATAGCACCTACTTCTCTTTGACAGCGGAACACCCATAGTAACCCGCAAAAATATGAAAACCACCAGAGTTTCTTTTGTTAACTGAGAGCAACGAGAGCTTATTTTGTTGGGGCCAGATTATAACTATGTAGATTATATATAGACATCACATCTGTCATGTTGCAGTTTGAGCTTCACTCGCTCATACAAGTTCAAAACTCGGTCATTCATTTTACGGAAACAGTAGAGCCCTAAAAACACGTAACCTAAAAATGCACGTTGACATATGAAAGGTATGCCTTCATTTCCAGCTCAGACATCAATTGCAGACATAGAGAAGTGCCATGTAAGGTAAGATATTTCACAGTAGAGGGGTTGGGGTATCCCATTCTGTGTCACGTTACTGCGGAAAGAAACTTTGTTGTCGATGAGAGCTTAGACTAATAATTTCTGTCATCGGTGTAATTCGCGGGAAATGACCCGTTCGCTACAAAGTGAAATAAGAACAACGCCCCAGACTGATGACAGTACCACTAATTCACCACCAAAGCATACTAGCTATCGCAGATATGTATGAGAAGAAGCTCCTTTGAAAGTGGCTCAATACTTATACCTAGTGTACTGTGAACTATGGCACGTCATCTAACAAAAGTAAGAAGGAGGCTAGTAAAATTTATCAATTCGGATGCCCGAATCCTCGAGAACTCCTTCATACCATCCACAAGCGTTCAGGACCAATCCAAAACCTCGAACCCTAGCAATAATTATCCGATCCGCGGCCACTTGGAGCGAAGCGCACAGCACCTAAGCTAGTAATTAGGGAAACAAGTGCATAAACAAGTACACGATCCGGACAGTACCATGGGCAGATCAGGCTAGGATCGGAGGGGGACAGGAATCCCTGAGCTCCAGTAGAGGGATCTCGCCGCCTGAGAGGTCGGCGGCCGTCGCGCCAGCCAACTGGACTGGCTCCGCTCGGCCTCCTCCCTGCTTTAGTTACCTGCCCCTTTGCTTAGCTGGTTGCTGCAAGTTCTCGCCTTCCTCCGACCTTCTCCCTTCTCTTCTACGCGATTCGCGCAGTTTACTTCGCGATTGCTTGGACCACGTGTGGCTTCGCCGTCGGCGATGACGGCGCGGCGGCTTCCTGTGTGGCGACGGCGAGTTGGGGAGGGAGGGGCGAGGGCAGAAATGGTAATTACGCGCTGTTTTAGTTTTCTTCCGTTTGAAACAATCGAAGAATTCTGGTCTTGGTCCTGAAATGCGCTGTCTCCGGACGGCTGGGCAGTTAAGTATTTGGAAATATTTTCTTGAAGGGCCTGTGGTTTAGTCAATTTTCTTGAAGGGCCTCGTAGCATTTGCATTTCATCCTTCATGTATAACATTAAGAAAAACGTGTAAATTAAAGCATTATCTTATGTTGTTCTTGTACCGTCTACCCCCTCTGTTCAGGTATAAAGCCCCCTCTTATTTTCGTTTAACCACCAATTTGACAGGTGAAACATAAGTTATATGACACTGAGAGTATATCGTCGTCTTCGTATTTGAGTGAGTTTTCCAACTGTATATTTTTTGTGGCATATAAATTTATATTGTGTGGTCCATTTGATGATCAAACTCGATCTCAAAATACATACATCTGTCTAATGTACTTGGTGTTTCTAAAAAACACAAATTATATTTTTTCGCTAAATCGTCAAGTCATCCTAAATAATTGAGAACTGCTTCCTTCTCTTGTGTCTTGCACGTAATATAGATAGGGAAATAAGAATTTGTTACTCCCTCCGTTTTTTAATATAAGATGTTTTAGCATTTGTCTGCATTCATATATATCTAGATGTATGTAGACATATTTTAGTGTGCATGTGCACTCATATTATTATGCATGTAGATAATATGTTGGATAGCTAAAACGTCTTATATTTATGCACGGAGGGAGTACAAGGATTCTCATCTACGTCTTCGCTAAGAATAAATGCACGGAGAGAGACGTTTTGGCTCGGCATATGCTCCTGCTATTTGTTTCAAAATTTAAAATATATGAAAACAGTTCGAAAAAATCTAGAAACAATTGGACACGAAGATATACAAGTGTTCAACATTCGTGCAAAATTTCGGAAGGAAATAACATTTTCTGCGGTCTGTGTAAAAAAGACAAATTTTGTGCTTTGAAAAATGTATTTTTAAATCTCATTTCAGCCACGGATTTTTGTCTTTTTTTTCACAGACCACATAAAGCGTCATTTCTTTCCGAAATTTTGCATGAATATCAAAAACTTGCATATGTTTGCGTCCAAATGTTTTCAGTTTTTTGCAGTGTTTTCATTTTTTTAATTTGGAAAAATATAACGGGTGCATATGCACCCGGGTGCCAAAGTGGATTTCTGTATATTAATATGGTAATCAAAATTGAATAGGAAAAGGTGAAGAAAGGAAGACATCATCTCGATGGACAAAATAGCAGCCACTAAATATATCATCTCTTACTAGGAAAAGGGACATTACATACATGAGACTTCAACAGGAAAGTTAATATCACTAGACGCAAATCCCATTTGGTAGTAACGTGTCTCGTAGGTTATAGAATTTCCGTAAGCATTCCAACTTCTCGAGGTAATACGCTCAAGTGTAATTTGGTTGCATACAATTGGAAGACTTGCCATGAATAGAAAATAACTATCGTATTGTAGATATTAAAGAGAAATTCGTCAATTGCATGGAATTGACGTTAGTATAGTGGAATTGTCAAATGATTTCCACGCTTTAAAATGATCGTATGTTATACTCTAGAGTCAAGATAAACTAAGGAGAAGATAATTATTGTACTTTTGCAGAGGAAAAGAGGCAAAAGATTTGCCTCATTTCATTAATTAAGGAGGAGTTTAGAGTTTGGTTACATCACAAAAGAGCGGAAGCCCAAGGCCATAAAAAGGCGAACAAGGCCTAGAGATGGCCGGAAACATGAAAAACTACTCTCGCGGCATGATTGATCCCAAGTGTTTTGCCCCCGCCATGCTCTACAAAGCCGCTTCGGTCTTGATTTGAGAAGCAATCACCGTTGGCATTGTGAAAACCTTGAGGAATACCCGCGCATTCCGCTCATTCCAAATCTCTCATGTGACAAGCATCAAAAGTGATGCCAAAGATTTCCTTGCGGTGCCATTGGCAAAGATTATCGAATCCCACCATTCCTTGACCGAGACGAAAGAGGCCCAACGCGAAGTGTCAATCAACGATAACCCAATCCAAGAGATGATCCCGTTCCAAATCCTTAGAGTGTAGCGGCACTTGAAGAAGAGGTGTGCTCCTGATTCGGCATCCCTATTACAAAGTTGGCAAAGACCACAATTTGGCCAACCCCGCCGCTGTAGGCGATCGGACGTCCAAACTCTATCTTGAAGCAGGAGCCATGCAAAGAGCTTGCATTTCGGAGGGGCCCAATGCTTCCAAACCGCCTCCGGCATGGATGAGAAAATCAAACCCTCAAATTGCGCCTTGTAGGCCGATGCCGCCGTATACAAACCGGAGTCAGTGAACTTCCACGTGATATCATCCGGCGTGCCCTCGGTTAGTTGGACCTCTTGGAGTCGCGTCCAAAGGTCAACGAACTCGGAGATGTGTTGTACGGAGAGGCCTTCGGAGACGTTTATATTTGATATCCAAAAATCGTTGGTAATGCCTTTGTGGACATTGAACTTTTTTCTCGAGGAGAGAGTGAAAATGGATGGAACGATGTTCTTCGGCTTGACCCCATTTAGCCATGGCGCATGCCAAAAGCTAGCACTGCGCCCATCCCCTAGCATGATGGTAGTAGCCGCATAGAAGAAATCCATGTCCTCCTTGCTACACGGGTTCTCAACTCCAATCCAAGATTTTGAAGGCTCTTTCCATTGCATCCAAGGCCAACGAAGGCGCAAAGCTCTAGAGAATTTGTCGAGGTCGGTGAACCCGAGCCCCCCTTTATCTTTTGGCCTACACACAATTTTCCAATTGACTTTGCATTTCCCACCGGAAACTTTGTCGGTGCCCGCCCAAAAGAAAGCCCTCTCTAACTTGTTGATGGCTTCCAATTGGCTAGGAGGGATAGTGAGTGGTGTGCTATGGTAGATGACTTGAGAGGTTATCACTGATTTCACAAGAGTTCCTCTTCCGGTCGTGGCGATGTGCTTTCCTTCCCAAGGAACGAGCTTTTTTGCGACTTTATCAACTAGGGGCTGCACATCAATGGCTTTAAGGTGCCTTGTAGAGAGCGGGAGCCCCAGGTACTTCATTGGGAATGGGGAGAGCGGATCCGGGAAATGTTGCATGATGTCTGCAAGGTCGAGTTGGGAGCAACGGATAGGGGCTGCCATGCTTTTGTGGATGTTAGTGACCAACCCCGTGAATTCACCGAAACCACGTAGGATATCCGCTAGGGCGCGGAAATCTTCCTTGTAAGGAGCCACAAAAATCGCAGCGTCATCGGCGTACAAAGAGGTTCGCACAACGGGGCCGCGACCACGAAGACGGTGTAGGTCCCCTCTTGTCGTGGCCAAATCAAGGAGCTGCTGCAAAGGGTCGATGACGAGGTTGAAACGAAGTGGTGAAAGCGGGTCTCCTTGTCTAAGGCCACGCCCATGCATGATTGGAGCCCCCGGAACTCCATTAAGCAAAACTCGAGAGGATGAGTGGAGAGAAAAGCCGCAACCCAATTGCGAAAACGCGCGGGAAGCCCATCTTTTGCATGAGATCAAGCAAGAACTCCCATATCACCGAATCAAACGCCTTCTTGATGTCAAGTTTGAGTAGGATTGTTGTCGTGTTGGTTCGATGCATTCTCCTCACATAGTTGCGAACGCACATGAAGTTATCATGAATGCTTTGAGTCTTTATATGAAGGCGCTTTGGGATTTGGAAATGAGAGTGTTCATCAATGGCGCAAGACGCATAGACATGATCTTGGCGATAATCTTGGCAATGCCATGAATTAAGCTAATAGGCCTATAGTCCACAATTGCTTCCGCCCCATCCTTCTTTGGAAGAAGGACAATGTTTGCCGAGTTGAGCCAATAAAAGTTTTCCGCATGGAGGTTGGCAAAAAGATTTATCACCCGCATAATACCCCCCTTAATGATTTGCCAACATGCCTTGAAGAAGGCACCCGTGAAGCCATCCGGTCCAGGAGCTTTGTCACTTGGCATAGATTTGATGGCCTCGAGAAATTCCTCCTCCAAAAAAAATTCACCAAGGTTGCTAAGATCACCTGTAGGGAACACCAAATCCGCCTAATTAAAATCCATAGTGCGAGGTGGTCCTCTTCCCATAACCACGGTGAAGTGTTCTTTGATCAAGCTTTCTTTACCCTCGTGGTCCGCCACCCAACCTTGACCATTTTCTAGCTTTTGGATGAAGTTCTTTCTTCTCCGCGCATTAACCTTGATGTGAAAAAACTTAGTGTTGGCATTTCCGTCCTTCAAGTTCTTTATCCGGGCATATTGATTTTTCCGTGATCTTTCAAGCACCGCTAAGCTAATAACTCTCCTCTTGAGGCGTTTGCGCAAGTCGAATTCATCGGAAGATAGTGTTAGCGATATGTGTTTGCATAGGATACTAATTCATATTGTCCAAGGATACCGACCCTAGCCCTATGTCGGTTGCTCATGTAATATATATACGATGTACTCCTATCTATTTTGATCAATACAAAACTATCGAACTCTCCAAATATCATGGTATCAGACGCCTAGGTTATTCCGCACCTAGATGGCACCGCCGCCAAAACCTCCTCCGCCGCCGGCGCGCCGACTCTTCATCCTTGAAGAGTTCCGCGCCGCCGGTCCTTCCCCTTCTCCACCTCCAACCTCTACCTCTCTCCAACACCATATGCAACCAACTGCAATCTCTCTAGCTGACTCCATCGCCGACGTCTCTCCGTTTATCCCCATCGTGCTTGATCTCACCTCGCACAACTACTACCATTGGCGCCACCTCTTCCACATCCACCTTGGTCGCTGCGGCCTCCACCACCACATCGAGTCCACCTCGGTTCTACAGCACCATGATCCGCGTTGGGTCAAGGACGATCTTGCGATCATCCAATGGATATACACCCGCATCTCCACCGAGCTCCTCAACCTCGTCTCCACCGACGACGCCACCGCATCCGACCTATGGGCCTCCTTGCGCCAACTCTTCCAGGACAACAGTGACGCCCGGATCAACGCTCTCCACACCGAGCTCCGCACCACCACCCAAGGCGACTTGACGATCAGCGTCTTCTGTCGGCGCATCAAGGCCATCGGCGATGAGCTCCGCGAGCTAGGGGTTGCGTGGATGATCGGACTCTCATCAACGCTCTTCTCATTGGATTCGGAGAACAGTTCGACAAACAGATCGCCTTCATACCAATGATGCGGCCGCGCCCCTCCTTCGCCGAGGTTCGCTCCATGTTGCAGCTTGAGGCCTTAACTCAGGCCCGCAAAACAGCTCGGACGCCCCAGGTCTTCCACACCAGCGCCAGGCCTCCCACTCCTGCTACGGCCCCTGCTCCTCCGGCACCAGTTTCGTACACACCAATGCAGCCTCCTCCGGGTTGGAAACCCAGTCCCAACTATCGCGGCAAGAATCCGATCTACCGGCCTCCAACTGCACCGCGCTCCACCGCTTCCTCATCGACAAGCGGTCATGCTCCACCGCATCCAGTCGCTCCCGATGCTGTCTCGACTTGGCGCCCCGCTCATGATCCGTGGACCGGCCTCGTACAAGCATGGCCCATGCCCTGGACATCGCCGTCCCCCTACGGCGCCCCACCGGCTTACACTGGCGCCTGGAACCCTGGCCTTCGGCCATCGATAGGGTCTCTTGGCTTGCTTGGCGCCCAGCCACCGGTGCACGTCTACACTGCCACCGCTCCTGCGACGTACGGGTCCGCCGCACCGGTCTACTACAACACATACGGTGCCCCTCCGGCTCTCCCGTATCTCCCAGCACCGCCGGCTCCATCGACATCCACGACCTCCTCCGCACCACCAAGCTGGGATCAGGCTGCGTTCATCGCTGCCATGAACAATTTTACCCTCAACAACCAAGGTACGGATTGGATTTTTGATTCTGGTGCATCCTTGCATAGGTCTTCAAATATGAATTCGTTGTCTTCTTGTTCTCCTTCATCCTTTTCTTCTATCATTGTTGGCAACGGTTCTTCTATACCTATCACATGCACCGGTCACTCGTATATTCCCAACTCCTCACAAAACTTTCTTCTACGAGATATTCTTATTGCTCCATCCTTAATTAAAAATCTTATCTCTGTTAGGCAATTTACCACTGACAATTCCGTCTCTTTAGAATTTGACCCTGTTGGCTTATCTGTGAAGGATCTGACCACCGGGACGGTTCTGGCGCGATACAATAGCTCAAGTGATCTCTACACTCTTCCCCGCGCGCCTTCCTCGAGCCCCAAGCAGGTTTTGAAAATCCCTCTTCTCCTAATCTAGTTTGTCTTCTTCATAAATCTTTGTATGGTCTTAAACAAGCACCTCGAGCTTGGTTTCATCGGTTTGCAACCTTTATTCAAACTCTTGGCTTTACTCCCTCTAATCTGATTCCTCCTTATTTATTTTTCATTCCTCCGAACATACTGCCTCTCTTTTACTCTATGTTGATGACATTATTCTTACTGCCTCCTCTGATTCTTTCCTTCACCACATCATTTCCTCTCTCAATAATGAATTCTCCATGACTGATTTGGGTACCCTCCATCATTTTCTAGGCGTTGCTGTCTCTCGCTCCCCTACCAGCTTTTTTCTATCTCAGCGCCAATATATTCTTGACTTGCTAACGCGTGCTGGCATGTCAGACTGTCATCCTTCTCGTACGCCCGCTGATGTTGGTGCCAAACTCTCAGCTGATGGCGATCTCGTTCCTGACGCTAGTCTATATCGTAGTCTCACTGGTGCTCTTCAATATGCCACTCTTACACGTCCTGACATTTCATACTCTGTTCAACAAGCATGCTTATACATGCATGATCCTCGTCTTCCTCACTGGGCGATAATCTTGTTTCATGGTCTTCCAAAAGGCAGGTTACAGTTTCCAGGTCATCAGCTGAGGCGGAGTACATGTCTGTTGCGCATGCTGTTGCCGAGTCCATTTGCCTTCGCCAGCTTCTTATCGAGCTTCATCGTCCGATAGAGCGAGCTACTATTGTCTATTGTGACAACATATCTGCAGTTTACATGGCGTCCAACCCTGTTCATCATCGACGGACGAAGCACATTGAGATTGATATTCATTTTGTTCGTGAAAAGGTTGCCCTCGGTGAAGTGCGTGTTCTCCATGTTCCAACTAGTGCCCAGTTTGCAGATATTTTTACCAAGGGACTACCCACGGCTTCCTTCACCGACATACGTTCCAGTCTCAACATCGTCACACCCGACGTTGACACTGTGGGGGGTGTTAGCGATATGTGTTTGCATAGGATACTAATTCATATTGTCCAGGAATACCGACCCTAGCCCTATGTCGGTTGCTCATGTAATATATATACGATGTACTCCTGTCTATTTTGATCAATACAAAACTATCGAACTCTCCAAATATCCCTAACCTCAAGGGCCATGTGGAGATGCAACTTGGCTTGAGAGGAGAAAGTTTGGCTCCACTTCCGCAAATGGGAGCCCGCCTTCTTGAGTTTATGGAAAAGCACGTGGCAAGGTTCGGTGTGGGGGACCGGCTCGGACCAAGCTTCATTCACCACTTGTTGGAACCCGGGCATCTTTATCCAATAGTTTTTGAACTCGAACGATCTTGGCCTTCGGGGCCCAAAAGCACCGGCAAGGAGCAAGGGGCAGTGGTCCGATAAAGACGAGGAGAGAGCATGAAGGATGTGGTCGTTGAAGTGGATGTCCCAATCGGAGTTGCAAAAAACATAGTCTAGCTTGCTCAAAGTTGGGCTTGCTCTCCCATTGCTCTAAGTGAAACGACGGTTTTGGAGGTGTATTTCATGAAGCTCGCATTGTTGAAGAGTATCCCTAAAGAGGTTTATGCGGCGCCGGTTGGACGGACGCTTATTCTTGTCGCGAGCTCGGTATATTTGATTGAAATCTCCGTTTGCAAGCCACATAGTGCCGGCGTGGCTTTTGAGCTAGAAGCTCCGAGAAGAACTCCTCTTTCAAGTTACTTGCCGTAGGTCCGTAGACGGAGGTGAGCCTAAAAGATTGATCGTCGGAGATGTTGGTAATCGTCATTGAAATACAAAAGGTTCCGTGGAAAACGTCGGACACCCAGATAATGGTATCATCCCAAAGCACTAAAATCCCACCCCTCGTCCCAATGGCCGGGCGATGCGCAAAGAACCGCAGCCAGTGCCCACCCACAAAAGCTGCAGTTGCCGCATCAATGTCATGCAGTTTTGATTCCTGTAGACATGCAATGTGACATGAAGATGAAGCAATGGTGGCGTTGATGGTAGTTCTTCGATCGGGGTCATTTAGTCCCCTCACATTCCAGACAAGAAGGATTAAGTCAATCAGATTCATTTGGAACACAGCGGCACCCTGGTGAAACAGAACAATGCAGCAACAAACAACTGCCAGCTTCCCACGCAGGGGACAGATAATTATTGTACTTGGTAGCAGAATAAGATAAAATGTTTGTGTTTTTTTTATCTAGGTTCAAACCTTCTCCTCTATTTTTTGTTGTTGAATTTAATTGCATTGTTTGCATTTCATGCCACGGACATCTCGAGTTAATGGCACCAGCGGTCACACAACTCGTCCTGGATGTGCACTTAAGTCACACTTCTCCAGAACGTGATTTTTTGGTCACACAACTCGTCATCTGGTGCACTTAAGTCACTGACCCCACCTGTCAGTCCGTTTTCCGTTGAAGTTGATGCTGACTGGACACGTAATTTTGCAAAACCCCCCCTGTACTTTTGAACATTTGCAAAAACCCCCCTGTATTTTTGCAAAAAAACCCCTGAATTTTTGAAATGTCTAAAAATACAGGGGGGTTTTTGCAAATGTCCAAAAATACAGGGGTTTTTTTGCAAAATTACGTGTCCAGTCGTAATTTTGCAGAAACCCCCCTGTATTTTGAACATTTGCAAAAACCCCCCTGTATTTTTGCAAAAAAACCCTGAATTTTTGAAATGTCCAAAAATACAGGGTTTTTTTGCAAATGTCCAAAAATACAGGGGTTTTTTTGCAAAATTACGTGTCCAGTCAGCATCAACTTCAACGGAAAACGGACTGACAGGTGGGGTCAGTGACTTAAGTGCACCAGATGACGAGTTGTGTGACCAAAAAATCACGTTCTGGAGAAGTGTGACTTAAGTGCACATCCAGGACGAGTTGTGTGACCGCTGGTGCCATTAACTCGGACATCTCACACTAAGAATCCGTGAACATGTGTACTCTTCTTAGGTGAAATTGATCAGATTGAACAGTGGATGACAAAAAGTACACACACAATATATAACTCTCACTGAAAGGGACGTCTAGATGTGGTCCTGTCTATGACACTGACATCCAAAGATAGCAAAACCCAAGAATTCGGTGACTAAAGTTGCAATTTTGTGATCAACTACCAAAAGGCAACGAGTGATTAATATTTCGCTCCCTGTATGTATTGCCCGTGAAGACGGCACGCTTTCGGTCACCAGCTCAGCAGCCGGTCTGGCCATGACGTTGGTTTCTCCCCATGACGAGATTGCCCCTCCGCGTATCGTGTGGCGCAGGTTACGCCTGCGGCAGGATGCGGCCAAGTCGGCGCCGGTCTGGCCGGTGGAGTCGGCCGGGGCTGCTTTCCAGGTCAGGCCCTCGAGTCCTGCTACTTCTAGCCTGGCAGCGGGCCATGCCAAAAGACTGGCCTGGGGGCACAAGGGCCATCCTCTGTTTGACGGCCTCATGAATCCCTACGAAAAAAAAGTGACAACAAGCCAGTCCCTGATGCAACTGTCTACGTGAAAGTTCAGAGTGTCTTGGTCGATTACCCTATTCGTACAAGTAAGCTAATCGAGGTGGCGCCTGGCAAGTGGAGCTTTGCACATGTCATAAACGGTAAATCACGAGGTGATTAGTGCAGATTGAGCCTGGGAAGGCTTATAAAATATTTGTTTGACCTGTTTTGGGGACGAGTTGAAAGGGAAACGAGGACAAATCCAAGCCGCCTTTGAACTTCACTATAATTATTTCTGCCTCTAGATAAACTACGTAGATTTCTTTTCTACTCTTCCGACAATGACCTTGGGTTATAAGCAACAAGTAAATGTTGCAGAAGTTTATTTATACGAAAAAGTATACCGTGCGACTTGAGAGTGAACGCTCAGTTCCCTCGACGGGACAAGGAAACAAGGCATGTTTGACTCGAAGCTACTGCCACAATTTGGATACTTTTGCCAAACTTATATAAACCTAGTCATACTTTTTGAGTGTGCCGCATATGTGCCTTACTTGTCGTAGTAAAATCGTTGTCACACTTGAAATACAAACATCCATAAATGATTAACATGGCTCAAATCATGATCACCTTTGAGTTCATCCAATAAATGTGGTCTTGGTCATATATTGTTTCTCAGATAAACTTCATATTTGTCTCCCTCATTAAACTTACTTGATCTTGACCATAAAGTAATCATCCCCAAATTCAATGATCTCACTTCATATCTTCATGTTATGATTCCATTCATACTAAAAACATCAAATATATTTAACGCATTACATGTGGGACGTTTCATTCACATCTCAATGAAATAACTATGCCATAAGAATTTGATCTACGCAATGTATTTAGAAGGCGTTGAATAATGCAGTAGTGTTGAATGGCCTGCCAACAATTTGTGCCATGTTTTGAAAAAACAAAGAATATGGAAAAATCATGATCACCTTTGAGTTCATCCAATAAATGTGGTCTTGGTCATATATTGTTTCTCAGATAAACTTCATATTTGTCTCCCTCATTAAACTTACTTGATCTTGACCATAAAGTAATCATCCCCAAATTCAATGATCTCACTTCATATCTTCATGTTATGATTCCATTCATACTAAAAACATCAAATATATTTAACGCATTACATGTGGGACGTTTCATTCACATCTCAATGAAATAACTATGCCATAAGAACTTGATCTACGCAATGTATTTAGAAGGCGTTGAATAATGCAGTAGTGTTGAATGGCCTGCCAACAATTTGTGCCATGTTTTGAAAAAACAAAGAATATGGAAAAATAGTTCACAAATGCCATTTTTCGCATGGAGGTCTCTTATGTGTACTAGTAGCCATGAATGATAAACTTTAATTATGACAACTTCTGAAAACACTTGATTCACAAAATGGCTTGTCATGTATGAAAATTCATAAGTTTCAAATCAAATGACCAAATTACGACCATTATTGGTGACGGGGATATACCTCTCGGGTATCCTACCATGAGGGTACCTGGTGCACGTATCGACTAAGGTCCAACTATCAAGAGGCTACATGAAGCCCATGACGGAAGGCCCAAGAAGATGGAGTATCCTCCAAGATTAGGCATAGGCATAGTCGGTTTAGACTTTCCTTACATGTAATCTGAATCGGTTGCGAACTCCCGAGACCCAGCCTACTATATAAAGGCTGGGAGGGCCGCCGATCCAGAACACGCAACACTTGAACCACCAAAACCCTAGCGAGATCAACATCTCGCCGGGACTCCATTGTAGTAACACCCCGGCCCACCCCCGGGTCGGGCCTGTCACCCCTGGCAGCTCTCTAGGATCTCTAGACTGGCCCCACAGATCAACACCGGTCTTTTCTGCGCACTTTGTCCTTACTCGTGCGCACCGAGAAGTACTTCCCGGTCAGTCACCCATCCTTGGGAGTGCTCCGGGCCAAGCACGCTTAACCTCGGAGTTCCTTCCAGATGAGCTTCCGGAAAAGAAGTTGCAACTTGTTGATATGAGTATCCTATCAATCCTATTGATCCCTAGGCCAGGATCTCACACATATACTCCTAGATCAATACCAGACAAGCAGGAAGTAGGGTGTTACTCTCCGGAGGCCTGAACCTGGGTAAATCCTTGCTTTTGCTTGTCAGCCGACGAAACTACCAGCTCTACCACGTTCTTTCCCTCGTAATCTCAACCCTAGGTCCTTAACCATGGGATTTGATGAGTTAACCCCTCGTCAATTGGCGCCGTCTGTGGGAAAGAATAGTGCTGGATTCGCAGTTTCGCCGGTTCCGTCGAAAAACGGCGACTCGCCGATCGCATCTGCGAACGGCAACTCGCCGACTGCATCGACAAACCACAACTCGACGATTCAGTCAACATACGGCAACTCGCCGACTCGCTCAAAAATTGGCAGCCCACCAACTTCACCAACAAAAGGCGCGTTTGCTTCGCACTCGCCAGAAGCCCGACAGACAACCATGTCGACTCGAGAGATCAACGAGTTCTTCGCAAAAGAACTCCAAAGTGAGGAAGCTGAATCAGCATACCGCAAAAACGATCTCGAGCTAGATCTTCCACTCGATGACACCTTCGACTGCGGGATCTCCCTCGACGACTTCGAACTTCATAACGACAGCAACGTCGACTCTGAGATCTGCACCAACAAACTCGACTCCGAGGTCTACAACGGTTTCGCTGACGCCGAGATGAGCATAGATGCTGAACGCATCGACAACGAGATCCGTCAAGACGGACCACTCGACGGGCATATCGACTCTGACATGAGCCTTGATGAAGACGTCGAGTCCGTAACAGGACTTGCAGCACATACACGTATCTGCGGGTCATCCCCCACCAGGTTTACGTTGCCATCAACGGAGAATCATCTGAAGATGCAGCCTCCCGCAGGCCTACAGAATTCCCATGCACGGTAACTATGCCGGATGGGGTCACAACTCTGACAATTACTGCTGAGATGGCAGCAAAAGCAGACAAAGTAATTAAGGAGTGCACAATGATGCCAGCAGACGCAACTCGGAAGAGATGTTGACCTTCCAGTACTTCAACTGGCAGGAATCACTTCGACTGCAAAACATCAAAGCAGCACTCGATGAGCGCAAAAGGCAAGCCAGCATCTCGAGCGTACGAAGAAGACAACTATCACTCAGCTCCACAGGGCGGCGAGCACAAGAGGCGGATCGAGGCTGGCGCGCCTCCCAGAAGATGAGAGAGCGGCAATTACTCGCAACCTGGACTTGTCATTCATGACACACGACGACGAAGGATCCCGTACCCAAAACAGTTGCGGGTGCTCTCTTCTCTGTGGGCGCTTACCTCAAAGCAACACAGCCTCCGGCAGACGATCCCAACGCAACCCTGCATCGCCAACAGCTCAAATCACTAGCCCTAGCGGTGCAGGCCATACGACCGGATGCAAAAACTCCAGGAGGGAGTCGAGATCGCAACATAGTCAGCTCGCGACAAGCAGCACACGATCGTAGCGGTCGCAGTCGCCACTCGGAGGAAGCAAGGAAAGGCACACGCCGACACAGGTCCAGCAGAAGCAGATCTCGAAGGTCTTCAAGTAGCGACTCATATTCCGACCGGGAGCCCGAGCCATGCGGAGCTCTGTGTTTCACTCGCCGCGTCCGCGAGACAAGGATGCCCAAAGGGTTCAAGCTAACATCTGAGCAACCCAAGTACACAGGTCGACAGGAACCTTCAGGATGGCTAGAAGATACAGACTCGCCGTCTCATGCCAACGAGGCACGAACACTACGGCGATGCAATACATACGACTCATGCTCGAAGGTACAGCTCGCGACTGGCTCAAGGCGCTACCTCCATCAACATACGACTCGTGGGATCACTTCCGGAGACTTCATCAAAAACTTCGAACCTCTGTGCGAGCGACCGAAAACATTCGAAGAACTGAGAGCCTGCACTCAGCGATCAGACGAAACTTTGAGATCATACATACGGCGATGGACCACCATACGCAACTCAGTCGGCGCAATATCGGAAGATAGGGCCATGGACGCCTTCATCATGGGTCTCGCCAGGCGAGATTTCAAAGAAGCTCTTGGTCGAGAAAAGCCAACCTCCCTGGCTAACCTCATAAAAATCGCGACTGAGTGGGCAGATGGAGAAGACTCGGTGCGAGCAACCCGCGCTCTCACCACGCGACAACCATGACAGCGGCAGTCGAAGCCGCAGGGACACATACAGAGATGATCGGAGGCGCAAGCGTTCCAAACGTCACACGACGACGACAGATCCGAGTTCATGGCGGCTGGGTTCACACAACCCCGTGACGACCAAGACAGAAGCGACCGGAGGCCAGACGATCGCCGGGACAGTCGAGACCGAGCAACGAAGTAACAGCTACAAGAAGCAAGAGTGGCGAAAGCCACGTTCTGATGCACAAAACAAGCGCTCATTCGATGACAAGATGGATGACTATTGCAGATTCCACCTGTACAAAGGGAGGACGGAAATTGCGTTCCAATCACTCGTTGAAGAACTGTAGAGAATTCGAAGAATTGGCATCTGAATACATGAATCTCAGAAAGGCACCCGCCGCAACTGCACCTCAGCCAACACCGTACCTGCCCTGATGGCACCTCCACCACCACCACAGCCTGCCGCAGGCGGACATGTCGCGGGCCCATACACCCTGTTCCTCGGGTAGAGGAGGATCGGTACCCTCAGCCTCAGGGGCAGATGTACATGATACAGAAGGGTCGCCCTCCAATAGGCAGCAAAAACTACGCACTCGACAGTGAACATGGCTGCCATGGCACCTCCTGCTGTTCCTGAATTTTTGAAGGGATCCGAAACTGCCATAAACTTCAGCCGGGAGGACCACCCCCCAGCTGTAGTTCGACCAGGGCACGCAGCTCTGGTACTCGACGCGCAAATTGGAGGTACGCCATGACCAAGTCTTCATGGATGGAGGCAGCGGCATCAACATCATCTTTGCAGACACACTCCGCAAAATGAACAGGTCAGTCGAAAACCTACCAAAGTCCACAAATACCTTCCACGGTATCGTCCCAGGCAAAGCAGTCAGTCCAGAAGGCACAATACAACTCGACGTCACGTTTGGGGACCCAAGTCACTTCAGGACGGAATCGATTGAGTTCGAGGTCGTCGACTGGAAGTCACAATACCACGCCATACTTGGACGCCCAACGTTCGCTCGATTCATGGCAGTCCCATTATGCCTACCTCAAGCTAAAGATGCCAGGGCCAAAAGGAGTCATCACTGTCACTGGAAACTTTCAAAGGTCCGATTCTTGCGACCGTGAGTTCAGCAAAATCTCTGAGACGTTCGGTATGGAAGAAGCACTCGCCGATCTGTCGATTTCCAACGACCGCACACTCATGCCGGAACACAAAAAATTGGCAGTCGACAGAGCGTTCAACGCAACAAATGACACAAGGTCACATCAGGTGCACCCGACCGATCCGTCCAAGACAGTCAATGTATCATCGAGTCTGCCTATCGCATAGGAAAGCGCGCTCGTCGAATTCCTCCGTGAGAACTGGGAGATATTTGCGTGGTGTCCAGCCGACATGCCAGGTATCCCCAGGGAATTCGCCGAGCACTCTCTCCAACTGTTTCCAGATGCCAAGCCAGTAAAACAAACAATGCGCCGCGTTCCGGCCCAAAAAGAGCCGCCGTCGAGTCTGAAGTTGATAGACTACTCGCGGCAGGGTTCATCCGAGAAATCAAGAAATCACAATGGGTGGCTAACCCCGTACTTGTAGAAAAGAAGCATACAGATATCCTTCGGATGTGCGTGGACTTCACAGCCCTCAACAAATGCTGTCCAAAGGATCACTTCCCGCTACCTCGAATCGACCAGATCGTCGACTCCACCGCTGGATGCGCACGCCTGTCCTTCCTGGACGCTTACTCAGGTTACCACCAGATAAGGATGAAGGAAGAAGAGAAGAAAAACGGCGTTCATAACCCCACTCGGGGTCTACTGCTACACAACCATGCCCTTTGGGCTCAAAAACGCGGGTGCAACATACCAGCGCATGATGCAAGATTGCCTCAAAAAGCAGATCGGACGAAACGTCCAAGTATATGTGGATGACATTGTCATCACAACAAGGGAAGAAAACACACTACTCGACGACCTACGGGAGACGTTCGCCAACCTCAAACACTTCCACATCAAGCTCAATCCCAAGAAGTGCACGTTCGGCGTACCAGCCGGGCAGCTCTTGGGTTATCTAGTCTCAGCTCGTGGAATCGAGGCTGACCCGGAGAAAATACAGGCCATCTTGACAATGCAAAGGCCTTCAAAGCTTCATGACGTACAAAAATTAGCAGGTCGAGTGGCGGCGCTCAGTCGCTTCATCAGCAAACTAGGCGAAAAAGCACTCCGTTCTATCAACTGATGAAGAAAGCAGACAAGTTCGAGTGGACGCCAGAAGCCGAAGCAGCCTTCACGGAACTCAAGCGAGTCCTCACAAGCCCTCCAGTCCTCGTCGCACCCAAGGAACGGGAACCGCTATACCTATACGTCTCGGCTACCAACAGGGTGGTGAGTACCGTACTGGTGGTCGAACGCATGGAAGAGGGACACGCCCAAGCATACAACGCCCAGTCTACTACTTGAGCGAGGTCCTCTCCATATCAAAACAGCGGTACCCGCACTATCAAAGCTGGCCTACGCCGTGTTCATGTCATCAAGAAAGCTGACGCACTACTTCGCAGAACACCCGATCACTGTAATCAGTAACTCAGCGATCGGGGATATTCTCACAAACCCCAACGCAACTGGGAGAGTCGCAAAATGGCTCATCGAGCTGGGACCAAGGGACATCAGTACGATCACCCGAAGGCCATCAAAGCACAAGTCTTACCTGACTTCACAACCGAGTGGATCGAGGCCCAGTTGCCTGGAGCGCCAGATGTGTCCAACTCATGGACCATGTACTTCGATGGGTCCAAAAAAACGAAGGTGCAGGTGCAGGCGTCATCCTCATATCGCCAAAAGGAGACAAGCTTCGCTACGTCCTGCAAATGGGGTTCGAGTTACCATCAAACAACGAGGCCGAGTACGAAGCCTTGATCCATGGCATGCGGATGGCCAAAGCTCTCGGGTGCACTCGACTAATGATCTACGGTGACTCGAATCTGGTGGTGCAGAAACAATGAAGGCCTATGACGCCATTGCAGACAACATGATCGCCTACCGCGACCTGTACAACATAATGGAGGGCAGCTTCGAAGGCTGCGAGTTGCGGCACATAGGGAGAGAAAGCAACGAGGAAGCAGACATGCTAGCCAACCTAGGCTCGACCAGGCGCAAGTTCCACCTGGTGTCTTCCTCGAGCGCATTGAGCACAGATCAATCAAGGAAAAATGAGCACCTCCTACATCGACCGCACCAGCCAAGAGCAAAACACCCAGCATAGAGGACCCGCCAGTCGAGGTACTCCTCATTGAGCCAACTTGGACTCAACCTTTCCTGGCGTACATACTCCGCAACGAGCTACCTGACGACATAACCGACTCACGACATGTCACTCGACGATCTAAAGCATACACCGTCATCAATGGCGAGTTATACAAGCGAAGCATATCAGGTATGTTCGCATTCGAAGATGGCAAAGCCATCCTTCGAGATATTCATGCAGGTACCTGCGGACATCACGCCAGCAGCCGATCACTCGTAGCCAAAGCCTTTCGAGCAGGTTTTTACTGGCCCACATCACTCAAGGACGCGGAGGGCATAGTCAAAAGGTGCATCGGCTGTCAAAAATTCGCCACAAAGCCGCACACACCTGCATCAGCGTTGAAGACAATACCATTGGCCTGGCCTTTCGCCCAGTGGGGGCTCGATATGGTTGGGCCACCCAAAAAATCTTCGCATGGAGGGCATACTCATCTCCTGGTGGCAGTCGACAAGTTCACAAAGTGGATCGAAACAGTCCCCATTACAAGCTCGACTGCTACTACGACAGTTAACTTCATAAAAACCATCATCTACCGCTTCGGCGTCCCAAGCAACATCATAACTGACAACGGCATAAACTTCACGTTTGAAGAGTTTCGTTCTTTCTGCAAAGAGCAAAGCATTACGCTCAATTATGCATCCGTGGCGCACCCGCAGTCCAATGGCCAAGTTGAAAAGGCCAATGGACTCGTGTGCAGCGGAATCAAGAAGCGCCTCCTGGTGCCACTCAAAAGGGCCGTGGGTGCCTGGGTTGAAGAACTTCCGTCGGTACTATGTAGCTTGCGCACAACTCCTAACGCCTCGACACAATTCATGCCATTTTTTAAGGTCTACGGCGCAGAGGCAATCCTGCCATCCGATGTAAAGTTCGATGCACCAAGGGTGGCAGCATACAACGCAGACGACGCAGACGAAGCACTCGAAGATGCAGTCGACTTGCTCAAAGAAGCACGCGACATGGCCCTGGCCCGCACAGCTGTCTATCAGCAGGATCTCCGATCTCCGTAGTTGATGGAGGCGCGAGTCCCGCGGTCGGAGTAAATGCGATTTCTGTGGCCGATGAAGATGCCGGTGTCGTTGTCGAAGCAGGCGCGATCTTCGTAGTCGACGAAGATGCATGTGTCATAGTCGAATCAGGTGCGATCTCTGTAGTCGACGAAGATGCAGGCGACGTAGTCGAAGCACGCGCGATCTCCGTAGTCGACGAAGATGCGGGTGCGTGGTCGGAGAGTCGAATAGTCCCCCACTTGTTCACATGGAATTTCATGCTACCGAAAGTAAGGCACATACCTCCGTAGAGATCGGCGTACACCGATCGGTGGGCTGGCGGGTGGGGGACGAACTCGAAGGAGCCGAAGCAGATCGGTGCCGCGATCGTCGGCGAGTCGATGGTCATTGCAGATGGAGCCGGTGCAACCATGATTCCAGCACTCTTCTTTCCCACGGACGGCGCCAGTTGACGTGGGGTGGCCACGGCAAATCCCAGGGTCGAGTACCCCAGGTTGATTGAGAGGGAGCGAAGTTGGAGTGTTGGTAGTTACCACGGCTGACAAGCAAGGCGATTTACCCTGATTCAGGCTCCCGGAGGATAATACCCTACTTTCAGCTTGTCTGTTATTGATAGTTGGGAGGTGTTACAATGGCGATCCCGGCGAGATGTCGATCTTGCTAGGGTTTTGGTGGCGGAATATGAGCGTGTCCTCTGATCGGCGGCCCTCCCAGCCTTTATAAAGGAGGCTGGGTCTCGGGAGTTCGCAACCGACTGGGTTTACAGGTATGGTAGGTTCTACCGACCTAGGTTTCGCCTGCCTTAGGGCGTACTCTATTTTCTTGGGCTCCCTTCGTGGGCCTTCAGCATCGTCTTCTAGTAGGCCGCCAGCTGGGCCCTTATCTTTGCATGCACCAGGTGCCTTCATAGTGGGGCACCCGATAGGTAGGACCACGTCAGATAGGCTACTCATGAGAAACAGAAAACATTTTCACGTGCCCTAGCACTGATCCACACAATGTCCCTGTAAGGTGTGAATAATTGAAAACCTTTGCGTGGAATGGCATTCAGACTACCCAGTTTTGAAAAAAATCATAGAATATGAAGGTTCCAAAAATGTCATTCTTTGGAGTCATCTTATGTGTACCGGTAGACATACAAATGATACAAATTACTTTTGACGACTTTTGAAAAAACATGATAATGTGCAAAAAAAAGGCACAAACGTGGGTCTTAACATGATAAACAAAAGTGTAAAACAAGATTTCCACTGACGTGGGCATACCCTTCGGCCCCCCACTATTGGTATACCTGGTGCGTTCCAACCGAATGCGCACCATTGGCGTACCCGATGCGGCCCAGACAAAGGCCCACCTGGCGGCCCAACAATTACTTGAAGTACAAGACAAGGACTTCAAGGCGTAGTCTAATAGGACTCTTGTAAACCCTACCTGGCTCCCTTTATAAAGCCAGGCAGGGGCACCCTTTACAAGGACAACTACACACAACAGATAGGCATAGCCCTAGCGAGATCGCATCTCACCACCACCATCGCCATTGCGGCCACCATGTAATCATACATCTATATAGATCAGACGAGCAGGAGTAGGTCTTTACCTCACAATGAGGGGCCGAACCTGGGTAAATCCCTACCTGTCAGCCGACGGAACTACCAGCGCGCCAACCTCTCCCTCTATACGAAACCCTAGGTATCTCGACCTTGGGATTTGCCGTGGCCACCCACGTCAATTGGCGCCATCTGTGGGAAGAACGCGCGCTGGATTCACGGTTTCGGAGGCTCCAATCTTCATCGACAACGGCGGCCATATCGCATCTGGCCGGCTCATCTACTTCAACGCCTTCGACTTACGTGGCGGTGTTCGAGCGTGCAGCTTCTGTGATCCAATCTGGTGGCGGCGTTTCGTGCGGACGATCCAATCTGGTCGGCTTATCTGTTCGAGTGCGATCAAAGTCATCATCGTCCGCAAGATTCAACGGAGGTCTTCGAGGGAGTCACGCGTCTTGATTCCTGCCGTCATCGACATCAGCCGTGGCACAACTTCCGCATGTCCGATCCATGGAGCCGCGTTAATTTTGAGTCGCGGAAACCGCGGAGAGGCTCACGCAGTTTCCCTGCGCACTTCCGATCGGTCCCCTAGTGCTGATCGGTTAAAAAAATTATGTCGGCGACAAGGCGCACAAGATCGCTGCCACCAGGAGGAGCGAGGCCTATCGCATCTTCACGAGCTGAGCCCCCTCCGTGGCCGACAAGGAACGGTCCTCGGGTCCAGCACCCTGTACGCCACCAGCTCCAGGCGGAGGCCTTCAAGTAGAGCAAAGGGTAGCTGTTTTTTTTTGAACAGGGGGTCGGTCCCGAAGGACCGAGAGGCTTCCATTAATCAACACCGGTACATTTTACAAATAAGGCATCAAGAAAACTAAAAATTACAACCATGCCCCTACAATTTGCACAAAGGACCCTAAGAAGAAGTTTGGGAATGCAATTGGGCCCAGCTCCACTTCCGGTGTGATCGATTCAGAGCTCGGTGCAGCCACCTTCCTCGCCGCCGGGGACTACACCACTTGGGGCAAGGAGGCGGGAGCACGCTACACCGCAGCTGAAGGGCCTCCATATCGGCATGACAACCAGGAGGTTGAAGATGACCATGAGACGGCGGCCGGAGGAAGCCGTTGCCGACGTCGCAGGCGGGAGTGGTCGCCATTCGACCATCTTGAACAGCGACGCCAGATGCGCCGCCGTGAGGAAGCTCCCAAGAGAAGCACTGCTTCTCCCCTAGTGCGAACACAGCAGCAAGCACGCACGAACCGGATGAACTCCTCTTCCCTCGCCACCGAGATGAGCTGCAGCGAATCCACCCAAATCCACACCGCCGCTACTGAGCTGGCGATTAACGAACCTTATTGAAGAGGTCGACGAGATGAAGATGCAGATCGTCTCCTCCATCCTCTAGAGCTTGGCGAACTGCTTCGTCTCCTCCGCCGTGCAACAGGAGCGGCTCGGAAACTCCTGTGCCCTGAACCTCACAGCACCACCTCCAAGCTTGCAGAAGAAGCGATGACACCACTCACTCTCCTCGCCACCACGGCCGGCCAGAGAGAAATCCACATCGCCACTCTTCACGACACGAAGATGTCCAGATCCAGCGAGATTATTGAACCAGCCTTGACCTTCTCCACTCCTGCAGAAGATCCACCATGAACCAGATCCGCAGAAGGCAAAAGACCTGGATCCAGCGCCGCTGGGAGCCGCCGGAAACCAGCTGAGGGGGGGGGGGGGGGGGGAGAAAGACGCCATTAAGGCAAACCCTAGCACGAAGGCTAAAACTACTCTAAAACTAGTATGTACATGCCAAGCAACGCATCTGTGTCCACGCCGAACGGCAGCGCCGCCGGAGAGGAGCGCAGAGCGCGCCGACGAGGAGAAAGGAAAGCTGGTTACGACTCTCAAAACAGAGAGAGCGGTGGAGAGGAGTTTCTCGCACCTCCAATAATGGGCGTGTGCTTGTTCTGTTTCGCCTTGCACCGGGTAGCTGGTGAACGACCTGTGCGGATCAACGGCGGCGTGAATCAATACAAAGGAAAGGTCCGAGATGGGACTTCAACAATCAAGTCAATGTCAGTATGTTCGTGTGTTGCTGCTACAGCTGACCGATCGTCTCCAAGAAAAAAAGAAAAAAATCTAGTCGCCTCGGACGCGTGCAGCAGCTAGCACGGATCAAGACCTGAGAAGTTCAAGCAAACCGAGTGCTACACTGCAACTAGCTCTCACGTGGATCAATCCATGAGCAATTGTGCAGCACGGATTTCAAGGAGGCAAAATCAAGAAAAAAGAAAGAGCAAATTAAGCTAGCTGCTACATTCGGAGGACACAACTTCACGAATAAAAGGCAAGCGTGACCAGATCAAATTCATCAGCTTGACAATTAGAGTATAGCGACAGGCGCCGTGGTCAACTCCAGCCCCGCCACCCACAAGTATAGGGGTGTATCGTAGTACTTTCGATAAATACGAGCGTCGAACCCAACGAGGAGCAGAACATGTTGACAAGTAGTTTTGATCAATAATTCACTGTAAATACTAGCAGACAAGTTTTTAGAGTTTTTTGATATATCAGATAAATAAAATACAAGGAAATAAAAGACAGTAATAATAATTACAGGAGTGACACAATCCTTTTTAGCACAAAGGACAAGCCGATTGCTTTACTTATGATGGCAAAATGTTCGTGACGACACACGGGAATTTCGTCAAGTGCTTTCGCTTCAAACAGTTGATTAATCTTTATTGTTTTGATAAGTGTTGTGTGGGTGAACCTATGCTAATGCACTGCCCTAATTTGGACTAATACATACTTGTGATTAAACTCCTTGCAAGCATCCGCATTATAAGAAAGTAATTAAGATAAATCTAACCACAGGCTTAAACTCTGAGATCCTACACTCCCTTGTGCACCGGTTTACTAACGGGGGTTTAGGTTTCTGTCACTCCGGCAACCCACAATTAGTAGCCAAATACACAATGCATTCCCCTAGTTCCATAAAGGTGAAGTGTCATGTAGTCAACGTTCACATGACACCACTAGAAGAATAACACCACAACTTAAATATCAAACCATTAAATATTACTCAACATAATTCCACTACTAACAACATGACTTATCCCATGTCCTCAAGAACTAAACGATCTACTCACAAGACATCATATGGATCATGATCAGAGGTGATATAATGATGAATAACAATCTGGACATAAACCTTAATTCACCGATAAAACTTAACAGCATCAACCACAAGGAGTAATTAACACCGGGAAAGTTCCCCCTATGAACTAGACAAAGTACAGCCCTAGATGTTACAGTGGAACGAAGTGGAGCGGTGGAGATGATGGTGACGGTGGTGGAGATGATGATGATCCCGATGAAGTCCAGCGTGATGATGGTGACGATGGCGATGATTTCCCCCTTCGGTAAAGAATTTCCCCGGCAGATTTCTCCCTGCCGGAGAGCTTTTTCTCTCTGTGTGGTTTCCGCCTCGTGGAGGCGGCGGAATATTTTCTCTGGCTCTCCCTCGACCGATTAGGGTTAGGACGAAGAAGTACGCGAAGGGGCGTCGCCTGAAGTGGGCCAGGGCATGTGGGCCCCGCCGTGGGGTGGCGTGGGCCCCTCGTGGCCCATCTCAGCCTCCCTTTTGGCTGCCTCCGGCATCTGATAAAATAGGAACTTCTGTATATTTTCCGTGAATTGTCGATCTTCAGAAATAGGGTGTCTTGACGATGCTTTTTCCAGCTGAATCCTGACTCCGGCAGTTAATTCTCCAATAGTCATCAAACATGCAAAATAAGATAAAATAACATAAGTATCATATCCAAATATGAAATATAACAATGAATAGCAGTAAATTATGATATAAAATAGTGATGCAAAATAGACGTATCAACTCCCCCAAGCTTAGACCTCGCTTGTCCCCAAGCGAAAGCTGAGCTCAGTAAACAAGACCACAGGTTTATGGAGTGAAGCGTCGATACTAATGAATACGGACAAAAAGCATCAACATTTATTAATACACAAATCATATTAGACAGCAACTTCCCTTCATATAACTTAACTTAAAATAAGTAATGGAAATCACAATAAAGGTGCATAGAGGAAATCATAGTTTGGTGATGGCAAACTTCGTTCTTGGTCAGAGAACAATTAACAGATTGTACTTATCTTTCGAGTAGAGTCCTTATATTGGAGCTATATTGCAGAACTTACATGCTCAATCATCACGATTTCCTTACCGTCATTGATAACTTTCAAAGTTATATTCCTTCAGATAAAAGACTTTGTGCTTAAACAAGGAAGGATAAAATACATGATTGAAAATATCAATATATAGATGGTTGAATCACAACAACTCAAATGCTTGCCTAAGAAAGAAGGGAATATGTTTACTGACTCAACATAAAAGTAAAAGAAAGGCGCCCTTCGCAGAGGGAAGTAAGGATTAAATCATGTGCTAGAGCTTTTTAAGTTTTTGAAATCATATAGAGAACAAAAATATAAGTTTTGAGTGGTGTATGAGAATTGTCAACGAATGGTAGTGGGTGAAAACAATATCTCTCTTGTCAACCATACTTTCAAGAGCGGCTCCCATGAAGGACGTTATTTCAACAGCAAGGCAGATCATCCCTCTTTTCTCTTTTGTTTGCACGTGCAGTTATTCACTGGTATCATTGTGATGACTCCCAAGTGCAGGAGATCAATTGTAGTACCTTTTGAATAGAAAAGGTTGTCGAACCCACGAGGAGCTGAAGGTATTGGTTATTAGAAATGATAAATAGACAATAAAAGATGCAAGTGTTTTTGGTATTTTCGATTGTATAATTTCAAGACAGTGACAATGCAGCAGGTAAATGGTAACAAGTAAAAGCTCTCAAAGAGAGAGAAAGCCCAATCCTCTAGGTGTAAGAGGACAAGCTCAAGTGATGTGTAACTTATATGTGGAAAATGTCCCCGAGGGCGGCATGGATATTGCTAGGCATATAGATTTATTAAACAACATGTTGAATATCTTGTCTAGTTTTAATCTTCTTCGGACAGAGCTATTATTAGGTACAGCTAAATAAATAGACTAAACCCCTTATGATGGATCATGTGGCCAATTAAATGACAGCACACGAATTATTAAGATATAAAATCCCACCATAGCATTATGCTCTAGGTCCCCGATACTAATACCCCATAAAGTAACTTAATGATTCGGTCTCAGGCTTTCGTGTCCTCCCAAGTCTCCCTCACGCCATTACACTGCGGTGTTCTCCTATGAGCCCATATAGGTGAAGTGTTGTGCAGTCGACGTTCGCACAATACCATCATAGAATCACAAAAAGATAAACACTAGACAAAATACCAACACATGTCATATATAAATCATTGCCAATTCATTCTATGCCCTCAGGAACATATGGGAACTACTCACAACATGCAAACATGGTGATGATCACTGGCATAAATGGTACAACACAATCTGAAAGTATAACTCCACCAACAAATAATGACAAGTACTCAATCACAAACATGAATAGGAGCACGAGACAACTATCTAGGGTATAGCAACTCTCAAACTACGAGGGGGACGGAGTGGATCACGAAGATGATGATGGAGATGGTGTTGGTCTTGGTGATGGTGATGGTGATGGTGATGGTGATGGTGTAGAGGCCTCCTCCCACGCCAAGGAGGAGAGGTGATGATGATGACGGTGATTTCCCCCTTCTCCGGAGCTCCGGAGCAGCAGGATCTGATCCCACTCGGAGGGAATCAGGAGTTTCGCCGCCGCCGCGGCCTCGGATGGACTTGGAAAAATTAGGGCGTTACTTTTCGGGCGAGACGGAGACCTCGTTAAAAAGCCCCAGGCGAGGAAGTGCCCGAGGCTCATTTTGGTGGGTCCCACGCGGTCAGGGAATCTGGCCGCGTGGGCCCACCTATTTTGGGCCTCGTGGCCTTCCTTGCTTGCTTCTTCTTCCCTCTGGTGTTCTCCCGAAGAAAAACTAGTTGTGCAATTTTCCTTTTATTAATTGGGCATTCGTAGCTCCTGAAACAATAAAAACACCAAAAAGGAGGTTTTCTGCCTCCTAGAAATTAAATACTAAAAATAGGGACTTTTAGTAGCTCCTGAAAGTCCCCTAAATCATCTAAAACATGTAAAAACAATGATATAATAATGCAAATAACATCCTAATATGGTGGTATAAGTGGTATAGAGTATGATATAAAATGCACGTATCAACTCCCCCAAGCTTAAACCCTTACTTGTCCTCAAGTAAGTATGGGCATAGATCATTACATGCATCAATGGACTTATGGGTGATAAATAAATACGAGCATTGTATCATCATCATATTCAATTGCAATGTAAGATTAATGAATTAAAACTCATACACATAAGGGCAGCATAAGTAGAAGCTCTAGCAATCACCCTTACACTTTGAAAGCAAATAACCATTGTATGTTGGACAATTGAATCACACTATTTTTAACATGCTTTTGCTCTTATGGTTAGCATCATAATGTTTAATACTTTACTGAAGTTTAAAGACAAGATAAACTCTCATGGGATAACAAGTTAAAGAAGACAAATGAAAAGACAGATATAAAATTATTTGCACCCTTGCTTCACTAGTAACTAGTGCAAACTTTAGTCATGGATGTTTCAATCAAGTTCTTATGCTCAAACAACCTTTATCTCACACTTTCTATGGCTAACCGAATCCTCGGGTGCCTTCCTTTCATACACTTTACAAAAGCATAAGTATTGACACATCCATGATCTTTAATTTGCTCAAAAGATACTAGATTCTAACAAGAGTGTTTCATATCCTTTTCATTAACTATTCCCAACTTTTTATGCTACAAGACTATATCTCAACCTTAAACTTATTAATTCTCAAGTCATAATGACTCACTCTTTTCTTATTTATATTGAGCTAGATTCTACAATTGTCCAACATACTCAAGTTAATTAAATTCAAGGCAAGATGTAACTGAAACCTCTAAAATAAACCACGCTCATTTGCATGAGTGTTACCCATAAATCTCCAAACAAGAGAATCATGGATGCCACCATACTTTAATATTCATTGATAAACCATAAGATAGCGATACATGATAATGCTCCATGAGCTCACACAAGCCTAAAAGAGATTGATAACTAAATGATAAAAGCAAAACACACCATGACTAGATAGATATGATAAACTAGTAAAGATAAAGACTAGGTGGAACTCCCCCAAGCTTGACGTTCTGCCAGTGCTTTCTCTGCTCCAGCCTCTTCTTTCTCATATTCTTCCTCCCATTCAGCCCTAGTTTTGATTTTCCACATCCCACAGTAGAGCTTGATGCTTGTCCAACTCAGATGTGACATGTAGATACCTCTTCTCCAAGTCCTCCAGCCTCTCCTTGTACTCTTCAACCTTCTTCTCCAGCTCCAGGTTCATGAAGTGATGAGCATCAAGGCTGCGTTCAACAACAGTATTATACCTGAAGATCTGTTCTAGGTCCTCCAGCCTCTCCTCCACCGTGCCAATGATCTTGGGAGCCTTCACCTCCTCTATGAGCATCGCGCCCTCCTTGAAGGACAAGGTCTTCATTGGTGCCATCACGGAGTTGAGGTAGCGGTTCACAACACCTCCTTGGGGAAGCTCTCCCCTCATGATCGGATCCGGAGCTAGACATGGCTAAAACCTGACAGACAGAAACAGCGAAAGCAAAGAACGCTCGAAAGCTCTCGGTACGAGATTAGATTGACGAAACGGGGTATATATTGACGGTTTTTAGGGCAAGACGAAGAGTCGGAGTCGAAAACGGGACGAATCGGGACTCCGAGGGGCAAAAGGAGTGGGCCCACGCGGTCAGGGAATCTGGCCGCGTGGGACCCCCTCTTTTCCTTCTCGAAGCTCCGTCACGTCCAGTTTTCTTGTCCCACACGTTAATTTCCATAAAAAATGATGTCCGTAAAATATTACGCAATTCCGAGAAACTTTCCAGAGTAAAAGTTACCTTTTATTGATTTTGGATTTCTGAAACTGCAAACTTCTTTGCAATTACCTCCTCCGGTGTCTGTAAAATGAATTCCTCCACCTTTCCAATGAAGCTTTTTCCTGCAATATAATGTTTAAGGCGTTGTCCATTAACCACATGAGGTTTACCTTTCATATCACCATGAAGACGGATAGCTCCTGAACGGTATACTTCCTGTATCACTAATGGTCCCTGCCACTTTGAAGCTAACTTACCTGCAGAAAACTTGAAACGAGAGTTGTATAATAGCACTTGATCACCTACTTTGAATTCTTTCTTTTTAATTTTCTTGTCATGCCAAATCTTAACTTTTTCTTTAAACATCCTGGCACTTTCATAAGCTTCATTTCTCCATTCATCTAGTAGGTTTAAATCAAGAATTCTCTTCTCTCCAGCAGTTTTAAAATCAAAGTTCAATTGTTTAATAGCCCATCTAGCTTTATGTTCTAATTCAACAGGTAAATGACAAGCTTTTCCATAAACCATTTTATAAGGAGACATTCCCATAGGATTTTTAAAAGCAGTTCTATAAGCCCATAATGCATCGTTAATTTTAAGTGGCCAATCAGACCTAGACTTATTCACTGTCTTTTCCAAAATGAGTTTAATTTCCCTATTACTTAATTCAACTTGTCCACTAGTTTGGGGATGATAAGGTGATGCAATTCTATGGTTAACATCATATTTTGCCAAAGTTTTCCTAAGAATACCATGTAAGAAATGAGAACCACCATCAGTAATTAAAAACCTAGGAACACCAAACCTGGGGAAAATGATGTCCTGAAGCATCTTCATTGCGTGGCATGATCTGCACTTTTGGTTGGAATTGCTTCCACCCACTTTGTAACATAATCCACTGCAACCAAAATATGAGTATGCTTTGTCTTTGATTCGGGGAAAGGTCCCATAAAGTCAAAACCCCACACATCAAATGGTTCAAGTGGTAAGGAATAGTTCATAGGCATTTCATTTCTCCTACCAATATTTCCTACTCTTTGACATTTATCACAAGATTTAACATATTCAGCACAATCCTTAAATAAAGTAGGCCAATAAAAACCAGACTGTAATACCTTTGCACCTGTACGATCTCCTGCATGATGTCCTCCATAGGGACTGTCATGACAATCTCTTATAATAGCCTGTTGTTCATACTCAGGTACACAACGTCTAATAATACCATCCACACTCTTCTTATAAAGAAAGGATCATCCCAAAATTAATGTCTAAGATCATAAAAGAATTTCTTTCTTTGTTGAGTAGTGAAGTGTGGAGGTAAAACTTTACCAACAATAAAATTTGCATAATTGGCAAACCATGGAGATGCAACTTTAGCACTAGAAACATTAACAATTGCAAGTTGTTCATTAACAAAGCTATCATTAATAGGAATAGGATCATCAGGTATATTTTCCATTCTAGAAAGATGATCAGCTACTTGATTATCTTCCCCTTTCCTATCAACAATGTGTAAATCAAATTCTTGCAATAGAAGTACCCATCTTATTAATCTAGGCTTAGCATCTTTCTTATGCATTAAGTATTTAATGGCAGAATGATCAGTATGCAATGTGACTTTCGAATCAGTAATATAAGGTCTAAACTTGTCACAAGCAAATAGCACTGCTAAAAATTCTTTTTCAGTTGTGGCATAATTCCTTTGAGCAGCATCAAGTGTTCTACTAGCATAATAAATGACATTCAGTTTCTTATCAACACGTTGGCCCAAAACAGCCCCAACTGCATAATCACTAGCATCACACATAATTTCAAAAGGCAATTCCAATCAGGAGGTTGAATAATAGGGGCACTTATTAAAGCATTCTTCAAAATATTAAAGGACTCAATGCAATCATCATTAAAAGAGAAAGGAACATCCTTTTGCAAAAGATTGGTTAGGGGTTTTGATATTTTGGAGAAATCTTTAATAAACCTACGGTAAAAACCTGCATGCCCAAGAAAACTTCTTATACCTTTGAGATCCCTTGGGTATGGCAGCTTTTCAATAGCTTCTATCTTTGCTGGGTCAACTTCTATTCCTTTCCAGAAATCTTATGCCCAAGAACAATACCTTCAGTAACCATGAAGTGACACTTCTCCCAGTTTAAAACTAAGTGTTGGTCTTCACAACGCTGCAAAACTTTGTTAAGGTTGAACAAGCAATTATCGAAGGAAGTACCATACACAGAAAAATCATCCATAAAGACTTCCATTATCTTTTCAATATAATCAGCAAATATAGCATTCATGCATCTTTGAAAAGTAGCAGGAGCATTGCACAAACCGAATGGCATTCTCCTATAAGCAAATGTACCAAATGGACATGTAAAAGTGGTTTTCTCTTGATCATCTTTATGAACAGGAATTTGGGAGAAACCTGAATAACCATCTAAATAGCAAAAGTGAGAGTGTTTAGATAACCTTTCTAACATTTGATCAATAAATGGCAATGGGTAATGATCTTTACGAGTTGCTTTGTTTAACTTCCTGAAATCAATACACATCTATAACCAACAACAGTGCGTTGAGCTACAAGTTCATCCTCATCATTTGGAACAACAGTCATTCCACCCTTTTTAGGCACACAATGAACAGGACTAACCCACTTACTATCAGCTATAGGATAAATGATACCAGCTTCAATAAGTCTTATTACCTCTTTCTTACCACTTCCTTCATTTTTGGATGGAGACGGCGTTGATAATCAACAACAGGTTTTGCATCCTCTTCCAAATTAATTTTATGCATACATAGAGCTGGGCTTATACCTTTAAGATCATCAAGAGAGTATCCAATGGCTGGTCGGTGAGCTTTAAGCACATCAAGTAATTTCTCTTCTTCTTCAGCTGAAAGGTTAGCACTAATAATGACAGGATATATGCTCTTCTCATCCAAATATGCATATTTCAGATTTTAGGCAAAGGTTTTAATTCAAACTAGGATCCCCTTTAGGTGGTGGTAGCACTCCTAAATTATCAGGTGGGATATGCAATTGTAATTGTGGTGGTTGTTGTGAAAGTATTTGTTCTAAAGCATCTTTTTCTTCATTAAATGGTTCATCTTGATTAAGCATGTATCTTTCCACCACGTCTGTTGAAGCTACAGCTACATGAGCAAGAGTTTCAATTACATCTTCAGAAAATGGCTCTTTCTTTGAATGCTTATCAGAAAATTTAGAAAAGTTGAACTCCAGCACAATTAATAAACACTTTCTCTTTAAGCAAATCAATTTCAGCACCAACAGTATGTAAGAATGGTCTACCAAAATGATAGGACAAAATGAATCTTGAGGCAACCAAGCACAATAAAATCAGCAGGATATTTAATTTTACCTACCAATACTTCAACATCTCTAACAATTCCAAGTGGATTAATATAATCTTTATTAGCAAGTTGAATTGTCATACCTGTCTCTTCCATACTGATAGGATCAATATCAGGCTTGATTTCAAGATACAGAGAATATGGAATGACACTAATGCTTGCTCCAATATCACATAAGCCATGATAACTAGAAGTCCCAATAGTGCATGATATAACAGGCTTACCAACCTTGGCCGAATTGCCTTTAACAACTTTAGTAGCATCTTCACATAGATAAACATCAACAGGATCTTCTTCATTTAATTGTTTGATAATAGAGATTTGACTGTTGACTTCCATCTGTTCATAAGGCTGAGATCTTCTTCTTTTACTCTTGTTAGAAACAGCAATAAGTAAATTTTCCTTGACTTGGTTTGGATATGGTGGTGCCTCAACATACTCCTCAATTGTCAAGGATGACACTGGTTCTACCTGTTTAATAACTTTGGGTACAACAATAGATTGTTTAACAGGTTCAACATAAGCTTCAAACCCAGTTTTAGGAATACCAATATGATTAGCAAAAGATTTAGCTACCTCAATTATAACATAAGGATCAAGATTAAAAGTATCACTCAGATTTTTAAACAAGGTAGAAGTAGAGAAATTCTCTACACATGAATACTCATAGTCCAGATAGGGCTCATTACCTTTATCAAGATCCCAATGACCAGTATTCTCAGAAATAGTCTCCAATAAATTCCATGCTTCTTCTTCAGTATTATTTGTAAAGCTTCCACTAGATGAATTATCCAGAAATTCCTTTTGTTGCCTTGGTAGCCTCACATAAAAGTTTATCAGAATAATTTTCCTTGTAAGATCATGACAAGGATTCTTGCGGAGGAGTTCCTTTAACCTCCCCCAAGCTTGAGTAATACTTTCTCCCAGATGTGGCCAGAAATTAAATATATAGCAGCGGTTCTCATAAGCTTCTCTAGGAGTAAAATACTTAAGAAAGAAAACCTTCCTCAAAATACTCCAGTCCATAGTGACTTCTTCATCTAAAGACCTGAACCAAATACGAGCATTACCAGATAAAGACAGATATAACAGCTTCCTTTTTACCTGATCTTCAGAAATACCAGGAAGTCTAAATAAACCACATATAGCCTCAATTGTTTCCATGTGTTCACGTGCAGATTTAGTTCCATCTCCTGTAAATGGATTTTTCATAACTCTTTTAACATGACCAACGGGAATTTTATATCCCACTTTAGGTATCTCAGGCACAGTAATTTCAACAGTTTTAGGAGCATAAGCACTTTCATATAGAGCAAGATGTAGCGAGGCACGATTCATAAATGCCATAGTAGCAATGATAAAACAGTAAATAAAATTCACCTTTCAAGTTTCCTTACCAAACTTCTTACCAATAGCGCTACGCTCCCCGGCAACGGCGCCAAAAAGTATCTTGATGACTCCCAAGTGCAGGAGATCAATTGTAGTACCTTTCGAATAGAAAAGGTTGTCGAACCCACGAGGAGCTGAAGGTATTGGTTATTAGAAATGATAAATAGACAATAAAAGATGCAAGTGTTTTTGGTATTTTCGATTGTATAATTGCAAGACAGTGACAATGCAGCAGGTAAATGGTAACAAGTAAAAGCTCTCAAAGAGAGAGAAAGCCCAATCCTCTATGTGTAAGAGGACAAGCTCAAGTGATGTGTAACTTATATGTGGAAAACGTTCCCGAGGGCGGCATGGATATTGCTAGGCATATAGATTTATTAAACAACACGTTGAATATCTTGTCTAGTTTTAATCTTCTTTGGATGGAGCTATTATTAGGTACAGCTAAATAAATAGACTAAACCCCTTATGATGGATCATGTGGCCAATTAAATGACAGCACAAGAATTATTAAGATATAAAATCCCACCATAGCATTACGCTCTAGGTCCCCGATACTAATACCCTGTAAAGTAACTTAATGATTCGGTCTCAGGCTTTCGTGTCCTCCCAACACATGTCATATATAAATCATTGCCAATTCATCCTATGCCCTCAGGAAACATACGGAACTACTCACAACGTGCAAACATGGTGATGATCAGTGGCATAAATGGTACAACACAATCTGAAAGTGTAACTCCACCAACAAATAATGACAAGTACTCAATCACAAACATGAATAGGAGCACGAGATAAGTATCTAGGGTATAGCAACTCTCAAACTACGAGGGGGACGGAGTGGATCACGAAGATGATGATGGAGATGGTGCTGGTCTTGGTGATGGTGATGGTGTAGAGGCCTCTGTTGGAAATATGCCCTAGAGGCAATAATAAATAAATGTTATTATCATATTTCCGTGTTCATGATATATGTTTATTTCCATGCTATAATTGTATTAACCGGAAACATAATACATGTGTGGTTGCGTAAACAACATTGCGTCCCTAGTAAGCCTCTACTAGACTAGCTCGTTAATTAATGATGGTTATGGTTTCCCAACCATGAACATGAGTTGTTAATTAATTAACGGGATCATGTCATTAGAAGAATGACGTGATGGACAGACCCAACTAAGCATAACAATATTGATCGTTTCATTAAGTTTTTATTGTCATGCCTTTTATTGTCAAGTATCCTATTTCTTAGACCATGAGATCATGTTATTCCCGGGTACTGGAAGAATACTTTGGGGACATCAACCATCGCTTCGTGACAGGGTGATCATAAAGGTGTCTTACGGGTATCTCAGAAAGTGCTTGTTGAATTACATGAATCAAGACTGGGATTTGTCCCTCCGTGTTTCGGAGAGATATACTCTGGGCCCACTCGGTAGTGCACATTCGGTAAAGCTTGCAAGCACGTGACTAATGAGTTAGTCACAGAGAATGTTGTATTACGGAACGAGTAAAGAGTACTTACCAGTAACAAGATTTAACTAGGTATAGTGATACCGACGATCAAATCTTGGGTAAGTAAAATATCGCGTGACAAAGGAAATTGTATACGGATTATAGTAGTCCACGACATAGTGGTTCAACCGATAAAGATCTTCGTTGAATGTGTGGGAGTCATTATGGATATCCTGGTCCCTCTAATGGTTATTGATCGGAGAGGTGTCTCCATCATGTCTGCACGTTCTCGAACCCGTAGGGTCACACACTTAACGTTCGGTAACGCTAGAGTAGCTCTGGGATAATTTTGTTAATGGTGTCCGAATATTGTTCGGAGTCTCGGATGAGATCCTAGACATCACGAGGAGCTCCGGAAGAGTCCGGAGGTAAAGATTTATATATGGCAAGTTGATTTCAGGGTTCCGGAAAAGTTCGGGATTTTTCGGCAGAGTGTCGGAATGTTCTAGAAGGTTCCGGAGGGTCCCATAGTGGGGCCCACCTGTCCCCAACGACCAAGGGTGGCCCACTGGTCCATTTGACCAGTCCTACTTGGTCCATGCAGCCATTCAATGGGTAGCCCTTTAAAAGGGATGTTACCACTCTTGAAAGAGGGGGTTACCACCTTTTAAATGAGAAGGGGTTACCACTATTGAAAGAGGGAGTTTCTACTTTGGAAATAAAGTGGCTGCAGCCCCTTGCCTATATAAAGAAGAGGGAGAGGTGCACCAAGAGACAGAGGCTTGGCCGCATCACTGGCTTGCTGCTCCTCTACCTCCCGCGCACCGCTTGGCGAAGCCCTGCCCGCGGGAACTCTCCACCATATCCACCACCACGCCGTCGTGCTGCTGGAATCGATCCCACCTACTTCTCCCTCTAGCTTGCTGGATCAAGAAGAGGGAGACGTCATCGAGCTGTACGTGTGCAAGCCTCCGGAGGTGCTGCTCGTTTGCGGTGCTGATCGGATCGAACATCGTCAACAACTTCACCGAGCTGCGTTGAATTAAACGTTCAACGCGCGTGTTCTTCGAGGGTATGATGAACTACTCTCCCCGTTACTAGAATCTTCTAGATAGGATCTTGAGTGTTGCTTCCGCATGTGAGAGAAATTTTTTGTTTTCTATCGCGCAAACTCCTACAGTGGTATCAGAGCCGGATCTATGCGTAGATGTTTTGGTACGGGTAGAACACATATGTGTATGTGGGCGTTGATAATCTTTTTATTACTTCCTTTGTGTATTTTGAATCTTAGTGGCATAGTGGGATGAAGCGGCCCGGACTAACTTTACATGTCCACGTACATGAGACTTGTTCCACGACTGACATGCAACTTGTATTGCATAAGTGGCTTTGCGGGTGTCTGTCTCTCCCACTATAGTTAAGATTTAATCTACAACGGGTTGTTAATAATTTGTTTATCACCGTTGTGGTTTCATGTTCGTAGGTAAGAACGGTTCTTTCTTCGAAAGCCCTAAGCCACGTAAAATTTGCAAAGAATAAGGGAGAGGCGTCTAACTTGTTTTTGCAGGGGTGCTTGTGATATGGTATAGCCCAAACTGTTTCATATGATATATTTGTGATGTATGAGATGATCATGTTTTGTAATGTTTCACGACTTGCATGTCGATGAGTACGGCAACCGGCAGGAGCCATATGGTTGTCTTAATTATCAATTGTATGACCTGCGTGTCAACTTCAAACGCCATGTAATTGCATTATTTATCGCTATGAGTTAGCAATATATGGGATGCAACGTGGTGGAGACAACCAAGGCGCCACATGAACATGGCGCCATGATGGAGATCATGCCGGTGCGTTTAAGATGGAGATCAAGACGCAATAAAAGGGCTATACCATGTCACATATTTTTATGCATGTGATGTTTATCCTTTTATGCATCTTATTTTGCGTGTGCTCGACGGTAGCATTATAAGATGATCCCTCACACAATATCAAGATAAAGTGTTCTCCCTTAGTATGCACCGTCGCGAAAGTTCGTCGTTTTGAAGCATCTCGTGATGATCGGATGTGGTAAACTCTACGTTCACATACGACGGGTGTAAGCCAGTTTTACACATGCGGAAATACTTTGGTTAACTTGACGAGCCTAGCATGTACAGACATGGACTCGGAACACGACGAACCGAAAGGTTAAACACGAGTCATATGAATGATATGATCAACATTTCGATGTTCACCATTGAAACTACATCTTCTCTCGTGAAGATCGGACTTGGTGTAGTGGATTTGGATCGTGTACCACTAGACAACTATGAGGGATGTTGTTTTAAGTGGGAGTTCGTTAGTAATTTGATTAAAATGAACTCTTTATCATGAACATAGTCTAAAGATGTCTTTGCTAAAATGTTGTAGATCATGGCCCGCAACGTAGCTCAGTTCAACTTCAGCGCATTCCTTGAGAAAGAAAAACTGAAATCATCTGGTTCAAACTTCACTGACTGGCACCGCAACCTGAGGATTATCCTCACTGGGTGTAAGAAGCATTATGTGCTCGATGCTGCGCTAGGTGACCCACCTGCAGACAATGCGCCTGAAGCAGAACAAAATGTCTTTGAGACGCGCAGAGATGACCACATTATAGTTGCCTGTGCCATCCTTACATCTCTGGACACTGATCTCCAGAAACGTTTTGAACATCACGGCGCCTATGAGATGGTTGAAGAGCTGAAAACCATGTTTCAGACTCAGACCCGCGCTGAGAGATATGAGATCTCTGATAAGTTCTATACATGTAAGATGGAGGAGCACAGCTCTGTCAGTGAACATGTTGTCACCATGGGAGGCTATATCCAACGCCTAATTCAGCTGGGATGTGTGATCCCGGATGAGTTAATCACTGACAGGGTGCTGCAGTCGCTCCCTCCGAGCTACAAAGGCTTTGTGCTGAACTATAACATGCAAGGCATGAATAAGACTCTTAATGAGCTCTTTGCGATGCTGAAATCTGCAGAAGTGGACATCAAGAAAGAACATCAAGTGTTGATGGTCAATAAGACCACCAGTTTCAAGAAGGTTAAGGCCAAAAAGGGTCACTTCAAGAAGAGTGGCAAATCTGTTGCTGCTCAGGGCGGCAAACCTGTTGCCACACCTGTGAAACCCAAGGCTGGTCCTAAGCCGGACACTGTGTGTTTCTACTGCAAGGGAGACGGTCACTGGAAGCGTAACTGCGCCAAATACTTGGCGGATAAGAAGGCTGGCAACGTCAAAGGTATATTTGATATACATGTTATTGATGTGTACCTTACTAGTTCTCGTAGTAGTGCCTGGGTATTTGATACTGGTTCGGTTGCTCATATTTGCAACTCGAAACAGGAGCTGCAGAATAAACGGAGACTGGCGAGGGATGAGGTGACGATGCGCGTCGGGAATGGATCGAAGGTCGATGTCATCGCCGTCGGGACACTACCTCTTCATCTACCTTCGGGATTAGTTTTAAACCTGAATAATTGTTATTTGGTGCCTGCGTTAAGCATGAACATTATATCTGGATCTTGTTTATTGCGAGACGGTTACTCATTTAAATCAGAGAATAAAGGTTGTTCTATTTCTATGAGTAATATCTTTTATGGTCATGCACCCAACGTAAATGGTTTATTCTTGTTGGATCTCGATAGTAGTACTTCACACATCCATAACATTGATGCTAAAAGATGCAAAGCGAATAATGATAGTACCACATACTTGTGGCACTGCCGTTTAGGTCATATTGGTGTAAAGCGCATGAAGAAACTCCATTCTGATGGACTTTTTCAATCACTTGACTTTGAATCATTTGATACGTGCGAACCATGCCTCATGGGTAAGATGACTAAGACACCGTTTTCCGGTACGATGGAACGGGCGAGTGATTTGTTGGAAATCATACATACTGATGTGTGTGGACCAATGAGCATTCCAACACGTGGTGGATATCGTTACTTCCTAACTTTCACTGATGATTTGAGTAGATATGGGTATATTTACTTAATGAAACACAAGTCTGAAACATTTGAAAAGTTCAAAGAATTTCAGAGTGAAGTAGAAAATCATCGTAACAGGAAGATCAAATTTCTACGATCTGATCGTGGAGGGGAATATCTGAGTTACGAGTTTGGCATGCACTTGAAAAATTGTGGAATTGTTTCCCAACTCACGCCACCTGGAACACCACAGCGTAATGGTGTGTCTGAACGTCGTAATCGTACTTTATTAGATATGGTGCGTTCTATGATGTCTGTATCCGATCTGCCAATGTCATTTTGGGGGTATGCATTAGAGACAGCCGCATTCACTTTAAATAGGGCACCATCTAAATCCGTTGAGACGACACCATATGAGTTGTGGTTTGGTAAGAAGCCAAAATTATCGTTTCTTAAAATTTGGGGATGCGAGGCTTATGTCAAAAGATTACAACCTGATAAGCTCGAACCCAAAGCGGAAAAATGCGTCTTCATAGGATATCCAAAGGAAACCATTGGGTATACCTTCTATCACAGATCCGAAGGCAAAGTTTTTGTTGCTAAGAATGGATCCTTTCTTGAGAAGGAGTTTCTTTCGAAAGGAGTGAGTGGGAGGAAAATAGAACTAGACGAGGTTATTGAACCTTCTCCCGAATTGGAGAGCAGCGCAGCGCAGGAAGATTTGGATCTTCAGGCACCGCCTTCACCAGCTAGAGAGAAAGAAGCTGATGATAGTGATCATGCAGCTTCGGTCAAAGTTCCCGTTCGCAGGTCGACAAGGTTACGTACTGCTCCTGAATGGTACGGTAATCCTGTCTTGAACATTTTATTGTTAGACAATGATGAACCTATGAACTATGAGGAAGCGATGATGAGCCCAGACTCTGGAAAATGGCAAGACGCCATGAACTCTGAAATGGAATCCATGAAGGAAAACCAAGTGTGGACTTTGGTTGACCTTCCTGATAGCCGTAAGGCTGTTGAATGTAAATGGATTTTCAAGAAGAAAACAGACGCTGACGGTAATGTCACCGTATATAAAGCTCGACTTGTCGCAAAAGGTTTTCGACAAATTCAAGGAGTTGACTACGATGAGACCTTCTCACCCGTAGCGATGCTAAAGTCTGTTAGGGTTCTACTAGCAATTGCTGCTTATTTCGATTATGAAATTTGGCAGATGGATGTCAAAACTGCGTTCCTCAACGGAAACGTTGAAGAAGAGTTGTACATGGTACAACCTGAAGGTTTTGTCGATCCTAAGGATGCTGATAAAGTGTGCAAACTTCAGCGATCCATCTATGGACTGAAGCAAGCATCCCGGAGTTGGAATCTTCGATTTGATGAGGTGATCAAAGGTTTTGGATTTGTCCAAAATTATAAAGAAGCTTGTGTTTACAAGAAAGTGAGTGGGAGCTCGGTTGCATTCCTGGTTTTATATGTAGATGACATATTACTTATTGGGAATGATGTGGAGCTGCTTAACAGTGTGAAAGATTATTTGAATAATAGTTTTTCAATGAAAGATCTTGGTGAAGCTGCATACATATTGGGCATAAAGATCTATAGAGATAGATCAAGACGCTTAATAGCACTTAGTCAAAGTAAATACCTTGAGAAGATAGTGAAGAAATTCAATATGCAGGATGCAAAGAAAGGTTCTTTGCCCATGTTACAAGGTAAGCCATTGAGTATGACTCAGTGTCCAACTACGGCAACAGAAATAGAAAGGATGAAGAAAATCCCCTATGCCTCGGCCATAGGTTCTATTATGTATGCCATGTTGTGTACTAGACCGGATGTGTCCCATGCTCTTAGTTTGACGAGCAGGTACCAGAGTGATCCTGGAGAGGCTCACTGGACAGCAGTTAAAAATATCCTTAAGTACCTAAAAAGGACTAAGGACATGTTTCTTGTCTATGGTGGTGATGAAGAGCTCTCCGTAAAAGGTTACGTTGATGCTAGCTTCGATACTGATCCAGATGACTCGAAATCTCAAACAGGGTATGTCTTTATCTTGAATGGAGCTGCGGTTAGCTGGAGGAGTTCCAAGCAAACCGTCATTGCGGCATCTACATTAGAGGCGGAGTATATGGCCGCTTCTGAAGCAGCGAAAGAAGGGATATGGCTGAAGGAGTTCGTCACTGAACTCGGCGTTGTTCCGAGCGCACTGGATCCCATGGAGATTTTTTGTGACAACACTGGTGCCATTGCTCTAGCCAAGGAACCAAGATGTCACAAGAGTTCCAAGCATATCAAACGCCGGTTTCATCAAATTCGTGAGCATGTCAATGAAGGAGATATTACCATTAGCAAAGTACATACGAATCAAAATATCGCTGATCCGTTGACTAAAGTTCTTCCACAGACAAAACATGATCAACACCAGAAGGCCATGGGTGTTAGATTTTTACCAATGTAAACTAGATTATTGACTCTAGTGCAAGTGGGAGACTGTTGGAAATATGCCCTAGAGGCAATAATAAATAAATGTTATTATCATATTTCCGTGTTCATGATATATGTTTATTTCCATGCTATAATTGTATTAACCGGAAACATAATACATGTGTGGTTGCGTAAACAACATTGCGTCCCTAGTAAGCCTCTACTAGACTAGCTCGTTAATTAATGATGGTTATGGTTTCCCAACCATGAACATGAGTTGTTAATTAATTAACGGGATCATGTCATTAGAAGAATGACGTGATGGACAGACCCAACTAAGCATAACAATATTGATCGTTTCATTAAGTTTTTATTGTCATG
Source organism: Poa pratensis (assembly GCA_947311845.1). Classification (NCBI taxonomy): domain Eukaryota; kingdom Viridiplantae; phylum Streptophyta; class Magnoliopsida; order Poales; family Poaceae; genus Poa; species Poa pratensis. The sequence continues at coordinate 52,944,936 of CAMZMU010000055.1, read as the reverse complement.
CCTTTTATTGTCAAGTATCCTATTTCTTAGACCATGAGATCATGTTATTCCCGGGTACTGGAAGAATACTTTGGGGACATCAACCATCGCTTCGTGACAGGGTGATCATAAAGGTGTCTTACGGGTATCTCAGAAAGTGCTTGTTGAATTACATGAATCAAGACTGGGATTTGTCCCTCCGTGTTTCGGAGAGATATACTCTGGGCCCACTCGGTAGTGCACATTCGGTAAAGCTTGCAAGCACGTGACTAATGAGTTAGTCACAGAGAATGTTGTATTACGGAACGAGTAAAGAGTACTTACCAGTAACAAGATTTAACTAGGTATAGTGATACCGACGATCAAATCTTGGGTAAGTAAAATATCGCGTGACAAAGGAAATTGTATACGGATTATAGTAGTCCACGACATAGTGGTTCAACCGATAAAGATCTTCGTTGAATGTGTGGGAGTCATTATGGATATCCTGGTCCCTCTAATGGTTATTGATCGGAGAGGTGTCTCCATCATGTCTGCACGTTCTCGAACCCGTAGGGTCACACACTTAACGTTCGGTAACGCTAGAGTAGCTCTGGGATAATTTTGTTAATGGTGTCCGAATATTGTTCGGAGTCTCGGATGAGATCCTAGACATCACGAGGAGCTCCGGAAGAGTCCGGAGGTAAAGATTTATATATGGCAAGTTGATTTCAGGGTTCCGGAAAAGTTCGGGATTTTTCGGCAGAGTGTCGGAATGTTCTAGAAGGTTCCGGAGGGTCCCATAGTGGGGCCCACCTGTCCCCAACGACCAAGGGTGGCCCACTGGTCCATTTGACCAGTCCTACTTGGTCCATGCAGCCATTCAATGGGTAGCCCTTTAAAAGGGATGTTACCACTCTTGAAAGAGGGGGTTACCACCTTTTAAATGAGAAGGGGTTACCACTATTGAAAGAGGGAGTTTCTACTTTGGAAATAAAGTGGCTGCAGCCCCTTGCCTATATAAAGAAGAGGGAGAGGTGCACCAAGAGACAGAGGCTTGGCCGCATCACTGGCTTGCTGCTCCTCTACCTCCCGCGCACCGCTTGGCGAAGCCCTGCCCGCGGGAACTCTCCACCATATCCACCACCACGCCGTCGTGCTGCTGGAATCGATCCCACCTACTTCTCCCTCTAGCTTGCTGGATCAAGAAGAGGGAGACGTCATCGAGCTGTACGTGTGCAAGCCTCCGGAGGTGCTGCTCGTTTGCGGTGCTGATCGGATCGAACATCGTCAACAACTTCACCGAGCTGCGTTGAATTAAACGTTCAACGCGCGTGTTCTTCGAGGGTATGATGAACTACTCTCCCCGTTACTAGAATCTTCTAGATAGGATCTTGAGTGTTGCTTCCGCATGTGAGAGAAATTTTTTGTTTTCTATCGCGCAAACTCCTACAGCCTCCTCCCACGCCAAGGAGGAGAGGTGATGATGACGACGGTGATTTTCCCCTTCTCCGGAGCTCCGGAGCAGCAGGATCTGATCCCCCTCGGAGGGAATTAGGAGTTTCACCGCCGCCGCGGCCTCGGATGGACTTGAAGAAATTAGGGCGTTACTTTTCGGGCGAGACAGAGACCTCGTTAAAAAGTCCCAGGCGAGGAAGTGCCCGAGGCTCATTTTGGTGGGTCCCACGCGGTCAGGGAATCTGGCCGCATGGGCCCACCTATTTTGGGCCTCGTGGCCTTCCTTGCTTGCTTCTTCTTCCCTCTGGTGTTCTCCCGAAGAAAAACCAGCTGTGCAATTTTCCTTTTATTAATTGGGCCTTCATAGCTCCTGAAACAATAAAAACACCAAAAATGAGGTTTTCTGCCTCCCAGAAAATTAAATACTAATAATAGGGACTTTGTAGGAAATTCCCTTAAATCATCTAAAACATGTAAAAACAATGATATAATAATGCAAATAACATCCTAATATGGTGGTATAAGTGGTATAGATGATGATATAAAATGCACGTATAACATTGCTTGTCTGATAAATCAGGGCAAAAATGTGAAGAGAATTAAGCGGTTAAAGTTGTAATTAATTGGGACCGGGCACCCCATTTGCCAGCTCTTTTTACAAATTGTAGATAAACGGATGTATAGGCCGCTAGTCTGGTGGTGAAAGTCTGTCTGACAAGCTCAATAAAGAATAACCCACATACTTCCTCATGAGCTAGTAAACATTGACACTGATAAGGAGTAATAGTTTTTGAATAGTTTAAAGGTAGCACATGAAGTATTTACTTGGAGTGGCAAGGAAATACCACATATAGGTAGTTGTAGTGGACACAGATGGCATGGGTTTTGGCTCAAGGTTTGGATGCACGAGAAGCATTCCCTCTCAGTGCAGGTTTTAGGTTAGCAAGGCTGGGTAGCAAGCATAAGAGTTGAGGGCTACAAACAAATATAAATGTAATAGAAACAATCATGCAATCTTCCTTGTAGGCACAAATAATTTTAACTTAAGAATACTAAGCTCATGAGCCAACAAGAAAGAAAGATAATGAGATAATATATCTACATGCAATCCCCTCTTTTCTACTTAAGCCATAAAGTATCGTTGCTACTGACCAATGCTAAGTTTGCCAAAACCAAATAGATTTACTTGATGCTCCCAAAGTGATGCCAATACTAACAACAAGATCATTCATATGGCAGAAATTTGCAAACTAAAATAAAGTGTGCAGAAAGTAAATGATAAAACTTCTCATTAATATTCCAATAACGGCAACTCACACCAAGGGATACATAGATATCCAACTAAAGGAGATATACTTCCACACTGCAAACCATCCTATATGATAACTTCTCTACTCATGATATGACTCTACTGAAAAGCAAAAGGTAAAGGATAATGGTGGTGATACCGCGGCACCCCCCAAGCTTGGAACAAGCTAAGGGATGCCAATACCAATGATGAATTACTCCTTCGGTGGTGATGGTGAATCCCTAATCATCGAACTTCCAAGGTAAAGGCTCTCCATCCAAAAATGACGACTTGATTTCGAGTATCCTAAAACTGGCAGCAGAGCTTATGCGTTTAAACCTGGTCTCATACTCACAGTTTTGATTTTGCACGTCGTAGAGTTGTGCTTGTAATTTGTTGGTGGTTTCGCGGAGTGAGAAGATATCATCCCAAGCTTGACGGTCTCCTTTTGTGCTCAGCAATAAGTTCAGCAACTATCCTGTGATGGATGTCCACTTCACGTTCCGCCATCTTCTTGTACCTAAAAACTTCATGCTCCAATTCCTCCATCCTGGCTTCCAAGCTTCCTTCTCCTTTAGGACCCCGAACATCTTCTTTCTGCACCTCTCCGTCCTTTAGTAGCAACTCCTTGGGATGCATCATCAGCTCATTGATGATGACGTTCACGAAGAAGCTATCCTTCGAAGGCCCCGACGAGGACATGGTGGCTCTAGATCCGAGGACGATACCTGGCAGAATGACAGAAACAGCTCGAAACGAAAACACGATGAGAAAATGATATACAGACCTCGGGGATCCGGTAGATTATATAGCAGAAAGTTTCACAACAATAGGAAAGTCCATGTCGAAACTGGTCGGAGACGGGCTCCGAGGCGCCCACGCCAGGCCCCGGCCAAGGTGGGACCCGCGCCGTGGGTGGCGTGGTGCCCTCGGGCACCGTTTCCTCCCCATTTTCGGCTTGTAATTTTCCATATTAAATAAAAATAACAAAAATATAAGCTGGGAAGTCGAACGCGGACTTTTTCTTACCAAAATTGTTACCTATTCGAAAACGAACTCTGCAGTTTTCTGAATTCGACTTTTAATAAAATCTTCCGGAGTCACTACTTGAATAATATCAACATCTACGTTATAAGAATCCCCAGAAATATAATGCTTGAGTCTTTGCCCATTAACCACTTGAGGTTTGTCACCATCAAGCGAAGTAATTTTTATTGCACCTGAATGGTAAACCTCCGCAACAACATAAGGTCCTTCCCATTTTGAAAGTAATTTTCCTGCAAAAAATCTGAGACGAGACCTAAACAATAGAACTTTCTCACCAACATTAAACTCTCTCTTTAGGATTCTCCTATCATGCCATTGTTTCACTTTCTCTTTAAAGAGCCTAGCATTTTCATAAGCTTCACTTCTCCATTCATCTAAAGAACTCAAGTCAAGTAACCTCTTTTTACCAGCAAGTTTAAATCTCTATTAAGTTCCTTTACGGCCCAATAAGCTTTATGTTCTAATTCTAGAGGTAAATGACAAGCTTTTCCGTAAATCATTTTGTAAGGAGACATACCCATAGGAGTTTTATAAGCAGTTCTATAAGCCCATAAAGCATCATTAAGCTGTCTGACCCAATTTTTTCTATATTTATTAACAGTCTTTTGCAAAATAGATTTAATCTCTCTATTTGATAATTCTACTTGACCACTTGTTTGAGGATGATAAGGTGAAGAAATTCTATGATTAACATCATACTTAGCAAGAGTTTTTCTAAAAGCACCATGGATAAAATGAGAACCACCATCTGTCATGAGATATCTAGGCACACCAAACCCTGGAAAAATAATATTTTTAAGCATTTTTAATGATGTCTCACCATCAGCACTAGATGTCGTCGTATCGGCATTTTGGATAGGAGACGGGGTCCTGCTAGCCGAGGGTGAACGTAGGGCAAGAAGGTGGACGTCGTCAAGGTCGGGATTGTACACGGCGGTTTACCCAGCTTCAGGCACCACGGCGGTGGCGGTGCCCTACGTGCTGCTATAACTCACTATAAGGCAATATCGCCGTGAACAGGTTACAATGAGTTGGTTGTCTATCAAGAGTTGCCCTAAAGGCGCCCGAGGTCCAGCTTATATAGGCGGCTGGACCTAGGGTTACAAGGTGAATACGTATCCAGCAAGTATACGGAGTCCTAAACCTAGCCGGCAAGTATGCCGCCTTCCGTCTTGGTCTTGGTGGCTTCATGGGCTTCAGTCTTGGGCCTCCTCCTTGCCGGCATCCGCCTTCCTTGGTCGTCAGCTATCTGGGCCGCCCGGTAGGCAAAGCCTTCACCACCACTGCGGGCCACCCTGGACTAGCCGGATTGATCCATGCTGGTGATACCCCTAGTAGGTATATCCCCAACATTAGCCCCTGGGAGGGTTCGAGTTCTTCAGGCGCCGTCTTCTTTGTCGGCAACGTCCGCCTTGTCTTGTAAGCGTCTGAAGAGCTTGAAGCATTCCATAGTTGAAAGTAAGCGGCGGTCCGCCTAAAGTAGTCGGACAACTTGCCGCCATCATGGGAAAGACGGCCTGACCATTGTCAGGAATCTTCCTGGCACCAGTCTTGTCAATTGACTAGGCTCGTCAAATGTTGACGGATGACGCCATGCAGTCCACGACAGTTTGGACTTGGGCATGCGTCATGATGGTTTCTCCACCACGCACAGAAATCGGAGCGAGGCCGCAGACGCCGTTGCCACGACGTGCAAATCGTGGGCACGTGGCGGAAATCTCGCGTCCCCCTAATTTTAGGCACGGATCTTGGCGCGTGGGGATAAATACCTCCAAAGGGCACATCGATGCACTTCTTCCTCATTCGCACACCCACCGTGGCCTCCTCACCTTCCCGAGCTCAACTCCTCCTCGAACTCAACTCCGGCGAGCACGAGCAGCGCCCTCTCCCCTAAATGGCGAGCACTCAGCAGGATGCGGCGGCGACGGCGGCACTGGCTGCGGCTCTTCGACCCCCGCCGGATCTGGATCTGTCCAGCGGCGGCGGCGGTGCCTGCAGGCGCATCGATGACCTCTCCCGCGGCCACCGTGGCCACGGGCGGGGTTTCTACTTCTTCCCCAGCTCCGACGGCCTGCGACCGCCGCTCCAACTTTTCCCCTCCCATCCCTCGCGGCTACCAGCTCAGAGGCCGCGGCGGAATCTGCCGCCGACGAGGATGACGACGTCGAGGAAGAGGAAGAGGCTGGAGACCTGGGTTCCAGGTACTGGCTGCCGTCAGTTATGACGTCAGCATATCTGAAGGAACTGGAGGAAGGCGGATACATTCCGCCAAAGACGGAATGCTCCTGGAGGGTTCCAGGCGACGAGGCGGTGCCTGACCCCCAAGACGGCGAGCGTGTCATGTTGGCTTCGCATAGCCTTCGCGGTATGTCTCTGCCGCTTTCCGCCTTCTTCTTGGCGGTGCTTAGTTTTTATGGGCTGCAGCCACACAACATAGCGCCCAACAGTATTCTAGTGCTAGCCGGCTTCCAGGCTTTGTGCGAAGGGTACTTAGGCATAGCTGCGTCCATAGAGCTGTTTAAGTACTGCTTCCTGTGCCGCCGGCAAACCATACCAGGCGGCCACCTAGCAACCTGCGGTAGTGTTACGTTCAACTGCCGCCAACCCGACTGGTACCCAAAAATACCATACATCGAGTCGGTGAAGCACTGGACCAGCACTTTCTTTTACTGCAAGGACATCCCGACACCTGGCAGCACGCAAGGGATGCCAGCCTTCGTCAACGGTCCGCCAACCCACAAGGCTTGCTGGACAGCAAAGTGCCGCTCAGCAGCTTGCCGGAAGAACTTCGTGTTGCCGTTAGGCGGATCGAGTTCTTGACGAAGACGATGTTGGCTCCACGACTTGACGGAGTTGACACCGTCATCTGCTGGGTGTCGAGGAAGATTATGCCTCTCCGCCATCGCCCACTGAAGATGTGCGAGTACAAGGCGGACGACGCCGGCAACAGCACCCTTGATCAGGATGCCTTGGAGTACCGGCTTAGAGAGCTTATCAAGCCTCTGTCGGTGAAGGCGGCTGAAGGCGTCGCCATGTTCACTCATAACAACCCAGCCCCAGCGGTAAGTGAAAGCTACTTTGTTATTTCACTAACATCCTTGCCCACTAGGTACTGAATTAATATTGTCTTGCTTCCTTTTCAGCTACAAACCTTGGGAGAGGACGAGCTGGCCCCAAACTGGTATGATACAGGTGCCAGCAAGTCGAAGAAGCGCAAGCTGAGCTCCTCCACCAAGGATTTGGAGAAGAGGAAGAAGGCGGCCACCTCTGCCGACGCAGAGGATGAGACCGTGGGGAACGTTCCCTTGAAGCGGTTAGCAAACTTTGGCTTCCCTGACTTGGATATTTTAATATGTTTGTGCTGACAAACTTGCATGTTTCTGCTTACAGAGGCAAGCCTACCATGCCCAAACTCCGCTCCAACTTGAAGATTGCTGCCGGCAGGGGCAAGCCACCACGTTCTTCTCCAGCTGCTGCGCCGACAACGCCCACAGTTGGCGTTCCCGTGGTTGTGTGCCAGGGAACGTACACAGCTGCCGGTACCGCAGAGGCGGCTACAGAGAAGATGGCGGGCAAGAAATCAGTTGCCGGCATAACTTTTTCCAAGACGGCTGAAGCTTCGGCTAGTGATGCCGCTCGATTTATCGCCATGAAGCAGGAGATGGATGACCAGATGGCGGCCGAACAAGGCGGATCGTCCACTCATCCTGGCTCCCAACCTGGCAAAGGGTTGCAAGACCCCCGGCAAACACTGAAGACCATGCGTGACGGTACCCGCAACTGGTACGCACACATGGACGAACTCCACGACACCCTGCACGGACAACTTGAGGTAAAATAGCCTATGGTCCCAGCCCCCGAGCACTTTGGCGGCTGAAAAATTTAGCCGGCAAAGTGGTCTCGTTGACTAAATAGCGCTAACCATAATGTTGCTTTCGTGCATGCAGGCCGTTCTTGCTTCCAATCTTGAGCTATTTCGTGCTCAAGAGATGAAGAAGAAGGAATGCGAGGAACTGCAGCAGGACGTGGAGTTGAAGAACGCCCAAATTGCGAGTTTGGAAGAAGCTCGCAAGAAGGATGAAGGTGACAAAGCTTTCTTTGCCTTCTTTTCGTCCGACTTCTTTTCCTTTTCCGACAAGTATTTTAGTCGTCTTTTCTTTTTATTTGTAGAATTATTAAACACTGCGCAAGATATTCTCAAGAACTCCACTGACATGCAAGCTTTGATGAACGAAGCTGCAGATCTTGCCGGGCTGGTGACCAAGCTGAAGGCGGATCACGCCAAGGAGCTGGATGATCGTGCGTTGGCTCATGCTGCCGAAGTTAGCAAGTTGACTGGACAACTTGAGGCCATGAGCAACAACCTTGACCAGGTGAACAAGAACGCCAAGGAGCAGCAGGACCAACTGTCAAAGGCGGTCCAGCTAGCCCAAGAAACGCTTGAGAACCATCTGGATGAGGTCAACGCCATCCACGACCATGTCTTGGGTATGCCTCCAGTCCTTCATTTTTGTCACCTTGCTTTCTTGATACTTGAAGCTGCAGTGTGTAACTTTGTGTTTGTGCAGTGCCGGCTAGCCTGGGAGATGACCTGGCCACAACGCCGCGCCTTGCTCGGATCTTGAAAATTGGCGAAATCGTCAACCAGATTGTCGGCGCCGGCAAATCATTTGCCGCCAAGTTCTACCCTGGGGAAGACGGCGATCCCGTCATCTTCGATGCTCTGCCGGAGTTGCTGGAGAAGGCGACAGCTGAACACGACAACACACTACGCTCAGCAGCACGAGGCGGTGCCAAGTTGGCATTGGCGATGACGGCGGCGTGGTACCCGGAGGCTGATATTCATCAAGTCACCGAGTACTTCCCCACCGAAGACGAAAACAGCCAAGCCATCGTGATGCAGGACGTGCTGCGGTCTGTTCGCGGCTATGCGACCCGGGTTGCCAACATGGTTGACATCCGCAAGTTCTACAAGGAACACCCGGACCCGCATGTTGCCGTTGCTGATCCCTCCTTGGCAGATCCTGAAGCTTCCCGCGGCGAAGAAGGCGAAGCCGGAACCGACAAGCGCAGCCCCAAGGATGGCGGAGCCAGCCCCAAGAATGCCGGCGTTAGCCCCCAGGATCTCTCCACCAGCTCTACGAAGGCGGCAATCCCTTAGACTTCCTCCTGCAAAGGCAGCACAAAACACTGCGTTAATCTGTTAACGCATAAAACTTTATTTTGGGTTGTAAATATTTATGGGCCAACTTTTATGCTACACTTGGCGGTAGGCTTACTTAAGTGGCCCGCCTTAATATGTATCTCGCCTGCATGTTTAGCTTTTTCATATGTTGGCGGAACCTCATCTTAGTTACTTTAGCTGAGCCAACCAGGTGCAATACCAACTAATTTAGACTCAGAGACCAAAGCCAGCATGTTGGTGCCAACGACATACTACTAGGCGACCCACATACAAACAGACAGATAAGCATATTAGGCGGTGCAAAGATTGTTTGCGTTTTTTAGCCGGCAGACGGCAAATGTCAAAAAAGTTTGGACCTTAGCACGGAGCAAAACTTATTTTATTTGGTAACTTTTATGACAACAGATATATGATTGCGAGAAAAGACAAAAGATGGCATGATCCCAAAACTGAATGAGCAAACCACAGACTTTTATTTCATAATCATATAGTACTTATTACAATGTGGAAATTGCTAAGTGTAAAAAGGACGTAGCTGCTCAATGTTCCAGGGTCGCTTGGTTTCTTCGTACTTGTCGTCAACCTTCCTTTTGCGCTTGCGACCTCGCTTCTTCTTGTATCCGTCACGTGCATCGACCAAGTAATAAGAACCATTGAGCAACACCTTACTGACCACAAAAGGTCCTTCCCAAGGCGGGGATAACTTATGCAAGCCCTTTCTATCTTGGATTAGGCGGAGAACCAGGTCACCCACTCTAAAACTTCTTTGCCTCACCCTTCTGCTGTGATAACGCCTCAAACTTTGCTGATAGATGGCGGATCGCGCAAGGGCAACATCTCGTTCTTCATCAAGTAGGTCAAGGCCATCCTGTCTTGCATCTTCTGCGTCCTCCTGGACGTAGGCTTGGATTCTGGGAGAATCGTACATCATGTCGGTTGGCAACACTGCTTCTGCGCCATAGACTAAGAAGAAAGGAGTAAACTTGGTTGATCTGTTTGGAGTTGTGCGTAAACTCCAAAGGACAGACTGCAATTCATCCACCCAAGCCCCAGCCGCTCTGTGCAATGGTACTTCGAGACGTGGTTTGATTCCTTGTAGGACTAAACCATTTGTACGCTCTACTTGACCGTTTGCTTGCGGATGCGCGACGGAGGCTAGATCTAGGCGGATACCATGCTTATAACAGTATTCCTCGACTTCGCCTTGCGACAAGTTAGTGCCATTGTCGGTGATAATGCTATGAGGCACCCCGAACCGAGAGATTATTCCCCACAGAAAGTTTGCGGCTGTGGCGCCGTCTAGCTTTTTGATAGGCTTAGCTTCAACCCATTTGGTAAACTTGTCTACAGCCACAAGTAAATGTGTGTAGCCACCAGGCGCCGTTTTAAACGGACCAACCATGTCCAAGCCCCAGACTGCGAAAGGCCACGTGATGGGTATTGTTTTAAGCTCTTGAGCCGGCATATGTGATTGTCTGGCATAAAGTTGGCAGCCCCTGCACCTTTTAACAATGTCTTCTGCATCTTGCTTGGCTGTCAACCAATAGAAACCTTGTCGGAAGGCTTTTGAAACAAGGGCGCGTGAAGAAGCATGATGTCCACATACGCCGGCATGTATCTCATCCAACAATTCTCTGCCTTCTTCGGGCGAAATGCAGCGTTGGTAAACACCAGTGGTGCTACGCTTGTACAATTCACCTTTGATTATTGTAAATGCCTTGGCTCTTCTTATTATTTGCCTTTTCAAAACCTCATCATCCGGTAACTCCTGATTGATCAGGAAGTCCAAATATGGCGTCGTCCAATCCGGCTTTACCAAGTAGACGGCATAGCTAGCACTATCAACTGGTTCTGCCGACTCTGGGTCAAGGAGGTCTGCTCCTTTAATTGACGGCTTGTGTAGGTGTTCCAGGAAAACATCTTTTGGTACCTTTTTGCGTTCAGACCCATTCTGGCAAGTGTATCTGCCGCCTCATTTTGAGTTCTTGGGATATGGCGGACCTCGTAGCCTAGAAAACACTTGGCGAATTCGTCAACGGTAGCTCGATATGCCGCCATTGTTTCGCTCTTTGTGTCCCAAGTACCACGTATCTGTTGCGCCACCAAATCTGAATCTCCGTAGCAGAGGACACGTTGGACGCCAAGTTCCTTGGCAATGTGTAAACCATGAAGGAGAGCTTCGTACTCAGCAACATTATTAGTTGCCTTGAAGTGTATTTGTAACACATAACTAAGCTTGTCTCCTTGAGGGTTTCTTAAAACAATGCCAGCCCCCGAGCCCTGGAGCATTTTTGATCCATCAAAGTGCATGATCCAGTATGCATCTTCAGGGAGAGGTACTTCGTCCATGGCCTCCGTCCAATCAGCTACGAAATCTGCTAAGGCTTGAGACTTAATGGCCGTTCTGGGCTTATACGAGATGTCGAAGGCGGCAAGTTCAATGCCCCATTTGGCAACGCGGCCTGTTGCATCTGTATTATTGATGATATCCCCCAGAGGTGCCTTGCTCACCACGGTTATTGAATGTTCCTGGAAGTAGTGCCTTAACTTCCTGGCGGCGTAAAAAACACCGTAGACCAATTTCTGGTAATGCGGATAACGCTGTTTTGAGGCGGAAAATACTTCACTGATGAAGTAAACCGGACGTTGTTCCGGCAAGTCTGAAATTTCCGTCTTGCGTTCCACAACCAGTACCACACTAACAACTAAGTTAGTTGCGGCAATATAGAGCAGCATTGGTTCCTGCGAACGAGGAGCTGCCAAAATTGGAGCAGACGTTAACGCGTCCTTGAGTTGCTGCAAGGCGGCGTCTGCTTCGTCTGTCCACTCGAAGTTGTCGGATTTCTTCAGAAGCCGGTAGAGAGGCAGCGCCTTCTCACCAAGACGGCTAATGAAACGACTGACGGCAGCCGCCGATCCGGCAAGTCGCTGCACGTCCTTCAGGTCCTTGGGCCTGGATATGTTGAGGATCGCTTTGATTTTTTCTGGATTCACCTCTATCCCTCGTTCGGAAACGATAAAGCCAAGCAATTTGCCGGCAGGAACCCCGAAGACGCATTTTTTCGGGTTGAGTTTCATCCTGTATACCCGGAGGCTATCAAAGGTTTCTCTCAAATCATCAAGCAAATCTGCCTTCTTTCTTGACATGACGGCAATGTCGTCAACATAGACGTGAACATTGCGGCCAATTTGCTCGTGAAGGCATCTTTGCATACACCGCTGATACGTTGCGCCGGCATTTTTTAGACCGAAGGGCATCGTGATGTAGCAGAAGGTCCCATAGGGTGTAGTGAACGCTGTTTTGATTTGGTCGGATTCTCGCATTTTGATTTGGTGGTACCCGGAGTACGCATCCAAAAAGCACAGCAGCTCGGAGCCGGCTGTGGAGTCTATGACCTGATCTATACGAGGCAAAGCAAAGTGGTCCTTAGGACAGCACTTGTTCAAACCGGTATAATCAATGCACATTCTCATTTCCTTATTAGGTTTTGGAACCATTACAGGATTTGCCAACCAATCAGTGTGTACTACCTCCCTAATGAACTTGGCTTCTTGCAACTTGATGATCTCCTTGCCTATTGCTGTCCGCTTCTTCTCACCGTAGCGTCTTATTCCTTGCTTCACTGGTTTGGCTCCTTCGTAGACGTTAAGAGAATGCTCGGCAAGTTCCCTCGGGACACCTGGCATGTCGGCTGACGACCATGCAAAGATGTCCTGATTCTCACGGAGGAACCTGACGAGCGCGCTTTCCTATTTGTCGTCCAAGCCAGCCCCTATGGTGACTTGCTTGGAGCTGTCACCTGGGACCAGATCCGCCTTCTTTGTGTCTTCGGACGCCTTGAAAGTGTTCTTTTGCTCAGCGGTCTTTACATGCTCCGGCAACTGTGATGTATCGAGCTCTTTCTTCAACATGGCTAACTCCTCTGCGTGGAGGACTGCCTCAGCGAAGGCGGCATTGCCACGCTCACACTCCTTTGCTTTCTTGAAGTTGCCACTGATGGTAATTGTACCATTGGGTCCCGGCATCTTCAGCTTGCTGTATATGTAACACGGGCGAGCCATGAATTTGGCGAAAGCTGGCCGTCCAAAAATGGCGTGGTAGGCACTTTTGAAGGGGACTACTTCGAACCTGAGATACTCCGAGCGGTAGTTTGTCTCAGGCCCAAAAGTAACCTCCAATCTGATGCTTCCCATTGACTTGCCTTGCTTTCCCGGAACAATGCCATGAAACTTGACTTTGCTATAGTCAAGCTGGCTTTCCGACAAGTTCATGCGCTTCAGAGTGTCCGCGTAGATGATGTTGAGGCTACTGCCGCCATCCATCAACACCTTGGTGAGCCTGAAGTTATCGACAATAGGGTCGACGACAAGGGTATTTGCCGGGGTGAGGAACGTGATCTGGATGATCATCTCTATCCCAGGTTATTGGCTCCTCTGACCAGTCTAGATACTGGGGAACGTCTGGTACTGTGGCGTTTAGCTCGCGCATCTCCGCCTTTTCTTCTTTTGCCGAAGGAGTGCCCAGGAAGCACACCAATTGGCCATGTACCTTGGGATATTTCCTTTCTTTACGCATCAGCTTGGGTTCCTCATCCTCTGACATGGACATAGCCCCATCATCGTCTTCCTTCTTTGTCTTCTCAGCCTTTTTGCTCTTTTTTGATTTCCAGCCAACCTCGGGGTCTTTCTTGAAGTCCTCCATGAACCGGCATTCCCCTAATGTGTGGTTGACTTTGCCTAAGGACGCGTGGATTGGGCAAGGCAAGGCTTTCGCCTGATCATACGTCAGGCGCTGCTTGCTGGAGCCGCCATCTTTACCCTTTCCTTTCCACTTGCGGTTGCTGCCTTTGCCTTCGAAGGCGGCGGCGACCTCGTTTGATGGTCCGGCTTTGTCATCCTGGGGAGCCTTGCGTTTGTGACTTGCTCGCCTGTTTGGCGCCATATCATGTGCGCCATCTCCATCGCGTGCATCGTCATCCGCCTGTGCGTACATGGCTGCTACTTCGAGCATGACTCCGAGATCCTTGACTTGCATGCGTACGAGCTTATGTCTGAGACTTGAGCCCTTCAGGAGGCCCGTGGTGAAGGCATGGATTGCTTGATTGTCGTCTACGTTCTCGCAGCTTGCCTTTGTTTGAATCCACCTTGCCAAGAAGCTTGTAGCTGTTTCATCTGGCTTTTGCACGCAACGAACCAAATCTGTGTATGTATTGGGTCGCTTGTACGTGCCTTGGAAGTGCTGCGTGAACACCTTTTCCATGTCATGCCAGCTATGAATGCTTTTCTCCGGCAAGTTTTCGATCCAGCTTCGGGCTGTCCCCTCCAACATGAGGGGAAGGAAGCGTGCAGCGACGAGGCCATTGCCTCCAGCAATTTCAACTGCCAGCGCGTAGTCCGACAACCATGAGTTTGGCTTGTCCGCTCCATTGTACCTTTGATGAGTTTTTGACACTGACGTCATGTCTCTGGGTACTTGAACGTTGCGGATGGCTGGGCCAAAGCACTCAGGTCCTAGATAGGCATCTTGCTTTCCAGCCTTGATGTCATTGAGACGATGTCTCGCGTCTTGCGGACTGAGCTGTTTGCCAGATCTATCAGCATGTGGCTCGTCCTGCGCTGCCCGGCTGTGCCTAGGCTCATTGTTGTGTCCCCGGCTTCCGCCTTCGTGCCTGGGCACTGGTGGTGGGGACTGTGTGCGGTCCCTGCTTCTTCTTGGCGGCGGGGCATCGTCGCGGTTGCCGCCACCCTTGGCGGCTGCTTGCTGCCCCTGCTTCCGCCTTCATCCCGCCTAGGCGGAGGAGGTGAGGCCTTGCGCCTGTTGCCGGTCCTGGATGCCTCATCACGCTGCCTTTTTGGAGGTGGTGATTTGCGTGGGTCTTTCTCCTTGTCCTTCCCTTTTCCGTGGCTACTGGAACCGGACGGATCTTCTGGGTTGCCACCGGCCGCAGCTTTGCAAGCGTTGGATTTTGATTCCAACTTTCCTCCCCTTGCGTCCGCCATGTCGGCGCGAGAATCAGCACGGGCCTGCTGCTCTAGAGCTTTGCGAGCAAGGATCGATGCGTAGTAGATCTTCTCGTCCTTGTCATAGTCATCATTGTTGAGGATGTCCAAGGCGGCCGCAGTGTTGAGGACAGGTGTTGCGAGGATGACGTCCCCGTTCTTGTCCTTACGCTGCGGTGCTGTAGCCCACTCGAAACCAAGCTTTTGGGCAGGGGATTTGAAGGTGTCATGATCCCTGCCTTTCCTACCTCTCTTCTCCGCCACTTGTCCTGCCGGCTTGGGCAATGGGGTGGTGGTGAAAAGATTACGCTTGGGGTCGCACTTGGCAGTTATCTTGGCGTTTTCCTCCTTGGCTTCGTCGAGGAGGCTCTGGACCTCTGCTTGCTTGCTTTTGAGGTACTCAGTTTGCTCCACCAAGGTGTTCCGAAGTTTCTCCAAATCAGCCGGATTGGTTTTGTCGTTTACCGGCGTGTGAAGAACTTCCGCCAGAGCCGCCATGCTTCCTATCTTGCTGGGCTCGCCCTTCTCCAGATTTTCTTCTTTGGAGCCCCAGGAGGCTCTGGAAACTGTGGATCGGTTGCCGGGGTCCCCAGGTTGGCGGCGTCAGTTGCCGCCTTCTCTGAAGCTGCGCCGGTGACATCCGCCACAAAGATCTGCTGCATGTTGACGGAAGAGCCCGTAGCCGCCTCAGATGGCGGAGGATCAGGTGTAATAAAACACTTCTTGACCCGTTGCTCAAACATGCTGGCAGAATCTTCTTCGGAATCAGAGTCTACGTTGACGTGAACGGTAGATCTGGATCCGGCATCCGACATCACATCATCCTGGAGTGCAGGAAGAATAGATTCGGGATCTTGACTGTTGGGCTGGGAGTCTGATCCCAGTCCCGTCATGCCGACAAAGTGTAGATCTGAATCTGCGGACTCCTCAGAGGAGGCAAACTCAGATCCGTCTTGATTGTAGGGCGGGTGGGATGGCGAATAAATTCGCGGCAACCCATACGCCTCAGAAGTGTAGCCGATGAACACATCGACGCCGCCAAACGGCACAACTCCGCATCCGACAATGTAGTCGTCTGCGGGGATGTAGGACTCGTCGCAGCTGATGTAGTGATGTCGCCGTAGCGAACAGCGCGGCCGACGGCGATTGTTTCGCCGATGCCGCCAAGAGTTCCCGCCTGGAACGTGACGCCTGACGCCTTAGGCCCCACGGTGGGCGCCAACTGTCGTCGTATCGGCATCTTGGATAGGAGACGGGGTCCTGCTAGCCGAGGGTGAACGTAGGGCAAGAAGGTGGACGTCGTCAAGGTCGGGATTGTACACGGCGGTTTACCCAGCTTCAGGCACCACGGCGGTGGCGGTGCCCTACGTGCTGCTATAACTCACTATAAGGCAATATCGCCGTGAACAGGTTACAATGAGTTGGTTGTCTATCAAGAGTTGCCCTAAAGGCGTCCCGAGGTCCAGCTTATATAGGCGGCTGGACCTAGGGTTACAAGGTGAATACGTATCCAGCAAGTATACGGAGTCCTAAACCTAGCCGGCAAGTATGCCGCCTTCCGTCTTGGTCTTGGTGGCTTCATGGGCTTCAGTCTTGGGCCTCCTCCTTGCCGGCATCCGCCTTCCTTGGTCGTCAGCTATCTGGGCCGCCCGGTAGGCAAAGCCTTCACCACCACTGCGGGCCACCCTGGACTAGCCGGATTGATCCATGCTGGTGATACCCCTAGTAGGTATATCCCCAACACTAGATGTTGGTATAGCTTCTACCCATTTAGTAACATAATCAACAACAACAAGTATATGAGTATACCCATCTAAAGGAGGAAAAGGACCCATAAAGTCAAATCTCCAAGAGTCAAAAGGTTCAATAACAAGAGAATAATTCATAGGCATTTCATTAAGTCTAGTTATATTACCAACTCTTTGACATTCATCGCATGATAAAATAAATTTCCTTGCATCTTTAAAAAGAGTAGGCCAATAAAAACCTGATTGTAAAACCTTTTGTGCAGTTCTATCTTCAGCATGATGTCCTTCATAAGCACTTCCATGGCATTTTCTCAATATCTCTCTTTGTTCAAATTCTGGAACACATCTTCGCATTTAACCATCCACTCCTTCTTTATATAAGTGTGGGTCATCTAAAAAATAATGCCTCAAGTCATAAAAGAATTTTCTTCTTTGCTGAGCCGTAAAGGTTGGAGGCAAATACTTGGCAACAATAAAGTTAGCGTAGTCAGCATACCAAGGACTCTCGCGAGCTTACCTTTATCGCAACCAATTGTTCATTTGGAAAACTATCATTAACAGGAACATGATCATAAGAAATGTTTTCCAATCTAGACAAGTTATCAGCGACAGGATTTTCAGCCCCTTTCCTATCTACAATGTGCAAATCAAACTCTTGTAATAGAAGCACCCATCTTATAAGTCTAGGCTTAGCGTCTTTCTTTTCCATAAGGTATCTAATAGCAGCATGATCGGTGTGAATATTAACTTTCGAATCAACAATATAGGGTCTAAACTTATCACAAGCAAAGACTACTGCTAAAAACTCTTTTTCAGTAGTGGCATAATTCTTTTGAGCAGCATCAAGGGTCTTGCTAGCATAATGAATAACATTCAACTTCTTATCTATTCACTGTCCAAGAACAACACCTACAGCAAAATCACTAGCATCACACATAATTTTTAGAGGAAACGCAAAAAGAGTTTGCATTTCTTTCATTGAAAAGGAAGACAACACGGGTACAACCTCCACAAAGGAGGGACACACACACACACGACCATCCTCACCAAGCGATTACACTAGGTAAGGAGGTGCCCTCAACTACAAACTACAGCAACAAAAGGTCTCGCCAGCCTTACCTCCAGCCAAGAATGGCTAGGTGTCGAGGCTCGGAGCAAAAGGGCAGCAATACCGCCGTTGCCAACGTCTCCAGGAACGATTTCAGCTCCAGAACTGCCCAGTCCAACATACATCGCGCCCCTGTGTGCAGAGGCCAGCGGGGTGAAGGGACCGGCTGGGACTGGTGTAGAACTCGTCAGGGAAGAGTCGGCGCAGGCATACGTTGCGCCCCTGATGTCCATCTCCTGTGTAGCAAGCAACGCCAGAGCGCCACATCGCCAACCTCACGCAGCCGCATCAGGCACTCCACGTGTAGCCATAGCAGCGCCTTCAAGAAGGGAGCAGCGCTGAGGCGCTGCGCTGCCCGGTCTGTGGACCTAGGGTTTCCCCCGGCGCGCGCGGAGGAAGTCTGGCCATGGTCATGCCAACGCCTCGAAGGAGGTAACGGCGCCCTCGGGCGTCGCCGTTGACAGCGCAGGCCCGTAGCATCACACATAATTTCGAAAGGTAAAGTCCAATCAGGAGGCTCAACAACAGGAGCAGTGATTAAAGCCTTTTTTAGAATCTCAAAAGCTTCTTTACAATCATCATCAAAACAAAAGGTACAACTTTTTGGAGAAGATTAGTAAGAGGTTATAAATTTTTAGAGAAATCATTAATAAACCTCCTATAGAAACCAGCATGACCAAGAATACTACGAATACCTTTAACATCCCTGGGACATGGCATTTTCTCAATTGCTTCAACTTTAGCTCTGTCCACTTCAATACCTCTTTCAGAAATTTTATGTCCCAGAACAATCCCTTCATTAACCATAAAGTGGCATTTCTCCCAATTAAGAACAAGATTAGTTTCCTCACATCTCTGCAAAACTTTATCAAGATTGTGCAAGCAGTTATCAAAAGAAGTTCCATAGACGGAAAAATCGTCCATGAATACTTCTACAATTTCTTCACAAAAACCATGAAAAATGGAAGACATGCATCTTTGAAATGTAGCAGGAGTATTACACAAACAAAAGGCATACGCCTATAAGCATAAGTTCCACAAGGACAAGTGACATGGATATATATCTCGGGTACCCTACCGTAAGGGTACCTGGTGCACGTGATGACTGAGACCCAATTACGAAGAGCCTACTCAAAGCCCAAGACAAGAGGCCCAAGAAGACGGAGTACCCTCCAAGATTAGACATAGGCATAGCCGGTTTAGACTTTCCTTACGTGTAAACTAGGTCGGTTATGAACTCCCGAGACCCAGTCTATTTAAAGGCTGGGAGGGGTGCCGATCTGGGACCAAGCCATACTCGAACCACCAAAAGCTCTAGCGAGATCGACATCTCGCGGAGCCACCTTGTAACCGCATAATCTCACACGATCAATAACAGACAAGCAGGAAGTAGGGTCTTTACCTCCACCCGAGGGGCCTGAACCTGGGTAAATCTTTGCCTCTTCTTGTCAACCGACGAAACTACCAGTACTACCACGTTCTCTCCCCATAATCTCAACCCTAGGTCCTTAACCATGGGATTTGATGAGTGTACCCCCTCGTCAATTGGCGCCGTCTGTGGGAAAGAATAGTGCTGGACTCACGGTCTCTTTGGTTCCATCAGAAAACGGCGACTCGCCGATCAGATCTACAAACGGCAACTCGCCGGCTGCATCAACAAACCAGAACTCGCCGACTCAGGCGGCACACGGCAACTCGCCGAATCACTCGACAAACGGCAGCACGCCAGCTTCACCTGCAAAAGTACATCAGATCCTCTGATGGATTTCGAGCCACACTCGCCAGAATTCCAGAAGACCTTCTCCGATCTCGAGTCAGGTTTGGGTTTAACCGTTGGTTCATTCAATTTTTTCATAAACAATCTTGGTGCGCGGACTTGACAGATCCACGCCAACTCGCGACTTCCGTACCCGAGGCTCCATCGGTTGCGGCTCCTTCAACTGCGGATCCATCAACTGCGTCCATACCATCGCCGATTCTCAAGCTTGTTCGTCTGCAACAACCATGTCGACTCGGGAGATGAACGAGCTCATCGAAGAACTCCTAGGAGAAGAGGCCGACTCAGCATACCGCTCAAACGATCCCGAGCTCGATCTCCCACTCGAGGACAGTTTCGACTGCGGAACTCCCTCAGCGACTTCGACGAGCCCGAAAATCATATCGACAACTACGTCGACTCCGAGATCTGCACCAACAACAACCTCGACTTTGAGATTCATAACAATTTCGCCGACGCCGAGATGAGCATAGGCGATGAGGACATCGACAGCGAGCTCCGTCTAGACGGACCACTCGATGGTCATATCGACTCCGACATGAGCCTCGCTGAAGACGTCGAGCCCATGACGGAACTCGAAAACACATACACATACCCTCGGGTGATACCCCAGCAGGTCTACGTTGCCTTCGCCACAGAATCGCAGGCTTACAGAGTTCCCGTGCACAGTTACTATGCCAGATGGAGTCACAACTCTCATAATTACTGCTGATATGGCAGCAAAAGCAGATAAAGTCATCAAGGAGTGCACAATGATGCCCATGAACGCAACACGGGAGGAGATGTTGACCTTCCAGTACTTCACCTCGCAGGAAACACTTCGACTGTAGCAGATAAGGGTGACACTCGAAGAACGTAAAAAGCAAGCTAGCTTGTCGAGTGCGCGCAGAAGACAGCTCTCCCTGAGCTCCACAGGGCGGGCAGATACAAGACCCAGATCAAGGCTGTCACACCTCACGCCAGACGAGAGGGCAGCACTCACCCGCAACCTAGGCAACTCTTTCATGACATACGATGAAGAGGGAGTGCCAGTACCCAAAACAGCCGCGGATGCTCTCTTTACGACTGCAGCATACCTAGAGGCAATCAAGCCTCCAGCAGATGATCCCAGTGCAAAACTACATCGCCAACAGATCAAATCACTCGCCCTAGCAGCAAAGGTCATACGCCAAATTCCAACAGCTCCAGGAGGGAGTCGAGATCGTGCCATAGTTGATACACGTCGTGAAGAACATAACCGCAGTGGTCGCCGCCACCACTCAAAGGAAAGAAGCAGCTCACGTAGGCGCAAATCCAGGAGCAGATCACGCAGATCTTACAGTAGCGACTCGTACTCTGATCAAGAGCCTCAGTCATGCGGGGCTCCGTGCTTCACTCGTCGCGTTCGCGAGACACGGATGCCCAAAGGGTTCAAACTCACATCTGAACAACCCAAATACACGGGTCGACAGGAACCTTCAGGATGGCTAGAAGAATACAGACTGGCTGTCTCGTGCCAGCGAGGCACGAACACCATAACCATGCAATACATACGACTCATGCTCGAAGGCACAGCCCGCGACTGGCTCAAGGCTCTACCTCCATCAACATACGACTCGTGGGATCACTTCCGCATAGACTTCATCAAAAACTTTGAGCCTCTATGTGAGCGCCCAAAAACGTTCGAGGAGCTACGAGCTTGCGTCCAACGATCAGACGAAACGTTGAGGTCATACATCCGATGATGGACTGAGATACGCAACTCAGTCGGAGTAATCTCAGAGGATATGGCCATGGATGCCTTCATCATGGGCCTCGCGAGGCGAGACTTCAAAGAAGCACTTGGTCGCAAAAAGCCAACCTCTGTGGCTAACCACTTGATGATCGCGACTGAGTGGGCAGACGGAGAAGACATGGCGCGCACCACACGCGGGTCCTCACCCCGTGACAATCATGAAGGTGGCAGTCAAAGCCGCAGAAACTCATACAGAGATGACCGAAGGCGCAAGCGTTCAAAACGTCACTACGACGACGACAGACCCGAATTCATGGCGGCTAGTGTCGGGGGAATACTTTCTGGATTAACCCGCGGCCCAGTGCGACTTAATTGACTCGCACGGACGAAGGCCCACTTGGGAACAAGCCCAATATTGAACCACCATAAGGGGAAAGATCTAGAAGACATATCCCGGAGGACGTGAAGATCAAGTAGTCTCCGAGTAGGCCTCTGTGGATGTATTCCTTATGGGGAAGTTTCCTTTTGTAACCTAGCGAGCCTCTGTGTATATAAAGAGGACTCGCAGGACTTAGAGCGGGTCAAGCTATCAAGCCCCAAACCCTAGCTCATACGGCGAGTACCAGATCGGATCGCCTCCATTGTAACACCTCTATTATCATATCAATACCAATCTAGGGTAGGCAGGAAGTAGGTCTTTTACCTCACATTGAGGGGGCCGAACCTGGGTAAATCTGTGTTGATCTTTGTTCCTGCGATCCCAAGCTCGGAGATGCTTGACTCGCATAATCCCACACCTACGAAGTCATCTATGACACCTGACGTGACAAACCCACGACAGTTGGCGCCCACCGTGGGGCCTGCGGTCAAGAGCGTCACGTTCCGCGCAGGATCCATGAAGGGAGCTGAAGATCTTGTTGTTGGCCGTATCATCACGGTCAATGGCACGCCCCTCATCGACGATTCAAGCTGGGGGTCGGAAGCAGATTATTTGGAAGCTGGCCACGTCATCCCGTTCGGATCCATCAACATCTTCGTCGGCTTCATCGGTGGCAGGTCCGTTAGATCGGTCCAAGAAGGCGATCCAATAGAAGAAGTCACCAACGACGGGGAAGAATCCGTGGAAATCATGGACTCGCAAGAATTTGGGTCCATCATGCCTGCCTTTGAAGAAAGTTGTTGGGGTTACCCGCCAGAAATCACATCATCACCAGATCAAGAGATAGCACAAGTCGCGGTTTACATGGCTGGAGGAGCAGGTGCATCAGGAACTGCTGGAGAAACCGAGGCATCGGCACCCCCAAGCAACCCACTTCTTGTACCTGTGTCAGCCATGAACGCCGCCCTCCGTGCAACAGAAATTGAGGCCGCCAGGGCCGAGCTCCTGTATGAGGTACGAAGGATGGAAGAAGAGCGCCGCAGGCTCGATCAGATAAACCAAGGAATCCAACAGGAACGGCAGAGAGTAGCCGTGCTGGCTGCGACTCAACAACAGGTTAACCCGCAAACACAGCTGCGCGCGACTCAACCAACAGTGGAAATCCCGCTCACTCCAGCCGCAGCGACGGAATCCAGACGGCTACGGAAGGAAGGGTACCAACAAATCAAGTGACCCAGCAACAACCAAGGAGATTTCACATCCCACAGGGCCATTACCAGAACCCTGTCGATAACATGTATGCTGCGGCTAATATCTTGACTCAAATGGTACCAACAGGCGATGACCCGGTCAATGCTGAGGCGCAGCGCGCGATTCAGATGTTAAGTACGGCAGTCCTACAACAAGCCAATAGGGCGGAAGCCGAAGCACAGCCGCCCCTCATACCAGCCAATCATAGGATCACAGAGAAAGAAGCGTCCAGAGCAGGCCACCAGAGGACGTGTCAGGAGTCGCACAAAGGCGTAGGAGCAAGTCGCAGAAGCGCAGGCGAATGCACATTGATGCAAAAGCGGCCGCAGATAACCCCGCAGGCGCGACCACAGCCCTGTCCTCGCGACTCAAGGGACTGGCATGTTTCACTGAGAGGATCAGATCGGAACCTTTTCCTGAAGATTTCAAAGGGCCACGCAAGGTGGCAAACTATAACGCCAGCATGGATCCAACCACTTGGCTCAACAATTACGAGATGGGCATGAGCATCCTAAACGCATCTGAAGAGATCTGCGCACGCTACCTAAACATGATGCTAGAAGGAGCAGCGCACATATGGCTGCAAAATTTGCCTCCCAACTCTATAAATACTTGGGAGGAACTGAAGGATGCCTTCATTAAAAACTTCCAAGGAACTTGCAAGCGACTCTGCAATATAGAAGATTTAGAGCGTTGTGTCCAGAAGGAAGGCGAGTCAAGTCGCCATTGGATGAAAAGGGTGGCAGAAATAATACACTCCTCAGATAATATACCACCAAGCTCAGCCGTCCTGGTGATGGAGAAAAACTGCAAGTTTGAGCCGCTGATTCATAAGCTGGGTCGCATGAAGGATAAAGTCAAGAGCCTCAGCGAGGTAGGCTGCGGCTAACAAATATGCCAGCTCAGATAAAACCAGAGACGCGTCAGACGGAGAAGAAGAGGAGGTTGCTGCAAAAGGAAAGAAAAACTCCAACAAGCCCCAGCAGCAGCAAACGAGCCACAACAACACGAGTCAAAACAAACGCAAAAGCGAAGATGGTCACTCAGGGCTCGTCGCCAATACGCGTGGAGGATTCAGAGGCCAGCGTGGAAGGGGTCGAGGATACGGCTCCCGTCCAATCAATATGCAAGAAGTTTTCAACCGGCCATGCGACCTTCATGCGACAGGTGATGGACGGCCAGCGGACCATACCAAGGCGCAATGCCATTATTACAAAAAGTGGAAAGAAGAGAGCCAACACAACGGGGGGAATTCCCATGAAGGAAACCCTAGTGCGGCTCATAACACAAACATTGGGCAGCACGGCGCGAGTAACCCCAGGCAGACGGGGCAGTATCACACAATAGTTATCGATACCTCCAAAAGAGAAGAGAAATTGAGCCGGAGAAGTCAGCAGGTGAACGCCGTGATACCAGCAACACCCGCTTGGTTAAGGTGGTCAGAATACGCGGTAACCTGGAGTCGCGACGACCACCCGCCACAGGTACGGGAACCTGGCAAGTTGGCACTGGTTGTGGCACCATACGTTGCAGGATACAAGCTGACCAAAGTGCTTATGGATGGAGGAAGCAGCATTAATATCTTGTACTACGATACTTTCCAGCGTCTAGGACTCAAGGATTCCAGCCTGCAGCCCACGTCAACAGTATTTCACGGCATTGTCCCAGGAAGGTCCGCACGCCAGTGGGGAAAATAACCCTAGGGGTAACTTTTGGAACAGAAGAGAACTTTAGAAGTGAATTCCTAAGCTTCGAAGTGGTAAAATTCCAAAGCCCATATCACGCCTTGTTTGGAAGAACGGCCTTTGCTAAGTTTATGGCCAGGCCATGCTACGTGTACCTACAGTTGAAGATACCAGGACCAAAAGGGGTCATCACAGTGTACGGAGATAGAGAAAAAGCAATAGAATGTGAGAAAGGAGATGCGGCTTTCGCAGAATCCGCCTGTGCCGCGGAAGAACTAAAAGGTTATAAGTCGCAGGTGGACCCAAACGATATGAGTGTGGTTACCACGCCATCTGCCGAGCCACCAATGAAATTCAAAGCGGCCCAGGACACTAAGCAGATAAATCTTGTTCCTGGCGACTCATCCAAGCAAACTAGCATTGGAGCACACATGGAAGAAGAGCAGGAGAAGGCCCTCGTCGCTTTTCTCCAGGAAAATAAAGACATCTTCGCATGGAAGCCGTCAGATATGCCAGGGGTACCAAGAGAATTAGCAGAACATAGCCTCAAAGTGAACCCTGCGGCTAAACCAGTGAAGCAGCCACTACGGCGTTTTCATGATGACAGGAGAAAGGCAATAGGAGAGGAAATAGCTCGCTTGCTGGCTGCAGGATTCATCACAGAGGTATACCATCCGGAGTGGGTGGCAAACCCAGTATTGGTTATGAAAAAGAACGGTACGTGGCGAATGTGCGTTGATTACACCAGTCTTAACAAAGCTTGTCCAAAGGATCCATTTGCTTTGCCAAGAATCGACCAAGTAATTGATTCAACTGCTGGGTGCGAGCTGTTATGCTTTTTGGACGCCTATTCAGGCTACCATCAAATCAAGATGAAGAGGGAGGACCAAGAAAAGACGTCCTTCATCACACCCTTCGGAGCTTTTTGTTATGTCAGCATGCCCTTTGGGTTGAAGAACGCAGGTGCGACTTACCAAAGATGCATTCAGAATTGCTACATGAGCAAATAGGTCGCAACGTTCACGCCTACGTGGATGATATTGTGATTAAGTCGCAAGTTAGCCAGGATCTTATTGGTGATCTGGCAGAGACATTCACAAATCTCAGAAAATACAACATGAAGCTCAACCCCACAAAGTGCGTCTTTGGTACCAGCAGGAAAGCTATTGGGATTCATAGTATCAGAAAGAGGCATTGAGGCCAATCCTGACAAGATAAAGGCCGTGATGGATCTCCAAAAGCCAGAAAAGATAAAAGATGCAGCGCTTACTGGTTGCGTAGCAGCTTTGAGTCGCTTTATATCAAGATTGAGAGAAAGCACTACCTTTGTACAGACTGTTGAAAAAATCAGACACCTTCGTTTGGGACGCAGAGGCCGACGAAGCTCTGACAGCCTTGAAACATCAATTGACAAATGCTCCAGTTCTGGCGGCTCCAAAGATAAAGAGCCAATGCTACTATACATAGCGGCAAATTCCCGCGCTGTGAGTGCTGTCATGGTTGTGGAGAGACAAGAAACGGAAAGGAATACCCTGTCCAGAGACCAGTATACTACGTGAGCGAAGTCCTCACAGCTTCCAAACAGCGTTACCCACAGTGGCAGAAGTTGGTGTTTGGAGTGTTCATGGCGAGTCGCAAGCTGAAGCACTACTTCCAAGAGCATCCAATAACTGTGGTTAGTTCAGCACCATTGGCAGATATCATTCGTAATCGAGAAGCTACTGGAAGAGTCGCTAAGTGGGCGATCGAGTTGGGACCACATCACATCAGCTACGAGCCGCGCACATCAATTAAGTCGCAAGCCCTTGCAGATTTTATTAACGATTGGACAGAAATCCAAGTCCTCCTAGCATGGCAGAAACCAAATACTGGACCATGCATTTTGATGGGTCAAGACAGTTGCAAGGCTCGGGGGCTGGAGTTGTTCTAACATCTCCCAAGGGAGACAAGCTGCGGTATGTGTTACAGATACACTTCAACTGCACAAATAACGTGAGTACGAGGCACTGCTTCATGGTCTACGTATAGCAAAGGAGATGAACATCAGTCGCATACGCTGTTTTGGCGATTCAGACTTGGTGGCACAGCAGGTCTCCGGAACGTGGGACAGCAAGGATGCGAACATGGCTGCATATAGGAGAGAGGTGGACAGAATTGCTGGACATTTCACTGGATACCAAGTTGAACATATTGATCGGAGACAAAATGAAGCTGCGGATGCCCTGTCTCGGCTTGGATCCAACAGACAGTCAGTCCCACCCAATGTTTTCCTGGATGAACTGCACAATCCATCAGTCAAACCTCCAGCAGAATTGACATTGCAGAGCCAGAGGATGATTCAACTTTAGTCGCAGCCCTGCATGAACAGCCAGGATGGACAGAGCCATACATGGCATATTTAAGTCGCGGAGTGCTGCCGACGATGAAATTGAGGCGCGCAAAATCATACGACGATCAAAGGCCTATACAATCATCAACAATGAATTATACAAGCGCAGCGTATCAGGAGCATTCCAAAGATGTGTCTCACCAGAAGAGGGACGAAAAATCTTGCACGAAATTCATTCAGGCGATTGTGGCCATCATGCTTCGTCAAGATCTTTGGTGGCAAAGGCGTTCCGACATGGATTCTTCTGGTTAACAGCATTAGCAGACGCAGAGCAAATTGTCAGAGTGTGCGATGGATGTCAAAGATACGCTAGGCAAGATCATATGCCAGCCCAAGCACTTCGCACAATACCCATCACATGGCCTTTTGCCGTATGGGGTTTTGACATGGTAGGGCCTTTCAGACGGTCTTCAAACGGAAAAACTCACCTCTTAGTCATGGTGGACAAATTCACAAAGTGGATAGAAGCAGAACCTGTGGGAGATTGCGAGGCTGAAACAGCAGTCAAGTTCTTGAAGAAGGTCATATTCCGCTTCGGTTACCCCCATAGTATCATTACAGACAATGGGAGCAACACCTCTGAAGGGGCTACACAGATATTTTGCGCAGACAATGGGATAAGATTGGACCTCACGTCAGTAGCACACCCGCAGAGCAATGGACAAGCTGAGCGAGCTAACCAGGAAATTCTCCATGGAATTAAGCCGCGCCTTATTGAAAAGGTCGAAGCATCTCCAGGATGTTGGGTGGAAGAACTGCCAGCAGTACTGTGGAGCTTGAGAACAACCCCTAACAGATCCACAGGATTTACACCATATTTCATGGTCTATGGAGCAGAAGCAGTCATGCCCAGCGATATCATACATGATTCACCAAGAGTTGCGGCTTACATCGAGACAGATAATGAGATAGCTCGGCAAGACTCGGTGGACACATTAGAAGAGGTTAGAGACTTGGCAGCATCAAGGTCAGCAGTATATCAACAAGACTTGCGACGCTATCATGCCAGACGCATCAAAACCCGCACCTTTCAAGAAGGCGACCTAGTACTGCGACTTAAACAAGATCACAAGGGAATGCATAAGCTGTCCTCTCCATGGGAAGGACCCTACATCATCAGCAAGAAGCTAAACAATGGGTCGTACTACCTGCTGGATGTAAGGGAAGAAAGCAGCGAACGCCATGATTTCGAGGATCGTCTCGAGGCACCTCGCCCTTGGAACGTCGCACACCTGCGACCGTACTATACATAAGAAAAGGCTAATCAGAGCCAAGCATCATCCTTTCCAGCTTTATAGCTGAGTATCATCACAGCCACTCAGGGCTAGAACTTCAACTTTGGTCGCCACCTAGGCGCGACCTATGCAACATCTGATCGCCACCCAGGCGCGATCGACCCTTGTATCAGAAACCGGCTGCCACCTAGGCGCGGCCGTAAACTTTGTATCATCTCTGGTCGCCACCTAGGCGCGACCGACCCCATGTATCACCATGGATCGCCACCTACGCGCGATCCAACCCTATGTATAACACTCGGTTGCCACCTAGGCGCGACCTTATGTGTCATCATAATCAAAGCTTATCATAGCTTAGCCTATCATGGCAATATCATTATGTTTCTTGGGGTCTTTGTTACCCTGAAACAGCCGATTTATTGGCAATTATCAAATTTACCTTAAGTTGGATTGCTACTCGCATTATGTGGCCAAAGTACTGGGGTGTGGCGTCAATCGAGCTTGATTGCCTATCATGGCCGCTCTCGACCCTGAACACACATATTCCTAGGAAATACTGAGTCGCGCGAGTGCCCACTTAAGGATTCAGATGGCCTAACTAGAGGTCGATGTACTGCTTATAGTACGGCAACACCAATCTATTATATAATTAAAACACAAGACAATGGACGTTTAGGATTGAACAATTTAGCGTTAAAACATATCAATGGTTGAGATTAATTGCGTGGCCTCCAAAGAGCTATCCCGGCACGCCTGCCGCCGCGCCCGCAATCTGATCCAATACCTATCATGTGTTGCACTACATATGGACTCTTTCTAGATTTTCCTATTCAAATACGACTGCTAGCCTTGCCAAGAAAAAGTACGAAGCAATCAATCGTTTCCATCACGGACTGGCGTTTCTTTGTGGCAGCATAATCGCCGACCTATACAATAGCTCCATGGCAGGGCAGGCCGCCGGCAGCTGAGTTATCGTTGCTGGATGGAGAGAGAAGCGCCCGGCTGGCCGTCGCTGGATGCATGGCGTGTACAGGTATCGGCATATGTTCGTGTTTGTCACGGACTGTTTATAGGCGATGTGAACCCATATGTATCGCGAGAAGAAACGACGGCAGGAAT
Organism: Poa pratensis; assembly: GCA_947311845.1. Classification (NCBI taxonomy): domain Eukaryota; kingdom Viridiplantae; phylum Streptophyta; class Magnoliopsida; order Poales; family Poaceae; genus Poa; species Poa pratensis. Next base: position 52,915,595 of record CAMZMU010000055.1, on the reverse strand, counting down.
CAGAAGGCAAAGATCAGTAGCAACAACACATTGACGACGAGATCACCACGCCCGGCGGATTGACGGATATGACGTTTGGATGCTTACGCGGATTGAAGTCGCTACGATCAGATGGCCGACGGATTCAACACTCGATACCAACACATCTAATCTTCTATGACGATCTAGCGGCGTCGCGGCGCCCGGCGGATGTCTGTTTTTTTTTCCTTTTGCAAGATATCAACGACGACATTAACAAGAGGCGACATGCCAGGGACTGCCGGGTGGCGGTGATCACGCTAGGAGGAGCAGTGCGGGCGTTGGCGCAAGGCCGGCATCCACGACGAACCACACATACGAACCGCTGTGAGATGCACAGGTAAAAGAGCGAAGCAATCAGCTAGATCGATCACTTTTAAAAAGACACACGTACTAAGCCGATGGATTTATAGCCGGGTACTTGGTGAGATGCATGCGCTTCGATGCGCGCTTAACAATCCGTGTTGGAAAGGAAGAAACAGCCATAGGCAATAACAACGGCGGCAAACAGGAGGCGACGGATCATCCTGAGAGATCCAGGCGGCCACCGATCAACGCAAGACACGAAGGGCCAGTGAAGCCTGCATGTCCATCGCCCAACGTGCTGGAGCGTGCAGGCATGTCTACAAGACGAAGGACAGTATAGCTAGCTGCAATCAGGCTCCTCCATACGGCGTTAACTTTTCGCCCGGCGGCCGGCAAAGGGGATGTAATCCAACAACGATGACAGGCAGCATTTTTACAGGGCCATCCACGACTGATTTAAGAGAAGAACAATTATTCATAGACCTTGCAGTCCTGCACACGTCCTTCTGTTTATCATATCTATTCAATTTTTCTTTTTGCAGTCTCATAAGGTATATTGGCGTCCTGGAACAATGCAAGGTCTCGGGATCACCATCACCAAGCTCATGAATTGTAACCACGTCGGCTCACACATGCCCGGTCAGGTCTGATTTTTTTTTTTTCGGTGTATCGTTTCTTCAGAAAATTACTTAATTTTTATTGGAAGCTCTACATTGCTATTATATACCCTGACAAGAGTGCTTTGTTAGCATTATTAGGCAGACAAGAATTGTTTGATTGCATGGCACTATAATTACTCGCAAGGAGCAGAATCGTGCTGGTCGTCGATACTCGATACACCTGTCCGTGAGGCATGCCAGGAAGAGGCAATATTGCGGTACCCGCTCTGAGGGACAAAATTAGTATGCTGGCCTCAAGAAACTCAGGGTTTGACGCCTCTCAGCTCCACATCAGGCACCTGCTAATGTCTCTACGCTTAATACGATATCATGCTTCCACGAAGACCTGCGCGAGCGTGGCCGCAGCAACACAAGACATGAGCTTTTACTCTGCTGGCTGCATTGGAATATACAACCTCGAGCCGTGTATGAGGTTCAGTTAGGGGCACCAAATAAGATTAGGTCAGATCCATAAGCAGGCAGCCACCGCCATCGATGTTAGCCTATAGCACTGCAAATATAGTAGCTTGCACCAGCTTATGGATTGGTAGTACAACTCTTGCAAGGATGTATTCAAGATGAGCTGGTAAGGTCTCTGCATCCATGCCAGGACCAGATGGAGAGGACGAAACTCAAAAAAAAAAAATTCTTACTGCAAGATTTAATGGTGAGTAGAACAACAATCACCGTCGTAGATGTGTCGAAGGTAATATTTTTTCACCATTAAGATCTCTCAGTTGTTGAAACAATATGGGGGCTGAAGTTTAAGACTTTAGATTAGATGGTAGAGCGAAGCGAAGCCTAGCTACGTGCATCGTAGTTTATAACTGGTCTCTGAAAAGTGGATGTACAGTTGTGGACACTAGATGTCTAAATAGAAACGTACTATTATTATCTGGTAAGTTAAATTGAACGGTTCATAGAGTAAAGTAAGTCAGTTTTGTAGTGTACATATAACAATTTATGTTAGTTAAAATAACTGCACTAATGTTGCCATAGAATTTCCTATATATTGTATTTTTGCTTGGTATAGTTAGTTTAAAATAACTGCACTAAAGATGCCATATGATTTCCTAAATATCGTATATTTGCTTGGTATAGAAAAATCATTTATATACATGCGGATGGTCCAGTGGAATCTACTACCAACATTTTTTTCAGAGAGCACAAAATCGCTGCTACTTTGTCCTCTAGCAACCGCAGTAACTTCAACTAAAGCCTACTACTCAGCTTCCAAAAAATAGGTTAGTGCTTCAGTCATGTTAATCACTAAACTCATCGTTTGTTTGTTTATGTTTTATCTGATCTTCATTTTGGCTAGAGCCAGACCCGTTTGGCTAAGAGGTTTGCGAAATATATGCCAATAGAATGCAGTAAAATCTTACGGGCGGATATGAGGTAGATTTACTTCTTTGTTTTCATTGTCTTATAGAAACAATAGCTTTTTTGATTGAGGATATTTTAGTTACACAACAGTATACATATTTATTGTTATTTTGTGTTCTCCCACAAGCACATGAAAGGATAAGAGGAGGAAGTATTGAGAAATTAGTATAAAGTAATCAGAAGAAGTGCACTATCATACAGAAAAAGGTAACATTCTATGAAGCTTATCTTTAAACAAAATAGGTCCAGGATATACTACGGTAGGGTACAATATTTTCTAAAGTGTGTAAATAATCATTTCACATATTTTTAAAAGGTTCTTTTTTGAGCTTTGACGATGCACATAATTTAGGGATGAAGAAATTATATTCGAATAAGGGAAGTAATGGTCTTTGTAAATTGTCGTCAGGGGAAAAAACATTAAGTGTGGACAACAGTTTCAGACTTATAATGTTAGGTAATTTGCTGGACTAACGGTATAAAAGATATGCTATATATGATGTATTTTCTGTTTACGATGGTCGAACTTGATTAATGTAGAAGAGACGACAATATGAGTTTCAGGGACACAAACAAAGCTTCATAGATCTGTCCTTGCACTTATTCATCCACCCATAATGTTTTTTAACCTTGGATAATTTACCCTTTGTATGAAAAGAAATTTCAGTATACTTGGTGTATGTCCTTCTATCATAATAATAAATGAAATTGGAAAATACATTTAGATATTATAATTCAGATGACTGATCAAAGACCATAATCCGTAGGTGGTGTCCGTAATGTATCCAGGTTAATGTGTACATAACGGATATTTGCTAATGCTACATGACATGGCAAAATCACTCCACACGGGTTGAGACAGAATTCATTGTTGGGGTTTGAAACGATAAGACGCTTGATGGAATAGTCCATTGCTACATAAGAGAACTTGGATACCAAAACAATGAAGGGTTATAGGTTTTGCATTTTTTAGGATGTAAATATATTTTATAACGAAAATTAAAACCAGGAATCAGTTGGAAGCTCAACACACTAACTACCCTAAATCATTCTCATATATTACTTTTAAAAAACTTACTATTCAGTTAGAAATGATACTTTTGATGACAACAATTTTTTATGTCAATGCTAGCCGCGCAATTGTGCGGGCCACCCAGCTAGTTACAATTACTTGTGACATAACAATTGTTTTATCTATGATATCAAGTTACAGGTGATGACCTTCAAGTTCTCTGAGAAGAATTGAGATGATTACTACATAACATCCTCTCAATCCTTGGGGCTACATCATATTATCATCAAAAATTTGAAGATGGATCGTCATCAAGTTCTGAAGCTATCAGGATATTCTAACAAAGAAGCTCACGCAGTCAGATGATCTTCCATGTGCGAGTCAATGCCAAACTTGCACAATTATAAGCCGCGAAACAAGGAAAAGCGTGGCCTAAGCATTCAAGATCAAGAAATACTATGAAGTTCAGGCCACGCTTGGGGGCTAATGTCGGGGAATACTTTCTGGATTAACCCGCGTCCCAGTGCGACTTAATTGACTCGCACGGACGAAGGCCCACTTGGGAACAAGCCCAATATTGAACCGCCATAAGGGAAAGATCTAGAAGACATATCCGAGGACGTGAAGACCAAGTAGTCTCCGAGTAGGCCTCTGTGGATGTATTCCTTATGGGGGAAGTTTCCTTTTGTAACCTAGCGAGCCTCTGTGTATATAAAGAGGACTCGCAGACTTAGAGCGGGTCAACTATCAAGCCCCAAACCCTAGCTCATACGGCGAGTACCAGATCGGATCGCCTCCATTGTAACACCTCTATTATCATATCAATACCAATCTAGGGTAGGCAGGAAGTAGGTCTTTTACCTCACATTGAGGGGGCCAAACCTGGGTAAATCTGTGTTGATCTTTGTTCCTGCGATCCCAAGCTCGGAGATGCTTGACTCGCATAATCCCACACCTACGAAGTCATCTATGACACCTGACGTGACAAACCACGACAGCTGGGTTCTCTACACCCTGCAACAACCAAGACAGAAACGACCGACGGTCAGAAGATCGACGGGATAGTCGAGATGATCGCCGGGACAGTCGAGACTGCGGCCAACACAGCGACAGCTACCAGAGGAAAGACTGGCGCAAGTCACGCTCTGGCGCACAATCCGAGCGATCATTCGAAGAAAAGATGGATGCTGATTGCAGATTCCACCTGTACAAGGGAAGACGGAAAATTGCGCTCCAACCACTCAATGAGAAACTACAGGGAGTTCGACCAAATGGCGACTGATTACATAAATCTCAGAAAGGCAGCAGCCACACCCCACACCGTAGCCCGCCGCAGCCACCCAATGTACCCGTTCTGATGGCACCACCTCCACCACCACAGCCTGCACGCAGGCGGAAACATCGCGGGTGCCATACAACCTGTACCTCGGGTGGACGAACCTCAGTACCCTCCACCCCAAGGGCAGATGTACATGATACAGAAAGGTCGCCCTTCCAACAGGGAGCAAAAACTTCGCACTCGACAAGTAAACATGGCGGTCATGTCACCTCCTGCTGTAACTGAATTCTTGAAGGATCCGAAACTGCAATAAGCTTCAGCAGAGAGGACCACCCACCATCGGTGGTTCGTCCAGGGCACTCCGCTCTGGTACTCGACGCCAAATTGGAGGCTACGCCATGTCCAAGGTCTTCATGGATGGTGGCAGCGGCATAAACATCATCTTCGCAGATACGCTCCGCAAAATGAACAGGTCAGTCGAAAACCTGCCAAAATCTTCAAATACCTTTCACGGTATCGTCCCAGGCAAAGCAATAAGCCCAGAAGGCACCATACAACTCGACGTAACGTTCGGGGACAAGAACCACTTCAGGACAGAGTCGATTGAGTTCGAAGTTGTCGACTGGAAGTCACAATACCATGCCATACTTGGACGCCCGACGTTTGCTCGATTCATGGCGGTCCACACTATGCATACCTCCAGCTGAAAATGCCTGGACCAAAAGGAGTAATCACAGTCAAAGGAAACTTCCAAAAGTCCGACTCTTGCGACCGAGAGTTTAGCAAAATCTCTGAGATGTTCGGCATGGAAGCAACACTCGCTGATCTAGCGGTCTCCAACGATCGAACACTTATGCCGGAGCACAAAAAGGTGGCAGTCGACAGAGCATTCAATGCCACCAATGACACAAGATCGCATCAGGTGCACCCGACTGACCCGACCAAGACAGTCAATGTCTCGTCGAGTCTGCCTATCGCATAGGAAAGCGCGCTCGTCGAATTCCTCCGTGAGAACTGGGATATATTTGCGTGGTGTCCAGCCGACATGCCAGGTATTCCCAGGGAATTCGCCGAGCACTCTCTCCAATTATTTCCAGATGCTAAACCAGTCAAGCAAACAATGCGCCGCATATCCGGCCCAAAAAACCGCAGTCGAAGCCGAAGTCGACAGACTACTCGCAGCAGGTTTCATCAGAGAAATCAAGAAATCACAATGGGTGGCCAACCCCGTACTCGTAGAAGAAGAACACAGATATCCTTCGGATGTGCGTAGATTTCACAGCACTCAATAAATGTGTCCAAAGGATCACTTTCCACTACCTCGAATCGACCAGATCGTCGACTCCACCGCCGGGTGCGCTCGCTTGTCCTTCCTGGATGCTTACTCGGGTTACCACAGATAAGGATGAAGGAAGAGGATGAAGAGAAAACGGCGTTCATAACCCCACTCGGGGTCTACTGCTACACAACAATGCCTTTCGGGCTCAAGAACGCAGGCGCAACCTACCAGCGCATGATGCAAGACTGCCTCAAGAAGCAAATTGGGCGAAACGTCCAGGTCTATGTAGATGACATCGTCATCACCACAAGGAGGAAAACACACTACTCGATGACTTGCGAGAGACGTTCGCAAACCTCAAACGCTTCCACATCAAGCTCAACCCGAAGAAGTGCACGTTCGGCGTGCCAGCCGGGCAACTCCTCGGGTATCTAGTCTCGGCTCGAGGAATCGAGGCAGACCCGGAGAAAATACAGGCCATCTTGACGATGCAAAGGCCTTCAAAGCTCCATGACGTGCAAAAGTTGGCGGGTCGAGTAGCAGCACTCAGTCGATTCATCAGCAAGCTGGGTGAAAAAGCACTCCCGTTCTATCGACTGATGAAGAAAGCAGACAAATTCGAGTGGACGCAAGAAGCCGAAGCAGCCTTCACGGACCTCAAGCGAGTCCTCACAAGCCCTCCAATCCTCGTCGCACCAAGGGAACGCGAGCCACTGTACCTATATGTCTCCGCAACTAACAGGGTGGTGAGCACCGTACTGGTAGTCGAACGAAGGGAGGAGGGACACACCCAAAGCATACAACGTCCAGTCTATTACTTGAGTGAAGTGCTCTCCATATCAAAGCAGCGGTACCCGCACTATCAAAAGCTGGCCTACGCCGTGTTCATGTCCTCAAGGAAGCTGACGCATTACTTCTCCGAGCACCCGATCACTGTAATCAGCACCTCAGGGATCGGGGACATCCTCACAAACCCCAACGCAACTGGGCGAGTCGCAAAATGGCTCATCGAGCTAGCACCGGAGATATCAAGTATGATTACCCGAAGGCCATCAAAGCACAAGTCTTACCTGACTTCCACACCGAGTGGATCGAAGCTCAGCTGCCAGGAGCACCAGATGTGTCCAACTCATGGACTATGTACTTTGACGGCTCAAAGAAAACGAAGGCGCAGGCGCGGTGTCATCCTCATATCACCAAAAGGCGACAAGCTTCGCTATATCCTGCAGATGGGATTCGAGTTCCCATCCAATAACGAAGCAGAGTACGAGGCCCTGATCCATGGCATGAGGATGGCCAAAGCCCTCGGTGCACTCGACTGATGATCTACGGTGACTCGAATCTTGTGGTGCAGCAAACAATGAAGGCCTGTGATGCAATCGCAGATAATATGATCGCCTACCGTGACCTGTACAACATCATGGAGGGCAGCTTCGAAGGCTGCGAGTTGCGGCACATAGGGCGTGAGAGCAATGAAGAAGCAGATAAGTAGCCAACATTGGCGCGACCAAAGCACCAGTTCCACCTGGTGTCTTCTTCGAGCGCATCGAGCACAGATCCATCAAGAAAAAGCGAGCATCTCCTACATCAGCCGCACCAGCCAAGAGCAAAGCACCTAGCACAGAGGACCCGCCAGTCGAGGTACTCCTCATCGAGCCAACTTGGACTCAACCTTTCCTCGCATACATACTCCGCGGCGAGGTACCTGAAGACATAACAGAGTCAAGACGCGTCACTCGACGATCTAAAGCATACACCGTCATCAACGGGAACTATACAAGCAGCATATCAGGTATGTTCCAACGTTGCATAGCATTTGAAGATGGCCAAGCCATCCTTCGTGATATTCATGCAGGTACCTGCGGGCATCATGCCAGCAGTCGATCACTCGTAGCCAAAGCCTTTCGCGCAGGCTTCTACTGGCCCACAACACTCAAAGACGCGGAGGACATAGTCAAAAGGTGCATCGGCTGTCAAAAATTCGCCACAAAGCCGCACGCACCCGCATCGGCGTTGAAGACAATACCATTGGCCTGGCCCTTCGCCCAATCAAAAAAATCCTCCCATGGAGGGCATACTCACCTTCTGGTGGCGGTCGACAAGTTCACCAAGTGGATTGAAGCAGTCCCTATCACAAGTTCGACTGCCACTACAGCAGTCAATTTCATAAAATCCATCATATACCGCTTTGGTGTGCCAAGTAGCATCATCACTGATAACGGTACAAACTTCACGGCTGAGGAATTCCGATCCTTCTGCAAAGAGCAGGACATTACGCTCAATTATGCATCTGTGGCACACCCGCAATCCAATGGCCAAGTCGAAAAGGCCAATGGACTTGTGACGAGCGGAATCAAGAAACGCCTCCTGGTGCCACTCAAAAGGGCCGCGGGTGCTTGGGTCGAAGAACTCCCGTCTGTGCTATGGAGCCTACGCACAACACCCAATGCCTCAACGCAATTTACCCCATTCTTCATGGTCTACGGCGCAGAGGCAATCCTGCCATCAGACGTAAGGTTCAATGCACCAAGAGTCGAAGCATACAACGAAGAGATGCAGATGAAGCACTCGAAGATGCAGTCGACTTGCTCGAAGAAGCACGCAACACGGCGCTAGCACGCACAGCTGTCTACCAGCAAGACCTCCGCAACTATCACAGCCGTCGACTGCGTACCAGATCCTTCGAGGTTGGCGACTTGGTACTTCGACTGAAGCAAAAGAAGGTGCAAAACTTGCTTCTCCATGGGAAGGACCCTTCATCATCACCGAGGTCATTGGTGGTGGAGCATACAGACTGAAGCACGCGAAGACAGGCGAACTCTCGCACAATCCTTGGAACGTTGCGCAGCTGCGCCGTTTCTATGCTTAGATTGCTCAGTCGCACAATGTAATAGGCACATATGTCGGATGGCTGCAGGTTTCAGACGCGCTCTTTTCCTTACCAGGGTACCTAAGGGGACTGGAAGGTTTTTAATGAGGCGGCCTGCAGCTTAACATTCAAAAATGGAATATAGTCAATGATTCCTCATATTTCTCCCTGTTTACTACTCGCATAAACTAGTCGCACAACCTTAGCCTCACCCGAGTACTCGGGGGCTGCGCTACTTCAAAACGTGAGCTCTCGCTCCTTCTTCAAACATAATACCCCAGCCGCACTCGAATACTCGGGGGCTGGGTCGTAAAAAATCATACATAAACAAAAAAGTTGCTCAATAACATGAGTTGAAGCTTCAAACATCGCAAAAATTCACAGCCTCACTCGAACACTCGGGGGCTGTAGAATTCATGTTCTATATAAAGTGTTTTTCATAAACCCCACTCGATACACTCGGGGGCTGCATACATACAAGTAAACAAATATGTACTAAGTACAAGTGGCAAAATTTACACTCGGGGGCTGTCCCCTATACAGAAAAACCCTAATCTTCCGGTTCGTCCTTTACTGGAAGAACAGGGCCCATAAGTTGAGCATGATAGCACTCAACCAACACCCTCGCATGATCGACTGTATCGTCAAGATGCGACTGCGACAAAGTCGATCCAGGAACGGGTGGACGTAGCTGCATATGTGGACGCTGGCTTCGGATATATGCCATCGTTGCGTTGGCTCCATCCACAAGCTTCTGGGTGACAAAGTCTCGAATGGGACCGGCACTCCGGAAAAGCCCGAGCAACGCGTGGATTCCTTGAGGTTGCGGCCCTGTCGGAAAAAGAATTTGGTTGATGCGACTGAAGGCCGACCTGCATAATTCAGCAGCATAGTGCTCCGCCACACTCGATCCTGCAGAGTCGCGAGTATGCGTGCTCGGTGCTTATCCAAGCGAAAGTGCTGACGGCCAGTCGTGGGTTCGTCAGTCGCATTGTTCAACTGCTCATCTACACGAGCCTGCTCCGCCTGGAAATCTGGAACAAAACCTGCAACAACACACGTTGGGTGAACAAAAAGGACAGACTATGAACTCTTGAGATAAGAGCAGTCATGCTTACACTCGAGTTGTCTGTTCACGATCTCCATCTCGCCAAGCACATACTCCTCCGCTGAGTGGGTAAAGCAGGCCTCGCCTCATCCTATCCAGCTCACTCCGGGCACTCCCCAACTCTTGCTCCAGTTTTGCGACTCGAGCCTTCATATAACGCATTACTGCGGCATCGTTTGCCACCTGAGCTCGAGATCGAGTAGGGGCGCGATGCCGCGACGAACCAGAAGTGGGCTGCCCGTGGCTGTTCCAAACATCATAAAAATCTTCAATCAGACATGGGAGATTCATCACACAGCTCAGTCGAGTAATAGCACATAGCCTTTCAGGCAAAAGCACGAAGGAATTAAATTCATAACAAAGGTAGCAAAAGCGCACGCATACTCGCGTGATCATAAGGTTTAATTACACAACATAAATATGGGTTCGACTACCCTATTTCTCAGACACTGACTCTGACCTAGCCCTACTCTCGCGAGTGGCAACCTCCGCCGCTCGGCGCTCCATAGTGGCTATGAACATGTTGGCCAGTCGAGCGGCTGGCTCACTAACGGATTTCAGAGACATAGGCTTCCCGCCAGGCCTTCGAGGAAAGTCAGACATGGCCGCTTCAAAGTCACCCTTTATTCCGTGACCCAAAATGAGCTTGAGGGTAGACTCCGAGCCGCGTACCGTGAGAGCGCGAGCAAAGCTCGCCATGGTTGAAGTCCCCGGTCCAAGCACGCCAGCAAAGCCATCAGCAGTCGACGGCACCTCGCCTAGTGGGAGCACCTCCTTGTACACAGCGCCGAGGTGCTGGCAGACTTGGCAAGGGAGTCCTTCGCCTGGACAAAGGAAGCACCAAGGTCACCTATAACCTGGTCGAGTGATAACTCATCACTGACCACGTCAGTAGGTGTTGGCACACCAATCGCCTCTGTAACATGAACCAGAAAAAGTAAGATTACTACATACTACCCAACGGGTACACGGGAGGCATACAAAAAGATGGTTCCTTACCTCTCACGTTCTGTGCGAGGCCAGCCAGTCGCTCAGCATACTCCTTCTCGCGCGCAGCGGCAGAACGCTGGGCGGTATCCGCGGCTTTCTTCGACTCGGCAGCTTGAGTGGCAAGAGCTTCTTCTAGCTCCTTTACTCGGGTTTCAGCCGCTGCCTTGTCACCTGAGTTTGGAAAGCAAAGCGGTAAATCAGCATTCGACAAAACAAAGACAGTGCAAAAAGACCTTCGGGTACAGAATCAAATTTCACTTACGAGTGAGCTGCTCCAAGTTAACACGCAGCCTGTCCCTCTCCTGCTCCATCTGAACAAAAGCTTTCCCCGATTCTACCAGATTGAGGTAGTAAGGCTACAAGCAAATGCAATTAGCATAAATCAGCACATATATCAGACGCAATATATGCGGGTGGTCATAGGACACTTACGTGGTCCATCCAAGTCTCAGACTTGGAAGCAGAAGTCCCGACTTCAGCCGCCGGGGTATCTGCAACCTTGGTGGTCACAAGAGCAGCAGTGACTGCTGGTGCGCAACCTCCGGGGTCACAGGAGAAGCACCTGGGTGATCAGGAGTCGAAGCCTCGACGACAGGAGGAGTCGTTACTCGATCGTGCTCAGCACTATAAAGCATAAAGGGAAGAGAGACATGAGCCAAACTATCATACAGTAACTTTACATATGCAAAAGGCAGAAGGAACAAACCTCTGTTCTTCCTCTTCTTCGCTGTCATAATCGTCAAAGCTTGGACCTCCAAACTGCACGGCGCCACTCGACTGGGGAGGAGGCATCGAGCTCACTGGGCACGCTGCCAATGGAGCGGTTTGGGCAGCGTGGGGTGAGCCCGAGTCGCCATCGTCCCTCAGATCCTTCTCCTTCGCGGGTGAGCTCATAGACGAGGACACGTCTTGAACACGGAGGCGCTTGCGAGTCCGAGCCTTGGCTACATCGGGCGCAGGCGAAGCTCAGCGAGTGCCTCGTCCACCTCTTCCTCTTCAGCATTTTCTAGGAGAAGTGGTAGCCGATGGAAGGGGCGACTCATCGGCTCCCTTTACTGGCACATCTTGCACCTCCTGCACCTCTGTCTCTTCAGTCGGGCCGTCCTCTGGAAGGGGAGGCAGAGTAGACGCAGTCGAGTGGCCCTGCATGTCATAAACAGGACGAAAGTCAGACAAACCAGCAAATTGGCAACGCAAAGAACAACAAAACTCGATAGATTCACTAACCTCTGGCAAAGGCTTTTCAGCCCCATAAGGAGTGACAGGGCAGTCGACGTTGCAGGGCTCGCTGGCTTTTGTGCTGGTGATGGACTGACATGTGACACCAGCTCGCTCTTTGACAGCTCCTCCTTGTTCATTCGAGTGGAGTCGAGAGGACCTTCATACTGCCACATAGGGTGAGCTCGCGCGCGGAGCGGCCACACCCGCATCTTCACAAAGGTGGCAAGAAGATGCACACCAGTGACGTGTTTAGCAGTCCTCCAATCGTCTCTAGCAGAGGCGCCGCTTCCGCCATTTCTTCAGTCGAAAGCTGATGGTCCCAGGCTTTCGTCCTAGCGGCTATACCAGCAGTCGAAAATGTTGGGACCCCTTCCTGGTCGACGCGCACATAAAACCACCTTTTCCTCCACCCTTGCGCCGAGTCGACTGGCTTCAGGGCAAAGTATCGGGTGTCGCTGCGCACTTGGATCCCAAGGCCTCCAACTGGATAGGTTCGGCCGCCTCGGTTGTTGGGCCGGACCATGAAGATAGACTTCCAAAGGGCCCAGCTGGGAGCAACTCCAGGAAGCACTCGCACAATACCATAAAACAGGCAATGTGCATAATGCCGTTCGGGGTGAGATCATGGATCTGCACCCCGTAAGGCAAACAGCAAGCCACGAACAAAGTCGTGGAGGGGAAAAGACCGACCCCTAGGTAAAAACTCCGCAAAACATATGCGCTCATTTGCGCGAGGTTTGGGGAGTACCTCTTTCGATGGCGCACAGACAGTAAGCTGGTCCGCCGGTGTAGCAGTCCGTCCTCGCGGAACTTCTCGAGAATGCCGCCTTGATCGTGGACTTCACCCAGTCGCCGTTGCTCTTCTTGAGGTCGACGTGGACGCATATGCGCTAGCCGCAGTCTTCTTCCCCTTCAAAGCGGCCGCGTCGGTCGCGAGCGCGTCGGCGGCAGCTTTCCTCTTGGCGCCATGGTTGTGGTGTCATCTCAAACGCTTTGATCGGAAATACATTCGAGTTCGTCCAACACATATCGGTCACTCAACTGCCTTATTTGGTTCGGGCGAGGAAGAAACTGTTAAGACAAAATTGGTCACTCGACCGTTTCTTCGACTGACGCATATTACTCCCATCGGAGCATATCAAAAAATTCTTCGACTGTAGATGCTCAAGAAAAATGATTTTGAGATTATCCTCCATTACAAGCAATACAACATAATCTCGGGGGCTACTCCCATCGGGAGTACTGTCGTGCACCCGATAGATTTACGGCAAAAAAATTCTTCGACTAACATATGAAGCGTAAAAGATCTGAGATTATCCTCCATTGCAAAGCAATAAAGCACAATCTCGGGGGCTACTCCCATCGGGAGCGCTGTCGCGCACCCATAGAATAACGACAAAGCATCAGTCGACAAAAGGTTTGACTCATTACATATGCAAATCATACTCGAAACATTCCTGAGTTGCGTCCGCCGCAAATACCACGGATGCTGCACGCATGTGCAAAGGTAAGACCCGCCGAACTTTCGAGCTGGGCTAAGGACCGTTCCAGCAACGTCAATCCTTATACTTTCCGTGTCAACAGACATGATGAAAAATCCTACGGACGCGTTGGTAAAATTCAAATCTATACTGCAGATTGACTCAGTAAGACCTCCGCGGCCTAGTCGAATCTGACCAGTTTGTTCCAGATTCGAGTCCCGGGACTCGAGTTTTATTGAAAGCTAGTAAGGTTTTACCCGAATGTTAGTTAACCAGTCCCGATCCGTCGAGTGTACTGGGCCTGCTAAGCTATTATCCCTTGATCATCATAAGCAAAAACCACAGTCGATACTCGACATAGCCAATGTGTGCTATTCATACATGAATTCCAATTATAATACAAAGCATATGACGTCACTTCAACGGCGAAGGCAGGAAAATTGTTTGAGGGGGGGGGGGGGCGAACAAAGAAACAACTCACAAACGCCAAAAAAAAAGCCAAAAACTGATGACAGTAAAATAATTGTCATTATAAACGAGAGAAACCACAACATCAATGTCAATAACCTGAATGAGTTTTTGGGTCCAATGAAGTACACTTTTATTTTTGGCCATGATTATCCTAAAAAGATGTACACCATCGGCTACAAAGGGGATTTTTTTGATAAAGAGCTACAAAGGGGAATTACCGAATTGGGGCAATCATGCCGTAATTTACACACACAAAATCAGATCTGGAGGGAACAAGAGTTGAGGACCTATACCGATCCTTGATGGCTTGATTAAAACAGCCACATCGGAGAGGAGTTGGGCAGAGCTGCTCACGGCTCAAGAACGAGGGCTCAAGCTGCCGCCTGGCGGAGCGGCTGTCGACCATGGATGGACTGGAGCGAGGCAGCGGTGGCACGGAACAGAATTTGGGGAACCGGGAAGAGGAAGGCGAGTAAGCTCAGCTAGTCGAGGCGTGTCGCCTGGAGCAGAATCGGCGAAGAGCAGGGCCCCCAAGCGACGCGCAAGGAGCAACTCGTGATTGGGCTGGGCTGCCTCGGAAGAATTCCAATACGAGAAGGTAAGAAAGTAGGGTATAAAAATATTCGTTTGCATGTCAGGGGCCCGAGCCCCTGCTGGTCCCACCCTGCCTCCGCCGTTGGTGCACTTACGGAAGAGTCCATGCCCGATTCTTCGAGTCAGACAAGTACTCGGGCTACTGACATGGATATATATCTCGGGTACCCTACCGTAAGGGTACCTGGTGCACGTGATGACTGAGGCCCAATTACGAAGAGCCTACTCGAAGCCCAAGACAAGAGGCCCAAGAGATGGAGTACCCTCCAAGATTAGATATAGGCATAGTCGGTTTAGACTTTTCTTACGTGTAAACTAGTTCGGTTATAACTCCCAGACCCAGCCTATTGAAAGAGTGGGAGGGGTGCCGATCTGGGGCCAAGCCATACTCGAACCACCAAAGCTCTAGCGAGATCGACATCTCGCCGGAGCCACCTTGTAACCGCATAATCTCACACGATCAATAACAGACAAGCAGGAAGTAGGGTCTTTACCTCCACCCGAGAGGCCTGAACCTGGGTAAATCTTGCCTCTGCTTGTCAACCGACGAAACTACCAGTACTACCACGTTCTCTCCCCATATCTCAACCCTAGGTCCTTAACCATGGGATTTGATGAGTGTACCCCTCGTCAACAAGTAAAAGTGGTTTTTTCTCTTGATCTTTCTTTCTAACAGCAATTTGTGAAAATCCAGAATAACCATCTAGAAAGCAAAAATGAGTTTTCTTAGACAACCGTTCTAACATTTGATCAATAAAAGGTAAAGGATAGTGATCTTTCTTGGTAACTTTATTAACCTTTCAAAATCAATGCACATCCTGTATCCAACAACTACTCTTTGAGGGATAAGTTCATTATTTTTATTTGGCACAACAGTAACTCCTCCTTTCTTAGAAACGCAATGCACAGGGCTTACCCATCTACTATCAGCAATAGGATAAATTATACCAGCATCGAGGAGTTTTAATACCTCATTTCTTACCACTTCCTTCATTTTAGGGATTAAACGACGTTGGTGCTCCACAACAGGTTTTGCATCATCTTCCATGTTGATGGCGTGTTGACATATAGTAGGAGAAATCCCTTTTAAATCATCCAGAGTATATCCAATAGCTCCTCGATGTTTCCTCAATACTTCCAGTAACCTTGCCTCTTCATTACCTGAAAGTTTAGAACTAATAATAACAGGATATGTTTTCTTGTCATCAATGTGAGCATATTAAGATTATCAGACAAAGGTGTTAAATCGAAAACAGGATCTTCTTTAGGAGGTGTAGGGGTACCCAAATCCTCCACCGGCAAATTATGTTTAAGTAATGGTGGTTGATGAAGAAAGATATTGTCAATTTCATTCCTCTCTTCCATAAAGACCTCACTTTCGTGTTCCTCCATGTATTGCTGCAAAGCACTGTTAGGAGCAATAGCAATAGCAGCAAGTTGTTCAATTTTTGAATCCTCATTAGGCAATTCAGTTTCATAAAGTTTCTTACCAAACTTAGAGAAATTAAACTCATAAGATTCTCCATTAAATTTAGTATAAATTTTCTCTTTCTTACAGTCTATAATAGCACCACATGTATTCAAGAAAGGTCTACCGAAAATAATAGGACAAGTTTTACTAGCTTCAGAACCAAGTACTAGAAAATTAGCAGGATATTTAGTTTTACCGCATAAACCTCACATCTCTCACAATACCAATGGGAGATATAGTTTTTCTATTAGCAAGCTGAATAACCACATCAATATCCTCAAGTTCACAGGGACAAATTTCATGCATAATTTCTTTGTAAAGTTCTAAAGGAATAGCACTGGAACTTGCACCAAGATCACATATATAAACCATCATAGCAATGTTCTCCTATTTTAACTGAAAGCACATGAACACTTGCTTTCCTAGATCTACCAGGGTGCGAAACAATATTAGAAGCATCCTCACAAAAGATAATATGTCCTCCTTCTATGTTTTCTGCGATAAGGTCCTTAATTATTGCTACTGCAGGTTCAAAAGTTATTTGCTCATCAGGTTCTATAACTTTCTTGGCACTTTTATTAACCACACTAGCTATCAGAGAATGTTCCTTGACTTTAACAGGAAAAAGTAATTTTCTCAATGTAAGGTTCTGGCAAAATGTGGTCAACAGTATGAACTTCAATATTTTTAACAATGGCCGAATTAGCTTTATATTTATAAGGTTCATGATATTTATTCAAATCCTTCTTAGGCACATCAAGATAAGAGGCAAAAGCTTTGTAATAATTTGCAACAACTTGAGAATCAAGACCATAAACAACACTAACATTACGAAAATCATCAGTCTCCATAAAAGATTTAATGTATTCATAATCATAATTTATACCTGACTTTCTACCTTTGTCGTTCTCCCATCCTTCAGTATTTCCTGAATACGGTCAAGAAGGTCCCATTTAACTTCTTCTTCAGTACGTGTAAAGATCCAGAACAAGAGGCATCCAATAAATCCTTATCATGAAGAGAAAACCTTGCATAAAAATTATTGATAACAATATTACTTGGGAGCTCATGAATGGGACATTTGAGCATTAGTGACTTCAATCTCCCCCACGCTTGGGCAATACTTTCTCCATCATGAGGCCAAAAATTATATATATGATTTCGATCTTGATGAATCTCACTAGGAGGATAGAATCTATTATATAATTAAAACACAAGACAAACAACGGTCTTGATTCATCCGTTTTATGTTAGAGCATATCAAAGGTGGACATTAACTACATGGATGTCACGTAAAGTGAATAGTTCGTATGAAACATGGACTCTGTGCTTGCCAAACACAGAGTGCAGGAAAAAATATACTATGTCGTACTTAATCGTATCCCTACGACGTGAGAATAGCAAACAAAAAAGAGAATTCCTTCCAATTGACGACTACTAGGGTTCGTGTCCGAGCAGCAATGGCGGAAGAAATCGGGAGGCGAAGGATCGTCCAGCAAGATCTCAAACAGCGACTGGCGTCATCGAGATCAAAGAAGCCGACGCGACGCCGCCGGTCAGAAATCGGGAGGCGAAGGATCGTCCAGCAAGATCTGAAGCGGCGAATGGCGTCATCGAGATCAGAGAAGCCGACGCGACGCTGCCGGTCAGTAAGGAGCAGTCATCGATGCCACACCCACCCAGCGTGAAGTTTGCATGTCAATCGCCATGCGCTGCATCCAAAACAAGTAAGGTGACCAGGGAGAAGCTTCCCCTATAGGCAGGCTCCTCACGATGATGTCAAATTTCGGCCGGCCGGCTAGCCAGGTTATGTACTCCACCCATGAAAGTATTTATACAGGGGCATTCATGATTGATTTGATACGTACAACATTGATCGAAGCATACAGCACAACACAACAAGCGCAACTGCCAGTCGGATAACCAGAGGTGTTCGTACAAGTTTGATTAATAGTTTTCTCGGGGATGGATACGTAGCAGCTATCACATGTGCTGGAGCTATTTTATGGAGAAAAATATGCATGATCGTCTACAGGATAATTTTCATCACCGGCGTAGTGCAGGCATTGAGGCAAAAGCCTAGAACATGAGCTGAGGATGTGGAGAACTGTACCCATGGGCCATGGCAGTATTTTGTACGCGAACATCAACGTGAAGATCGGAGACGGCATAAGCGGCCATTAGGTAGATAAAATCACAGGCGACGGCACACCCAATGATTTTCCATCCTGATCCGTGGCAGCCAATGGCGTTGTTCAAATTCCTACTGGAACAATGCAAAGGTCCCGGCGACGACCATCACATGGATCAGGAACTATGATCACGCCGGCACAACAACACAAAGGTCTCGGCGATCACCATCACAAAGATCATGAACTGTGATCACGCCGGCACATGCCGCCGTGCCGCCGCATCTACGCCAGGCCAGGCCACCGTCAACAAAGCGGCAAGCGCACGTCTGTAATGTCGGGAAGACGCCTACCGTCGACTTCGAAAAGTGGATGCGCACCTGCGCTTCAACGACACTCATGATTTCATACAGCAGTAAGACGTGATACAGTTGCAAAATTGTCCCACTGAGGGAGCTTTGTGTCGATTTGTCACCTCTCATGAGGCATAGCAGCTAGATCAGAGGTCTCGTCGGTGCCATTCAAGATTCAATGTAATTTGTACACAGTAACACGCCAAAATGGGATATATATAACCAAGCCGGCCGGGCCTGATGACCAAGAGGTAACGACGAATTTGAGTATTGAATTCATGTGTTTTTTTTGTGACGCTCATGATGATAACTTTATGATTGATGTAATCGGAGATAGCCCCTTATTTATTCTGCAAAATTTTAGCTGTACGGAAGTCACTTCCTAAAGTATACTGATAACTACTAGCAGATTAATTAAGTCATGTAGTATGCCTATGTTCAAGGTCTAATTGTATTTTATGAGTGTGGCGTTTCTGCAGAAAACATGTTAATTATTATTGGAAGCTCTTCATTGCTATGATATACCCAAGAAGAGAGATTTATATTACTGTCCAAACAACCATTGGCACTACAATATGCCTCGCGAAAAAAAAAATCTGGGACAGAACACTTCCAGGAATTTTATTCAGTCAGAGCAATCATGTTTACAAGATCAGCCTGCAGAAGCGGCAAAACAGGATCTGGAACAGAACACTTCCAGGGTCCGAGCGACACATTACAACGGCCCAGCTGGGAAACTGCATGAGAAACATCTTTGCTATCTCTACATGAAATACAGAAGAAAACATCAGGAAAGTCCTGAACCAACGACTTGATTTCAGCGAGAACAAAGCACGACCTGGAGAGGTTTCAGGAGGTATGGTTCTGGCCAGCAACGAGGGAAGCACAGTCAGATTCCACGCTGACTTTTTCTTGGAGGAAAGGGTTTCAGATTTTGATCCCTTAAATGCAGGCAAGGGCTTGATCTGCTTGGCGTCAGTGAAAGTCGTGGTCGGAGCAATCTCGGAGATTAAAACAGCACTGGTGTTTTGACGGGCGATGAAACCAGCCGTGGCGATACCTGTATCCTGCAGGAATCTAGCATCAAAATGTACCTTTAACCAACCAGCTGGAGGGGCTTTCCAATGGCAATGAGAAGAACCCACACCCACAGTAGGATGAGCAAGTGGCCGCATGTTCAGCAACAGTGCCTTTTTCCTTTGTTGTATTGGTGCATTGAGCCATCCGGTGGCCATGCTTAGGGAATCAGCATAACTACTTAGGAAAATGACAGAATTACTTCTGAGGTACATTTTGTTAGAGAAAGGTACAGTATTAAACGTCTCTCATTGTTGACATGGCTCACTTGGTTTATAACTATGTTAGCTTCTCGATTTAGGGTATCTCTAAATTGTCGAAGACATGTAGTTGTGACGTGTTATTAATACATATTAGGTGTATGTTTCTTTTGACGAGATTAAGTATAAATAATGGTTTAGAAATTTTCGAATAATATATATGACAATCAATTCTTTATAAGCTTAAGGAGCGTTGGAAATTATGTTAATACAAACACACATTTGCGGACGCATATAGAGTTTTTATATGGTAGTATGCGAAAAACACAACTACAACAAACGACCATCACATAAAGGAAAGATAACATTAATTTGAAGTATGAGCCTTCAATGTTTAGTTTAATTACAACCAGACATACACTAACCAGCACATCCACTAATATTTCTATAATTTTTGTATGTTGACTTCAATATTTGTATGTACAAAAATTGATAAATAATAATCCCTATGTTCCTTTATAAGGTTTATTTCTTATCTTTGACCAAGTTTAGGAAATAGCATTTAAAATCCCAAATCAATATCACTAGATTTATTTTTGAATAAATTAACATAGGTTATTTTCTTGGTATTTAAATATTGAGAGTTATTCCTAAAATTTTGAAACAACATATGTAACTTTGACTCTTCAGAAAACTAAGTACACGTTATAGCACGGTAACAGAGGGAGCATCATATTTGATGATACTTCGTTAAAATCTAGCCGCGCAAATGCGCGGGCCCACCAGCTAGTTTAGAATAAAAGAGAGGTACAATTTCCTCCCAGCCAATAGATCGGCCATTCTTCAGCATCTTATACCATTTCGCAGCTCTGCCCTTCAGTGATATAGAGAATAACTTCCTCTTGAATTCTTCCATTGAATACCTGCACACTTGAATAACTCGCATAATTCATGTATAAAAAGTAAATGATCACCAGGATGGATGGTTCCATCTCCAACATAGCGGTTATCCATAACACGTTCAACAATTTACATAGCTATTTTAAATGGATCTAATTCAGCAGGCGGCGGGTCATCTACTACCTTAGCAGTGGCAGCAGCATTCCCAAATAGGGATTCGAATGGAGATCTCTCCATAATAAAATAAAGCAGCAAGCAGAAATAAAAACAGCACTTACAGTAAAAGTTTCCCTTACCAATTCCACTTACCAATAGCACTTCACTCCCCGGCAGCGGCGCCAGAAAATAGTCTTGATGACCCACAAGTATAGGGGGCGTATCGTAGTACTTTCGATAAATAAGAATGTCGAACCCAACGAGGAGCAGAAGGTGTTGACAAGTAGTTTTGATCAAGGATTCACTGTAAATACTAGCAGACAAGTTTTAGGGGTTTTTGATATAGCAGATAAATAAAATACAAGTAAATAAAAGACAGTAATAATAATTGCAGCGAGTGGCCCAATCCTTTTTAGCACAAAGGACAAGCCGGTTGGTTTACTTATGATGGCAAAATGTTCTTGAGGACACACGAGAATTTCGTCAAGTGCTTTCGCTTCAAACAGTTGATTAATCTTTATTGTTTTGATAAGTGTTGTGTGGGTGAACCTATGCTAATGCACTGCCCTAACTTGGACTAATACATACTTGTGATTAAACCCCTTGCAAGCATCCGCATTACAAAAAGTAATTAGGATAAATCTAACCACATGCTTAAACTCTGAGATCCTACACTCCCTCGTACACCGGTTTACTAACGGGGGTTTAGGTTTCTGTCACTCCGTAACTCCACAATTAGTAGCCAAATACACAATGCATTCCCCTAGGCCCATAAAGGTGAAGTGTCATGTAGTCGACGTTCACATGACACCACTAGAAGAATAACACCACAACTTAAATATCAAACCATTAAATATTACTCAACATAATTCCACTACTAACAACATGACTTCTCCCATGTCCTAAAGAACTAAACGATCTACTCACAAGACATCATATGGATCATGATCAGAGGTGAATAATGATGAATAACAATCTGGACATAAACCTTAATTCACCGATAAAACTTAACAACATCAACCACAAGGAGTAATTAACACCGGGAAAGTTCCCCTTATGAACTAGACAAGGTACAACCCTAGATGTTACAGCGAAACGAAGTGGAGCGGTGGAGATGATGGTGACGGTGGTGGAGATGATGATGATGATCTCGATGAAGTCCAGCGTGATGATGGCGATGATTTCCCCCCTCCGGGAAGGAATTTCCCCGGCAGATTTCTCCTTGCCGGAGAGCTTTTTCTCTCTCTGTGGTTTCCGCCTCGTGGAGGCGGCGGAATATGTCCTGGCTCTCCCTCGACCGATTAGGGTTAGGACGAAGAAGTACGCGAAGGGGCGCCGCCTGAGGTGGGCCAGGGCATCCACGCCAGGCCCCGGCGCGGCCAAGGTGGGCCCCGCGCCATGGGGTGGTGTGGGCCCCTCGTGGCCCATCTCAGCCTCCCCTTTTGGCTGCCTCCAACATCTGATAAAATAGGAACTTCTATATATTTTTCGTGAATTGTCGATCTTCAGAAATATGGTGTCTTGACGATGCTTTTTCCAGCTGAATCCTGACTCTGGCGGTTAATTCTCCAATAGTCATCAAACATGCAAAATAAGATAAAATAACATAAGTATCATATCCAAATATGAAATATATCAATGAATAGCAGTAAATTATGATATAAAATAGTGATGCAAAATGGACGTATCATGGCCCGCTCTGACCATGACCCTAGCAAACAAAAACATCCAGGTGCTGTTCTTCCTGCTTATTCACTTCGTATACGTACGTAGTTATATCTAAGTGCAAATCTTTGGCTTCCCATTTACACTATTTTGCATGGACAAATCTATAACAACAACGACTGCCGTCGCACAAACATCAACGAACACATGCGTGACACGGCGCATTGGCTTTGACCGTGCGTACCCGACGGACCGGTGAGTCGGCAAACCGGAAGTGCGACCGACAGCCTCTATTACGACTCGCTGGCATCGACGCCCGCGATTACGCCAGCATTTTCATTGAAAAATCGGCAGCCTCTACGACGACTCGTCGAGCTCAACGCTCGCGAGTCGACCGCCTCGACTACATCGCCACGACCGCGATCAGCGTCGGCGATACCGGCGCAAAGAGCCCGCTCCCTAGAAGGGCACTACGTACCCTCGGGGGCTGGCACTCGACATCAACAACGACATCAGCTTCGACTGCGCGCACCCGACGGACCGTCGACTCGGGAAGAGGGCGACATAGTCATGCGCACCCGAGGCTCAGGGGCTGGCGCTTCGTCATCAACAACAAACAACAACTTCATCGCCACACCCAAGGCTCGGGGGCTGGCGCTTTTCGACTCCGATGCGTCGTCTTCCTTCGCTTCATCGATTCTGCCTCGCCGACCCAACAAGGTGGACTCGGGGGCTGAGCGTTGCAGCCACCACGTCGACTTCCTCTGCCGCGTCGACTCTGATCCACCGCATGACTCCGCCGCGTCGACTCCCTGCGCCGCACAACTCCGCCGCGTCGACTCCGGTCTGCCGCGTCGACTCCCTGCGCCGCACAACTGCGCCGTGTTGACTCCGGTCCTCCGCGTTGACTCCCTCCGCCAGACGACTCCGTCGCGTCGACTCCGGTCCGCCGCATAGATCTCCTGCGCCGCACAACTCCGCCTTGTTGACTCCAGTCCACCGCATCGACTCCGCACCCGACACTCGGGGCTGCGCCACACAGACCGCAACAAATTTGCCTTGGCCGCACCTGATACTCTATCGGGTGCTACGCCGCACAGGCTGCAACAAATTCGTCTTGGCCGCACCTGATACTCTATCGGGTGTTGCGCCGCTTAGGCCGCAACAAATATTTCTTGGCCGCACCTGATACTCTATCAGGTGCTACGCCGCACAGGCTGCAACAAATTCGTCTTGGCCGCACCTGATACTCTATCGGGTGTTGCGCCGCATAGGCCGCAACAAATATTTCTTGGCCGCACCTGATACTCTATCAGGTGCTACGCCCCATAGGCTGCAACAAATTCGCCTTGGCCGCACCCGATGCTCGGGGGCTGCGCCACACAGGCCGTAACAAATTCGCCTTGACCTCACCCAACACTCGGGGGCTGGCTCCTCGCCTTCATCGGCTCCCGTCACGTCGACTCCCATCAGGAGTGTACTCGCCGCCGGCTCGAGTGTTGTGCACCCGACAAACATCTATGCCAGCAGGCACGAAGACTGGAGCACCCGCAAGATACTCGACAGCAACACGCTGCCGCGCACCCGACGAAATAACTCAGTAGGTTCTCTCCGGAGTCGACCGAGATTAATCATGCCAACAGGCACTCAACAACGTCGACAAGACAAATCCTCCTACGTGTTGATTAAAGCAGTCATACACGGTACTCATACAAAAGGAGAACTTTACCTCCACTATTGCCCGGGTTGCATCCGCTGCAAGTAACACCTAGATGTCACATCCACGATGTGAAGATAAGACCCACCGATCAGTCGAGTAGGGCCAGGGACCACACCGGCTGCGCTTACCCTGCACATTTCCGTGTCTACGACATGATGAAAAATCCCGACGGATGCATTGGGTACTTATCTTACTAATGCTGGAATTTGGCTCTATAAGACCTCCGCGGCCTGAGCCAAACTTCCCCAGCCTACTATAGTTAGCAAGGTTTTTGCCCTAGAGAAATTAACCAGCCCCGATCCGTCGAGTGCGCTGGACCTGCTAAGCTCACAACTCTCAAACAAATAGAAACCGGGCATGAGTCGACGCACTTCCGATTAACAACCTCCTCTGGCAAAAAGCACCCGATGAATTCTCGACTATGAGTCTCTGCCCGATTCTTCGAATCGACCAGACACTCGGGGGCTACTCCCATCGGGAGCGCTGGACGCGCAACTGCTAGCTCAGATTTTATCAACTACTCCCATCGGGAGCACACTCGCCACCGGCTCGAGTGCTACACAATTCTCAAAGTCAAGTTCTCTATTGCCCGCATCGGGCAATTGTTTTTTCCTTTTTCCAAATGACTAAAAAAGGTGCCTTGTGAAGCAAGTATCACACATAAGAGCATCTCCAACCACATCCCCTAAAATTGGACCCCAAAGTGTCCGCGGACACGTCCGGGCGTGTCCGCGGACACTGCCCGGACAATCCCAAAATATGGTGTGCTACAACCACAATGTTCAAATCTTGAAATCCAAATACATGCAAGCCATGCACGTCGATCATGCAACTAGTTTGAAGTGTAAATAAATAGTTCAAATCAACTTATTACAACAATTAATTATAGCTAAACAAATACATAGAGATCGAAATCACTCATAAAAATAGTTCAAATTATTAGGACTGCCTAATGCAAATTGAAATTCAATTATTTCCCATTAATTAGGACGGAGGAAAAGTCGTCGCACAGATCTCGACATCCTTTGAGCCTGTCACAGGCCACGATGATCCTTCCCTTAATCGATCCCCGGAAGTTGAGAACATGCTCCTCCTTCTTCTGCAATTCCTCTTGAATGCTCATCATCGACATTGCGACCATCTCGTCTCCATCCTCAGACGTGTCATCGTCACTACACCCGTCCATGAACTCGTTGTGAATGAACTCATCTACGGTCGAGTAATCGTACTCATCGTCGGACAAAGAATCCATGGCTACAAATATGAACACTCAATTAAAAACCGGCTCTGACATTTACACAAACACTTTGAGAGCGAGGTGGATGTCGGGCGATGTAAAATGTACCGGAAGCATAGCGTATAGGCGAGGTCCAGGCGACTGCGGTTTCCCGGCGAGCACAGAGGAGTTGCCTACTGACGTTGGAGGTTAGGGGCGGCGGCAGATATACGATGGGAACGGCGGCGGAGTAGAGAGGTGTGGCGAAAGTGAGTAGAGCGGAGGAAGAAGAGAGAGTAGCAAGGGTTCCGCTCCGATTTAGGGTAAAACTGTGTGGGTCCGCGTTGCCAGGTCCGACGGGGCGGACGCGTCCGGGCGGCCCCAAACCCTCCCCACATATGGGTTGGCTTTGGGGTTTGCCAGACTGACCGGACGTTTGGGCTAAGTTTGGGGGTGATGGTTGGGTCATGGTTTTCGGCCCAAATCGTGTCTGGGCTATCCGCCCGGACGTTTGGGGGTGTTTTGGGGGAACTGGTTGGAGATGCTCTAACACGCCCAATAGGACGTTTGCAATTTTCACGCAACATAGACCATATTGAAGACCTATAACCTAAACATTTATATTTTTCAAGTTTTTCATACTTATTCCCTTGATTAATGAATTTATGGACAAGTACCACAATTAATCCGAAATTAAATAAAAGTGAGTGATATACTACTCAAGGAAATTAGCAAAATCATTCCATGTGCCCTAGAAGTGATATACACAATGCACGTAGGTGGTGTCGAATAATTCAAGACCTTTTCATGGAATGGTATGTCGGCAATTTGCACCCCGTTTTGAGAAAAAGACAAAAATGTGAAAAATAGTGTAAAAAATGTCATTCATTCGCATGGAGCCCTCTTATATGTGCTAGTTGCAATGAGAAGTGATGAATTTTAATTTTAAAGTTTTGAAAACTTGGTTCACAAGATGGACTATCATGTATGAACATTTGTAAGTTTCAAGCCAAAAGACCAAGATCATGGCCATTCTCGGACTATCTTTCAAAAAAAGCTGCCAATCTTTTGGCACAAACGTGCATCTTACCATCATAAGGAAACACGGTAATAGAACGATTTCCACTTTTATGAGAAAAAATGTTTATAAAATTTTTAATGGCTAAAAAGGGGCAATTTGTGAAGAAAATGACACAAAATAAGATGCGAGATGGGCTCCGGGAGCAAATGGTCCGAGCCCCCACTCCACGCGCCTTAACAGTTGCACGACCCCCGCGGCGTGGCGGCCCCGCTCAGCGAACCTCCCCACGTCTCACTGCCCGCAATGAAGGCTCCCCGAAACCGAGGCGACATCGGTCAAAGCATAACTGCTCGGGTCCATGCGCGCTTGAGTGCCTGCGCCCCGAGTGGTCGAATCCGCTCAGTTGGTAGCAGCACGTCTCTCGGGCGTCCCCTCACCTGGCACATGCTCCAGTTGGGAGTAGCCCGACAACCAAAGTCGCACGCGTTGCCAGGCCACGCCCGGGGGCTACTGTCGACACCCTACCATTCGGGGGTGTCACGAATACGGGTCGCGTGGGCCACGACGAGCTCCCGCGGCATAGGCATGAAGACCTACAAGAGCTACATCTTTGTGGCGCATACACCCGGCAAGGCGAGCCAGGAGCCTTATCACTCTTACGAACGGAACAACCCATGGAGGAGTCCCGACATGGCGCGGCCGAGCCTTCAGAAGGAAGCCACAACCTCTCCCGGGCCACGCGCACCAACCAGCATCCCAGGAAGGGCGATGCACGCCTGGCGGACACTTGGCACGCCTTGTATGAGGCGTGGTCGGAGCACTGGCTTGCTGGCCAGCACAATGAACTTGACACGACATGCCATTCCGTCCCGTCCACACTAGAGCAAGGTGCGGCCCGTGGACAGATTGGTGGCAAGCTTTCACAACCACTATCCACGATCGGTGCCACTCATCCGTCGCGGTGGCACGCACCGATGAGGTTTCACTCATGCATGGCTCGGACGTCTGTGGTAACCCCTTGCGGCATAAAAGGAGGACCACGTCCACTGTGAAGGAGGTCGGCACATCTGAAGTCCTCACGCGCAAGGCAGAACCAAGTCAACAACACCATCGTAGAGGAGAGACCCCAGGGAAGGAGTTGCCTCCCGGGGCAGAGAGAATCCACCCTTGTACTCCTCAAAATCACCATCAATCCAAGATCGGACAAGCAGGACGTTGGGATTTACATCTTCGGATGGCCTGAACGTGGGTAAAAATCATGTGTGTACTCTGTTCGTGTGCTGATCCGTCTCCGACGTCGACGCAGGAACTCCCTCGTGCCCCACTGCCGAACAAATCCATAGGGGAACGTTCCGGTTTCCTCGGTGTCTGTGTTTTGACACGCGACACACATCATGCAAAGAGAGAACTGTGAACGTTGTTGTATAGTCCCAAGGTGGGTCAGCCCAACCCCATGTTCATAACATGAGTCCACATTATTATTTTGACATCTCAATGTCTATGACTTGCGAAACATAGTCTTCAACCAATACATGTGCTAGTCTAATATTCAAGTGTGTCCTCACATGAACTCCGACTAGGGACATATTTAGAATAACCAAACAAGTAATGAGTTTCACAAACAAGCCACGTACTTGCCAATCAATACAAAGATATTATTCAAGGAACATTATTGCAAATCATGGATACATCAAAATAACATCTTCCCTATGATTGCCTCTTGGGCATATTTCTTACATTAAATGCATTTTATATGAATTTAGTGTCTCCATAAGGTTAAGTGTGAATTTCCGTAAATCAAATATGTATCCGATCAATGTGCAACAGGAAAATGTTGTTGAACTTACTGAAGTCTTGCACTGTCAGTTAGGAATTTTCCCCTTCACTTATCTTGGTCTCACTTTAGGTTTGTCCAAGCCAAGAAATGGAATAGTTGATCCCTCTATTCATAAGGATTGAGAGAATATTGCAAACATGCTCCGGTTTTCTATATCAAGCTGACACACTTGAGATGACTAGTAATTAAGCACGTGCAATGCACGTATCCACCAATCACAACTAATTTCGAGAGACAATAAATTTAAAAATCACTTCGAACATACTATATTTTAATCCAAGATTTTTTGCATGAAAAAAATAAATTAAAAATATTCAAATTTCTTAAATGAGATATCAAAGATGAAGTATAAGAGTGTAACATAGTATCCAATAACCTAAGAAACAGGCAACTATCTAAATATATGTGGCAATTCTAACCTCAGTGGTTTCACATTTCTCACTCGTTTTTATTCTCATATATTTGTCCCGCCTCTTTATCATCTGCTTCACCCCCCTCGTCAATCATTTTCTCTCCTAGCTGATCATCACTAACCTCTAATGCACACATGAAAAACTTGAGCTTCATCTCTTGGTTTCCCAATGCTCAATTATGCATGTACCTTTTAATTTCAAAACATAACCTGCAGCGGAACATATACAAGTGGCTAAGATGAATTTATCTTAGATCTCGTACGAAACTGAAACCTGGAGTTTTCCAAAGAAATGAATTTATCCATCTCCTCTGATCCGAACTGAACCATGCATAATACACGGACTTGAGTCATAACAGAACCATCAAATACAACTTGTCAATAAGTCGTGCCCTGTTTTTGGTCCTTGTGATGGATTGGGTCCACGTTCATGGAAAATTGCAATTATGAAAGCAGCAATTGAGTTTTAGGTTAAAATTAATTGTATTAAGCAGAACAGGGTACATGGCGTTCAAATCAACGGCTTGAACAGCTGTACGACTGTACCCAGCGTAGAGGCTCTCCGGTGTCGGGGACTTGTTAAGGACGGGTGGGGGAGCGAGACGACGTGGTGAGGACGGCGCCATGTCTGAGGTCCTCGACGGCGTCCTCGGTGATAACTATGCAAGCGGACAGGCGGGCTGCCGGTGGCGATGTGAGGACGCAGAGGATGACGGTCAGGAGCGATGACGGGGGAGGACGGCGCGACGACAACTATGGGGCACGGACGGCGGAGTGACGGAGCAGGTTCTCGACGGCGCCTTTCCCGGTACGGCTAGGGCGTGCATCTTCTTGGCGTCTTGGCAGAGTGTAAACGGCGTCAGAACGTAATTAACGGACGGTATTCAAGCGGAATTAGGGGCGCGGTTACCAGCGCCCAGCGGCGAGGTCTTCTGGCGGCATGCTTCCGCGGGAGAGGCGAACACGGAGCAGCTGGACAACGGCTAGCTCGATGGCGGCGGCGCGCTCCGAGGCGAGGGATCGAGGCGCATCGCGGCGTTCCGACACGACGGCGATCTCAGACTCAGAGGCGAGGGAGCGGGAGAGCGGAGCGGGCCGCTCTGGAACGATCGACGTTTCGACCACGATCTTGGCGGCTCATGTTAATTTCTTTGCGACGGTTTCTACGATCGTGGACTTGCGAAGTTTTGGATTCGAACTTGAGGCGCAGACCCGACCGTGTTGATTGGTCTATACATCATTAGGGCAATCTGGAGCGTTTGATTCAGCAGATTAATGGCTAAGATTACGGGGGTATCACTTAAAGTTGGTACATCATTGGCACATCCTCAATCGTTAGATGGAGATAATCGTAGGGCTGGTGTTATTTGGATTAGCCACCCTCACTCTTTTATATTAGTATAGATAAATTGATTTTCCTCCTCTTTTCCAACTTTTATCTAAGCATCTAAAAGTTTACAAAGGGGTTATTAAGCAATTAGATGTGGACATCTACACTACTTATAAAAGAGCAAACTTAAACTATCCTATGTCCACCAAACTAAATGTACACGGATCAATCAGCACCCTCGGATCAACCCCACCCAACGAAATCTAACAGCCTATATTAGTCAGTTGGTCTCGAAAGGGGTCGACGGACCTGATTGATCCTGTCAACCGGCAGACAAATGTTCTGCCAAATCTAGGCCAGCCACTCAACGCCTCACGAAGGTTACTAATCAGCGCATTAATTTCGCACCCTTTAGAAGGGCGATTCCCAGGATAGCATGCATATGATAGGCACAACCGCTCCTAAAATTTCTCCGTCAATTGGCCTACCGTTTCTTGCTCTTGACTCTCTTCCTCTTCCCTCCTATCGATCCTACTTGAGACTTGAGAGGATGAGGAAACCGCCGATTCAAAATTGTCGTAGGGGTTTCGCTTCCCACCACGGCCATGGTGGCGGCGTCAGCTGCGTGGATGCCGTCGCGGGGAGCGGAGGTTCGAGAGATATAGCAGCGTCGAGGAGGTCGAGTACGCGCGCGGCGGCTATTCGTAGTTGACATGGGTATGCCTATCGGGTATCCTACCATGAGGGTACCTGGTGCACGTATCGACTAGGCCCAACTATCAAAGCTACATGAAGCCCATGAAGGGAGGCCCACGAAGATGGAGTATCCTCCAAGTTTGGCGAAGCAAATAGTCGGTTTAGAGTTTCCTTACTTGTAAATCGAGTCGGTTACGAACACCCGAGACCCAGCCTATTATTTAAGGGCTGGGAGGGCCATCGAACCAGACGATGGACCACTAGAGCCACAAACCCTAGCGAGATCGACATCTCGCGGGATCCTTGTAACCATCATATTCACCAATCAATAACAGACAGACAGGACGTAGGGGTGTTACCTCCACACGAGGGCCCTGAACCTGGGTAAAATCTTTGCCCTGCTTGTCAGCCGACGATACTTCCAGCTCTACCACGTTCTCTCCCCCATATTCATAACCTAGGGACCTTAACCATGGGTCTTGATGAGTCTACCCCTCGTCAAGTGGCGCCGTCTGTGGGAATGAATAGCGCTGGACTCGAAGTTTCGCCGGTCCCAACAGCAAACGGCAAATCGCCGATCACACCAGCAAACGGCAACACGCCGATCTCATCTGCAAACGGCAACTCGCTGGCCATGTCTGCAAACAGCAACTCGCCGGTCCAGGCGACACACGGCGACTCGCCGATCCACTCGAAAAGCGGCAGCCTGCCCGCTTCACCTGCAAAAAGCGCATCTGCTCTTCCAATAAATTTCAATCCGCACTCGCCAGAGCTTCAGGAGGCGTTTTCCGGCCTCGAATCAGGTTTGAGCTTGACTGTTGGAGCATTCAATTTTTTCGTAAACAATCTTGGCACGCAGGACTCGACAGATCCACAGCAACCGGCGCTGGGTGCACTCGAGGCTCCGTGGACTGATCTTGCCCCATCGTCGATTCCTGAAGCCTGCTCGCCCGCAACAACCATGTCGACCGGCGAGCTCGACAGGTTCATGATGACGGAACTCCAAGGTGAGGAGGCAGAATCAGCATACAACACAAGCAACATCGACTTCAATTTTCCACTCGACGAGAGTTTCGACTGCGGGATCTCCCTCGATGACTTCTACGAGCCCGCGATTCATAACGACAACAACGTCGACTCGGAGATCTTCACCAACACCAACCTCGACTCAGAAATTCGTAATGGCTTCGCCAACACCGAGATGAGCATAGGTGATGAGCACATCGACAACGAGATCCGCCTCGAAGATCTACTCGATGAGCACACTGGCTCTGACATCAGCCTCGACGGCGACGTCGAGTCCATGACTGGAATCGACAGCACACACACCTATCCTCGGTCACGCCCCATCAGGTCTACGTGGCCTTCACGCAGAATCATCCGCGGACGCTGCCGCTCGCAGGCCTGCACAATTCCCATGCACGGTAACTATGCCGGATGGGGTCACAACCTTGACAATCACGGAGGAGATGGCAGCAAAAGCAGATAAAGTCATAAAGGAGTGCACTATGATGCCACCAAACTCCACCCCAGAAGAGATGTTGACCTTCCAGTACTTCAACTGGCAGGAGTCAATTCGACTGCAAAACTACCGAGCGACGCTCGAGGAGCGCAAAAGGCAAGCCAGCCTCTCGAGTGCCCGACGAAGGGAGCAATCCCTCGGGTCCACACAGCAACCAACCCCTCGACCTAGGTCGCGGTTGGCAGGCCTTCCAGAACATGAAAGGGTAGCAATCACCCGTAACCTGTCGTTCATGACAGAGGATGCTAACGGAATCCCAGTGCCCAAAACTGCTGCGGGTGCATTATTCTCCGTAGGTGCTTACCTCAAGGCAATACAACCTCCGGCGAATGACCCTAACGCAGCCCTGCATCGCCAACAACTCAAATCGCTAGCTCTAGCGGCACAGGCTATGCAGCCAGAAGACAAAACTCCAGCAAGGGATCGCGATCGTGACATAGTCGACTCACGACACGCATCACATCATCGCAGTGGTCGTAGCCACCACTCGGATGAAGGAAGGAGAATCACACGCCGGCACAGATCCAGCAGAAGCAGATCTCGAAGATCATATAGCAGCGATTCATACTCTGATCGCGAACCAGAGCCATGTCGAGCATTGTGCTTCACTCGACGCATCCGTGAGACGCGGATGCCCAAACGGTTCAAGTTAACAGGTGAACAACCCAAGTATAACGGTCGCCAAGAACCTTCTGGGTGGTTAGAAGATTACAGACTCGCCGTGGCATGCCAGTGTGGCACGAACACCACGGCGATGCAGTACATACGACTTATGTTCGAAGGAACTGCCCGCGACTGGCTCAAATCGCTCCCTCCATCATCATATGACTCGTGGGATGATTTCCGCAGAGACTTCATCAAAAACTTCGAGCCTCTGTGTGAGCGCCCGAAGACATTCGAGGAATTAAGGACATGTACTCAACGATCAGACGAGTCGCTGAGATCGTACATACGGCGGTGGACCGAAATACGCAATTCGGTTGGCAAAGTGTCAGAAGACAGGGCCATAGATGCCTTCATACAAGGTCTCGCCAGGAAGGACTTCAAAGAGGCACTTGGTCGTGAAAAGCCAACCTCCCTGGCTGACCTCATCAAAGTTGCGACTGAGTGGGCAGATGGAGAGGATTCTGTGCGCAGATCCCGTGCTTCCCCAACACGCGACAACTACGAAAGCGGCAGTCGAAGCCGCATAGATTCATACAGAGAAGATCGCAGACGTAAACGGTCCAGACGTCCTTACGACGATAACATACCCGAGTTCATGGCGGCTGGATACACACAGCCAAGGGAGGACCAAGATAGAAGCAATCGACGCTCGGATGATCGACGGGACAGTCGAGATCGTGAGCAGCGTAGCGACAGCTACAAAAGGCAAGAATGGCGCAAACGTAGCGACGCAAAACCCGAGCGGTCATTCGAGGAAAAGATGGACGACTGGTGCAGATTCCACCTTTTCAAGGGGGACGACGGAAAACTACGCTCTAACCACACCTTAAGAAATTGCAGGGAATTCGACCAAATGGCGACTGACTACGTAATACGACTCAAGAGGAATGGCCCAGCACCCGCTCAGCCCACGCATGCACCCGCACCACAGCCGAACGCTGTGCCCGCTCTCATGGCGCCACACAAGCAGTGCCACCAGTGCGGGCTACGCCGTCGGCGTCGACCGTACGGCGTACGGGAGCAGGTGGCCCCGTGCGCTTGTTGATGCCGCCGTCGTCTGTCGGGAGTGGTGCGAGTGCAGCTCTGACGAGGGAGCATGAGGCTTCCTCAGTTGCGGCTCCCACGGTGCTTTCTCCGATGAAGTGCGGTGATGTGTAGTCACCCAATGTTTCTGTGATGAATACTCTGTTGCTCAACTGACATGCTGGCCGTGACATTGTTGGAAAATTAGGCAATAATTCCATGATTAATTCCAGAATATAAAGCATGTTCGCAAGAGCTACTAACATGTTAATCTCGAAAATACTAGACGTATTAATTAACATGAACAGCAGCAAAACATCTACTAACACAGCCATAATAAAACAGCAGATCGGAACGTGACACACGTACCGAACGGTAGTAGATGAAGTAGTCGTTGGAGCAGCGACGGCGCAGCTTGAGCAGCGACGGTAGCAGCTCGAAGAAGACGACGTTGGAGACGAGTCGCCCGCGGACCCGGAGATCGTCCAGGAAGTCGAGCCGTGATGAAGAACTTGAAAGCAGTCGCGCGGAGCGCTTCCCAAAAACCTTATTCGCCCTCTCCCGTACAGGATCACAAGGACGAGCGGTTCCGGAGACCTGCTGTCCCGTTCGCCGGTGCACGCCGGCGCACGGGATGG
This sequence comes from Poa pratensis, assembly GCA_947311845.1. NCBI lineage: Eukaryota > Viridiplantae > Streptophyta > Magnoliopsida > Poales > Poaceae > Poa > Poa pratensis. Next base: position 52,880,890 of record CAMZMU010000055.1, on the reverse strand, counting down.
AGTAGACTACGGTGGCGGCGCAAGGCACGAGATTGGCAAAACCTAGATTGGTTCGGTGTTTGCAGCGCACGCAGTGCACGACTTTATATAGTGCGGCTCGGGAAAACCCTAACGGGTACAACGTGGGCCAAGTCCACGTCGCGCACGTTTTAGGTCGGTTACAGTAGCCCACGATCCGGGAGCGACCCGAACCGACTAACTGTGACGCGTCCGTCCAAACCGTTTTCCCGGACTGCAAAAATAAAGCTCGGCTCGGCGAGATTCCCGCAACCCGCGGCGCGTCGTGACGAGACGGGCGGGCGGTGCGGTGCGTGCGAGCGGCGGAGGAGGAGGAGGAGTGCGCACGAGAGAGCCTCTTGTTCTCACAAGCTTACCAAGTGTACAACACTCCACCTTATAAGGTGGTGTTTGTCTCCTCCAACTAGCAATGTGGGACTAAACTTTAGCTCCCACTCCACTCCATGTGTGCTGCCACAAAAATGGGCTTTGAGATTTTCTGAAATTGCTTATTGGGCTGCCCAAATGGGCCCAAATTTAACAATCCCCCACCAGATCTCAAATTCCCATTTAGAGATTTTGCCAAACCTCGTTTCTTGTTTATATACCAGTGTTTCAGCAGAGACTGTTAAGTTGAACTTCCGCCTAGAGCTTCAAGCTACATCTACCAGCAACTTGAACAATGGACGAACCTTGAATTGCAAGTTTGGTGCCAATAGACTTCACTCAAAGTCATAACCAGTACGTGGCTGCCAGTAGCCTACCCCGCGGGTGGAGCATATGCGTCATACTCCCTGGTCTCTTCATGAGCTTACTAGAGATCACCCAAATCTCATAGACTGCGACGTTTAACAGTCGGACTCATATAGGTGTGTTCTTTCAAGGTCGCTCTGTAGGATAGCACCTTTGCTACGAATAGCCAACAGAAACACATTAAGGCATATTGCCAACCTGCCTTACAGAATGTGAGAGTTATGCATCTTCCCACGGAGAGGGTTACAAAATAACTCTCCTCAGTTAAACCACTAGCTTGTTCTTCCCAGGTCCTAATTCACGGGATCTCCGATCACATAGGTTGGGTTACCACTATGGTGTAACACTCACGGGTCTCAACCCCATCTCCCTCGATGCACTATCTATCACATTACGTGATAGTCCCTTCGTAAAGGGATCTGCCAGGTTTTTGTCTGTTTGAATATAACTAACAGTTATTACTCCGGAGTTTCTCATTTTCCTGACAGACTTCAAGCGTCTCTTGACGTGTCTTGATGACTTCGCATTATCCTTAGCACTGTTCACTTTCGTAATAACCGTTTGGTTGTCACAGTTCATAAGGATGGCCGGTAATGGTTTCTCAACCACCGGCAAGTCCATCAAGAGCTCACGCAGCCATTCTGCCTCAACAGAAGCTGTATCTAAAGCAGCAAGTTCTGCTTCCATGGTTGACCTCGTCAAAATGGTCTGTTTGCAAGACCTCCATGACACTGCGCCACCTCCAAGAATAAATGCATATCCACTTGTGGCGTAGAGCTCATCAACATCTGAGATCCAGTTCGCATCACAGTATCCCTCAAGCACCGCAGGGTGCCCTGAATAGTGAATCCCATAACTCATTGTACCGTTCAGATAGCGCATGACCCTTTCAAGTGCATGCCAATGATCAATACCCGGGTTAGACATGAACCTGCTCAACTTGCTCACAGCAAAAGAGATATCAGGTCTCGTCGCGCTCGCAAGGTACATGAGTGAACCGATCACTTGAGAATATCTTAATTGATCTCTCGTTTCCTTTTTGTTCTTTCTGAGTGTCACACTGGGATCATAGGGTGTTGGAGAAGGCTTGCTGTCTATATAACCAAAGCGGCTCAAGACCTTCTCAACATAGTGTGATTGCGTTAACGTAATCCCACTCTCATCCCTAATCAGCTTAATGTTCAGGATCACATCAGCTTGTCCCAGATCTTTCATATCAAAGCTCTTTGACAGAAAGACTTGACCTCATTTATCACTATCATGCTTGTACCGAAAATCAGTATGTCATCAACATACAAGCATAATATAACACTATCGCCCCCACCATGGCGATAATATACACACCTATCAGCCTCATTAATGGCAAAGCCTGCAGAAGTTAAAGTTCTGTCAAACTTCTCATGCCATTGCTTAGGTGCTTGCTTCAGCCCATACAAAGATTTTAACAATTTGCACACCTTTCTCTCTTCACCTTTTACTACAAACCCATCAGGCTGATCCATATAGATTTCCTCTTCCAACTCTCCGTTAAGGAAAGCTGTCTTTACGTCCATTTGATGAACGATAAGACCATAGGAGGCAGCCAGGGAAAGTAGTACTCGAATGGTGGTGAGTCTAGCAACAGGTGAATAGGTGTCAAAGTAATCTTCGCCTTCGCGCTGGGTGTAGCCCTTGGCTACAAGCCGTGCCTTGTACTTCTCAATAGTACCATCAGGCCTTAGCTTCTTCTTGAACACCCACTTACAACCCACAGGTTTGCAGCCGTAGGGTCGTTCAGATAATTCCCAAGTTCCATTAGAAAGAATCGAGTCCATCTCATTATGGACAGCTTCTTTCCAGTCATCAGCATCAGGAGATGCAAATGCCTCTGCAATGGACGTGGGAGTATTGTCCACAAGGTACACAATGAAATCATCACCAAAGGATTTTTCAGTCCTCTGTCTCTTGCTCCTCTTGGGAGCTGATTCATTGTCATCCTTCTCAAGGACTTCCTCAACAAGTGGTTGTTCAGAATGATCAACAGATGTACTAGGTTCAGCAAATATCTCAGAAGAAATTCTAGCAATGCTATGCATATCCTTCATAGGAAACATGTTCTCAAAAAATGTTGCATCACGAGATTCCAAAATAGTATCAACATGCATATCAGGTATCTCAGATTTAACCACTAAAAATCTATAGCAAATGCTCCGCTGAGCATAACCTAGAAAGACACAATCCACTGTCTTCGGTCCAAGTTTTCGTTTCTTAGGAATTGGAACATTGACTTTCGCCAAACATCCCCAAGTACGAAAATAAGAAAGTGATGGTTTTCTCCCAGACCACTCCTCGTAAGGTGTCTTCTCTTTATCCTTGTTAGGAACTCTATTCAGGACATGACACGAAGTCAACAAAGCCTCCCCCCACCATGCCTTAGATAAACCAGCAGTGTCCAACATGGCGTTCACCAAGTCGGTCAGCGTGCGGTTTTTCCTCTCGGCAACCCCGTTTGATTGGGGCGAATAGGGAGGCGTCCTCTCATGAATAATACCATGTTCCTCACAGAATTCATCAAATACGTTGGAGAAATACTCGCCACCACGATCTGACCTAAGACGTTTGATCTTTCTCTCTAATTGATTTTCTACTTCAGCTTTATAATTTTAAAGTAGTCTAAAGCTTCATCTTTAGTGTGCAACAAATATACATAACAGAACCTAGTAGCATCATCGATTAAAGTCATGAAATATCTCTTATCACCTTTTGTCAACACGCCATTCATCTCACATAGATCCGAATGTACGAGTTCTAGAGGTGCCAAGTTTCTCTCCTCGGCTGCCTTGTGAGGCTTTCGAGGTTGCTTAGATTGCACACAGCTATGGCACTTAGAACCTTTGGCAATGGTGAAAGTAGGAATTAAACTCAAACTGGAAAGTCTACTCATTAAACCAAAATTAACATGACATAAACGAGAGTGCCAAACATTAGCATCCGAATCCACACTGCCACAAATATGGTTTACTGACTTATTACAAAAATCCGATAATGAAAAGCGGAACAAGCCTCCGCACTCATACCCTTTACCAATAAATTGTCCAAACTTTGACACAACTACTTTATTGGACTCCAAGACTAATTTAAACCCATCTCTGCATAGAAGGGAGCCGCTAACAAGATTCTTGTTCATAGTAGGGACATGCTGCACGTTCCTCAGCTGCACGATCTTCCCCGAAGTAAACTTCAGATCTACCGTGCCAACACCACGAACAGAAGCATGTGATCCATTCCCCATTAAGACGCTTGAATCTGCGACCTGATAAGAAGTGAACATAGAGATGTCAGCACATACATGAACATTAGCACCCGTATCAATCCACCAACATGGAGATTGAAATACTGAAAGCACAATCGGTAAATTACCGTACCCATCAGCATTGCTAGCGGTCACGACGTTGACATGCTTCTTCCCTTTCTTGTCTGCACGATCTGGGCAGTCCACAGAGAAGTGTCCGGGCTCTCCACAAGTGTAGCACTTTAGCTCAGATTTGTTCAGCATCTTCTTCTTCTTCTTGAAAGAAGTAGTCTTGGTAGGCATGTTGAAGGAAGACTTGCTCTTTGCCTTGCTCTTGCCATGGTGAAAGTTCTTCTGCACCATGTTGGCGCTAGACTGACCTTCACCACCTCTCTCAGCAGTGTCCTTAGCCCGAGCCTTCTCCTCAACATCAAGAGACGCTATCAGGTTTTCAACCGATATCTCCTGTCTCTTGTGTTTGAGAGTTGTGGCGAAGTTCCTCCATGAAGAGGGCAACTTTGCAATAATGCATCCAGCCACAAACTTGTCAGGTAAGGCACACTTAGCGTGCTCAAGCTCCTTAGCAATGCACTGTATCTCATGAGCCTGTTCGACTACAGAACGGTTGTTAGCCATCCTGAAGTCATGGAAGCTCTCCATGATGTACAGTTCACTGCCAGCATCTGCTACACCGAACTTAGCGTTCAGTGCCTCCCAGAGCTCTTTGGCATCTGTAATGTGCATGTACACATCAAACAGCTTGTTGCTAAGAGCACTCAGAACGAGTCCCACAAAGGCAGTATTGGTTTCCTTGAACTTGTTCTGATCCTCGTCAGATATAGTTCCTTCAGGTAAACCCTCACTAGCCTCGAACACTTTCAGAGATCGCAACCACAGTGTGGTCTTGTACTGCCATCTCTTAAAGTCCACACCGGTAAACTTGTCCGGCCTCAGCGCATCAGATAGATGTCCCATGTTTAACTCAGGAAATTGCCTATAAACATATAAGGTTTTTGGATTGTTGGAATTAGGCAAATTTCCATGATTAATTCCAGAATATAAAGCATGATCGCAAGAGCTACTAACATGTTAATCTCGAAAATACTAGACGTATTAATTAACATGAACAGCAGCAAACATCTACTAACACAGCCATAATAAAACAGCAGATCGGAACGTGACACACGTACCGAACGTAGTAGATGAAGTAGTCGTTGGAGCAGCGACGCGGCAGCTTGAGCAGCGACGGTAGCAGCTCGAAGAAGACGACGTTGGAGACGAGTCGCCCGCGGACCCGGAGATCGTCCAGGAAGTCGAGCCGTGATGAAGAACTTGAAAGCAGTCGCGCGGAGCGCTTCCCAAAAACCTTATTCGCCCTCTCCCGTACAGGATCACAAGGACGAGCGGTTCCGGAGACCTGCTGTCCCGTTCGCCGGTGCACGCCGGCGCACGGGATGGAGTAGACTACGGTGGCGGCGCAAGGCACGAGATTGGCAAAACCTAGATTGGTTCGGTGTCTTTGCAGCGCCCGCAACCCACGGCGCGTCGCGTCGCGTCGTGACGAGACGAGTGGGCGGTGCGTGCGAGCGGCGGAGGAGTGCGCACGAGAGAGCCTCTTGTTCTCACAAGCTTACCAAGTGTCACAACACTCCACCTTATAAGGTGGTGTTTGTCTCCTCCAACTAGCAATGTGGGACTAAATTTTAGCTCCCACTCCACTCCCATGTGTGCTGCCACAAAAATGGGATTTGAGATTTTTCTGAAATTGCTTATTGAGCTGTCCCAAATATGCACAAATTTTAACAGACATCTCCGCCCTGTCTGCCAGTCGCTGCTCTGCTGCGCGTGCTTTGCAGGAGTAGCCAAGCACACACGTACGGGGGGTGGCCTCCACGCGAGCGTACATATCCTCGGCTCCTCGCATAGCACACACGAGTGACAACATCAACAGTCGCGATCGTGCAGACTCGCAGTTTTCTGCATCGACGGATCGATTAACAGCCGTGTATCGATCCGTACATGCATGCACCCATGTTTTCTATACTCTAACTCGGCCGGAAAGATTTCTACCCTCTCCCGCTGGCTGCTAAATTAACATGTGCAGGTCGCAAGATTCCATCCGGATCAAGCAGGTACATGCATGGAGTAGCTATGTATATATTAGCCAATTTAATTCATTACCAGCTCATCTCCGGTGGTGCGGAGGTGAGCAACCTCTTAATCAAATTATCTAGATTAGCCATTCGACTCCGTGCATCTGTATATTTGTTTGTCTTGTTTCTTACTTCCAGTCAAGGACATAATTGGTAATATTTAGTCTTCCTGGTACTGGTAACAATTATGGATTGTACAATTGGCTGTATCTTTGATTTTCTTTTAAATTTAATATAAGCACAACAATAAATATAGTAATTAGCGGCAAGTTTGAGCTGAGCGAAATGAAGAAAGAATATGTGACCTGTGGGTTTTTGGGGACGGAGATAAAATTTAACCCGGAAATAAATATAAAAGGAATAGAGGTTCTGGTTGATCATAGTGTAAAGTTTGTGGTATATGTGTTGCATTGGTTCGCACTAAGAAAGGCGTGCGTTGCACGTGCAGCCTAACTAGTTTGACAAAAGAGTGCAACTTTGACTGCTTGGACCATGTTTGCAAGCCAAAAGATAAGGGTGGTCTGGGATCATTGATCTAAATATCCGAAATGATCTGCCTGTAATGAAACTCTTAGACAAGTTCATCAACAGAACAAACATCGCCCAAGTTTGTGTGGAATCTTACTACAACTATGCTTTATCTCCTGCCAAGCTAGCAGAATGTTCTTTTTGGTGGAGGACTTGTATTCAGCTTTTGCCTGCTTTTCAGATATTTTGTTGCTCGTCAATTGCATAATGGGTCAACTGTTATGCTTTGGAAGGACACATGACACTCACAAACTTCTCTCATGATTTATCCTCAATTGGTTTCCTTTGCCAAAATTCTGGATATTAGCTCCAGTTGTACACAATAGCATGACTCTCGTGGATCTTTTTCATTTGTCATTCTCTGAAGCTGCCTATGGAGAATATAAATTTTCATCGATCGGTTTCAGTCTGTGTCTTAGAAGATGTGGGCAATGATTTCTGGTTTTATCCACGGGGAAAAGGATTCTCAGTTGCTAAGGCTTATGCCTTCTTCATGCGACAAAAATTTCCTACACCTATTTCATGTCCAGAGGCTTTCAAATGTCTTTGAAAATCTTGTTGTTAGAAGAAGCACAAAGTTTTCTTTTGGTTGTTGATTCAGGATGGGATCAACCAGGGACGAAGACAAGGGGGACGAGCAGGGGCTACGCCCCCCCCCCCCCCCTATATGCTCATGATTTTCTGAAGAAAATTAGCCATCAACCTTCTTGATAAGTGTTATTTCACTATGTTAGCCCTCCTCATATAGATCATCCACACTAATTCGTCTATCCCTGCCCCCCTTGATTTTAGTTTCTGGCTCCGTCCCTGGGATCAACACACGAGATTTATTATAAAGAAAGCATTTTTTCATTGAGGATTATACATGTGTTTTATATCACAAAAACTTCTTGTAGACTAGAGATCATATGTTCTTTGAGAGCCCGCTTGCCGAAGAATGTTGGAGATATCTTGTCCTGGTGTGGACTTTGAGGCAAATTACACTCATCTGGATTATATCCAGTAGCTAAAGGAGAACATTAGCAAGCCTTTCTTTATGAAGACAATTATTCTCGGTGCATGGGCTATATGTATGAGCAGAAATGGCTTTATTTTAAAAGAAAGACATCATGATCTCTATAGATAGAGAGCCATCTTCAAGAATGAGCTTAAATGGTTGAAATATGGAGCAAACAGAAAGAAATAGGTGTGGCTTTCAGATGGCTTATTCTCAGGTTGAGTAGATAGTTTCATTTGAAATCCTTTTCCTGGCTTTTTTTCTGTACAAAATTCTTGTACATTGTAATCCTTTGAAATCAATAAAAAATTACACAGTAGTCCTACTGTTTCCGTACAAGAAAATCTAGATAGCCCTTTTATTTAGAGAGTGGCAGTACAAACTCTGTTTAGCTCGATCTAGTATTGTGATACGGTGCATACGTTGTACTCGTACTATTTGATGCATGTTGCTGCGGAGAAAACAAGAGAAAATCACGGCAGGCAGCAGTTCCGCGCCGCCATTTTATCGAACATCTGGCCCGCAAGCCGCAACCTGCTCGCAGAGAACACGCGACGAAGCAACTTGCATCGCTCCATTTCGTGCCAGGGAACGCACCGTCCTAATGCCGCAGCCCGCTGCTGCCTATATATAACCCCGACGGCGACGAAGCGGCCGCAACGAAATCCTTTTCGGCGCACACAACACAACGCGAGGGGAGAGGTAGTTCATCGGCGTGCGTAACCTCCCTCCCTCCCTCGCTCCCGATGGCGGCGGCCATGGACCCGGCGGCGGCGTCCGTATGGGAGGACGTCCCCGACAACATCCTCCTCCGCCTCGCCACCTACCTCCCCACCCGCGGCGACCGTATCCGCATGGCCTTCGTCAACACGCACTGGAGCCGTGCCCTGCACGGGGAGGGGCGGGGGCGGCCGCCGCAGCTCCCCTCCTGCCGCCCCTGCTCCCGTGCCTCATCTTCCCCAATACCGAGGCGCCCACCTTCTTCTGCCCCATCGACGGCAGGCGCTACCCGCTCCCGCTCCCGGGCCCCGTCCGCCACGCGCGCTTGTGCGGCACCGGGGATGGAGGCTGGCTCGTCCTCGCGCTCGACACCAGCCACGCGCACGCTCTCTACAACATCTACTCCGGGGAGCGCATCCGCCTCCCTCCGGGCGTCAACTTCCCCAACTCCAGGTCCAGGAATCTCCCCTTGGTCTTGCGCGTCGCCACGCTCCCGTTCCCGCCGACGCCTAACCGGGGATACATGATCGGCGCCATCGTCCTCGTCGGCGCCAGAAGGTGCCCCGCGTTCTGGCAAGAGGGGCTACAGAACTGGATCACGCCCGACAAGGACGACCTGTGGATGGGTCGGCCGCCGCAGGACGTCATCTTTTGGAACTGCGCCTTCTATTTCGTCACCGCGGCCGAGAGAGTCGTCCTGTACATGCCAGTGCTCGCCGGGGACAACAACGAGCTATCCATGATCCGCCACGACTTCGACATGGTGGAGCGCCAGGACTACGCAGACGACGTGCTCTTCATTAGAGGCAATGGCTCGATGGTGCGCTACCTCGTGGAGATTAGCGGCTTGCTGCACATGGTCGTCAGGTATATCTACACCGACGGCGGGACGGGGGTGCTCCGGGTCTTCAGATTCAACGTCATGCAGCCGGCGGCCTTCGGCCGGCCCTACCGTGCTACCTGGGTGCCTGTGGAGGAGTTGGATGGCCTGATGCTGTTCGTGGCGCGAGGCTCCTCCAGATCCGTCGAGGTCGCGGAGTTCCATGGCTTCGAGGACTCCACCATCTACTTCCCGGACGACTGCTTCATCCGCGACCCCGAGTATGCGGTGGACAACAGGAGGAGGTACTCCTTCTTCGACATGGGCAGGTACTTAATGGATGACGAGACGTCCCTCGACGAGTCCTGGCCTCCGGAGGATCGTCGCCCGGCGTGGTCGAACAATGCTCCTTGCGCTTGGTGGTTCCATTGACACGACCATGCCACCCGCTGGTGATTCTGCTTACTCTCCACTTCAGGCTTAATGAGACTTGCATGCTACTCTCTGTTGTTTCCTCTTCGAAACTTGATGACTACGTCGTGGTGCTGTGATCGTATCCGTCCTGTTGCGTTTCAGCATTTGGTGTTGTCACTTCCAGTTCAGGACCTGCAATTAAGGCTCCATTGCAATCTTGCATTACCTGCTCTACCACATTTGGTACCTTGTTGTCAATTCTAATGTTCCTGTATATTCTGGCTATCCTAGAACACAGATGTGATGCTACTGTCATGCTTCAATAGTAGACAGTGCAGGTTTTGGTTGCCACTGGAATTTCCATTCTGTTTCTGATCACTCTGTGCATGTTGCTGCAAGTTACTTTGGGTGTTCTTGGATATTGTTACCTCTCATATTGGTTAGTTTAGTGCTCTGCTGTGTGCAGTGTGATGTTGTTGCTATCAGAAATGGCAGTTTTGCAGGCATGCCGCCCAAGAATGTCGGTGCAATTTCCTGACATTGTGTGCATGTCTCCACAAATTGTTCTGTGCTCTTTGGGGTCCTTGTCAGACATGTCATTTTCATCTAGTGAGTGACATTGTGTCCATGTTTCCAGAAATTCGTTTCTGCTGTTACTGTAGGTTCCAAATTTTAATGTATGGACCCTGCAATTTCTCTTCTTCTGACGAGTATAACACAAAAAGTACACAGTGCATGATGGGTGAATTACCTGTGAAAACGAGTTGTATTTTTGGTGATATGGTTATCAACATTTGAGGGAAGCCAAGAATGTACAGAGAATGCTGCAAATCGGTTAGTTGGACAACACTTGAATATTAATTTCAGTTCGTGAAGGGTAATTACCGATGATGGTAAACTGACTGCAAAGGCAGAGTCCCAACAAACAAAGGATGTATGCCTATGGATGTACCGCACTTTTGTAAACAGTACTGTGATGGCCATTTAGCTGTTCCATCAAGTTGTTTGTTTGTTTGTGGGAAGCTGTTCCAGCGAGTTAATAAACCTCCCGATTTAGTGTCAAAACAAAAAAGACGTGAAGAAAAGGACCAAAGGCAGCGCAGTTTTTCTTTTGAGTGAATTCGATTCAGTTATGCATTTGTGACACTATTATCTCTCTTGTGAAGAAATGGCTAGATTACTCATTTCAAAAACTTTGGACTCTCTTTTTCTAATGCATATTCGTTGGACAAGTTGTGAGGTGGTGACCGAGACTCGAGAATATCATACAACAATGAGGAAATTGAAAAGATGGTGAGAGAAGAATGTACATGATCATTGACGACGCAGTACATATTTTGTCGCACCACATAGACATGACATGCCGGTCTATTGTAACGAAACATGTAGAATACCAAAACAGGGTACAACCGTGTTCAATATTTTTTGTGTATTTCTGATTTTATTTTACTATTTGTGGTAATAAGGCGTGGGATAAAAAAACATTGAATTCACTATTTGCTTTTCCCTTCTGGGAAGAGCAAGAAACAAAGGTGTACAATGTGAAGTCAAAGCTCTTGTGGTACATCAAAAAAGAAAAAACATGAATGGGCAGATAGCCCATTCATCAAAGCCCAGTCATAAAGCCCGCGTCGTCTTCTTCCTCACTACCGCCTCAAAACCCTAGCTAGGCTGCTGCTCCTCGTCGCCGCTTAAACCTCCGCCCCCACATGCTCCCACGCGCCTCCCTCTCCCCTCCCCCTTGTAGCCACCGCCTCCGCCCACCTTGGCCGCCGCGGCCATGGCGACCCCGTCGTACGCGGCCGTGAAGTGCCTCAACACGTCCTCCTCCAGCCGCAAGCGCTTTGTGGTAAGAGCATCCGGCCCGTCACTCTTCGGTTTCGCTCCCCTGGAAATCAAGCCCATGGATTGGTTATTACGGCGGCTAATGAGCTATTATGTGCGGGCTTGTGCAGTTCAAGACCTTCTCGCAGCGGGTGGAGGAAATCGACATCGATGTCTACCGTAGCCTCCACGAGGTTAAGGCGGAGCCCTCGAGCGGCTCCTCCTTTCTCCTCGACGCTATGGTGGAGTGGAGGGTATGCACTTTTGTCTTTCTCTTGCTTCATTATATTATATTTATTTCTGATGTGCGAATTTCGCTCCTGGAGCAACGGGGAAGCTTAATTGTGTGCCTCGAACCTTAGGGAAAGCTCAATCACCCTAATTCATACTACCTCCGTTAGCCTACCAAAACGCTAATATTTTGGAACAGAGATAATAGTTCAGTAGGCTGCAACGGATACACTTGAAGTCGAGGATAGTTGGCAATTTGGATATATCTATCAACAGTTTGTTGCATCAGTGGAGACATAACTCAAAAGATCCACATCCGACCAGCTAGAACAGCCGTTTTTCCTGCTTTTTACGAATTTTATGAAAGAACGTAGATATTTTTGCTATATGTATTATGGTATTTCTGTTATGTGCCTTGCATATTCGTAAAATTCCAAATTCAGGCCATCACAAACCTTGCATGGCACAGTATGCCAATGTCCATAGGCTGCAACAACTCATGCCACATCATGATCCTAGCTCCACTCCAAAATTTCAATTACATATAACAAGGAGATCCAATACATCATGATTAGCTACACTCCAAAGTTTCAGTTACATATAACAAGGAGATCCAACACATCATGATCCTAGCTCCAATGCATAATTTAATTACATACAGCAAGGAGATCCAAACCTCTGAAAAATTACAAAATTACCGACTTATCATCCTTCTGTTGTTTCAATGTCTACAATTAATTATCCACTCAGCAGTTGCCCTGTATGAAAGTTACATTCCCAAATAGCTTTACAGTAGTAAACACACCAGAGTTCCACAACCATGAATCTGCTCAAACTGTTTCCTTGATCTCACAAACTAAGAATGCAAGAGAAGAGATATCTTTAGAAGCCACTACCATCTAGCAATTACATATTGTCCAGATCATTCCCCAACAGCTTCAGTACGTCACACATAATCTACATCCATATTTTCCATGGGTGGTTGAGAAAATACTTCAATTAATTCTTAAGGTCGGTGATATGTAACTCTATAGGATTGGTGTGGTAAGTGGAGATCGTTCCTTATTTTTTTGTCAGCCGCTTGCTGCGTCTTTTAAATGTCTGAATTTCAGGTTTGCATGATTGTGAGTGAGAAGTTGCTGCGACGATGGTGTTTCTGCATTCATACTTATTGTGGCTGCTCATGCAGTTATCTGTAGTGGTCTATAATTGAGGTTTTTAATACATAGAAATGTTTCTCACTTGTATTGTATCTAGCCTCTGTGGAAGTTTATTTCTTGATGTCGTGAATGTGTAGTTATTCACAAATGTTCGTTACCCTTCTAATTTTTCCTATTGTTCATGTGACTCAGGAGCTGAATACCGCAGAAGACTTCATCTCGTTTTATGATGAGATGATACCATTGGTACAGACACTACCACAAATTGTATTGCACCGTGAAAATATATTTTCTGGGTTGCTACAGAGAGTAAACATGGCAGCACGATTGTCCCTTGAGCCAATACTCATGTAAGTGGTCAGGTTTCATGAATCTAGTTGAAGGGAGTGATTCGTTGTACTAAAATATGCTATGTGCTGTTGTCGCCTTTCCATGTCTTTTGGGTTCGGGTTACAGAATGAATTGACTAGTATTACACTGACTAGATCTCATTTGGCCTCTTAGGTTTAAATGCTGCATTCTAGATTTTTTAGAAAGCTTTCCGTCAAGTAAAGAAAGTTAGAAATGAATTCAAATTGACATCCTCATTTATCATCTGCCAAGAGTTGCTACACTAGTTGTTGAGGACCTTTCTGTAAATATAGTTTTATCTTTTATGGGTCGTGTATAATATCATGTATTAATGTGTATCTATACTCTGCTATAGAGGTTACTACTTACTAGGTTAGATTCTGTATTCTCTGCTATAGAAGTTAGATTGAATTTGCTGAAGGGCTATGTAACATTTATGGATAATTTTAACTGTTATAACTTATAATCACAGACATTGTGATATTTGGATCATGTCTGCTGAACTCCCGTATCATGAGTGGGTTGGTAGAAATATTGCTGCCTACAATCAATCAGCCGAACTTATCACTTCCTTATTATGCCAAGTCTAGCCGTCAACGAGTGTCAGCAGGGCTCAGACTGAGATTGCAATGTGCTTCTTCTTTAATGCTGCAACATATTATTTACATTTCCTCTTATGCGATACCTAAAGTAAAGTTTCACTGAGAGTACCCCTCTGCCCATTTAGTTCGGCACTGGGCTCATTATTCTGTTGTGATTATGAAATTGACTGTGTGATCTTGAATTTCTTCGTTCGGTATTCTGTTGTGATTTTGAAATCAACGGCGGGTATCTTTGAATATATAGTGCTGGACTTCAGTATTATATATTAGAGTTAGGTTATTTCAATTCTATGTTTTATTTTATACGTTCTCATGTTTTGTCGATGTTAATTACCATTTTAGGTATTATTAGCGGCCTGAAGTGTTTTGCTCTTTACATGCAGGTTAATTGCAGCTCTCGCCAGGGATATTCTAGAGGATTTTTTGCCGTGAGTTTCTAATTCAAGTTAACTGCAATATAAATCTAGCATGATTGTTTACTTATGGCTTTATACTTTTGTGTACAGTGTACATCTTCATGGTTATTCTTTGGTTGGCTGTTTCACTTTACAGGGTTTGAACTTCTCTCCGTTTTGTTGATTGCAGGTTTCTAGCAAGACATGCTAGTGCTATATCAGCTCTCCTTGATGATGGAGGTGATCGTGATCCTGAAATCCTCGAGCAGGTAGAATATCTTATTATTCTGATTCTATCATCTTGTGGTTGAGTAGCAGAATCCATAATGATGTGTCGTATTTCAGGTCTTCACATCTTGGTCATGTATAATGATGTATTTACAGAAATATCTAGTAAAAGATGTTGTTCAGATTCTCAGGTTAGTTATTTTCTGAAAGAAACGAGGTCTACATACGCTTTTTGAAACTTCATTTCATTATCTCTTTTACCATGATAGAGACTTGCCATTTTTCCAGTTTTTTCCACCATCAAACTTAACTGAAAATCCCTTATCTTATCTGAAGGATCACAGCTCCACTGAGATTTTTCCCAAAGGGTTATGTGAGAGAATTTATGGCTGAATCTGTTTCATTTTTGCTGAGGAATGCACCCAGCAGTCAATTAACACAAGGTATTGTTCTATTCGCACTTCTATCCTTTCTGAACTGGATATCATGTTTAACAGAGGGAATACTCCCGTGTGCGTCCTCTACTTTTGGGGGTAGTCTTCTTTACTGCTTTTAAACATTTCATTTGATAATTTGCCGTGGTCCAAAGCCGTTTGCTTTTGAGGCAAAATAGTCCGTCTGAATAACTGGCAGTGGGCCCAAATGAGAGATGAGCTCAAGCGCTCTACCTGTCAAAGGCTCAAATACGAGTACAACTCTTTTTCGAAGGATTGACTTAGACCAAAACTGAAAGCAATGGCTTAAGCCTTAAAGGTGACCAACCCTAGTGAATAAAAGAGACTAAATAATGGTTGAGGCTTAAAAAGGCCTTGCCTGAGGTTTCAAAATGGTCTTGCCCTTTTTTTGTAATCGCCCTTCTTTGTGTCACTTTTCAGTTTGTTTCTTTTTTATTTGAATATATGTTCTTATATGGATTATCTTTGCTTGACTGGAGAAGACTGGCAATGCTTTTGCCCGCCTACACTGTGATGATATCGATTTGGTGAACTGCTGGACTTCTGTGTTACTATTCTTGTGCAAGAGTCATATGTAGAACATTTTCTGTGTGATATTCATATGTTTCGTTTTCAGCCCACCAGCTCAGCTAGACACTCTATACCGCAAGTATTTTTATTTTTGGATTGGGAAGGGGGAGGTGGGACATGCTGCTATAATGGGCGGGCTTGTTTGAGGTATATTATCTTATGTTATATTGACTACCTTTATTTCCCCTCCTTTGTTGTTAGGTTTAAGGAAAGCTCTACTTGAGGCTGCCAAAAATTCATCACCTGTACGGATAGATGGGGTGACTGCTTTGCTGTGGCACGTCATGAGAGGAACTTACACAAAGCTTCACTCAAGAGCTGGGAAAGTCATGAAGTTTTTGTTGAGCAAATCAGTCCTCACCACTATCGACGATAAATTCCCAGATGGTCAGATAACATTTGTAAATGACATGTACTATTGTAATTTTCATGCCTGTTTGTTGCATTGCCCTTTTTTACTTTCATTTATCCTATATATATCTTTTTTTATTGGCCACCTCATTATCTTCTCAGTTTAACTGAACAGTATGCATCTATATTGATTCATCATATTTGTCTACCATTCTAACCATGATGTGCTAACTGAAAATATACTTTATGAATATCTTTTTCGGGTATTATCATTATAATTCAGTAATGTAATCATTGCATTATTAACACAATATGCAGGGTCTGCTACTATACGTGAGGTTATAACTGGCGTGATTCATAGATTATGCAACGAAGTGGATCAGAAAGAGTTGGGATTGATATATACTTGTTTATTTGAAGAAATCAACAGCTGTATTAAGGATGACTGCTTGGAGCACTTGAAGCACTTGATCGATTTTCTTACATTTGCTCTAGAAAACAGCAAGCAGAATGATGCGCTTGGTAGGAGTTTGTCCATCCATATGTTTTTTTACTGTTTTGAGTTCTGTTGTTAGTTCTGATTACAGTATCTTACCTGTATTTCATTTTTTCCAGATAAGGCTGACATGGTAAAACTTGTTAAGTTGCTGATTCGTAAGTATGTCAGGCCTGGTAGCAGCACAGAAGAGTCTTCTTCATCTGAGGTTCTTGGAAGTATCTTGGACTTCCTTCTTTGCGTTTTGGATGTTCCAGTTATTTCTTGCAACTTATCCATTGTATACACTCCAGTATTTGAACTAACCAATTTGAGGTAAATTATCGCCTGTAGAATCCATGGTCCTTTTTCTGTATTTACAAAAGGAGTATAGCACCTCTTATGGTTTTAATTTCGATGTTCTCAGTGTGGTTGACTTTATAAAGAAACTTTTGGCGAAAGGCCCACAAATTATACGACCTTTCAAAAGCCAGATACTGAGGTATGTGCTAGTAGTAGTTGTTGTAACTTTTAAATGTACTTATGTACAGTTTCACACACGAATGTTTGACCCTGCAATTTGATGCTTGTAGTGCAATGGATAATTTTCTCGAGACTTCACCTGAGGAAGTTCTCTATATCCTTCTGCATTTATTTGAGAGAGCTACCGATGGAATAACTCCTCATGGTGTTGATGGTATTCATCTTGACCGGGAGAAGAAAGTGTACAAGTTCTGTGTTTCAAAAGTTCGGTCATGTATAGAGTTAATAGATAATATAGTCAAGACTGGTGACCATTCAAGCAATCAGGTCAGTGTAAAGGAAGCTGCTCTACTATGGGGATCTATTCGCTGCTACTCGAATGTTAAAGATGCCCCTCAAGATAGTTTAACAATGCTGAATAAGTTAATTTGCAACCTCGACCAGTTGCTTGAAATCGAAGAAGGTGATTGCACTTGAAGATTTCTTTACTTCCTTACAATAACCATCTGCAGGCTTCTAAAAATGCACATTTTTTGTTGACATGCAGATAGCATTAGCGGTCTTCCGAAGGGTACCTGGAGAAGTCTACTTGGTGCAGCATTATTATCATACCATGAATTACTGTTGGTTAACGTCAGTAAAAATTCAGAATTAAGTCTTTTCTTATCTCTTGCCAAGAGGCACAGCACATGTCCGCAAATACTCTCTTCTGTAGCTGAATATTTGGATTCCCTACTTGGGTAAATTTGTTTCTGTTCTCTAATTCTTCTTTCTGTCTTTTACTTAATGACCAATTGTGATGGTTATTCAGTTCTAACTGTTTCTTTCTGTGAGCAGAGCAACTTCCCTAGAGACGACAAAAGAATTCGATCCACAAAATCTTTTGAATTCATTCTGTATCTTTGGTGCTAACTTGAGCAGTCCAAATAAGAATATCCGGCTTTTGACATTGAGAATTTTATCCTATTACGCGAAGATGGATCAACGCCTAGGCTCAGATGATGAGCGGCCACAAAAGAAGCGAAGGACAGAAGATTCTGCGGAGGAAACTGTTGACACCAAATACACTAATGTATGTTCTGGCAGCTAATATTTTCACTTGCTATTTGCTGTTCTTACTCTTACATCTCCCTTAAAATCAGGTTGTGGACACTCTGTTCACTGTTGAATCAACTCCAGTTTCAGTATCTACTAGCCGGAAAATTGCTATCTATGTTTCTCGGATACAAATGAGTCTCTCTTCTAACATGGTTCATGATGATTACATACCTCTTCTCTTGCACGGGATTATTGGCATCTTATACAATAGATTTAGTGATCTGTGGCCACCAGCACTGGATTGTCTTGGTGTCCTTATTAGCAAGCACAAGGAACTTGTCTGGAGTCAGTTTATCCAGTTTATCGCCATTCACCAATCAAAGGGGCTGACAGTGAGAAGCCAAGAGAAGGTGGAAGCTGCAACCCACCCACAGTGTATGTCTCAGTCATCTCCCAAATGTTATGTTTGTGCTATTTTTCTGCAAACGCACCCCTATGCTCCATTACCTTTGTTCTCATTTATGGCATGCTGCATTTTGAGTTGCTATTGTCCATCTCGTGCACTGCTGTAATTCTGATCCTATTACGTTGAAGAGGATAAATAGCAAGGAGCAAATTTGTATTGCTCGAACAGTTGACGAGTATGTGTACCTTTCAAGATTATCTAGTTGTGCTTACCCTGCAACTTGCTGTTTGCATGCCTTCGCGTTGAGACGATATTGTGCCGATGTCTTTGTATACTGCACACACAACTTATTCTTAAGCTTTCACTTTGCTTTTCTAAGTATTTTGCCTTAGAACACCAAACTTGTGAAACGATGTTTGTTGAATTGATTGAGCATTATGGTATTTGGATGTGAATAAGCATGTCGCAGTACTGACTGCAGACTTTTGTTTGTTATGGACCTATGGATCACTAATTATCTTGAAGTCAACTTGATGTGCTTTTGCTGATTCTTGTATTACCATTTCTTACTTCATCTTTGATTTTGCAGCTATTTTTGACTGCTTTAGCTTGTATCTTGCTACGGATTTTGATTGCACGCCTCTTGAGACAATCGCCACACTATTGCTTCAAGCTCTACAGAAGATACCTGATGTTGCCGAGTCTTGCTCTCGACATCTTGTACCATTATTTCTTAATTTCATGGGCTATACCGATGCCATCACTAGGTATTGATAAAATGCAATTTTTCTGCAGCGCAGACTTGAATATTTAATGTTCAATCCTTGTTGATGCCTTTTTTAATCTTGGTTACGACAGTGTTGATTCATATATGTCTGACAAATGTAAAGGCAAACAATGGAAAGTGATTCTAAAAGAATGGCTGAACTTGTTGAGAGTAATGCGCAATGCCCGATCGCTGTCCCAGAGCAAGATTATTCAGGAAATATTAACTGAAAGGTTTGTAAATTTGTAGTGTTGCTAATATAAAATTACTGCAGGCGAGATGTTCCATGAAAATTTGTGTGTAATTAACATTTATTTCCAGGATCCTTGTTGAGAGTGATCCAGACATACAGGCAAAAGCATTAGATTGCCTTTTAAACTGGAAGGATGAATTCCTGATCCCATACAGTCAAAACCTTAAGAATCTGATCGATTTGAAAACTCTGCGTGAAGAACTCACCACGTGGGCAGTTTCACATGATTCTATGTCTATTCAGAAATGCCACAGAAGTCGTGTTGTTCCTTTGGTTATCCGTGTGTTAACTCCTAAAGTAATGAAACTGAAGCTGCTTGGTTCTCGAAAGGTTGGTATTTTATCTGATTGTCTTGGACCATAATGTTTAGAATAAACAAATATGTGTAATTTAAGTCATGTGAAGATAACGTCTATTTATTTTGTATTGTTTTGCCAGCACACAGGTGTTAGCCATCGAAAGGCAATTCTTCGTTTCCTTCTGCAGTTTGATTCAAATGAGCTTCAGCTCTTTTTCTCATTGCTTCTGAAGTCCTTGGTCCCTGGGAGCCTTCAACTTGAAAAGTTCTCTTGTCAGTCTGGCAATCTGCTTGGAAGAAGTATTTCTGATATCGTGGGAATGTCAACAGAGATCTGTGTTGAGAATCTTACATGGAAGAGGGCAAATGGTTTTCTTCATTTGGTCGAAGAAATCTTTGGTTCTTTTGGCATGGCACATATAAGTCCATTTCTTAATACTATAATGATCATTGTTGTTCGCTTGCTCGAGAGTTGCATGCGGAATCTCGGAAGGAGTAGCGATGAGGAATATCCTAATAAACAATCAAATCACCCTGACAACGAGTGCTCCACGAGCCAGGAAGATGGCAATTCCATAGATCTGAAAGAAGGCTCAAAAGAGATGACAGTATCAGATGATACTGAGGTGTGTCACATTATGAAAATATCTCATGAAAACAATGCGCAGTGCTCTCACCTTTAAGATTGATTTTGTTATTACATATCTATATCCATGTTTAACAGAACTACCGAATTGTTGTGTTGTACTTCCTGGGAATAAGCTGACAATGATATGCCTAATTCAAGCTATAGAACTAACTGATACTTTAAGAAAAAACTAGTTAAACATATTTAGCAGATCCCAGTAACTGTCGCTACTGTTTGCTTGGTGATTCTATTTGAGTCTTACGGAAATTTAACTTATTTGTAGTATGTGTCATTCTTTCTTTGATCAAGCTAATGTTGGCAAATCGGCTTATCTTCTCTGAACTCATCCTCTTCACTCTTTTATGCAGGCAAGTGCCTCAGTCAAGCAATTAAAGGATCTTAGGTCCTTATGTATTAGAATTGTTTCCTTGGCACTTGGTCAGTATGAAAGTCATGACTTTGGAGAATACTTCTGGAATACTTTTTTCGCTTCTGTGAAACCTCTAATTGACTGCTTCAGACAAGAGGCTTCCAGTAGTGAGAAACCGAGCTCATTATTTTCGTGTTTCATGGTCATGAGTCAGAGCCCAAAACTAGCACCACTGTTGGGGACAAATAATCTTGTACCCGCCATATTTTCTATTTTAACTGTGAGGACTGCATCAGAATCTATCACCTCCCATGCACTTGAATTCATTGAGAATCTATTGAGGCTGGATAATGATTTGGAGTCGCAAGAAGATCACTCGGTGAAGAAAATTCTTGTTCAACATATGGATGTGCTTCTCAGTAGTCTCCATGATTTTGTTAATTACCGCAAAGAGCTTCACAGGTATATGCTTTTGTTTGGGTTGAGTCTGACAAATGGTACTGAATTGCTCACACTGCTTTCTGTAGTAGTTCTATATGCATTAAATGTAAATCTATTTTCATTGTATCAATCTATTTTGTAAGCATCTCTTGTGAGTGGTTATGGCCTTTAAAGTTATCTATTCGCTTTCTCAGCAGCCTTCGTTCCCTTGATTTGAAGGATATTTTCTTCTTTTGTGAACTCTTCTCTGCTTGGTTCTTATCCGTACTGTTGGAGAGAAACTATGTACTTAAAAAATCATTGTACTGCTAAATTATTTTGGTTCGAGCATTTCTCGAGTCCACTTGCATGTTAGTGGAATATATATTATTATTAGCTGCATCAGTTATGCATTGTTTGGGATATTCGTTTCTTGCTTGGAGATGCTTCAGACTGAGGTTATTACACAGTTTTGGACCTTATGTTTTGGAGCTTGATGTGTACAGGAGAACTGGGAGATGGCTTGGGCAGCGTGAACTTAGGCTGTTTAAACTATTGCTAAATTACATCACAGACCCCTTAGCTGCAGAGCATGTTGTAGACCTCGTCCTTCCGTTTTTCAGTAAGAAGGATTTGAACTCTGGTAAGCCTATCTTCTGGTCAAGTTTGTCGTATTCACACACCTAATTTGTATTTCAACATGCAAACTGGGACGCGAGATTTATTCAATATTTTTCATCTCGCTTGCAACATTCTAGGCTTCCACGACCTTGACATGTTCTGCCCTCTTCTCTCTTTGTCTTTTATATAACAGATGAGTGTCTGGAAGCTCTACATGTTGTAAGGGGAATAATACCAAATCTACGACATGGTGTATCGATAAAAATTGTAAATGCACTTAACCCATTGCTTGCGACTGTTGGTCTCGAGCAGCGGCTATGTATCTGTGATATCTATGATGGGTTGTCATCGCATGAGTCTTCAATGCCGTCTCTGGTAATTATTTTCTTTACTCCTGATGTCGTGTCAACTTTCCCAGTACCTGTTCCTACGTTATTACAGTCTCGGTTGTGATAGTTGGTCCTTCATTCTTACAGGCTCGGTTACTGCGAGATCTGAATGCTGTTTCAACTACAGAACTTGGTGAACTAGATTATGACATGAGAATCAAAGCATATGATACTATTCAGCCGCAGTTGTTTCATGGCATGCAAGAAGAACATATGGGTGCCATATTATCTCATTGTGTGTATGATATGTCATCCGAAGAGTTAATTTTCCGGCAAAGTGCATCCAGGGCTCTTCAATCGTTCCTGGGCTTCTCTGCATCAGTTATGAACAATGACCTTGAGTGCTCAACTGAAACAGCCACTGTTAAACCTGGAGAGAATAATTCAGCAGCGTTTGCACGAAAGGCCGTATTCAACAAATATTAGAGAGAACTTACCTTCATAATATGGGTTCAGCAATGTGTAAAGACATATCAGTTCAAAAGGTGTAAATTCTGTCAAGTTTTGGTATCTTACTATATGCCATCGTAATTTCAAAAAGAAGAAATTAATGTTGTTGTATTTCAGGAGTGGATAATTTTACTACGGGAGATGGTCTATAATTTTGATCATGTACCATCCTTAAACTCCTTCAGGCCTCTCTGCAAGGAAGATCTGGATGAAGATTTTTTCCACAACATAATTCATTTACAGGTAAATCTACGCAATACATTCATCCCAGAGTCCAAATAAAAGACAGTAGTTCTTATTTGTATGGTCATATACACAAATGCAGGCTGGTAAAAGATCCAAAGCGTTATCTCTTTTCAGGCAGGCAATGAAAGATACCAGCTTTTCAGAGGTAAATGTTAAAATATTGCAAGTTTTTGTTTGTGAATACGTGTCAGATAAAATGAGTAACCGCCATAAAGTTCAACGTTCAGTCTGTCATTGGCTGCATCTTTTGCTATTGATTGCCATGATAGGTGTTTGGTGGTGCATTTCATCCCATTAGTTCTCACACGACAATTGCATTATTCAATATTAGCTGGCGGACCAAACTTACAATGGATTAAGCATCTGATATCCTGCTGTCTCCTTTTTTACTGATTACATTTAATTCTTTTGCTTTCATTTTAGGACGTGACTATGAAAGTCTTTGTTCCACTATTTTTCAATATGTTCTTCGACGTTAAAGCTGGGAAGGGTGAACATGTAAGAGATGTATGTTTGGATACACTTTCTTCTATTGCTGCCAAAGTGCAGTGGGAGCATTACCGAACAATATTAATGAGATGCTTCCGGGAGTTGAGTCTCAAGCCTGATAAGCAGAAGGTTATATTGAGGCTAATATGTGCTGTGTTGGATGCGTTCCATTTCGCGAAATCCACAGCCAACGTCTCAAGTAGTTCTGACGTTATGAATGAAGATTCTCTTTCTTCCGTTACGTTCTCCTCAACTACAGTCTCTTTGGAGAAGCAACAGTACCTGCGAAAGGTAGTCTTTCCACAGGTCCAGAAGTTATTAGGATCTGATCCAGAGAAAGTCAATGTGAGCATAAACCTGGTAGCACTCAAGATACTCAAGTTACTACCAGTGGATTATTTCGAGTCACAACTTTCAAGCATCATACATCGAATCTGCAACTTTCTCAAGAATCGTCTTGAAAGCGTACGTGATGAAGCAAGGTCAGCTTTGGCTGCATCATTAAAGGAACTTGGGATTGGTTACTTGCAGTTTGTGGTCAAGATATTGAGGGCAATACTGAAAAGGGGTTATGAGCTACATGTTCTGGGCTACACCCTTCATTTTTTATTATCAAAAACTATAACTGCCGAGATGAATGGTAGCCTTGACTATTGCTTACAAGATTTGTTGGCTGTAGTTGAAAGTGATATACTTGGAGATATTGCGGAACAGAAGGAAGTTGAAAAGATTGCCTCCAAAATGAAAGAGACAAAGAAGAGAATGTCATTTGAGACTCTTAAGTTGATTGCCCAGAGTATTACATTCAAGACACATTCTTTGAAATTAATCTTGCCGATTTCTGCGCATCTTCGGAAGCACGTTAGTCCAAAATTAAGAACGAAACTTGAGACGATGTTACACAGTATAGCCTTGGGGGTTGAGTGCAATCCATCAACTGAAACATCTAATTTATTTATATTTGTTTATGGCCTTGTTGAGGATACTATTAAAGGGAATGGTTCTCAGTGCAAAGATAATACGGAATCTGGTCCTGGTCAAGAAAATATTCGCAGAATGAATTCCCTTGGACTTGGTGAGGGTGGCTTACAAAATTCCTATATACTTACGAGGTTTGCACTTACTTTGCTGCGTAATCGTTTGAAGAGCATCAAGCTGCATAAGGAAGATGAGCAACTATTGTCGATGCTGGATCCTTTTGTCAACCTTTTGGGAAAATGCTTGAGTTCCAAGTATGAAAGTGTCCTTTCTATTACTTTTAGATGTCTTGCCATGTTGGTGAAACTTCCTTTGCCATCTCTCAAGGACAATGCAGATCCTATCAAGAATGTACTGATGGAGATTGCACAGAGAACTGGAAATTCTAATGGTCATTTGGTCACGTCTTGTTTGAAACTACTTGCTCATCTACTTAGAGGCTACAGGATTTCACTTTCAGATGATCAGCTTCAGATGCTTGTCCGTTTCCCAATTTTTGTCGATCTCCAGACAAACCCTTCACCTGTTGCCCTATCGCTTTTTAAGGCAATAGTCAAAAGAAAATTGGTTTGCCATGAGATTTATGATATTGTAGTTAGGATAGGAGAATTGATGGTAACAACTCAAACAGACTCTACAAGGCAGCAATGCATCCAAATTCTGCTACAGTTTTTTCTAAATTATCCACTCTCCGAGAAGCGCATACAGCAGCATATTGATTTTTTCCTGACAAACCTGAGGTATGAACAAATTTCTAATATGTACTTGCCTTTGGCATTGCATGTGTGATGTAAGCTAACTTTAAAAAATTGCAGTTACGAGCATGCATCAGGAAGAGAAGCTGTGCTCGAAATGCTCCACGATATTCTGACCAGATTTCCCCAGAGAATTATTGATGACCAGGGTCAAACTTTTTTTCTTAATCTTGTAGTTGCTTTAGCAAATGAACAGCACCAGAATGTGTCTTCTATGATCCTTAGAACAATCCAGAAGCTGTTAGGACGCATTGGTGATCAGGGAAAGAATTCAATTTTTGAGTACTCTCTCTCGTGGTACACTGGTGAAAAACAGAATTTGTGGAGCGCTTCAGCCCAGGTTAATGATTGTTTCCTTTATGATCCTCCCATCACTAATGCAACAATCTTGAAATCGTCTTTTGCAAATTGTCACCTCGATTTGCTTTAACATTTCAGGAGAGCATATAAGCACTTCAATCTGTTATTATTGCATACTTTTTGTCCTGAACTGGAGAAATGGTCATTGTATTTTGCAGGTTATTGGTTTACTCGTTGGAAATCGTTCGTAGGAATTGGTAAACATCTTGAGAGTATTTTGGCTGTTGCGAAGCAAATAATGGAGTATTCTGTCAGTGCTTCTGGAGGAGTGCAACTAGACTTAACTGGTGAAACTGGTCTGCCATTTTGGAAAGAGGCCTACCACTCTATTGCCATGATGGAGAAGTTGCTACTACAGTTCCCAGAGTTGTACTTCAAGCAAAATACTGAGGTATGATTACCTTTTGAGAACTGGATCTTGTCATGTGTTCTTTTTATTAGCCGTTGCAGTGCTCTTATTATTGTTTTCCAGAAATAGTCACATTTTGCAACTGATGTAACGCTATGTGAGGGGGCTCTTATCATGATTTTTGTACGAGCTGTTGACCTGCTGTAGTTCTCGTATTATTGGTTTTGCAGAACTATTGTCACGTTTTACAACTAATGTTATGTTATGTCCGTTGAAAGAAAGTAAACTCTGTTCATGACCAACTTGTAGCAATGAAGAAACAGAGTTCATAGCTAACTCGTAGTCCACATCCCTTAAGATAGCTTAAACAATGACTAGCCTCCCCTCCCCCTCCCCCTCAATTTCGTCTACACACCAAATTCTAAAACATTTTTTAAAAAGAAATCCAGAACAGATTTTGATATTGGAGGTATTATGGCTACTTACATTCTTGGATTACATGCCTGAAACAGAAGTAGCCAGTATTCTACTTGTTGTGCAACCGTGACACACTTTTTACATGCAGGCAATTTGGATGATAATTTGCAAGCTTCTGATACATCCCCATTCAAAGTTGCGTAATATGGCCAGCTCTCTGGTAGCCTCATATTTTGCTTCAGTAGAGAAAAGGAAACGCGAGGAGAAGTTGAATGCCACATCATCATTCCTTGTCCAACCAAGCAGGCTATTCCTAATAGCTGCTTCTTTCTTGAAACAGTTGAGGACGGAGCTAAGTGATACTGCAGCAAACAATCTAATCGTACAAAATCTTGCATACTCAATCTGTAACTTGCATATGTCGATTAAGCAAACAATCTCATCACATCAGTTTTGGTCTAGCCTTGGTTCTTCTGATCATGTTGCCTTCCTCGAGGGTTTTGAATTGCTTGGTTCAAGAAAAACAAAGAACGCATTTCTCCTCTCTTGTACTGATGCGGCTGGATCTGACCTTGGCAGCAGTGCAGAACTTAGATCTTTGTTAGTTTCTTCTCTCCTAAAGAAGATGGGAAAAATTGCAATGCAAATGGAGGACACACATGTAAGCACCATAACATTACCTAAGTCATTGTCCATTGTAAATATTGTCCTTACTATTTCTTATGGTATTAATAGTTAAATACTTAAAAAATTGTATTTTTTTCGCAGATGAAGATCGTATTCAGTTGTTTCAGTTTGATTTCATCAAGACTTGGAGCTGGAGTATCACTAACCTATGCTGTTCACCTGTTGGCCCCATTGTACAAAGTTGCTGAAGATTTTGCTGGGAAAGTCATTAGTGGTATGATCTTTGTCTTCTCCCAAACTGGCGTTGTTGCGTATTTTTATATGCATTTGTTTTGTTCTGTTCCCTTCATGCTGTTGAGGTTTAGTTTCTTAGCGTAGATTTGTGCTATTGCAAAATGAAACACACAAAGCTTACATGTACTCTTGGCCAACTTATAACTTCTTGCTGTTTTGGTTTGTAGATGAGGTTAAGCAATCAGCAGAGGTGGCCAGGGACAAATTACGTGATCTGATTGGCGTTGAGAAATTTGTGGAAGTTTACAACAGTGTCCGGAAGGACCTCAAAGCAAAGAGGGAGTTGAGAAAGCAGGGTGAGAAGCTTGTTGCAGCTGTCGACCCAGAGCGCCACGCTAAGAGGAAGCTGCGAATGGCTGCCAAGCACCGTGATCACAAGAAGCGGAAGATAACAGCGATGAAGATGGGAAGGTGGCTGAGGTAGTTTTGTTGCTAGTGTCACCAGACGTAAGTTGTACAGCATTCACATTTGCACGGCATGTTGTTCGTGCTAGACGGCCGGCAGGAAATTTTGTATGCTAGTTATACATACATATTAAGTTACCATGTGTCATTCCAATTTTGTGGACGATGTGAATGAAATTTGATAAGAGGCTTCATTACAAGCTTTATTTTACTGAAATGGATCACGCTGACGGCGTTTATGGTACAGTATTTGATCGCTGTTAAAAAATCAGACATACTAATGTCCTCACTGTGAAGCCGGTTGATTTGATGGATTTTAGGGGTGTGATTGTTTGCTTGCATGTTTTTCTTGACCACGAGGCGTGTTTGGTTACCCGCATGCATTTTGGCTTCGTCGCTCAGCAGGCTGAGCCTGGTCCAGAAAAAAAATGCGATCTCAACCACGTTGTGCAACCTGTTTGGTTGTCCACAAAGAGACAGCTAGACCTGTTTCTCCGAGAGCAAGTTTTTAAACCCTTTGTTTAGTTGCCAACGTTGGCGTTTAAGGGTTAAACCCCAATATTTGGTTGCTCTGTTGTTTGGTTGCCAACGTTGACATTTAAGGGTTAAACCCTAGTATTTGGTTGCTCGTTTTTTGGTTGTTGTGGTCAACTTGCATCCACTAGTGGTGAGCTTACCAGTTTAATTTTCGCATATGATCATAGACTTAGGCGAAGAACAAATAGGAAATGACGACGAAATGGACGATGATGGTCAAGTCTTTGAGGCAGCCTGACCCGATCTGTGCTTCACCTTCGGCCACTCCATTTGTGGTCACATTTGCTTCGTGTTCTCCAGTCTAAGATCTCTGGCAGCATGTTTATGGAGTAAGCCTTCTCTGTCTGCTCTTTAGTTTCAAATCTTTTGCAGCACTGGTGGCAGAAACCTTCCACTTGAGCATAGCAAGCGTCTTAGAAATCGAAATCGTAGACTCCTGGAACCCGAACCCTGCCTCTGTACACCACATACCACTACAACACAGAAGAACAAGTTCAGAACATGCAAAATAAGAAAGCAACATAAGCATATCATGCATTGATCATCATATGCCCTAAACCCTAAGGCAACACTATCGTTTGCTGCATACTATGGTGCCAACCTACCACTCGTCAGAAGAGGGTGTAATACTACCATCGCAAGTTCATCAAGTGAGGGATTAGCATATGTACCACCTCAAATACC
The DNA here is from genome assembly GCA_947311845.1 of Poa pratensis. Lineage (NCBI taxonomy): Eukaryota > Viridiplantae > Streptophyta > Magnoliopsida > Poales > Poaceae > Poa > Poa pratensis. The sequence goes on along the minus strand of CAMZMU010000055.1, from coordinate 52,852,332 downwards.
CAAAATATACAAGCCATAAAAAGTTTTTGTTGTCCTAGCTACCCAAAATATACATCACATATCATCGTGATCATCATCATCAAGCATGCTCGCACCACCGCCACCAGCAGACCGATCACTACACGTAGTAGTGCTTGGCCAGGAAGGTCCCGAGCTAGAGCTTCCGGTGGTCCTCGGCCATGCCAACATAGCCAAACCTCGAGCCTTGTTGTACAGAAGGTGACTAAGAGCCACCATCTTGGCCTCTGGACTGAACCCATCAGTGTCCATGACAGCGTTGTAGAGGCCAGTGTGCACGTGATAGGCGTGTTGTCTCTGATGGCGGCAACCACCTCCCTCACGGCCTCGGTCATGCTGGTGAAGATGAGGACATCTTCGTCCACGAGCGTGCCTCTCTTCCTCTTCCTCTCCTTCTCCTTCTGAGGTTGCTTGCCGACAGGGTCATCAGCCTTGTCTCCACCATCGATGTTGATGGTGTCGGACTCCTGGCTACCAATGTCAACATAGTCAAGAACATGTGTGCCAAGAGGCTCACTAGATCCCATGGTGAATTTGCTAGTCGCCAGACCGAACGAGAAGATGGTCTGCATCTGGTAGTAGTTCTGGATGAGCTTGTTCAGGTATTTGACATCTTTGGGGTGATCCTAGGGACGAGAAAACAATGTTAGACAGTCAGGCTAAGACGAAGGGATGAATGTGAAGTATTGTTAGGTAGGTGCTCAACCTTGACATGGCCTTTGAGGTGCTCGGCGTCCAAGATAACGCTCTCGGTTTCCTCATCCCACTGTGCGCCATTAAGGTCTTTCAGCTTGCTAATCGTGATCCACCTGACCTTCCACTTCCGGAGGTGACCTCTTGACCACAGAACTGGAACACCAACTTGGCAACGGTGTTGAGGTGCACCTACTTGAACCCTTTGTCGGTTCTCACTCCGGTCTTGATGATGTCGATCATCTTATTCAGCAGGAAGGTGGACAAGAATGGAGCCCACTTCATGGTCGTCCCCGTCTTATTCTTCTTGCTTCTGTACCTGACACATTGGAGATCGAGCTGACTTCCTGGCACATCGACCATCTCGGAACACAACCGAGTGCCATGGAAATCTTCCTCTTGGGTACCAAGGACAAGGCGAGGTCTGGCTGGCTATCAATCAATGCTTGCGAAAACTGACCGATGGTAAAATCCTACATGGGTTACGAGCAACACAACAACATGAAGATTACCACGACATCATAATGAGCTAGAACAACTTGACTACACAAGAACTTCTACCACGGACGTGAACATTTCGGATTTAAGATCTAAGCTGATGCAAAGTGTTGTGTTTGGTTGTCCACATTTGGCTCGCTGTGGTTACTTGGTAGAACAACAAAGTACAACGAGGACTAACTAGGCGACCCGATCTGTCTCAACAGGGACTTGGAGTAATCGTACCCTGCCTCCTCTAGTTTCAAACCGTTTGTAACATTTGTTTGAGAAACCGTTCACTTGCTCCAAGCACTCACTTTCACTGTAGACTCACAGAAGAGCAAGATGACAACATGCAACACAAGCAACAAGCGTTGATAAGAAGATATGCAATGCAATATCTACTATGGTGTCAACCTAAACATCCACCGCAATTCAGTATGTGAGGGGTTAGCATCAACCTAAACATCCACCGTAGTCCAGGAGTACAAGACGAAAGAAGGATATGGCTGGATTTCGGAAGCGGTAGGGCATGGCTAAAGAAGCAAAGGGGAAATATGTTTAGCATGCATCATTGGGTAAGTCTGCATGATCTTCACTGTGCATTCTATCATGTATAAGGTGAAAACCGATACAAGGATGAGAACTACAATGTGTAGAACCAACACTCGTACCAATGATCGACCTAATACATGTACTGCACAACAATGAAGCTCATAAATATGTCATATATTAGCACATTACCAATTGTCTACCACAACAACATCAAGATATCATTGCCGAACAAACAAAACTTGCAGAACCTGCCATGTTATGCAAATTTAGCACATTAGCAATCTACAAAGCTTATTAATCAGTCATACTAGCACATTAGTAAATGTCCACCACAACAATATCAAGTGCAAAACACTATACTACCACATGCTCACACAGTAACAATAAACAAAGTTGCAAAATCTACCATACTATCTGTAGATCTACTACACACTCAGAGATTTAAGCTATAAGAGCTAGTGTTTGACGGTACTTATAGCCATAAGGGGAGTGGAGTAGACCGGGATCAACTCGGAGAAGAGGAGGAAGAGGTTGCCACCACCCGTTATCGACCAGCGCGGACTGGAGGAGGAGATACAAATGTCGCCGCTTACCTTCTCGTCGTTGAAAAGGCTTCGCAGTCGGGACAGAGAGCTCGAAGAGGGGGAAAATAGTATAGCATGTTTTGGTGATGAATATGGTTTGGATTGGATGGCGGTGATGAAATTTCTCCTCTCCGGCCACACTTTTTTCCCTGCACGCGCAAACTCGTGTCATTTCAGGCGTTCCTTCAGGGCATGTTTCCACGGCCAAAATTTTGGTGCAGGGCAGATAACCAAACACGTTGTCGCTGCCAGGGTGGTTTCCAGACGCTTGAGCTTGGGTCTGCCAGCTAGTGGACGCCAAGTGCGTGTCAGGGTGCGTGTCAGGGTGCGTAGCCATAGGAAACTCAAATTTGCAACTAGTTGCGGGCGCAACCCATTCCGCATGTCACACTTTCGAATTTTCAAAAAATGGGAGATAAATCATGGAGATATATTATGTTGTTTCTTTTACATCTACAAAGTTTCATTACAAAATATGAAAATATGTGACCTGTACAAAAAAGACAAATTACACACAAATAGTACGTGGTACTATTCATTTAGCTCTTTTCTTTTTTGCACAGATCACATATAGTCATGTTTTGGGATGAAAATGTGTAGTCACATAAGATACAACATAACCAATGTGTGTGATTTGTTACAAATTTTTTGGAAACTTGAAAATGCGATTTTAGATAATGGATTGCAGGTGCAACTAGTCGAGTATTATTCGCTCTCCCAGCCATAGGCATAATCCTTCCAAGCATTCGACCCGCCACTCCAAATCAAATAGCGCGCTTGCGGTTGCGCTGAAAACCGAAGACCAGTCGCTGTCTCCGACCTTGACCAGTGGCATCGGGAGCACGGCGTCGCTCTGGCGTCCGCGCTGCCACGCGAGGAGAGGAGAGCAGCGCAGGGGTTCTCGCCGTCAAAGTCGCCGGTCCACGGCGACGACCGGCGCCCTGCCCCTACGTACCTTCGCAGATGGATCCCACTTCCTACAGTTAGCACGGATGGATCGGCGCACAGAAAGCGAGGGCACCACTAGCTGCCTGGTACTGCACTAGAAGCCGTCCGTCGCGTACGTCTCCGTCGTTGTCGCGTGTCCGGAGACGCCCGGCAGCGGTCGACATAGCACAGCGAGTTTTCCAGGCAAAGTCTTGGCTCGTGTGCTCCCACTGCGCGCGCTACGTGCGTCATCCGTTTGAACAGGGGACCGGCTCGGCCTGCGTCATATCCCCTTGGTCGCCGGTTATAGCTCTGAGGTCTGCGCTGATGAACATGAGTCACTCCTACTTATAAAGCGCATCTTCGTGTGCACGATCACATCACATACCCACTTGCAGCGAGTGCGAGATCATCGTATTGTACGTGCAGCCAGTTGAGGAAGCTGAAGCTGGCTGGTGTTGGTAGGTGGACTCGTCGCCATGTCCTCGTACTCGTCCCTCCTCTCCATGGGTTCCGTCGATCAGGTCGGCGGCGGGTATGTGGACGACGGCTACAACAACGACGCCGACGACATGGTGGTCGCGGCCAGCTACCTATCATCCTTCGACTTTGATGTCGGCGAGGAGTATGCTTCCCTGCCGGAGGCAGCAGCCGCCTTACAGGCAGAGCAGCAGACGCCGGCGCCGCAAGCCGACGCCGACGGCTACAACAGCGGTAAAGCAGCAAGCACTAGTTCAGATGGACTCTCCTACCAAGACAGTATCATCAGCAAGTAAGCATTAATTAGATTCAAACTCTGAAAAATCTCGGTTCATGAGTTTGTGATTCAGACAGGGTGTGAGCCAACGAGTCCGGCTCATAATTACGAAGTCTGAACATGATTCTGCTGTACGTGGTCAAATTGTCAGGAGCTTGACGAGCGGCGTGGCGAGGAGCAAGTGCAGCAAGATCGCGTTCAAGACGAGGTCGGAGGTGGAGGTGCTGGACGACGGGTACCGGTGGAGGAAGTACGGCAAGAAGATGGTCAAGAACAGCCCAAACCCAAGGTACGAACGTACGGCATATGCAGCCCAATCAAACCCAGTTGGTGGATGCATTTTTGACTCTGTTCAATGGTGGCACGCGAGCAGAAACTACTACCGTTGCTCGAGCGAGGGGTGCCGCGTGAAGAAGCGGGTGGAGCGAGAGCGGGACGACGCGCGCTTCGTCATCACCACCTACGATGGTGTCCACAACCACCCCGCGCCGCTGCCGCCGCGGGGATGCGCCGGGTACTCTCTTGCGCAGACGCGTGTCGACGAGGGGTCGCCGCTATCCATGGAAGGCAACCGCTGCTTTCTTGACACCATGAAGATGCACGCCGTTGGTGCAGGGAATGGCGGCCAGCAGGGCTAGCTTTATGTTGCGTTGTCCAAGGGTGTGTTAAGGCAAACCACTCGGATTTTGGCCAAGCCAAATAAAGACATTGATCAAATGGGAAAAAGCAAAAAAAACATTGTGTACATGGATGTGTTGCAGGGATGAAACGGGTTTATTTTTCCTTCACGCCGGTATGTCTTAATCTGTTATATTACTATCTTCATGATTGCTAAACTATTAACTCTTGTAATGTTCTAAGGCATAAATATAAGATCTAGAGGTTAATTAGATTATAATCGGTAAAATACAGTGGTCTTATTAACAGTTCTTATTTCTCTAATAAGGTATTGTATTATTTACTTCTTTTGAAATTGTCAAGCATTTTTATAAGGATACACCATGGAAAGGCGTATCATTTTCATAGAAGAAGAGGCCAAGTGGCCGGTCACCAGCCCGTAGGCTATACAACACGATTCAGACAGATACAGACCATGCTCTCACTACATAGTCCACTCGGTCCTCTCGTCTTCGATGCCTCATGTCGACTACTCGCGATCCTGTCCCCTCGACGGCCCTGCGGCCAAAAACCTAAAACGCTCCCCTCTCAACAGCCTTGCTCTTCGCCATTGCTCCACCTCCTCGCGTATCCTCCTGATCACGAGTGCCGCCGAGACCGCTGCTCCGTTGAACACCACATTGTTTCGGTGTGTCCAAATGCTCCACATGACTAAAATGAGTATCGACCAGGTGTCCCTTTTCTGGCTCCTCACGGCAGGCTGCACCGTCCACCAAGCCTCCAGCCGTTCATCCACACCCGGCATTCTGTCTGTCACGTGCCACTCTTCCAACACAGCATGCCAAACCTCTCTAGCCACCACGCAGCCAATGAGAAGGTGCTCAATGGTCTCCTCCACTTGATCACAAAGGGGACATCGTGGAGGGTGCTACAAACCATGCTTCTTTAGCCTGTCCGCCGTCCAACATCTATTCTTTGCCACCAACCAGGCAAAGAACTTGAGAGTGAGAGGTGCCCGCGATTTCTATACCTGTTCACTTGTGGGGTCAATAGTCATGCCACCAAAGAAGGCATTGTAAGCTGACTTCGCTGAGTAGACGCCATCTCTCTCCCAACACCACTCAAGTCTGTCTGGTACCTCTGTGAGCTCAACGCTTGCAATGAGCTCCCACAGCAGGAAGAACTCGTGTAGCTCATCCTCAGCTAAGTCCGGGCCAACATCAGCAAGCCAAGCCCCATGGCAGGCTTCTTCCACGGTGCGGCGTTGCAAAGTCTGTTTCCGCACCTTGCTGGCAATCCTCGGAAATCTATCCCTGAGCCGCTCGCTATCCAACCACTTGTCTGTCCAGAAGAGTGTTGTCTTGCCATTCCCAACATGAGATCGTGTCGCCGCCTCAAAAATCGCCGTGACCTCGGGTGGGACAGCGATGTCAAACTCTCCCCACGGCTTATCCATCTCGATCCTCTTCAGCCACAGCCAACGGACCCTGAGAGCGATGTTGAAGTAGTGTAGATTGTGAATACCTAGTCCTCCATCGAAGTGGGGGAGCACACCTTCTTCCACGCCACCTTGCAGTGGCCTCCGTTAGCCTCTTTCTTGCCGTGCCACAAGAAGCCTCGGCAGATCTTTTCCGCTGCCACGATAGTCCTGACTGGGAGATCGAAAGCCATCATCAAGAAGACCATCATGGCTGTCAACGTCGTCTAACTAGCTCCAAACGGCCCCCGTGCCTTAGCAGAGAGGCTCGTCAAGAAGGCAGCTTGCCTCCCAACTTCTCAACAGCTGGTTGCAGCTGAGCTGCCGTCAGCCTCCTCGGGCTCAAAGGTAGCCCCAAGTAAGTACAGGGGAAATCCTTGATAGGACAGCCCATCTCTCTCTCCGCCATCTCTGACTGCTCTTCCGAACACCAGATAAGGTGGGCAGAGCATTTGGCAAGGTTGGTCCGTAGGCCGGATGCCTCTCCGAAGTCCTCCATAATGGCTTGACAACCACGTATGTCGCGCCATGTGGGCCTTATGAAGGTAACCACGTCGTCCGCAAAAATGGATGTGCGGCGACAACCTCGCGGGGCCAGCTTGGTGAGGATCCCAAGCTCCGTTGCCCGCGCAAACATGAAGTGAAGCACCTCCATCTTCATGATAAAGAGCATAGGGGAGAGGGGGTCCCCTTGCCGCAAACCTCGACGGTTATCAATCCTCCTTCCCGCCACACCATTAAGCATAACTCTAGTGTTTGCCGTGGCCATAAGCCCGCAAACCCACGAGAGCCAATGTCGACCAAACCCTAACTTGGTCAACACCTCCACAAGGAAGGCCCAATCGACGGTGTCAAGCATTTTTATTTGGTGGTTATCCCTCTGGAGAAAAATGTTATATGGATCCTCATTTTTTGAATCAAAATCAGTCGGTGAAGTCAAGCATGCTTTTCCTTCTGGTGCTCTCAAACTTCTATTCAGCGAGTTGGACGTGCAAAATTTTCAAGTGACTACTTAAGTGTAGAAGTTTCCTGAGACGCGAGACTTAGAGGCTCAGCATAAAGGATAAGGAGTTCATTAGTGAGGGTTACGCTCGATAAGCCAAGCTAAGTGGCGAGATCTAACCAAGCGCACAATTATCATTGTATTTATAGTGAATATAGACTATATCGAGGTATAGGAATATCAATTGTGTAAAACACGTGACCTTATCGTTCCGTGTCATAAAGTGGTATTTATGAACAAGCATAGCTCATGAATATCACTCTACGCCTATTCCACCTGTAGGTGGGCACGCTCACGGCGGCCCACCAAGTACCCACCTGCGCCCATTTAGCGTAATCGGGAATTCACTTCGTTTTCAATTGTACAACCCTTTCTAGTTGGGCTGCCGTCAGTCCCAAATAAACCCACCTAGCGCACAGGAAAGGGTCGAGCAGGTCCCCAACCGCACCGTAGCAAGCAAAGCAGGCCGGCACGCACCCGCAAATCCCCACCCCCACTCCCACGAGGGCGCAAAATCTCCTCCTCCTCCCACCGTCTCCCCTCAGATCCACCTCGCCGCCACCGCCAGTCCTCGCCGCCGACGCCGCCATGTCGCACAACTACGGGGACACGATCCAGCTCAACACGTCCTCCGCGCAGTCGGACATGGACGAGATCGAGAGCCTCATGTACGACACGCCCGCGCCTCCGCCACCGTGCTCCCCGCGCGCCCGCCCTCCCCTCCGCGCGCCTCCATCCCCATCTTCCCCTCCAAGCTTCCCCTCCCGGCCTCCTCCGTCCCCATCTTCGTGCCCAAGGCCCCGTCCGCCGCCGCGCCGCCCGCGTCCGTCTCCGTTGCCGCGGCCGGAGAAGGAGAACGGAGGGGGAGGTGGCAGAGGACGGTTAGAGCACGAGAGTGAGGGAGTTCTGGCTATGCTGCTGCCGTCATCACCATGGAGGCAGCTACCAATGCGGCGTGGCGGCAGTAGCGGCCGCGCCGTGACTACCCGTCAAGATTTTGTTTGTGCCCGTGGGTGTCCAATTAGGGAATTAAATGAGATGGGCTTCGGGGCGCCGTGGGCTGCCCGTCCCCGCTTACAGGCTGAACGCCTATGTCCTCTCTACTCTATTCATACACATGGCCCAACCGAATTGCCTACGAACCTAATGATCGGTTATTAGCACAGACTGCTGAAAACAGACTACTAGCCCATCGTCAGTCAACTAATTAGCACAGCCACGATTAGACAACGAGGGAGGGAGGGGAGAGCAACACTGTCAGACTGGCTCAATGGCGAAGAAGCAAACGGTGGCCCGATGGCCATGTCCTAACAAAAAATGCAATCAAAAGGGTCGAGCTGAGTGGATAAAACCAATCATACTTGATGCAGTTCAATCCATAGACACATGAAATTAGGACACTAGTTAAACGCACTAGTGCAGAATAGTGATCAATACAACTTAATACAATACTAAAGAGTTCAGCCTAAGTAGATACGACCGAGCACAGTTCATCATGCAGCCAAAAGAAAGCAGTGTCCTCGCCCGACTTATCAATTGATCTTTTATTCCCACGGTAGATGATCAGCAAAACATTATCAGCGTTTTGTAGGGCCCTTCGTTACTGCACACAAATTAGCATGAGGATCATCTCCACACTTCAGAAAAGCCAAGTAATTATATGCACTCGTTGGTAAGAAACAAAAACTGAAGAAATGTGAATGCCTAGTCAAATAAAAAAAGAGTAGAGGGAAATAACTAATGACAAGTGTGCAAAGACAAGCAGTATATTCACTTCTATAACACATTAAGGTTCCTCATTAATTTGACTAACCTGCTGATCAGCAAATTCTGTCCCCTGTCATCAAACTGGCCACTTAACTGTCTGTGCCTGAACAGACAAAGAATGCTCATTAGTGCATAAAAACTTCACACGTAGGAGCGAGTGCATTCTTCCTACAAGTTACCTTGGATATCCATGGTGTTTTTACTTTTCTTTGTATTCCTGACATTTTCCCCATTGGATTCGTCATCAGATAATCCAACAATAGGAAATACCTTTTTCAGAGGAAGTAACGGTAAGGTACACTTCTGACAAACATTACAAATGTAACAAGAAAAACAAGATAATATTTATTATTGGAATCATACCCTGATGTTGTATAAGCAAAAGTTGGGAACTCGACAGTGACACTATCATTGCTTTGCTCAGAAGGCTGAGTGCTGGGTAGTTCACTGTCTGAAACTACAACCAATCATGCTTGTTAGTAAGATTTTTCGCAAGAAACCCAACTAGACCATATAGTAGCTTGAGCCCGTGAATTCTTCTTTTAAGTATATGCATACCTTGGGTCACTCCAATGCTCCTTTTTTTGTAATTGGCGCCGCTCTGGTCTGATGGATAATTGCTGACAGACCTAGCACTGCTATTTTTTGGCAGAGCACACATTAATAAATATAATTTGCACCACCGAATAACAAGAAAAACAAGGCAATGTTTACTATTGATATCATACAATGACGATGGAGTAGCAGGAGAAGCCATATTGGTTGGTGTGGGAGTTTTAGGAAAAATTGCACCGGTGATATCAGTAGAATTCTCGCATAGACTTTCCAGTCCCATTTCTTGACAACTGATACCACACAAAACGAGCAACACGCGACTAAATACCACTTTGCACCAACGTAACAAATGCAACAAGAAAAAAAAGATAATGTTTATTATTGACATCATACCATGGCAATGGAGTTGGAGTTTCAGGAACAGCAGTCTCAACGAAATTAGCTGGGGAAACGTAACTTGCACTTGCAATTTCCTTTCTTGGTGCAGATAGGTGCCTGACAGCACAATATAACATTACCCTTCTGACTAAACAATGCAAATTGAATATGGAAAACAAAATAATAATAGTACTCAGATCATACTTGATATGCATGTTTCCCCTATCAATACGAAAATCTATAACCGAATCATAATCAATAGCAGACTGGGAAGGAAAATTGTTTAGAATGATGAAAAGAAGTTCCAGAAGACGGTGCCGGATTTCTTGAGAACTTTCAGAGAGTTCATCGAAATATTCAACGCCTTGTTTAAGATCCTTCTCCAGCAACTCGCATGCATAAGAATACTCATTCGCCATGCCCTTCAAAACATCATTTTACATTTGGTGACGAGAAACTTACGGACATTGAAGCATAAATACTGCAAATTAGGTAAACCACACGGATTTGGCAAAGGCATGAACATACCAGCATGGCAGCAGAGACTTGCTCAGAATGAGGCCCTCTGTACTTGATCAGGATATCTAAGGCAACCTGCCGGACCCTACTGCCAAATTCAAATTTCATTTGCCACAGTTCAACGTCATCAGCATCCATGACAGACATCTCCAACATCTTCAACCTGGCCTCCTGCTTGATACACTTGAATACAACAAATCGCTTTTCAATGGTGTAAAAAAGTAGGGAACAACAATGATTAATACTACAAATGATATGGTTTGATAAGATTTATATTTGGCAGAGTATACCATAAAGCAAGTAGCTGGAATAATAGAACCAGCTGGAATAGTGGATGCAGAATCTGGAATGTCGTAAGTAAGTGCTTGCTCCACAATCTTTTGGCTCAGCTTCTTATGGTGCTGAACGATTTGGGTCAGTCCATCATGGCCAGCAATTTTAGCAATTAACTGTTCCTCTGCCTTTATACACTAGATACCACAAGGTGTGAAGAAGTAAATTAGCAGAGCAATAAATCACATATCACAGTTCAGATTAGCAGAAACGGGAAGAAACTTACCTCTTTAGCTGCAGCTGCATTGAGACTTGCAGAACCATTGTTAAAACTCAGGCCGTGAAGTTGAAAAACCTTGTTTTCATTCACGCGGTAATACTGCTCAAGGTAACCAAAATAGTCTTCGAAAAGAAGAAAACCAATTCTCCACGGCATCAGCCTATCCCAGCCCCATGATGTGGTGACAAGATCTTAACGTAGAAGAAGAAGAAATCAGATGGTGAAATCCAACACTAACATAAGAGATGGAACAGAAAATCACAGCATCGTACACATATATCGATCAGGACTAAAATTCCTAACATAGATCACAGGGCTCAATCCTAACACGAAGAATAAAGCATAAAAAATCCTCGTACCTCCGTAGAAAATGACATCTAACGGAGGCTGTTCCTGGAAATCTTCCCCTTCAATGAGCTTAACACAGCTCTTCATATATTCAAAGGTTACAGACGGTAAGAGGAAATCGTAGCAAAGGTCTCCAAATAAGACAAAATCCATCATCCTCCGCGGATCCAAACCATTCATATTCTCATATGGGTAAAAATCCATCATCTTCGGATGTACTCCAGAATTCATCGTCTTCAGATCTACAACAGAATCCATCGTCTTCTCGGTTACTCGATTGGACTGGATGGGGGGTCGGTTAGATGAGGCGCTGACGAGGTTTGAGGGACGAGGAGACAGTGGCGGCGCCAGGTTTCAAGGGCGTGTATTCATTTTGAACCAAGGTATTCATTTTGCCAAAATCCTCATTGTTTTTGCTAAAAATTCCGTTGTTCTATCCAAAAATCTCAAGGTTTTATCAAAATCATGGGTATTCACTTGAAGACAGGGAATACATGCTGGCGCCGCCCCTGCGAGGAGATGCGGGTATGCGGCGGAGTCTGATCTAGGGCTTGGTTCTGACCTCGGATAGAGGCACGGCAGGTTATATAGGGAGTTCACGGGGGCGTCTAGCTTTCGCACGTGCGACCGATCCTAATCGCGCGCACGATTTTCCGACAGCCCTAATTAGGAAAGTGTAGCAGCACGTCGCTGTCGCTATTCCCTTTCCGTGTTGGTGCGCCCATGGTCCAGCGACGACGCACGTCGCTTTCCTTTTAGGCAGCGTGGTGATTAGCATTAATTAGTTCATTTTTTTATCCAGCTGGCCACGCGCTTTCAGTCCATTCGCTTTTTTTCCAAACGATTCCTTCCTCGCATGCATGCGCATGCAGTGAGAGACGGATTTGATGATGTCAGCGAGATTCTCTCCTAATTCTAAATTTCAAAATATTTTATCTTTCAAACGACAAATTGAATTGAAATTTCGTTTTCACCACTAACTCAGTCGTGACGAGATCTTCAAAACTAGATCCCATGTTGATATATTTTGACGACTTTTATTTTCAAGCTAAAAGTTACCAACGCTAATGTACATGAGTTATCAAGACTGAAACATAAAAATCATCGACATCTTGATAACTACTCAGAAAATACAGGAAATACATTGGTAACATAATAACTAGTAGATGATGATACCCAGAACATGGCAAGCAAGTTACCGATCCTAAAACTAAACTAAAGTGTTACCAAGTATATAGCGCACGAATTACCAAATTAAAAACTAGTACATGATGATACCAACCACATAGCCGGCGAGTTACCGATCTTAGGACTAACTGAAATGTTACCAAGCATCTAGCGCATGAATTACCAACCTGAAAATTAGTAGATGATGATACCAAGCACATAGCAAACGAGTTACCGATCCCATGACTGGCTAAAGTGTTACCAACCATCTAGCACATGAATTACCACCTAAAAACTAGTACATGATGATACCAAGTACATAGCAAGCAATTTACCGATCCTAGAACTAACTAAAGTGTTATCAAGCATCTAGAGCACAAATTACCAACCAAAAAACTATTGCATGTTGATATCAAGTACATAGCAAGCAAGTTACCGATCTTAGAACTAATTTAAAGTGTTACCAAGCATCTAGAGCACGAGTTACCAACCTAAAAACTAATAGATGATGATACCAAGTACATAGCAAGCAAGTTACCGATCCTATAACTAGCTAAAGTGTTACCAAGCACCTAGAGCACGAATTACCAACCTAAAAACTAATAGATGTTGATATCCAGTATATAGCAAGCAAGTTACTGATCTTATAACTAATTTAAAGTGTTACCAAGCATCTAGAGCATGAGTTACCAAACTAAAAACTAGTAGATGATGATACCAACTACATAGCAAGCAAGTTACCGATCCTATGACTAACTAAAGTGTTACCAATCATCTGGCGCACCGATTACCAATTAAAAACTAGTAGATAATGATACCAAGCCCATAGCAAGCAAGTTACCGATCCTAGAACTAAACTGAAATGTTACCAAGCATATAGCGCACGAATTACCAACTTAAAAAACTAGTACACGATGATATCAACCACATAGCCAGCGAGTTACCGATCCTAGGACTAACTAAGGTGTTACCAAGCATGTAGCGCACGAATTACCAATCTAAAAACTAGTACATGATGATACCAAGCACATAGCAAACGAATTACCGATCCTAGTACTAGCTAAAGTGTTACCGAGCATCTAGACCACGAGTTACCAATCTAAAAACTAGTACATGAATAAGACCAAGTACATAGCAAGCAATTTACCGATATTATAACTATCTAAAGTGTTACCAAACATCTAGAGCACGGATTGCCAACCTACAGCTAGTACATGATGATACCAAGTATATAGCAAGCAAGTTACCTATCGTAGAACTAATTTATACTAGTACAAAGTGGTAGTTTTTTTCTATTATAATTTATTGTACTAGTAGAAAGTGGACTTTTCATATTCCCCACCCATTTTCATTTACCTAAAAAACCACAGTCCCAAAAAGGGAATTGAAAAAATATTAATACTAGTAGAAAGAGGTAGTTCTTTTTTATTATATTTTTTTGTACTAGTAGAAAGTGGACTTTTCATATTCCCCACCCGTTTTCATTTACCTAAAAAACCACAGTCCCAAAAAGGGAATTGAAAAAATATTAATACTAGTAGAAAGAGGTAGTTCTTTTTATTATATTTTTTTGTACTAGTAGAAAGTGGACTTTTCATATTCCCCACCCGTTTTCATTTACCCTAAAAAACCACAGTCCCAAAAAGGGAATTGAAAAAATATTTATACTAGTAGAAAGTGGTAGTACTTTTTTATTATATTTTTTTGTACTAGTAGGAATGGACTTTTCATATTCCCCGCCCGTTTTCATTTACGCTAAAAAACCACAGTCCCAAAAAGGGAAAAAATATACTGGCTATTTTTTGCAGGCAAAAAGCTAATTATTTTAGCACGTAAAGGGAATAGTAAAAAGGGATAGTAAAGGGAATAGTAAAAATGGAATAGGACAAAAGAAAAAATTGCTGGTCAACTCACGTTATCTGTGTAAAGGGCAAAGGAGATTAGGGTGCCACGCACGTGAAAAAAAGAAAAGCAATAACAGTATTGTATATAGACACGTAAAAAGGAAAGTGGGGGGACCAGCCAGGCCACGTGATGAGGAAAAGAAAGGAGGCCACGTGATGGGGGACCACGTACTGATCGGTTCACGCCACAAATGAAAATTGTGTCCGCGCGTGAAAACTGAAAAGGGAATGGAAGGCCGCGTCGCACGCGTAGCGACTAGCGAGTGGAGCTCGATCGTGCGAGCGCTCGCACGAGCGAGAGTAAGCAAAGTCGGGAGTTCACGGCAGTACATCCGTGCCGGCGCCAGGCACTATGCAGCGTGACAACTGACAATTTAACAGGTGCATAGGGATTTGCTAAGAATCAGGTGACTGTTTAGCTTAAGTCATCAACCGTCCGATCCTCTTCGAGATTCGTGTGCTGGAGTCGAGCAGAACGACGACTGGGTTACACAGAACGAGTATTCGAGCAGCACTTCTGGGCTATATTCTGGGCCGTTTCTTTTGTGTAGAGTATTTTGCCTTTTTTGTGTGTCGAAGCCTATGGCTTTGTAGCCTTGTATCGTTGTGTATGCTAGCTTATGAGCTTTTTTTCTACACTTGCACTTTTTTTACTATTTTTTGTGCAATTGGCTGTATCAAATGAATGTTTTTTTTCTACTTTTATACATTTAGCTATATTTTCCTTATACTGAATAAATGAATGTTTTGTTTTGAAAAGTACAACCACATTGCTTGCATTTTCGTCACATAATTGTGCTTTAAAAAAAACGTGAAACTACATCATGGATTAAAGTGCAAAATTGCACGTAGTTGCACGTTTCTTAAAAATTTAGGTATTTATAAGTTCCATATGTATTTTTTGTCAGCAAAGTGCAACATTGGTTCCATATGTATTTTTTGTTATGTATTTATAGGTTTGCACTTCCCGTCAAGAAACGTGTAACCAACAAACGGTTTTTTTGATATGATTTGCACTTTTCACAAGTTATAACCAGGTTTCGACGCAAGTTTCATTTTTCTCTCCAAAAATGCAAGTTCAACCCGTTTCCGACATGAGTTGCATTTTTCTAAAGAAACGTACAAATTAAAGTTGTTTCGAAAGGAGTTGCAGTTCTTATAATAAACAAAAGCAACCACATTTCCATGTAAGTTACACTTTTGAAATAAAAAGTGCTACTTCAACCGTTTTTGGCATGAGTTGCACTTATCTCAAAAAAGTGCAATTAGCAGGTGCTTTTATAAATGAGTTGTGTTTTGCTCAAATAACATGCAAGCAACAACCAGGTTTAGATACAAATTGCACTTTTCTCATTAAATATGCAACTATGTCAGCTTTTCAATACAAGTTACACCTTTCTTAAGGAATGTGCAACTCCAATCGGTCTGAAACAAAAGTAAGCAACAACCGAGTTTCGATGTGAGTTGTACTTTTCTCAAGAAATGTGCAACTCCAACAGGTTGTCTAACATAACATGAAATAAAAAGATACCCCGTGCGTTGCGGCAGAAATCACCTTAGAAAATTTGTTATGTAAATAAATGCATATAAGACCCATGATATATGAAGTTGTTTATACCAATATGAAATATTCAATTGATCAGAAGTGTCAAAAGGCTAAATTTAATTGACATGATTTTTGTATTTGATGATTAGAAATAGGCGACGTGGACAATTGGATGGATGAAAAGTAGATGACGTGGATATGTTGCATGCAAGAAAATATTGGCTTTAATGAATGTTAGTGGGATGACATGAACATTTGGTTGGCTAAGAGAATGGATGATGTGAATAGCTTCCATGTTGAGATAGAAAAATAATTAATGCATCTTAGTGGGGTTTTGTTTTATAAAAAGTATAGATAGATAGATTAGCAAGTGGTTTTCGAAATGACTTTCACTTTTATCACTAACATGCAAGCAGCGACCAAGTTTTCATAGTTGCACATTTCTTAAGAAATGTGGTACTCCAACTGGCTTTAAGATGAGTTGCACTTTTCTCCACAAATATGCAACTCACATCGGTTTTGTAAAAGAGTTGGATTTTTATGAAGAAACACGCAAATTACTTTTTTGATACAATTTGCATTTTCTCAATAAATGTGCAACTTTTTCTTGCGAATAACAAATGTGCAACTTTAACCAACTTTCCGATAGAATTTGCACTTTTCTCAAGAAACGCGTAATTAGCAAGTGCAACTAAGGGTTATATTTATGTATAATTTTTTCATACGTTTGTCTGATTATTTAGGTGTTGTGCTTTTCGCCACACCATACACCAATAGTTGATTTTTTATTTAAAACTCACAAAGCACGTAAAAAACTTGAAATAGGAAGAAACAATACGTAAGCCATATGTGGTGAGCAATCTTGAAAAATATATTAAGAAACAATGGACAAAACTTTATGTCAACTGGAATAGAACGACTGACCATACTAGCATGCCCAAAGCAGCCCAAAGAACAAGAAACCATAACACATCCCATGAAACGAACATCTCAGATACGAGTTCGACACTATCGATCGGTGGGCACCCTCGTCGACTGAGACACAAGGTATTATCAATCGAATAAGGTATACACGGTTCCGAATATATACGAGACTGAGAAACTGATTCATATTGGCCTTTATTTGATTATGCTATCTTGAGTATATAAGACTAAATTGCGAAAATTGTGCTTGTTCTTGTCGAACTATAGAAACAAGCGAGAACCCCCATTGCTGGATATTTAGGATTTAATAGGGTTGGACTACCTCGACGGACCAAACTCAAGGTTTGATATTATGTGTGTCTCTAAGGCGAATTACTCCTTCGGCGGAGACGACATTCCGACGATATCAAGACATATAATGACTTCGTCAATCCTAAAGTTTTATGACTTTGGTCTTCAGTACACATTGTAAGTGTGCGTGTGTGATGGGTGCGCACCTAAGTTGTACCGATTATTCAGAAAAACTATAGAAACGCCGTTGAAAGTGCATGTGCCCTCATGTGTGGTTTTGATAATTGATGCAATCTATACGGACTAATGGTTGCATTGAGCTATCCTTGTAGGGATTGTCCATTGGCAATGCTCGAACACCATGTGTTGGTATCAAGATCGAAAGAAGAAGATAAAGTGATGACCAAATTAACATTCAAGTCATCATATATATTAAGTGAAGAAGATGAAGTGCAAGTTCGAGAGAAGCATCTCGAAGAAATCCTATGCGTGAGATTGTCACCCATTTGGAGATTATGATCAAGTGAAGATGTGCCTAAGAGAGGCTCTTCCATATTGGTGTATGGGGAGCGATATGTGAGTCTTCACCAAGCAAAGCGCAATAAAAAAAGGTGGTCCACTTGAAGGGATCAAGATCGTCATCATCTAGCTCAAGTGGATTGCGCAAGGCAAAGGTATGATCTTGATAGGGTTTCTATTTTACCGGTCTCATGGTGTTAGTGGGAGACCGGGTTATAGGATAGACGCCGTACTATCAAGAGGGTCTCTCAAGTGAGTAAGTTGATCGCATCTTTGTGGAGAGCTCAAACCTTTACTTTCTTGGCATATCATCTTTCTTGGTTCTTACTTGGCTTTTCTCCTTGTTGGGTTTGGTGCTTGTCGTGCTCTTCATGACAAGCCCAAGTTCATCGAAAATGGATTTTGTATGGAAAACTTGTTGCGTTTTCGTGTTGGAAATATTATCGGTTTATCCTTGAGAAAATCTCTTGTCGTTACCTTTCCAACAAAATTGGTTTCACCTGATTTGGAGTTCGAACGAGAAAGTTATTGCGTTTTAGGTTTGCTGAGTGGCTGCAGGAAATCCAGGCCGGAGTTTCCGGTGCCCCTAGACCGGAGTCTCCGGTATGCTCACACCAGAGTCTACAGACTCAGGGGGACCAGAGTTTCCGGCCAGCCGGTTTTGGCACTCGTGCCCCAACGACGGCGCTCTCGGTATAGGGGCCGGAAGTGCCCCGGAGACATCAAGTGTCTCCGGTCTGGCCGGAGTCTCCGCCCTCATTGGGGACCGGAGACTCCGGCCTCCCTAGACCGGAGTCTCCGGGGTTATTTTTCCTACAACGGCTCTTTTTCGTGGGACCTATAAAAGGCCCCTTCTTCCCCAAAGTGACCAGCTCTTCCAAGCATGAATTTCTCTCTCTCTCTCTCCCACCATTGTTGACCTTGGAAAGCTTGCCCCTCTCAAATCCTCCATGATTCTTGCCTCAAATTAGAGGGAAAAGAGAGAGGAGATCTAGATCTATATTTCCACCAATTCATCTCTCCTCTAAGTGAGGGGAAGCCTTTCGATCTAGATCTTGGAGTTCATTCCTTGTTCTTCCTCTCTTCTCCCCCCATAAGCATTAGTTGCTTTTGGTGGGATTTGGGAGTGAAGGACTTGAGCACTTTTTGTGTTCTTGCCATTGTATTTGGTGCATCGGTTGTGCTCTCGACGAGGATTCGTGAAAGTTGAAAGTTTGTGAGCTTGTTACTCTTGGGTCTTTGGACCCTAGACGGTTGTGATGTTCTTGGGAGCCTCCAATTCAGTTGTGGATGCGCGCCCAAACTTGTGACTCGGGAGCCTCCAATTAGGTTGTGGACGCGTGCCTCGGGCTTATTGTAAAGGCGTCAGTTTCTGCCTCGAAGGTTACCGATAGTGGAAGGTGAACCAATCCTTTGTGGTGTGGTTCATCGGAAAATAGGGTGATGCCTTTTGTGGCGTTGAGTAGGACTTTGTGGTGAGCTCACATCCCTCCAACGAGACGTATCCTCTTAAAAGGAGGAACTCGGGAATACATCCTCGTCTCCGCATGCCTCGGTATTTCTATACCCGAGCTCTTTACTTATGCACTTTACATTGTGATAGCCTTCCTGCTTGAAGTCTTATATCTTGCTACCACCTTATTGCTTGTCTTGCTTAGCATAAGTTATCGGTGCACATAGTTGGGCCTAGTTTATTTAGGTTGTTGGCTTGTTAAATTAAACACCTAGCTTTATTCCGCATTTATTCAAGCCTAAACCGGAAAAGTTTTAATCGCCTATTCACCCCCCCTCTAGGCGACATCCTTGTCCTTTCAGACGTATCTTTCAGAGATATCAAAAACCATACTTTCTTACATAAACATTCTGGAAAACCATACTTAAGTGGTTCGACGGTCAAGAGAAGGCAATCTTGGCCAGCAGTCAAACTTGAAGGAGGGGACGGAGTGTCAAAGATTATACTTGTATTCTTGAAGGTAGGATGACCTATGCGCTAAAGAGTACGGAGGAATCTTCTAGATCGCTCGACCATGGTCGTACAAGGAAAGAATTCATGCACGTATAGGAAAAAATTGCGTGGAAACTAAGAAAATATTGAGGAGGTATATCCTCCTTTAGTTCGATATGATATAGAAGGAAAGTTAGAATGGATCTCGCTTAAAAGTCGAGACAAAGCCGTTGAACCATATTTTCATGAGAAATATTACTCTCAGTTAAGATTGATCTCAACGGGTATGGTTGAACACAGAGATATCTTTGAGTTTGAACAAGTACATGAAACACTCAAGTAATACAAACAATGTTGAAATAACGTGAAACATTGCAATTGGTTGTAATAAACTGAATAAACACACAATAAGTAAAAATGTGTTTTTTTGCAATGAGATGGCCAATTAAGATAGTAACAAGTAGATATGCTATTGGGGGAGAAGAGAGAATTGGAAAATCCACTATGTTTTAGGTTGAAGGTCGTGTTACTATCTGTGCTCGGATACGTGATAGCCTTCCAT
Source organism: Poa pratensis (assembly GCA_947311845.1). Taxonomy (NCBI): domain Eukaryota; kingdom Viridiplantae; phylum Streptophyta; class Magnoliopsida; order Poales; family Poaceae; genus Poa; species Poa pratensis. Next base: position 52,832,245 of record CAMZMU010000055.1, on the reverse strand, counting down.
AGTCAAACTCCTCTTACTGCGCATGTTTGACTATTACTCGTATCTTCTTCTACATTATCACATTCATGGTTGGCGCGGGGCCGAGTGTTTGTGAGCTGGCCCAAAAAAAAGTGAAGGAGGAGCAGCCTCCGTAAGCTGAGGAAACCAGAGGTGTGCGACGTGTGGATGGTGTCATTGCCGATGCGCCACCCGATGACGGCTTGGAGTCGGGGCTCGCGCGCCATCGTCGACCCGTTAAACACGATTCAACCGACCACCGTCAAACAATAGTCGGTCAGTTTTGTGGACTTTCACACAATTGCCATGGATCGACTATTGGGATCTGTGGTGGAGATGCTTAAACAATTTTTCTTCCCTATCGAAAATACTATTTCTGTCCAAATATGAAAAGCGAAATCTTAACAACCCATGATCGCGGGCAAATCTATGTCGGTGCCAGAGCCAACACGCAAAGCGCCTATCCGCCGGTGAGGGGAGGCAGAAAAAATGAGGGCGACAGCCGACGTGTTGCATCGCTTGCCGCCGCCGTGCTCCAGTCCGTCGCGTCCTCCCAAACTGCACAACCACACAACCCGATAGATACCCCCAAAGCACCCTACCGGAACTTGCGAAAGAAAACAAAAGAAAAAGAGATTAGATCAAGGTAAATAAATGGCATCAAAGCGAAATCCACGTCAGAGGGCGAGTAGAAAATGGAGGATTTTAAAAGCTGATGAGGAACAAGAGCGACGACATAATAATAACCATAAAAAACAACAAAGGAAATAAAAACTAAGGAAAGGAAAGGGAAAGGTGGCGTAGGGAGAAGAGGCTTTTCCGTCTTCGCGAGCGAGAGTTGCGTGCGCCTCGAAGCTTCTCTGCTCTGGGATGGCGTCGTCGTCGGAGGTGGTGGAGGACGATGTGTCGGCGGTCGCCAACGGAGCCGCGGAAGTCCGCCGGAGGGTGGGTGCTACCAGTCCCCCGCCGCAGCCCTATCGCGCCAGGCCTATCTTTCCCCCCGCGATTTCTGATTTGATGGGTGTTTGTTGAATTGCAGAGGGACCAGGCCAAGGAGATTCTGTCCAAGCAGGCTGTCAAGATCGCCACCAAGGCGGAGGAGCACGAGCGCTTCATCTTCAAGGTCTTTTCTCGGATTCCCCCACCCCCTGCTGACTGAATCTTCGATTGTTTGTGCCGTGTTCTGGTCGCTGAAACTGTAGGGTATACTCGAGTGCTCGTATACCTTATCTGTTCATTTCGCGCTTAATTTCCGTGCGCATTGGTTGTGCTAAAATATGTTTCTACGTGCGCTTCTAGATTCGGCGGCGTTTGTGTCATGTTCATTTATTACCCTCTGCTGGAAGTACTATGCACTGCCATGACTGTTCCGTTGTGGGGAATCCTCTTACATGGTGGTACTGGCTTTTAATGTGCAGGTCACACACCTGATGGGTGTTCTTGGATTTGGGACATTTTGCTACCTCTTGGGTGCCAGTAAGCTATCGCCCAATCCATATGTTTGCTTGTATGCTACACCTGAAAGTTCATCTTATAATGCTCTGGTCTTGTTTTGCAGGACCACAGGATGTGCCCTATGTGTATTGCCTCTTCTATGTCATATTTGTTCCTCTCAGGTGGATTTACTACCGCTACAAGAAGTGGCACTACTATCTTCTGGTGAGTCCAGTTCTGTCTTGTATTTCAGTGACCTGGAAATGGAATATAGCAGAAAAACATACTTCGAAAGGAAGTTTGTTTAAGTCATCATCTTGACTGCGCTTGTTTCGTTGTTCTATACTTATATGAGTTATATGCAACAGCTTAGCATCCTCAAGTGTCCTGCGCAACTATCACATTACAGAGTCAACTTTAGTATTGCAAAAAAACATATTATCAATTTGTCATGTATTCTTGTCTTTGCGTCCATATATTTTCAGTATAAGTGAGAAAACTATTTCTGTTCCTAAGTAGTGATTTTTTTTAGTGCGTTAGGAGTTTCCCTTCACCTGACGACTGCTGTGCTTATGGTTTGTCCAAGGCGCCAAGCTATTTTATTTTCCATGGTGCATTGCTAATAAATTCACGGGGTTACATGTGTTGATGTATTCTGCAGGATTTCTGCTACTATGCCAACACTTTCCTTCTTGTTATGATTCTCTTCTATCCAAAGGATGAAAAACTTTTCATGGTTTGCTTCTCATTTGCAGAGGTATGAAATGTATTCTTGTGGTTTACCTGGTTTATGTTTCCTGCTTATAATATGCCAGCAATCACGTGTTCTTCATTCTTGGCAGGGTCCCCTTGCTTGGGCATTAATTGTGTGGCGATGCAGCTTGGTGTTTAGCTCATTTGATAAACTTGTTAGTGTTCTGATACACCTCTTGCCTGGTATGTTATCTCACACTATAACAGCTCAGTTCCACGCATAGGATGATACGAAACTTTGCTTTTCTAAGCAGAAAATAATCTTAGCATAGTGAAACGTTTTAACTATTGTGACCAGTGTTTATTGAAATTGTGTAACTAATGTGCACATTATATAGGAAGCTTTATGATGACTAATTTGTTGGTTGTCGCCATTTTTTTTTATTAGTTTGTTATGCTAAGGGGAGATTGAGTTTAAGTTGTAGCAGATAACTACTCTTGGTTTGAAGTTGTTCTGGATGATCTTATCTTAGGGTTATAGTACCATACTACCATTGTATTATTCATCCAGCACTTATGCCGAATTTATTCAGTTAACGTGACTGAAAGATGACTTTTACAGGAATAGTTTTGTTCACTATCCGCTGGTGGAACCCACAAACATTTGCTGCCATGCATCCAGAAGGAAGAGCAGCCAGAGTCACATGGCCATATGTGGAGGACAAATCATATCTGTGGATATGGCTATTTGTTGTTCCTCTCGCTGCTTACACCTTGTGGCAACTTATGTATTTCCTCATAGTTAATGTGCTGCGTCGGCAAAGGCTGTTGAGCGATCCTGAAGTCATGACATCATACAGGTATATCTTTTGTATTCCTTGGTGTGGTATACTGTATACATATGGAGTCTGGAGTTGATTGCTTCATATGCATTCATATCCTTAAATACCCTCCAGTTATTGACTTTGAATGGACACAGTAGACCTAAAAAAGTGATTGTAATGGATGTATGACGGAAATTTGTCACTTGGTTATATGACTACCAAGGACCTATGAGTGGAACACAGTGTACACTCATTGAGCTGGTTGATAACCAGCAAAGATGAAATCTCCATAAAAATATGAGAATACATATGACTAGGAGGAAATAGGTAACAAACCAATTCAGAAGAACAATATAGACCAAATCTGGGCTAAAGGACTCACATCCACGCCTCCCACCAACTAAAACTTGGTTCAAATAATTTGCTTATTGCTTGTAGTTCGAGTTCCTCCCATCTTCTGTACTTCCCTTAATTCTGTACTTATGTTTATGTATTTTCCCATCTAAGAAAATCCAGCAATTCATCTCTATCATTTGTTTCGCAGGGAACTGTCAAAGAAAGCACAGAAAGCAAACAACATCTGGTGGAGACTGAGCGGATTACTTGGTGACAAGAATCGTCCGTTCATGTACATACTGCTTCAGGCACTGTTCACACTGGCAACACTGGCTTTTACTGTCCCCATATTCCTTTCATACCGGTTGCATGCGATCTTCCAAATACTAAAGGTGTGTGCGGCCACATGGAATGGTGGAAGCTTCATCCTGGAGGTGATGCCTAGACAAGTTGTGCAGAAGGAGAAGAAGAAACTTGAGATGAAGCCGATTGAACAAGTGAACTCTAAGGAACATATGGATGATGCATCGGGTAACCACCTGCCCAAATCTGAGAAGCAAAGTCAGTGAGGAAACTGATTCAGGATGTATGATAAGATTTTGCTGGTTACTGATCCTACTTTGTTACCCTCTTCTCTGTGTGTGAAAAGTAGCTACTGTTGAATGCTATGTTGGTTTAGCAAATTTTAGGGCTGTTGATGCCCTCCTGTGGGCGTTTCCAGGTTGGAAGTTGGAACTTATCAGCATCCTAGGTGTGGTGTGTGGGCGTATTTGATATTGCCAATGCTGGTGGGTGGAATGTTATCGGCGGGTTTTATGCCATTTTGTCTGTAGATTCACCATCTGTGTCAGTCGCGAGTCTGCTGAAATGCTACAACTCGCAGTTTCCATGATCAGAAAATGTTGACCATCTAGTTTAATTGGAATGCCCTGATCGAACTATTTTGTGCAGTTGATGGGTGATCAGTGTCATGATCGTGTTGCTGTTTGGCCTTGAATAATGCATGTGCAGATAGGCTGAAGGGTTGACGATGGAGACACGTGCTTTGTTGCAAAGAAAGCAGAGTCCTGCAAGTTCCTGCGTAACCTGGGCGGCAAAGACTTGAGACTTCTCAGGGCTTTGGAAAAGAGAAGTCGGAAGGCGTACATTTGAATTGGATAAACATACAAAAGAACACCTGTTTCCTAATTACACGAGCACACTGCACAGCACGCACGTACAGTACTAACTGCGGTATCTTTAGCAGTTGATAGTAAGCTTGCATGATGCTAATACGCGACGACCAAATCGTAGTAGTGGTATATCCTACTACAAAAGGAGCGTACTCGAACGGGGTGAAGCGCTAATCTTCCTGCAGGCCGTCGAGCACGACGGAGCCGACGAACAGCCCGGCTGCGCCGGCCGCGAACAGCGTGGCAACGACGGTCTGGAGCGTGACGAGCAGCGTGGTGTCGTCCGGCACGAAGACGACGGTGGCGATGGAGGCGACGATCAGCGGCAGCGAGAGGGACGCGAGCACGGCCGGAGACACGGTGGCGGCGCTCTCGACGAGGCTGAGGAGGCCCAGGTCCTCGGCCTTGGAGAGCAGCCCGAGCTTCTCCAGGGAGGAGAGCGTGACGCCGAGCTCCTCCGCCTTGGAGAGCAGCCCCGCCTTCTCCACGCTGCTCAGCACCTTGCGCTTCTCCAGCTTCTTGAACACGTCCACCGACGCCTCCTCGCTCCCCTCCGCGAAGATCCCCGCCCCGAACCACGTCTTCGACCACCCCTCGTCGTACTTGTTCACCTTCAAGAGCAAGCAATTTTTTATGGTACTAGAGAGCATTCAGGATGTGGAAACTGAACATGGCAGATTTTTATACGCAAATTCTTGGAGCGAAGTTTCCTTTGGCATTCGGGATTGACATGGACACGAAATTAGTTGGATCTTGGCAAGACTGGGAATTGAAGAAGCTGCAGTCAGGTTTACCTTGTTCTTGGGAGCCATGGCCATGACCTTGAAGTATCTTCTTGTGGAAGGCAGAAGACCCGCTGGGACTTGGACAGGCAGGAGGAAGAGCAGCAGCCGGAGATTGCTGCTGATATTGCAGCCATTTCTGCTTCCTCTTCCCCTGCTCTCTTCTCCCTCTACTGATGATAGGAAACCCAGGTAACTCTCGACTTGTTCTGCTTCTAGATTTTGTTGTGCATGAAATTGGAATGTGGCCGCTAGTTAGCAGCTTATCTTTGGGATGGCCCCGCTGTCTACGAGATCAAAAGTCAGCCACAGAAAATGTCATGGGGGATGTGTTACAATGTCAGCGTTGTATCTCAGCGACTCAACGGTGTATCTCCTACCGTTGGTTCTAGTCCTTTTTTTCCAAATGAGAATTCGGTTTTAGAATATTATTCCAATACAAGCAAACCGCTCTTTTGCATGACAATATAAGTAAAATATATTGTAGGACATGACTAGGGACCAATATAAGTAAACCAAGACGGGAGCTCGGAGCTCTCCTGGAAACCTAGCCACGCCGCCGCCGCCACCTCCGCCTCCACCATAGATCGGTTCCCCCTCCTCCGGTCGGACTCGCCGGTGTCGCGAGGGGTGGGGAACCCAATCTATGGTTGGAGTTCTGGCAGTGCAGGCGCGTCGTACGCATATTCTCCAGCACTCCTCTCCTCTCGTCCCCGTGCGGCGCCGCCGCGCCCGCACCGGGGCGCCCCACCTCCTCTCCCTCGAGCCCACCCTTGCCCCCCCTCTCTTCTGCCGCCGTCGGCGTCGTCGCCAGGGCTAAGCCTGGGCGGCACGGCGGTCAAGCGACGGAGGGATCCGGATCGGCGGCGGTCTGATCTAGATCTTGCCGGCGGTGGGGACGGACAAACGGCGGCGGGATCTCCAGCTTCAGGGAGGAGGTCTTGGTTTTGGTTCCGTACCACGAGGTCGCCCGGGGCGGCTGCCCTGGGCCTGGCGGTGGTGGTCTTGTCCTTCGCCGGACGTGGCCGGCCAGGTTTGCAGCTGGATCGGCGGATCCGTTCTGTCATCTAGTCCTGGCGCGTGGTGCGTGTGATGGCTCGGCGGCGAGGTGCCGTGGAGTCCCGACGCGAGCGCAGATCGACGACGATGAAGGGACGCGGTCTCCCACCGCGGAGGAGCCCATGCTGCTGCGGCCAAAACTCCAAGCCCGTCCGTGGCCCATCTGGGTCCCTGCGGGCCTGAGGTGACGGCTATGGCGACAGGCGGCGCCGGGATGCCTGGTGTCGCCGGTGCTTGACACCGTGGCGGTGTTGGCGGCTGGTCAGGCGGCGGCAGGCTGGTTCCACACCGGCCAGTCTCATCGGCTCGGTTTGAATAAAGGTGGCAGTTCTGGATCTTTCTAACACCAAGACGAAGATTTACTTGATGCAGCTCTTCATTGATTTGGCCGGATTATCGAGTTCCGGAAGGCTCCGCTGGCGAACTCCATTGGGCAAATCAAGCCTGGAGTTTGACGGATTGGGTGGGATTCGGTCGCGCGCAGCCATGTTTTTTCTGACCGTTTGGTTTCAGAGGTAGCGTTGCGAAGCTCTGTAGTCTGTTGCCATCATGGATTTGTCTTTTGTTCTATGATGAAATCAGAGTGCGGAGAATGGCATGGAAGCCGAGATTTGAGGACTTGCAATGGTGGTTCATGTCCTGGTGGGATGAGGGATTGGCTAGGTGATTCGTAATTTGGAACAGCAGCAACGGTAAGAGGGGGCGACAGCACATGAGAAGTTTAAAGTCTAAACTTTCAGTGTGAAAATCCAAGGTCTGGCCTTAATTGGTTGTGCCTGACAATTGCCTTGGTGAAGGCATTGTTTTTGTGAGTGGACTATTTTCGGGGTGAAAACATATGATCTATGATCAGGGCGACGACGGCGCTTGAGCACTGTTCCCTTCTTGGAGGCGTCGCTTTTGGAGTAGTTGGACTTCTGCTACTGTTTTGGTGGGGTTATTGTGGGGAACCCCGGACTAGCTGTCCGAAATACCCGATTATGCTTAACACAACGATCCCGTGATCAGTCTGTCGTTGCACATAATCCGAATTGGATACCAAAGTTTACATCCATTACAATACCGAATAAAAAGTCTTACATAAATGGTCATTTAGACCAAGTCTTACATAGGTGCCTTCATGGGCCAAACCAAAATATCATCGGAAGCTACGTCATAGTAGACATCATGTTCTAATGACGATGACCCGACAGGCAGCTGACTTATGGAGATCCTTAGTTCGCGTAGAAGTCGCCACACTCCTGCTCGGCGTAGTGCTCCTCCTCGTAGTCTGGCTAGGGAAATAGCCAGGGACGAAACCAATATGAGTACTTTGGATTGTACTCGCAAACTACCCCAACATGAGTATGCACTGGTTTTATTTAAATTTCCAACTTTTATTTATTTAAAACATCTCTATATCTTTATTGAAAAAGGTAAGAAGAGTTTTATAACTATCTTTAAAGAAATCACCATGGTATTTGTTTTCTCCAAAACTCCCCCTTTTTTCGACCATAGCCCATCATGGCCCATTTGCTTCCAACCAACTCATACCATCTCATTGGTATAGTTGTATAACACCTTCTCCACTTTAGTTTCTTTTAAAACTTAGAGTTTCTCAAAAACTTGCACATGGTCTTAGGACAGCCTCCCAACTGTCCATATTCGAGGACTCGGCTATTCGAATAGTTTTAGTCCCTCTGCAGAGGTAGTACGCTTTTCCCACATCCATTCGGTAACTCATCGTGTCGGCCACGTCCCGCCATACAAGGTGTATGCGAAGTTGAGTCACCGACCATAGCCTATCCTTTGCTCATGCTAGTATAGGATCCTGCCCGTATGATACCTTCCATCGACACTCAGTCCAGTGACCTGTCGGAAACCCTAAGTGTGAGGACTCATAGTTTTGCCTGATGACAGTATGGTAGCCGTCTTCAATCCCCCACATGTGGAAGGACCTTCCTTCACCACACTATGCGAGGACTCGGGTCAAGGGTAAGTCCTCAGACCATCCCTCCATGCATAACGGAGTCATCTCCGTCGATGAGGTCCCCCATACTAATATGAGCAAATTATATGACTACGCCCTTTCCCATATGTGGGTAAATGTGGTCGCACCGGGTAAGATTGGTCGTCATAGTACTAGGACACATTGTGCATTTTTCATAAACATCACCATTCTCCACTTCTCCATTTCAACACCGACATCTCGGCATTCCATAATCACACAAGCATTTTCAAGGGGTTTTGAGTAAACAACGTTTATTTTTCCCATCCTATAGTTTGATATAACTATCTTATATTTCTACATAGGTGGCAAAATAGTTTCCACATACCCTTTTGAAAAGGTTTTATAAATCATTGGTACTATTGAATACTCATGTGACAAAATAGATGTATATAAATGCAAGCTCAGTGAAGTAGCTTGCCTTGCTCGGCAAAGTTCTCGGGTTCTTGTGCTTGATGATCAAAGTATTCCCCCTCCTCGTGGACTCCGGCAACGTTCTCGTCTAACCTTAAACAAGCAATACCAACAATCACTAAACTACTCAAGAAATCAACACAACATAACAATCATAAACATTACAAATAGCTACTGCACACATCAACAATACAATTTGGTTTTCAATTTAATTGAATTAAACATTATTTATTTATGTCTAAATTATGGCAGAAACTTGTTGAACATGTTTAATTCCACAACTTGAGTTCTGTTGGTCACAAAAATACAAACTAAATTTCTACAGAAATCTAGTGATGTGTAGAAGACAACACAATTTAGTTTGGATTAATTGGAGTTACCAAACTCCCTACATAATTGGTTTAATCCAATAACTTAATAATCAAGTTTTAGCTACCAATTAAGTTCTGTTGATCCTAAAATTAAATCCCTTTAGGGGTAAGTAATACTAACTAAATTTGATCTAACGAAATTGGTCCTAACTCATTTGGGTTAACCATTAAACATATTAAATTGTTTTAGTGCAGAAGGGTGTTCTAACTTCAACTTTATACTAAACGATCATCACTGCACAATTAATTCTACCAAAATTAGGGAAGCTAATAGATCACATTACTAAGCTGACAAAGTTGGTTTGGAATTATTTGGCTTAACAGAGTATCAGAAACAAACAAGTTTAGAATTTAAACCTTCTGTAGTGTTTTTAATAATACATTTTTATTATTTCTCTAAATGAATTGAATCCACTTGGGTTGGTTAAACATTTTCATAAGCTTTCCAGAACAATTGGATTTGATTTATTTGGATGTCTAGATCTCGAGATATTGAATTTCTAAAATGGGTCCAGTACTGATTTCTCAGAGAAACTTAAATTAGAAAATCTAACTGTTCTGGATAATGTTGAAAAGTATGACAGGTGGGGTCCACGGTCAGTGACTCAGTGCACGGTGGAATTTAATTAAAACGCGGACGGGTGGGGCCATCCCGTCAGTGGCTAGCTGCAGCGAATCGTTACGCTGCCGTTGGATTTAGATCCAACGGCTCGTGTTCAAAGACAACGGCGGCGACCATAAACTGGCGGCGCCGCCGCGCCGGCGACACGGTGGTGCTCGGATCCTCACCTAGGGGGCTCGGGAAGGTGCGGAGAACGTGCTGGAGAACGGCGGAGGCTCGAGGAAGGCTGTGGTGCGAGTTGTACTTGCTGGGGAGGCTCCAGTCGACGGCGGCGAGGTCTCAAACTTCCACGGCCACGGGCACGAGCTCCGGCGAGGTCCTGCCGCTGCGTCTGTGCACGAAAAAGAGGGGCAAAAGGCTCGGTGAGTGCGGGGAGCAAGGGAAGCAAGGTGCAGGGGTCAGAGAGGGGAATGGGGCAGCAGCACGGCACGGCCGTGTTCTTCGTCTACCTCGGACACGGCGGAGCGTCGCGGAAGGTCCAGAGCAGCTAGGGCTCTGCAACTGCGGCTCCGCCCTCCTGGCGGTGCACGGGTGAGGGTGGAGAGTGAGGGAGGCAGTGGGGTGGAGTGTGGAGAGCTCGGGCACGGGGTGGGGTATTTAATGGCGAGCACGGGCGCACGGTGAACTGGGCTCAGGGGGCACCAGAGGTCGTGCGAGCTCGCCGTAGGGGCAGTGGAGGGTGCGGCTACGGTGCGGGGTGTCCAGGGAGCAGAGTGGTGGCGTGGAGAGGTGTGGAGGAAGCTCGACAGGGGGACGCCCTGGCGTGCTGTGGGAGCGCTCGGGCGGTGCGCGGCGCGCACTGCACACGGCGACTCTCCGGCGGGGGCGGGTTTCTGCGGGCTGCGGTGTGGCCAGGGAGGGGGCAACGAGGTGAGGGAGAGAGGGGGGACCAGGCACGGGCCAGCACGGCGTGGCTTCTCCACTGCCACAAGGCCGACCATGGCGCGGCCGCGCCGGTGCGTGTCCCCTCCGAAGCTTTTCCTCGTTTCCAACCTCCCCTCTTCGATTTCTTGAGCGCGGCGAGATCAGGGAGAGGAGAGAAAGAGATTGCCAGCAGCAATTTGACGAATAACACACGAATTCGATCAATTTGATTTCGGGTTTGGTTGAATTGGGAAGAACACAGTGCATGATTGCAATGTGTTCGATGAAATGGTTGAACCAACTTTGAATTTGAATTTCTGAAATTTATTTTCACAATTTGCTTCACATATTCAAAAGTGGGTTTGTGGTGCTGTGGTGCCATTTATTTGGCAAGTGTTGCACCACACACTTTGTGATTTAAAAAGATAAAGAAAGGTTTTTGGAATTTTAAATTTAGATTTTTGAAAATATATTTGGAGAGGGAAAAGTATAGGAATAAAAGTGAGAGTGATTAAATATCACTCCACTGAATTTCATTTTGAAAGGAAATTAATTTCTCACTTGGAGAAATTTGTGTGACACTTGTCACATTATTTTTCTTGCTTTGCTTTTATTTTATTTCTCTCCTTTTCTTCATGTTTTTAATTAGAGCAAGCAACACACAATTAGCAAGAAATAAATAACACAAGCAACAATATGAGATCAACACATATAATTTAGCAAAAGTTTTTGTTGGCTCTCTTTTTTGGAATAATAATCCTGATTAATAATTTTGGGATGTTACAGTTATGTCTGCAGTAACAAGGAATAGATCACTGTAGCGGGACTTTTTTTTTTGTAATTCTTCTTTTTATTCTGGACTGTGTGCATCCGTGGGGCCGCTAGGGCACGCGTTGTTGCAGAGGCTGTGTTTAATTGGTATCATCGCGATATTAATATATGCTCTTTATCTAAAAAAAATGGTTGGAGTTCTTAATAAAAGTAGTGTTCTCAATAGATTTGATTAGGGTTTTGGTGCCGTCTTCTTCATCAATGGAGTTTTCATCATCTACAACAAGCAATCTTCGGTTCTTCCTTCGACGACGAGATCTTCTTCCCGACGTCAATGGTGGTGCTGTAAGATTAAATTTGCCTAGGTATGGTCATTCAGATCTTGCTTCGCCGGATCGATTTTGGATATTTTCTTATGGTTGCCGCGAGGATTGTCCTCGCAATATTTGCCCCGGCTGCTACGTTCTCAACAATGGTGATTCGTACTCTCGGCTCCCAGCGACGTCAACCAAGCTGTCCGGTTGTTATTCCCTGGAATATTGGTGTTGGTACTCTTGCCGATGTTGGTTGATCAACTTAATGGCTGCGTGCGTGCACGTAACCTTGGCATTGCGGCTCAAAATTATGGGAGAACCTTCGTTGATATTTGCAGATATGTGAATTGGTATCTTTGTCGTTTTACGGCTGCCTTCAGAAAAGTTCAAAATTATGTCATGAAAGAAGAAAGAGTTTGAAGATTTGCTCTTTTCTTTTAGACTTTATTTTGTAATCGATGTTGTCAGCTAATATATCTCTACCATGTACTATTCGCTACTATAATATATGGTATTAATTGTCAAAAAAAATGTGATGACTAGGAAATGAGAATGTGGTGTCCCCCACTTCTCCACGTCCGTGTATGCAGGGGTGGAGGCAGGAAATTAGGGTGGTCCAACATAGTAAAATACATAATTTTAAGTAGGCTAGAAAAGAACAAGAATAACTGGAAAAAAAATCATGTCGGGGGCCAAGACCCTTGCTGTATGCAACTAAAGAGTACATACTTATGGGCGTGTTGGTTGGTCTCAGCACATCCATGCAGCCTCTGGGATACAATTTGCTTATGTTTGATAGTCTCGGCCATGCCTACATTTTAGCGCGCACGAACTTTAAAACAGTGTGGAGTCTGAAGCTGGAGAAACGGCTGAATCGTCCATTTCCTTAGAGCCACCCTCTTCGCGTGCAGGGAGGGGGAATGTGACGCCGAGATCGCGCGAGGTTAGAGATGGCGCGAGCTCACGCGCGTACGCATAAGTACGGGGGGAAATTCATCACGGCCCGCCATTTCGCTCGCCGTATTTTTACCCACTCCGTCTCACCTCCAAAAACCCCAACACCATTTTCTTTCATTGAAGCTCTCGCTCCCGGCACAAATTTTCTACGGCAACGAGCAGGTAAGCGGCACCATCTCCTATGGTCGGTGTGTGTGTGTGTGGGGGGACCTCTTCCTCCTCTTCTCCGAGCTGACATCGGCCTACCCCGCTCCTTCGATGGCTGTAAGTACCCTTAACTCTTAGGTCTTGTAGTTTAGATCTGTGAGCATTAAGTAGATCTGTAGGTCATGATGTAGTTTGAGTAAGTATTGCTTATTGATTTAGTGTGAGCATGTAGTAGAAAATCAAGTTGTGTTGCGATTTGGTACCTTTTGCATGTTGGCCAGTGATGATTTTGATGATGTTGTGTGCTAGATCATGAAGATGTGGTAGACAATGTTGTGAATATGTGGTAGATAATCTGTTATGACCGATTTATGATATTCACTATGTGCAGTTCATGTTTTATAGGGCGATAGTTGGTACGACGTTTCGTTGTACATATTGTAGTTCTCATCCTTGTACTATATTTCCCCTTATACATTGTATATGTTCTTGTGAACCTGTGTTCCTTGTCTCAAATGTTCTAATTTTATTATTCTGTGTTGCGGTGGTATGTAGTGTATAAAGTGAGGGTTCCAGGAGTCTACAGCCCGTGGAATTCGTGTTTTAATCAAGTGGATGGTTTCTCGAACAACTGCCACAAACGGTACGGGATTAGAGAGGAGGCAGAGAAAGCTTACTACAACTACTTCATGGTTGAGAGTGACGATGAGGCGATGACCGATGAAGAAGAGACCTCCAGAGGCGATTTCGGCAGCAATCCCCCCTCACATTCTACGCTGGCGGCGGACTACAGTCTCTTTATTTCTGTATTTCTTCTCTTTGTCACCGCAGGTTGCGAATTAAAATTTCCGAGGTATAAATATATGGATGTAGGTCAAAATCAAGTTGGTGGCACGAAAAACAAGCCAAACGAAGTCCGAGTCCTCAGAACCCCCTCATGGTGCGCATGTATGGGCTAAACGTGCACCTCCTTCATCTTCTCAGGCCCCACATTAACTTATTGGATCCATCTCGCAATTACAAAAACGTCATTTTTAATCTTACCTTTTTTCGAGTTCTGAAACTTTTTGAAGGTCTAAAACATAGCATGAGATTTTTATGCCATCTAGAATTAAATACCAAAATAATGAGATTTCATGGGAAATCTCAAAAATCGTTAAAATCAGTGCTATGAGCTCCTAATATGATGCAAATATTTTGGATAGTAACATAATAAACTATAAAGTTTATAGATATGTTTTCGGCGTATCAACATCTCCAACCTTAAAAATATGGAATTTGGAGTTTATTAGCAGTAGTTGCAAAATTCAGTATAATCATTGATACTCAAATTATAATATTTCAATGCAAAGTAAACAACAACAATCAATCATCATGTAAAGTAATAAATAACATAAACTTAAAGAGTATAAAACAATAAGAAATCAAGCACTCACTACTCTTTCAAAATATCATGGACAATGATGCAAACTTTTTTTTTGAAATTTTAAACCACGTATATTAGGTCAGCAAGCCGCCTCATTTTTTTGCGCGAACACGCAAAAGGCTTGCGCGTCGACTTTGATAGATAGAGAGAAGAAAAGCGAGCTACAACGATTCCGGCATCAGAATGATGCGGATACAAACGTGTTGGACGTGGCGGGCTAACCACACAAAAGAGCACGAAACGAACGGCGCCCACTAGCCTACCGGACTACTCCCAAATATAACTCAGCCCAGCAGCACTGGCGAGCTTCCAAAGCTCAACCTCGGCGACAATCCTACGGCAAACCAAGGTTACCATCTCCGCTGATCGCTGGAAAACCCTGCCGTTTCTTTCTTTCCAAAGCGACCAGACAACGAGGAGAACAAGGGAGTCGAACCCCTTTCGAGATTGCGGCGGCTCCCGCCGCCTAGCATCTGACCACCACTCGATCAGGGAATTCCCATCCCTCGGGACGAGCATGTCTAGGTTGCAACGATGGAGCACCTTGGTCCACACCTCCCGGGCAAAAACACATCCAAGAGCTAGATGGTCCGCTGTCTCGGGGGCCTGATCGCAGAGTGGGCAGGCTGTGTGAGAGGTAAGCCCATGCCTCAGCCTTCGGTCCGCCGTCCAAATCCGCCGCCGCAGGGCAAGCCAGAAGTGGAGTTTGCACTTCGCCGGCGCCCATGCCTTCCAGATGGCCTTCCCACAAGGGAAAAATTCAAGCCCAACAAACAAAGCGCGGTAGGCGGAGCGGGCCGAGTACTCGCCAGAGCTCGTCCACTTCCACACCACGCGATCCGCAACTCCCGGCGTCAAGGCAACGGCCTGCAGATCATCCACCAGGGTCAGAAATTGGACTAGAACCGGGATGGTCAGCGGCCCGGTGATGTCATGAATCCAGCATATGTCGATCATCGCCTCTGCGACAGTTCTCGTCGGCCTGATATGCGGTGATACAGCAGCAAAGAGGGCAGGTGCGGATTGCGCAAGCGACATAGAGTTCAGCCACGGGTCGGTCCAGAAGAGAGCCAGGCGGCCATCACCGATGACGATGCGAGTGGAGGCGTCGAACAAGGCCTGAACTTCAGGCTCCACCTGCATAGGCAGGCCAGTCCAGCACCCAGCCCGTTGCTTCTACAGCCAAAGCCATCTGGTGCGCAGCGCGAACCCGAGCAACTTGAGATTCAACACCCCGAGGCCCCCGTACTCTACCGGTTGGCAGACCGTGTCCCAAGCGACAAGGCACTGGCCTCCAAGGACGGCATCCGTTCCCTTCCAAAAGAAAGCCATAATTCTCTTCTCGAGGAGTTGCAACAGCCAAGCCGGCATCTCCAGCGCGATGGAGAGGTAGATCGGGATGGACGTGATGACGGACTTGATCAGCACGAGGCGGCCCGCAGCAGTGTAGAAGAAGGCTTTCGACGGCGCCAATCTCCGGCAGATGGTGTCCACAACCGGCTGCAAGCTTGCCCGCGGGAGCCTCTTGTATGACAGCGGCAGCCCAAGATACGTGCATGGAAAGCCCTTGACCACACACGGGAAGTTAGCCGCAGCCACGGCAAGATGGTCATCGTTGCAGCAGATCGGCGAGATGGAGCACTTCTCCATGTTTGTGTGCAGGCCCGATGCACCACCAAAGCACGAGAGTGCGCGGCGAACCAGCTCCAGGTCCCGCTCCGCAGGGGTCACGAACAGAACAACGTCATCGGCGTACATGGAAGTGCGGAAGCGGACACCGCGACACGGCAGCGGCGTCAGGAGGTCGAGGCTCTCAGCACGGCGAAGGAGGGCGTTGAGGACTTCCATGACAAAGAGGAAAAGCGTTGGCGACAGGGGGGTCGCCCTGCCGCAAGCCTTGCCGGTGCGCAATTACCCTGCCTGGGACGCCATTCAGCAGGATTCTGGAGTTGGCAGAAGAAAGGGCGGTACAGATCATCTCCACGAACCGCTGACCGAAACCGAGGTGCTGAAGAACCCGGATTAGAAACGGCCAGGACACCGAGTTGAAAGCCTTCGTGATATCTATCTTCAACAGCAAGGCAGGGTTACAGCTGAGATGCAATGCCCTCGTGGTGAGTTGGACCAGTTTGAAATTATCGTGGATTGAGCGTCCCTTGACAAACGCAGACTGGTTCGCTGCAACCAACTCAGACAGCCGTGGTGCAATCCTCATCGCAAGCAATTTGGAAAAAAGCTTTCCAAAACTGTGCGTCAGGCTGATCGGCCAAAAATCTTTAACCTCAAAAGACCCTTCTTTCTTTGGTAGAAGCACGATTAGGGCATCATTAAGCTTTCTCATTGCCCTGGGCTTCAATGCGTACAACTGCTGAACCGCTAGGAAGATGTCGGACTTGATGATGGGCCAAGCAGTTTGAAAGAAGCGGCCTGAGAAACCGTCGGGGCCGGGGGCCTTGTCGAGAGGCATGTCCTTCACAGCGGACCAGACCTCCTCAATTGTGAACGGCGCATCAAGATCAGCTAGGTCAAGCGTGGGCAAGCCAAGAAAATTGAGGTCCAGATCATGATCACGGCTAAACTCTGTGCCAATCAAACCATTGTAGAAACCAAACAACATCTCTTCTTTGTCTTCATGTTGCACAGCGGTCACCCCGTCACGAGCGAGAGCGACAATATGATTGTTGCCAGGGGCGGAGCTACTCAGTGCTACCCTGGTGCCTGTGGGTCGAAACAATTTGCTACGAGCCATTAGCTATAGTACTTATCGTGTGCACCAGGTTCTGGTAGCATCCGTGCACCAGGTCCAACAAAAATTAACTTGCAGCCTCGTTTAGATGTTGGCACTAGGCCTCTGGTGGATTTTCAGGCAGTGTAATAGGCAGGCCTTGAAGGCATCAAGGGCCGTAGAGGCAGAGGCGTAGCAATCCCTACATGTGCAAATAGCCAGGCCAGAGATAAGCAAATAACACGTCCTAAATCCCTTCATCTCCTTTCATTCCCAGACCGGCGACCCTGTCAACTACCGTTTACCTTCTTCAGTCCCAACCAATATCAATAACACGTCCTAAATCCCTAGTTAACAATTATGTATTATTGGAAAACCTGTTCTTAAATGCCCCTAGGTTTGTCCGAATATTTTATTCCCCTTCCAACTTTGTTGTGAGTCGAGATCTAATTCTTAAATTAGTCTATGTAAAATACAAATGCATGGATAGGTGCTTTTCCCTGATAAAACTAGTGGAAACTTATTTACACAATCACCTCATGGCAATGGTTTGAGTAATTCTATGGAAAAATAAATTAAGCAAATATTTTTTTTGTGCCCATTATTTATTTTGAATTATGTATCGCAAGATTTTTGTCAAACACAACACCGTTAATACTTTTTTTTCTCAGTTACATACATTGTCGAGTCAAAGAATGTGCACCAGGGTAATTTTTTTCTAGCTCCGCCCCTGATTGTTGCGCTGATGCAACCTAGCCCGCATGTGGAAATAGCGCGTGTTCGCGTCCCCCTCAGCCAACCAGAGAACCCGCGACCGGTGCCGAGCCATGGTGCGCTCAAGGGAGACCAGCCCGAGCACCTTCATCTTCAGCTCGCTGCGAAAGGCATGCTCATGATCAGCGAGCCGCCTCGATTCCTGAGCGATGTCCAGACGGAAGATGAGTTCCTTGGCGAGGAGAAGCTGGCGCTTGACGCTGCCAATACGGCGAGCACTCCACGACTGCAAGGCCTTGGCTGTGCGCGAGAGCAAGATATGCAAGCGGGACAGAGGATCCAAATTATCCGGCGCTGTCCACACATCGGCAACAACCTGCAGGTAGCCATCGAACTTGGGCCAGATTGGCTCGAAACGGAACCGGAAGCAGCGTGGGGTTTGTAGGTCCGTGTGCATGATTATGGGGCAGTGATCTGACGCAAGAGATGGCCCAGCCCGAAGCAGCGAGTTGGGATATCACTCTTCCCAGTCCACGGAGTAGAACCACCGATCCAGTCGAACGAGGGTGGGATCCCTGCGTTCACTGCTCCAGGTGTAACGGCGGCCGTGGAGGTTCATCTCGGATAGCTCGACCTCATCAAGGAATCGACGGAAACGAGCCATCCATCTCCGGTCGAGGTTAGCGTTATTTTTATCTGCCGCTTGATAGATCATGTTGAAATCGCCTGTCAAAGCCCAGGACCCGCGTGAGAAGCACGAAAGGTACGCAGCTCCTCAAAAAACAGCAGACGATCCGGCGTGGAGAACGGACCGTAGACCACCGTCAGCCACCAAGGCGGCGAGAGGTCGCCCCTTTGCTTGATACACACCGAGAGAGCAAAGGTATGGAAAACTACCCCTGACACTTCCCAGGCAGCAGTGCGCCAAGCGATCAAGATGCCATCCCTGGTACCATTGGCCGGCAAAAAGAAGTACTCAAAACCGGGCCCTAGCATTTGCAGGATCAGTGCATCGTCAATAACAGCAAGCTTCGTTTCTTGGACACACAGCAGGGACACGTGCTCATCACGCACCGTGTCACGCAGGAGGTCATGCCGAGCAGCAGAATTCAACCCCCGCGGGTTCCAGCTACACACGTTCTCATTTGGCGTAGACATGGAAAAACACTGAACGACCGTGAAGACAACACGGGCCTAACAGGCCAGCAGCGGCTGCACGCCGTGCGCGGCCAGGTCCACATCCCTCGGGTTGTCGCGGGAGAAAAGCTCACGTAGAGCCTACAACCTGTGCTCGAGGATCTCGCCAGCGACGAAGGATTTGTAGCGCTCAATGGTGGAGTCGTCTATCTCCTCCGGCTTGTCCGCCAAACCCAACTGAAAGATGACAGTTTTCTGCGCCCATGACAGTGTTCCCGGCACCTCCTTGCCGGCAAACTTGGCGATGCGGCAGCTGCGGCGCGGCAACCAGGAAAGGGGCATCGGCCAAGATGGCCCACCAAGCAGGGGCGGCGGCAGCGCCTGGCCACAAGCCTGCAAGAACAGGACAGTGGGCGTCGGCGTAGCGGGGGGCCTGCTGACCGTCGGCGAAGCGGAGGGCCTGCTGGACGTCGGCGTCAAGGGAACCTCGAACCACTCCTCGGCAGTGCAGTCCGAGCGCGTGCCAACGGCGGCAGGGCGAAGCACAGACGACTCGTCAGCTGAGGAATCAGATAGACCACATGCACTGCTGGATAGTTTAGCAAGAGAGCCACCGCAAGTCCCAGAGAGCATGGGCGACAGGCCAGGCGCAAAAGACCCCAACGACGAGCCAGAAGCAGAGACTGGCGAGGTAGGGCAAGGGCTCGCATGCGCACTTGTGTGCAAGTGAAAGACGTGCATATGTGAAACATAAACAAGCCTGTGAAAAAAGGAATTGTTTCTAAGCATTGGTCTACAATGATTTATAAAAGATTTTTGTCTTTTGATTCGCAAAAGAAGTAGAAAATCACTTCGCAGAGTGAAGCAACGGTTACTTGCATGGGGCAGCCGCTCGCTATCCTCCCGCCTGCACCAGAGTTGTCAGTCCGCGAACAGCTCAGGAAGTCAGGATGCAGCTCCAGCTGCTGCCTTATGCAATACGTAAAAGATTTGGAAAACTGCTTTACATTTGACCACCTGGATCCTCTAGAAGAAGAGGACCACTCGTGTCTTTAATCACATACAAAGCTGGGTCGGTCGACGAATTCCCAGCCGTGGGACGCGTGGCAGCGGCTGGTGATTCTTCTCCAGCGAGATCAAGGAGAAGAGCGCCGGCGCGAGGAAGATCACGGCGAGCTCGAGGAAGAGCACGGCCGCGAGCGCTCTGTCCCGACGCCGGCGGTGTTGGTCTCCGCCTCCACCTCTCCTCCCACACCTCGCCGCCCCCTCACCCCAGCCTCGACGAGCTAGCCAAGCCATGGTCGTCCTCCTCCGCACCACCACCTGTGCCACCGCCACGACCGCCGGCACCTCCTCCTCGACACTCGTCGGCACGACCTTCCGCCCCCTCCCGGCCCGCGCTTCGCCGGCACGACGCCTCGTCTTCGCCGGCCTGCGCCTCGGCCGAGCTGCTGCAGGTCTGCGGCAATGACTCCATCACTGACCCAGGTAGTGTGCGGGCGTCTTCAGCAGGTGGAGGCGCGGGGGGAGAAGAGAGAAAGGGGCGGCGGCGGCGCGAGCTGGAGCGGTGGAGACGGCCAGCGGTGGAGATGGCCGGCTCGGCCCTGCCTTCTTCCATGGATTCTTCCGTGGGTGGGTGGGGAAAAGTGGGAAAGTGGGGAGAGGAGAGAGGAAAGTGGGGCAGGAGAGAGGAGAGAGGAAAGGGGCGTATGCGTGGCGGCACTTGATTGGGCAATTGCTTCACCCGGCGCCCCAGGCGCAACCCAACGCGCTAGGTTTGGGCTGGGTGCGCCGGCGCTAATTTCGCCCAAAACGGCGCTATTTGACGTTCCGGGGGCACGGCTGGGAGATTTTGGCGCTATTTTGGCCAAAAAGTGGCCTGGAGGCCCTTAGCATCACAACTTATTGAAAAGATTGTCGACGAAGCGCGTAATTGGCAGCAGAGCGTTATCCAGCCAGTTATCAGGATCTTCCAGCCGCCATGACCCTGTTTAGCCGGAAAACAATATTGGGTCATGGGTGTAGACGCACCCACTACTCAAAAACAATTTTAAAATGTCAAAAAAAATCTGATATATTTCAAAATATTTATGTTAGCACAAAAAGTTTCGTGAAGAAAAGATATTATTTGTGACCCGTGCAAAAAAAGATAAATCAAGCCGCTCCAAAATAATTTTGTACGAGATATTTTTTTGACTTTTTGACACGGGTCACAATTTTTTTTTCTCCACGAAACTTTTTTTCCTAACACAAAATGTCCATATGTATATGCGAATTTTTTCTTGATTTTTTTGACATTTTAAAAATTTTAACTTTTAAAATGTTTTAAACAACGGGTGCAGATGCACCCGTGACCCGAAACGCCGTCTGCCTGTTTAGCTTCTTTTACCCTTTTTCTCTTCTTTTTTTAGATAAAGGGTTTTATTACTCAAATAGTTTAAGCATTACACCCGGCTTCTGCATAAAAAATGCACACAGCCGCAATCCAACAGAGAAAGTAAAAAAGT
Source organism: Poa pratensis (assembly GCA_947311845.1). Classification (NCBI taxonomy): domain Eukaryota; kingdom Viridiplantae; phylum Streptophyta; class Magnoliopsida; order Poales; family Poaceae; genus Poa; species Poa pratensis. The sequence goes on along the minus strand of CAMZMU010000055.1, from coordinate 52,810,992 downwards.
TGTGCAACAATAGATGCATTACAACCAACAAGATAATGTAAAACGCCTATGTCATGGCTAATCTCGACGGCCTATGGAGGTCCAATGCGGCGATCAAGCGGCCACCCATGTTGTGAGAAAATATCCCTTGCCATCTTCTCCAGTCGTGCACACGCCTCCGTAAAAAGGTCTCGATGTCCCGCACGTTGTAAGGTGGACCACATACGGAGAATACTTGTGCAATGGTAGAGTAGCTGCATATGAGAAACATTTTTATCATTGAAAACCTTGTCATTTCTACTAAGCCAAAGCGACCATATAACAGCTATCGCTCCCACCCTAATAACCGTTCTAAGCCTTTTATCTATCCCATGTAGGCAGTTACCAAAAATATTGGCAACAGACTTAGGTGGATATAAGTTAGACGCTATTTGGATGGCTGACCATATAGAACGTGCGAAACTACACTCGAAGAATAAGTGTTTCATTGTCTCTTCATGTGGACAAAACATACACTTCGTACTTCCATGCCAATTTCGTTTAACAAGGTTATCCTTTGTTAGAATGACACCCCTACGAAGATACCACGTGAATACTTTAATCTTAAGTGGTATCTTCATTTGCCATATTTTTTTATTATCATTAACTGGCACATCGGAATGTACTAACGCCCTATATATGGAATCCACAGAGAATTTACCATTCTCACATAGATTCCAACGAAATTCATCGGGGCCCTGTATGAGTTGAACTGATCTCAACCGTGCCAGCAGGGAGTTCCAAGACGCTAGTCTTGGTCCAAACAAATCTCGCCTGAACGTCACATTAGGAGGAGAGCATTGCATGACGGTGGCAATGGTGTCTCCCTTAAGACGAACTATATTGTATAGGGCTGGATATCGATCCCGGAGCGTGGTGTTGTCTAACCATTTGTCCTCCCAGAATCTAATCTCCGAGCCATCCTTAATATTAAATACCCCGAAGCGAAAGAAATATTTCTTTGTCGCCATCAGTCCAGCCCAAAAGTGGGAATCACCAGGTTTCCAATATACCTGTGATACCGCCTTTGTACCGATGTATTTTCTCTTAAGGAGTGTTTGCCATATCCCCTCTTCAGTAAGCAGCTTAAAAAGCCATTTGCCTAGGAGGGCTGAGTTCTTGACATCAAGGTCATGAATACCAAGCCCTCCCTGATCTTTAGGGCGACAAACAACATTCCATTTAGTCAGTCTGTACTTCTTCTTCTCACCATCTCCTTGCCAAAAGAATCTTGATCGGTAATAATCCAATTTATGCAAAATTCCTTTTGGTATTTGGAAGAAGGAAATCATATACAGTATCATGTTTGTTAGTACTGAATTAATGAGAACCAATCTTCCATCAAGAGATAGCAATTTTTCTTTCCAACTAGATAGCCTAGCTTGTAGACGTTCTTCGACATGTCTCCATTCCGCATTAGTCAGTTTCCGATAATGTATTGGTATCCCAAGGTACATGATCGGAAATTGACCCTGCTCGCAGCCAAAAATATCGTCATATTGAGCAGCTGCTTCTTGAGCCGCACCAAAGCAAAACAATTCACTCTTATGGAAGTTAATTTTCAATCCCGACAATTGCTCGAATGCTGACAGTATTAACTTCAGATTCGCAGCTTTATCTAGATCATGTTCCATAAAGATGATTGTATCGTCTGCATATTGAAGAATAGATAATCCACCATCAACAAGATGTGGAACTACTCCTTCAATTTGGCCATCCGCCTTAGCCTGTTCAATCATGATCGTCAACATATCCGCCACTATATTAAATAGTATAGGCGATAGAGGATCACCTTGCCTTAGTCCTTTTTTTGTCTGAAAGTAGCGGCCAACGTCATCATTGACTTTTATTGCCACACTACCTCCGGTAACAAAATTGTGGATCCAAGCACACCACTCCTCTGAGAACCCTTTCATTCTCAGAGTCTGTAGTAAGAACGGCCAATTGACTTTGTTATATGCTTTTTCAAAGTCAATTTTAAATATCACCCCATCAAGTTTTTTCGTGTGCATCTCATGTACGGTCTCGTGTAAAACCACAACACCGTCAAGGATATTCCTCCCTTGCATAAACGCAGTTTGGGTAAGTTTTACCACATGATCTGCCACTGAATTTAACCTAATGGTCGCTACTTTTGTAAAGATTTTGAAGCTAACATTTAGAAAACAAATTGGCCGACACTTTTTCTCTTCTAGTTTCACGCCTTTCTCTCTCTTTTCCTTTTGGAACCGTCCTGTATTTATTCCTATGTTTATTTTCTTCATAATGAAGTCCAGCAATCCTGCTGGCTTTTTATTAGAAAAAAACATATATCTGACATTTTGCTTAAAACGCTAAACCCGAGTAAAGCAACCAAAACGGATCGAGTAAGTATTCAGATGCAGAATGTAAAAAAGAAGAAGAAGAAAACACACGCAGGCTGAGCCCAACCCAGTAACCCGGTAAGGAAGGCAGTACGGCCCAGCTCGACCTCCACAAGACAACCTGCCGTGCTCTATATTCTCAAAAAAAAAAAACCTCTCCCTCTTAAAATGGAAGGCTCGAAATGAGGCTGGCTTTGAATTAACGGAGCCAACAACCGGCTAGGAGTTACAACTTACACACCTTACACACACGCGCTGGGGATGCCAGCTTTACAAGACAAGAACAAAGACAACATGAGACTACAAAAGCTAAGAAACACAAGAAACTAATGCTTGATCCAGTCGAATGAGCATTGTCTTCTTGTCTTCTGTTGAACGGAAGCAGCGTTGAAAATATCACCTTCAACCAAACTCGCCCACATCGACATCGCCACCTAAAGCTCGAGCAAGCAAACAAGCAGGATTCCATAATCCAAAGAGGGGGCTTCAGACAACGCCTCCAAGGAGGATAACGGCGCCCAATAGTGTCATCGTCGCCGGCAGTCCAGAGACCTACAAAGCTTTCGCCAATACCCAATCCTCCAACCAAGAGCTCGACCGTGAAAACGGCGAGGTCAAGTGGATTCTGAAGACACTGCAACGGCAAGCCGCACCGAGAACAGGGCAAGTTGAGGTGGAGGTGGGATTCAGCAAACAATGTAAGGAGCTTCAAGGTGACGCCTTCACGAAGGAAAATGGCACCCTGAGGTGTCATCATCACCTGCAATGGCCGCAACCAGGGGCGGATCCAATGGGTGTTCCATGGGTGCACCCCCTAACTGATGCAGATTTTTTTAATCTAGTACCTTTTTTTCTATTTCTATATGTATTACATGTGCTAAAATTACTTAGACATGATATTTAAACTACGATTACTGCACCCCCAACATTTAAGTCCTACATCCGCCACTGGCCGCAACCATGCACACATTTTCACCGGAGCCCCGAAAGCAACCCGAACACCAGATGCCACCCTGAGGTCGAAGAGCTAGGCCACTGCTTCCGACCTATCTCCCGGAGAGGGGAAACATGGTGCACCAGCCCCTGCTAAGAACATCAGCAAACACGCCAGAACCAAGCACATGCGCCTCTCTCTCTCTCTCGGGAACATGTGGGGGCGTCGGTCGCGGCTCCTTCGGAGGCCGGCGAGTGACGATGCGGAGGGATTGGAACTACGTGGTGAGCGCGCACAAGCCCACCGTCGTCTCCTGCTCCTGCGTCGGCAACTTCACGGCGCCCCACCAACTCAAACTCATCGTCGCGTAAGTACCACCAACGCATTTCTCCGTATCCACGCGTTCTCCTCTATAGGATCGCGTGATTTGGTTGGGCCTGGGGTTTTTCGTTTGCTCGGCTAAAACCCTAGCTCCCACATCGATGCTTGCTGTAACGATCGATCGATACTTACTTGCTTACGTATCAACATGATCCTACTCCACTGAGATGGATGTGCTCTTGATTTAGTTCTATTTTATTGAGAAACCATTGTGAAGAACAGTAAGCCGCGTGTTTGGATAGGGTGCTATCTTCCCTGTGAAATTTTGATTCGGGCGTACAGAAATCAAACCGCCCCTCGTGGCCTCGTGGGTTCGTTTCTGTATTCTAAACTCCCCAGGCGACCCGAGGTATAGAATTGGTAGTGGATTGTCAATAGGAATTTCGTAATCCGTGTGCTGCATTAGTTTTTTTGAGTGACTGTTGTTTTCTCTTCCTGAATTTTCTCAAAGGGCTTGGGTTAGGATTCGTCAAGTTTATTGGCATATTTTAGTCATTCTGGAATGCAGAGCCTGCATTATCCTGTCATCTATCCTTGTTTGCAATTGCAAAGCGGTATACATTAACTAACAGTAGGATAGATTCAGGGGTGGGGAATATGGGGGTATTGATGTCTGCATAGCAACAAAATATATGGTGGCGATGGTGATGCTGTAAACCGGAGTAATGCCTCTCAAGAATCTTACAACTAAGGCGAGAAATTTAAAACTATTGTTAACAATATAAGTACCTTGTTTGATTGGAGTCATATACCACAAAGCAACAAGCCTATGTCATCTAGCTTTTGAATTTTTGTTTTGTCGCCGTTCATGTAATAAAGTTACCCATGCCATTGTTGATTGTGGCAAAGTGGCTGGTGTGCTGAACCACTTCTGGTTGGAGAACGCATCCGAATTCCGGTTTGGTTGCTAGCAATCTTGCTTGGCACCAGATTTAGTACTGGAATATATTCTCAGTTTCAAAAAGAAAAATAGTGCTGACAAATGAAGGTTGTGATTGTCGTGCTCGAAGTCACGAACACCAGAGGACGAGAGTCCCCCTTTTAGAGATTCGGCGAGGGGCGCGAAGAGGATCTAAGCGAGCGAGTAAGCTTATGCAGAACGTAGAACACGCAGGCAGTTTACCCAGGTTCAGGCCGCTCGGAAGCGTAACACCCTACTCTTGCATGTCTGAATATATGGGGATGATATGCGTATCCGGGCTACAACAGTGTGTTCCCGGGCACTCTGGATCTAAGGCTAGGAGACAAGATCGAGATCTGATCTTGGCTCTGACCTAACCCTCGGGTGTATTTGAAAAGCTCTCCCTTTCTTCGGAGGCCCTGGTCCTTCTTTTATACACCAAGGGGATACCACAGCGGCCTGCCAGTTGTACTACATGCCCTCCCCTAGATAAGGACAAGTACTGGCAACTTTGACCTCCGACCGCGCACATGCCTTGTTCCCTCTGTCTTTATCCCGTGAAGCTCCCGTACCCGGGGTATCAAGGAAGCTTCCTTTTCTCGTCCCGCAATCGTCCTTGTTGGTAGTCCACGCTATAGGAGTTCACGGGAACCCCCTGTTCCCGGGTGCGACAGGAGCCCCCAGGCACGGTCCTGTCAACGCAGGCTCGGTTGACAGGGCTGGGCCAAAAAATAGCGTGGCAGCATTGCTCGGTCTCGTCACGTCCCGTCCATGAACTTGGCAGCTCGGCTGCCGTCATCGCGCACGCGTCGGCTTTGACCGACTGGCCACGTCTCCTCGATCTTTGCGGGTGTTCCCACTAGTGGAGAAAGTGGGGGAGGTTCCCGAGGCGTCGTGTGCCCCGGAAATCTTCCTTAAATAGATGGATGGCGCGCCATCTATTTTCAACCTCTGTACTCTTCCATTTCCAGTGCACAAGCCTCTGCATCGATCATGGCCAGGACTCCGGGAAGCAGGAACCGCAAGAAGGCGAGCCCTTCCTCGTCTCCGGTGAGGGAGCTTGGGGAGCCGTCATCAGGGCGCCGTGGGAAGCGCGGCCATGAAGATGAAACTGGGGGATCCGCCCTGGTTCTTGGCCCCGATCAATGCGGGCCATTCCTCTTCCTAGTCTTGGTGTACCCGCTCCGCAGCCGTCTCCTTTTCCGGCTGAAGGTGCAGACCAGGCTGGGAGCTCATGTTCCGGAGATCTTCCACCTGACGGTGAAGGGAGCCTAAATGGCAGCTTCGCCGTTTGCACCGTCATGGATGACAGACTGCTGTTTCTGGGCTCCGGCTGGGTGATCTTCACCCAGATATACAAGATTCAGCAGGGGTTCCATCTGCTCTGTGACTACGATGGGAAGGATGGGCTCTCCATCACAATCTTCGACACAAGTTGATGCGAGGCGCCTCCTGTGACCTACGAGGACGTGGGAGTGCCTCAGGAGAAGTACCCCGTGAAGCTGGAGAACTGATCTGCACAGATTAGTTCTCGATTTCCTTCCTTTGTAAGCCCTCCTTTTGTACCCGGGAACCTTGATAGTTAGGTTCCCGGGAAATTATCAATGAAATTTCCTTTTTCTGCAATTTCTCCATGTCTCTGCGCTTGTCACGATTCTTTTTGTTTGCCTCAACACAGTTGCGAGGATAGAATAGATTTGTTCAGTTGTTGCGTGTTTGTCCATCCGTCCCGATCAGATACCGTCATAATGACCTACTTCTGCCGCTTCACTAGCACGATTTGACAACACGCGTAGAGTTAAGGCTCAACTCTTGGAGAAACGTGCCGTCACGGGCTCCGTCCCGCAAGTGGAGCGCGGCTGATGTGATGCCCTGTTTCACCTATAAGTAGGGGCGAGGAAACAGAGACATCCCCATTCCTCATTTCCTTGCTTCATTCCAATCTTAGTCCATGTCCGGCAACGAGAATCGCTACCCTCTCCCAAGCCTTGGCGGGGAGGGTGGGGAAAGCAGCAGAGGAGCTCTCCGCCGGCGGATCTCAGCGCAAGAACTTAGCTTCCCTGCTAGATCTGGTCCAGATGCAGGTCGAGTGAGACTCGATCTTCCTCCATTGCTGAAATCGCGGAGGGCCGTGCGAGCCATCCGGCGCCTCCGCAGGGAGATCGCCGGAGATGCCACAATCGCAGCTCTCGTGGATGAACTCATGGAGGCTCTTCAGGTATGTGGCCTTGCTCTTGACTTCAAAGGAGAGAAATCCAATCCAGGTAATTCTCTTGATTCAGTTTCTTGTTTGATGCAGGCTGAGCATGCGACGTCTGCAGACCTTGTGTGGGAGTTGGAAGATCACTTTGCTTGGGCCGAGATGGCTCAAGCGAGAAGATCCCCAACTTAGAGTCAAAACAATTTTTGGCGATCTTGGATCCCTCGGTCGATTCCCTCCCTCTCGCCTCTAGTCTTCCAGGGGGAAGCACCAGAAGATGAGAGGAAGCGATGCTTGATCTGGGGGAACTGGCTTTCCTCCTGGGTGCTGAAGCCGGAGAACCAGGAGGAGGTCATCGGGCGAAGCCCGCAAGTGTAGCTTATAATCATCACTTCTTTGTACCTATTTTCGCCTTGTAAGCTGGTTGAGCAGGGAAATAACATGAAAAGCTCATCAGTAACTGTTTCACATGTCTTAGATTTTGCAAACTCTTGAATAAAAATACTTTTAGTTCCCGGTTAGGATTTCTAATCCTTAGCATACTCTCGTGATTTGATTTCATGGGTGATAGTTGAGAGCACGTGAGCCAGGCTGTGGTCGTCAGAGCGGATCTAAACGCTCCTCACAGGGCATCACTGCAACTCAGGCAATCTACGTTTTCGGGCGCTCGAGTGTTCCAGCCAAGACACGTTAGAGCAGATCTGCACACATGTGTCCCGGGAACACCCTCCCCTTGAACGATTCCAGAAGGAGATGCCTACGCACGGCGAACAACTGTGGGTCGCTAGCCCATCAGCATCCTCCGTCTGCTAGCTGCTTGAACACTTAAGGTGAGCCTGGACTCCCAGACAGGATGAGGCCAGATCAACATCTGGGCGCGCCATCCCATGAGTGTTCTCACCCTAGGCCGTTTTTCTCTCGATTCGATTGTATCATTAGGAAAATCCACCTTCCCCGAAAATGTAAAAGCGACTCAATGAGGTGATTGGCAGCGAGACACTTAACTTTATTTATTATGAATGACTATTTCCCGTGAAGATGGGCGCCGGTATGGTTTCCCGTGAAGACGAACCACGGGCGCCTGCCTTCCTTATTTGCACCTGAAAACCAATCCAACCAAGTGAGACTCTTATTTGTAACAAAACGAGCTACTTCAGTTAATTAAATCTAGTTTTTCTTCCGGGTTCTTGAGACTTGAACATCTATAACAATCCTCGAGCCCAAACAAAAGCGCACTATCAATGCCACTCTGCGTGATTCTGGACAGACCAATTATCCACAGGTACTCTATCGGGCAGGGCGGACCAGTAACCGCGTAGCACTATGCAACCATGTTAGACCAACTATCGCGTAGCAAGGCATCAATCAGTGTTGTTCGGCGTAATCATCCATGCTCTCTACGGCCTGGGCGGACCAGTTGTCCACATGCACTCTACTGGTTCTGGGCGGACCAGCAACCGCGTAGCACTACTTGACCGGGTTGTCGCCCGATCATCCAAATGGTAGTGTAAGCAGGATCTGGTGATGTCAGGGTGGACCTAAACACTCACCCGATAGCCCCCGGGTCAGGGGTTGTTATGGATGGATAGCCTAAAGAACCAGGAACTAAAAGCATGAACATACATATTTCCTTTTCCCAAAAACTTGCAACCAGGAAGAAAACTGAGTCCAGAATTAACTTAACTTAAATTACTCGATAGCAGAGGATGAACCGATTACATAATCAACTTTAAACCGAGAAAACTGTGGCGGAACAGATCGCAGGCCCACATTCATCCTGGTGGCGGAACGGATACCAGACCCACACTCATCTTTGCTGTTCACGGGTAAGATCTCGGATACGGATTTTTCTCATGGATAAAACTTTCTCAACAGAGCGATGTTCCAGGAATTGGAGATTAACGTACCATCCTTAGTTTCCAACCGCACTACTCGAGGCCTAGAAACTCGAGCGACCCTGTAAGGTCCTCCCACTTGGGTGACATTTTGTTCCTCCCAGCCATTACATGTACCTTGCGCAAAACCAAATCCCCAGCACCAAGAGTCCGGGGACGCACATTATGGCTGTGATAACGACGCAAAGATTGCTGATAGCGAGCTGATCGCACTGCAGCCTTCCACCTTGCCTCCTCCAACAAGTTCAAGTCATCCATCCTCCTTTCCAACTGATCACTTTCTTTATAGGCCAGCACTCGGGGTGAACCGTGTTTAAGTTCAAAAGGGAGCACTGCTTCCTCCCCATACACGAGCGAGAATGGAGTCTCATTTGTTGCTCGGCTTGGGGTAGTCCTTAATGACCACAGAACTCCTTGCAGCTGATCTATCCATTTTTTGCCTGAGGTCTTGAATCTGTCGAAGGTTTTTGTCTTGAGTCCTTTCAGTACTTCAGCATTCATTCTTTCCACTTGTCCATTACTTCTTGGATGTGCCACAGATGCAAAGCAAACTTTTATCCCAATCTCTTCACAGTATGCCAAGAATGCCCCACTTGTGAACTGCGAACCATTGTCAGTGACGATGCAATTAGGCACCCCAAAATGGCACATAATTCCCTTAATGAACTTGATAGTAGCCTGGGCGGTTATATTCCTGACTGGTTCAACCTCGGCCCATTTTGTGAACTTGTCAATTGCCGCGAACAGATGTTCATATCCCCCAGCAGCTCTTGGTAACTTGCCCACGATGTCCAGCCCCCAGACTGCAAATGGCCAAGAAATTGGAATGGTATGCAGAGCTTGAGCTAGCTGATGAATGCTTTTCGCATGAAACTGGCAAGCTTCGCAGGTTTTGACCAGTTTTTCTGCATCGGCCAAGGCAGTAGGCCAGAAGAAACCCATGCGATATGCTTTCTCGACCAATGCCCTGGAGGCCACATGATTTGAGCAAGTACCTTCATGGATCTCAGATAAGATCTCCAGACCTTCTTCTTGCGAAATGCACCGGAGCCTGACGCCATTTTCTCTCCTCTGACATATCTCGCCATCGATAAGGGTATACATTTTAGCTTGACGTGCCACTCGTTCTGCATTGACATCATCTTCAGGCAAGATTCGATTCTGGAGGTGGTTGACCAATTCCACGGCCCATGATGGTACAGTTTTTTCCACGGGAAGGACCTCTGCTTGATCAAGTTCAGGTGACGTATCCTTGCCGGGAACCCGACCTGCATCATCAAGTTGGTTGGGTTCAGTGGGCATTGTGGCGGTATCCCCCGAGCTTGACGCAATCATCGTCTTCAGCTTATCAGCAGGAATAGAAGGTTTGTGTAAAGCCTCAATGAATACTCCGGGTGGCACCAAGCCTCGCTGGGAAGCTATCCGGGATAATGCGTCTGCAACCGAATTTTGATCACGGGGAATGTGCTCCAGTCTCAAGCTCCTGAACATCTTCTTCAGTTTTGCAACCTCCTCCACATATTGTGCCATGGTTGGGCATTCGTAGACCTTCTCCACTTGCCTAACAACTAGCTGAGAATCACCTCGAGCTATCAGGTTTGTGGCACCCACACCAAGTGCCATTCGAAGTCCAGCAAGCAATCCTTCATATTCTGCAGTATTGTTGGTAATCCCTGTCTTGTAAAGCATCTGAATGACGTACTTGAGCTGTTCACCCGTAGGTGATACCAGCAGCACGCCTGCCCCAGCCTGTCCTCCGGAAAGAGATCCATCGAAATAGAGTGTCCATGCATCTGGCTCCCCTTCCCGGGAAGGCTGGATTCTTCTTCCTTTGACTCAATTTCCGTTTCAGTCCACTCTGCCATGAAGTCCACAAGTGCTTGACTTTTGATAGCATCAGCTTGCTTGAACTGCAAACCCAATCCAGATAATTCCATAGCCCATTCAGCGATTCGCCCGGTGGCATCCTTGCTATGCAGAACACGCTCCAGGGGGTATGAAGACGCCGTTGTGATAGTTCGCCCTTCAAAATAAGGCCTCAACCTCCTGGAAGCTAGCAAAATTCCCAACAGAAATTTCTGCATCATCGGATATCGTTCCCGGCATCCCGCGAGACTGAGCTCACAAAGTATATTGGTCGCTGCTCCAACTTCGGAGTGGACTTAGTAGCATTCCCGGGAACTGTGGCTCCAGCCCCTGGGTTTGACTCTCGCTCTGCAACTAGAGCCGCGCTCACAACCTGGTTAGTAGCCGCAATGTAGAGGAGAAGAGGTTCCTTTGGCATTGGCGCTACCAGGATGGGAGGACTAGAAAGATACTTCTTCAAATCTTGCAGAGCAGCCTCAGCCTTGGAGTCCCACTTCACTGGACCGGATTTCTTAAGCAACTTCAAGAATGGCAGTGCCCGCACTCCGAGCCTAGAAATGAATCTTCCCAGGGCAGTTATGCACCCATTGAGCCGCTGAACATCCTTGATACGCTTGGGAGCCTCCATCATCTCTATGGCCTTGATCTTATCAGGATTTGCCTCAATGCCTCGGTGAGAGACTAAGCAACCCAGCAATTTCCCGGAAGGTACTCCAAAGATGCACTTCGCGGGATTCAGCTTGAGGTTGATCTTCCTCAGGTTATTGAAGGTCTCTTCTAGATCAGAGATGAGGGTCTCTCTTTTTCTGGTTTTTACCACAATATCATCAATGTAAGCTTTGACGTTGGTCTCTATCTGCGGCCCAAGGTAAGCACGCATGGCACGCTAAAAAGTTGCTCCTGCATTCTTCAAACCAAAGGGCATGGAAATGTAGCAGTAGCAACCATTCTGAGTGATGAAGGCAGTCTTTTCTTCGTCTTCTTTAGCCATTTTGATCTGATGGTATCCGGAGATTGCATCCAGGAAACACAGAGATCACAGCCGGCAGTAGAGTCCACAATTTTATCAACACTGGGCAGAGGATAAGGATCTTTAGGGCAAGCTTTGTTAAGGTTTGTGTAGTCGATGCATAGCCTCATGTCAACACTATGTGGTTTAGGCACCACCACCGGATTTTCCAACCATGCTGCGAGTGGTACTTCCCGAATCACCCATGCCTTCAGTAACCTGTTCACCTCGGCAAGGATGAACTCACGCTTCCTATCTAACTGTGGTCTCATTCGTTGCTGAATAGGACGAGCATCTGCTTTGACAGCCAATTTGTGCTCAATCACGTCCCTGGGTATACCGAAAAGACCTGACGGGTCCCAAGTGAACACATCAGAGTTTTCCCGCAGGAAGGCAATGAGCGCGCTTTCTTATTTGTCGGGCAAGCATGTGCCGATAGTGACTGTGATATTTCCATCACTAGTCAATCGGACCTTCTTGGTAAGTTTCGCATCTTTGCATTCCAGTTTCTACTTTGGAGCGGAGGGAAGGAGCTTCACGGGTGCATTGGTGGAGTTCGACCCCTCCGGCTCACTTGCTGACGCTTCGTTCCCGGGTAAGGTGACAGTGACAAAGTGATAATCACTGTCCCCGGGTAGAGGTTGGCCATTCTTGGGACTGACTGCCATGGCTGCTTTTGCGATTGCATCTGCGCAAAAAATGGCGTCCTGGCAGTCGGCCTTCACGGTGATGACTCCGGCCTTGCTTGGTATCTTCAGCACATTGTAGGCATAATGAGATGCTGCCATGAACTTGGCCAAGGCTGGCCTCCCAAGTATGCCATGATACGGCAGTGGAATGTCGGCGATGTCGAAAGTGATATCCTCTATACGAAAGTTTTCTGAATCTCCAAAAGTGACCGGCAAAGTAATTTACCCCAACGGATGCGTAAGCCCCCTGTTAACTCCTTGAAAAGCTCCAGTTGGTTGCAAGCGGCCTAGAGGAATCTACAGCCTCTCCATGACCTTGATTGAGAGCAAATTCAGCCCAGCTCCACCATCAACCAACATTTTGCTCACAGCCAGATTTTGTATGGTAGGTGACACGACAAGTGGTAGAACTCCAACCCCAGTAGTGCGATCAGGGTGATCCTTGGAATCGAACGTGATAACTCGGTCTGACCATTTCAAGGGTCGCTGCGTTCCCGGGGCGGGCTCGACTGCATTTAGTTCACGGGACATCCTCTTAAAAGCGCTCATGGATGGGAAACCAGAAGCACCGCCATGGATGCACACGCAGTCTACAACAGCCTAGAATACCCCGCCACCGTTTTCTTCTGCTGCGGGTTCAGCGGCGATGGCGGGCAAGTTTTGCCCAGCGAACCCAGCGCGCCCACCACCGCGTCCACCCATGAATCCGCCCCTACCAGGGAATCGGCCACCACGGACACCTCGGCCTCCTGTAGGGCAGAAACGACGGATGTGGGTTGTGTCGCCACATACAAAACATCCACCATTCTGCCTGGCCGTCTCAATATTCTAGCGCTGATCCCGTACAAAGCCCTGTATCTTGAGGCAGTCCTTGATGTCATGCTTGCCAACACCATGGAGGGGACACCACACATCCAGAGCTGGGGTGTCTATTTCCTCTACCTTCACCTTCTTCAGTTCAGGCTCAGCAGCCAGAACCTTTGGAGCCGGAGCAGATGTTGGAGCTTCCCGCTTCAAAACTTTGGGGCAGATGAAGCTTCCCCAGGCATGCGACGCCCCTCCTCAGCACGCACGCATTTCTCTGTGAGTGTCCACAGCTCCTGAGTTGTCTCGATGCTGTGCGTACTCAACTTTTCTCGCATCTTTATGTCCCGGACACTCACATGAAATGACGACAAGATGGCCGCTTCCTTGAGGCCGGGGATGTTGTTGATCTTGGTACAGAAGCGCTGAACATAATCATGCAGGCTCTCGTTCTCGCCCTGCTTCATGCCGTACAGGTCATTGACTGTTCCCGGGCATTTGTAAGCTCCCTGGAAAGCCCCAGGAACTGATTGCACAAATCAGACTAGGACTTAACTGACTGCGCGGGAAGATTACACAGCCAGGACAGCGCCTCATCTTTGAGAGCCAATGCAAACCAGTTTGCCATGATTGCCACATCAGCTCCAGCAGTGCGCATCGCGGTGGTGTAGATCTTGAGGAAATCCCTTAGGTTGGTCTTTCTGCCAAACTTGATGGGCACCTCAGGCCTGAACTTATGAGGCCAATGTATGACCCGCTGTGTAGGGGTGAAGGCCGTATGCCCGTACTGATTCCCTCAGTTCGTGTCCCGTGTTGAGCGACGCCGACGGGACGAGCGGCAGGGACAAGGTCCCTCCCGAGATCTCTTGAATCTTGCCCGGGCGGGGCAGAAGATCCCACTGAGATGTAGTCCCCCGATCGGCTGCGTGATGATGATGGGCGCGGGGCACACCGTCGTGTTGAGGTGGGCGAGGAATCCCAGCTTGAGCTCCTGGTGCAGCCATGGAGGGTGCTCTGCGTGGAACACCGTGTATAGGTTCTTCCCGGGAACCTGTCCCGGGAACGGATCAGTCTGAGCACGATGCGCATCTCCTTGTCCCTCTGGCCCACCCACAGATGGCGCGTGGGAGTCCGCTCGAGGACGGGTGTTCATCTGAGCGAAGGTGAGTAGTTCGGCGATGTGATTTTCCCAGTTGTTGTAACGCTCGGGATGTTTGTTTGTGTCCGGAGCATGCTGAAGGAGAGCGTGCGCAGCAGTGATGGCTTCACATGTACGTCGGACCCCAGATGGAACAGGGCCTGTCATTAAACTGGAAGCTCCGGCCGCCCCTCCGGGCGAACCGTTTGGCGGGTGCTGGGGGACCGACTCGGCACGTCGCAGAGGTGGTGGAGGAACCCCTCCAGCACCCTCGGCACCGGCGGCATCGCCAGCGCCGTCCAGCGGCACCACGTCAGGTGCGCGCGCCGCCCCTGGTTGAGCTGTAGGAGGCATGGCTCCCTGCACGGCCGCTCCCGCTTCGGCCTCCGGGACTGCCTCTGGAGCAGCAGCTGGTGGCGGAGGAAGCGGGGTGTGATGGCTCGAAGCAGAACTCTCCGCCTCAGGAGTAGGAGAACGAGCGCGCCGAGCCCGAGCTCGAGTAGCACGTGCGGTGGCCGTGGTCGAGGCACCTCTCCTCCTCCTTGGCGGCATCGTAGCAGACCTTGAAGAAGCCGAAGAAGCTCGCTGGATCACTTGCGCCCCCTACCTGGCGCGCCAGATGTCGTGCTCGAAGTCACGAACACCGGAGGACGAGAGTCCCCTTTTAGAGATTCGGTGAGGGGTGCGAAGAGGATCTAAGCGAGCGAGTAAGCTTATGCAGAAAGTAGAACACGCAGGCAGTTTACCCAGGTTTAGGCCGCTCGAAAGCGTAACACTCTACTCCTGCATGTCTGAATATATGGGGATGATATGCGTATCCGGGCTATAACGGTGTGTTCCTGGGCACTCTGGATCTAAGGCTAGGAGACAAGATCGACATCTGATCTTGGCTCTGACCTAACACTCTGGTGTACCCAAAAAGCTCTCCCTTTCTTCGGAGGCCCTGGTCCTCCTTTTATACACCAAGGGGATACCACAGCGGCCTGACAGTTGTACTACCTGCCCTCCCCTAGATAAGGACAAGTACTGGAAACTTTAACCTCCGACCGTGCACATGCCTTGTTCCTTCTGTCTTTATCCTGCGAAGCTCCCGTACACGGGGTATCAAGGAAGCTTCCTTTTCTCGTCCCGCGATCGTCCTTGTTGGTAGTCCACGCTGTAGGAGTTCACGGGAACCCCCTGTTCCCGGGGTGCGACAGTGATATGTCCAATTTCAGACAAAATTTTTCGTTTGGAGGTGCCCGGACAAGCGCACCCCAAAATTGTCCATGGACATGCCCACTTGTCTACCAAGCGCATCTTTAAATTTATCCACAGACATGTGGACGGTTTTTTCTCCTAAAGTCACACAATTGGGACCCTGTGATTCAAAGGATAGCATATGATTTTTGGGAGAAATGAATGGTATATGAAATTTTCCTTAAGGGGGTGTTTGATTCATATGATCATCCCATAGGAATTAATCTCATATGATTCTTGTAGTGCAAATCTCGTAGGAAAAGAAGTATTAGAGGTCATACCTCATGGAAAATTCCTTTACTTCAATCAAAGAGAGTTCCTGTTCCCATGGGATTCATTTATTACACTGCAAATTGTTGTGAACAAATTTGACAACACATGTAGTTCACATGATGCTTAGTGTAAAATAGTAACAATTGTTGGCCATCTCTTGACCACACAAAGAAAATACATAGATGCAAAAGGGAAAAAAACTTCTACTCCATACTTCTGAATATGAGATGCGCCAGCGCACACCTTGGAAGGAGGAGGCCGGCGGCAGTGGCCGCACCGCGCTAACAGCTGGGAACACCGGAAGATATTGCCGGACACGGGGGAGGGGGGGTTGTCGTGGGGTTAACACAACAGATGTTACCATGGGGTAACTTGAGTTGTTGGGCCAGGCGAAACTAGTGTCTGGGAGTTTGTTTAGCTCTGTGAGGACAAAGGGTTTACCCAGGTTCGACCTCTCCATTGGAGATAAAGACCTACTTCCTGCTATGCTATTATTGATCTCGATCTCGATAACCCGGCTACGACAATAGAGCCGGATCTCGATCTAGGTTACAGGGGGCGCTTGGTAGCGATGATCTCTCTCTCATCAAACTTGTCTCGTAAGGCTTCACGGGTAAAACTTGTCTAACTATGACCTAGGAGCCCGCTTATATAGACGGTCGGGTCTCCTGGTTCTTTACATGGTAAGCCCAGGTTCTACCCAGACTCGGAGTCCTACTCTAGGTCTTCTGGCCTTCGTGTCCTCCAAGTCCAGCACCGTCTTTGGGTCTTCAAGAAGCCTCTCCATCCAAGCCGGGTCACCGCCCAACTTGCTGGCCCATCGACGTAATCCGGCCCATGCTGATGGTTAGCTGTCCTGGCCGGGCCTTCTGCCTGGCGGGTCACGCTTCCCTCTTCATGGGCCTACCGGGTTATTATTCCCCCATCAGTAGCCCCTAGGTTAACTTGGACACCGGGTTTGGCGTGCTTCTCTTTAGCTTCGATCTTTTTATTTCTCAAGTGAAGCCGCCATTCTCGATGTTCGAGTTAACCCCCTGAAAAACAAGAACAAACACTATAACTTATATGCCGGGTCACTTAGGCTAGCTCTCTTTGGCGGTCCATGCTGTAACCCGGCTTGGTCACACCGGGTTCATACGCCTCCGGATTTCACGCTCAACACTTAGCGAAAATTGCAGCCCAACTGTAAATCAATATCCAGTCTATCTCAATCGTGATATTATCAGTTAGTATCCGTAATTATCTCATTCTGTTTGCCGTTGACCTTCGGTCAAAGATCCTTATCTCTTCACCTTTTTACCACAACACCCGTAGGGCTTTTACTGTGCCTATAAGAAGAAGGTTAGGGTAAACGCACTGTTACTTTCCCCATTCTCCTCCTCAACCAGTTCATCTTCTACCTCGAGCTGCCGCCGCAATCCATCTCCAATCGAGCTTCCAAATCCCGATAGAAAGCTTCGCAGCCACAACCGATTCATCCAGCCGCGTTGCGCCCTCGATTCCGCGCTCAATCGCATACACTGCCACTCCAAATCACCCTGCCCTCGCATCCACTCCCTCGGCTAGGGTTAGTTCATCCACTCTTCAAGATTGGACACCACCATAGCTCTGCGTCAATGGGGAAGGAGAAGGTGAAGTCCGGTGGTCCCAAGGCCACGAAGAAGGGCGCGAAGAAGGGAGCAAGCACTAGCGCCGCCGCGGCGGCCGCTCCGGTGAACTGGACCAGATCCAGCGCCACGGACACGACGCTGCAAACGTACGTGAACCGAGGCGAGCTTCCTCCCAAGGATGAGATCCACTGGCGCGCTCCTGGAGAAGAAACGCGTCCCAACCCAAAGAAGGCGAAATCGTCATCTTGCTCGATCATGTTTCCCATGGTCTTCGCCCTCTGGGCTCTCTCTTTTTCCACCAAGTCTTTAAATACTATGGTCTCACCACGATGGATGTTGCTCCCAACTCCATCCTCAACATTAGCAATTTCGTAGTTTTCTGCGAAGATTATCTTCAGATGGCTCCCAGCCTTGAATTGTTTTTAGAACTCTTCTACTGCAACCCCTCTCACAAGAACAAGCCTCTTGGCCCCTATGGAGGTGTTTCCATCCAACGCCGAAGGGAATGTGATTTCCCAGCTCTCCTTCTTGCCAGCCACCCTAAGGGGTGGCAAAACTCTTACTTTTACTGCAAGGACACCTCCCCTGCATCAGACGAGGCCCGCTTCCCGGCCTTCAGAAACTCTCCTTTAGTCTATGATCCCAAAATGAACAGTTATGCCAGCGACGAAAACCAGGTCTTAGTTGAAGCGGTCCGCGTCCGGGCCAGAGCACTGCTCGCTCACGGCCTCGGCGGCACAGATCTAGTAAAGTGCTGGATCGGTTGGTTCATCCAGCCCCTCAGCATCAGGACCCGGTTAATCCACGAGTACACTGAAGAAACAACTGACAGCATGCGTTACTCTGAGATAACGCTTATTGATGATCAGATTGTGAAGAATGCCAAGAGACTGCTTGGCGAGACCAAACATGACATCGCACTGACCGGGCTTGCCCCGTTCAGTGCCAAGAACAAACCACCCACTGTAAGATGCTATGTTTTGTTTTCCATCTTGCTAACCCGGCTTTTATCGCATAGCACACTTATATGCTAATCTTTCTTCATTTCAGGACCTAGAGTGGTGGAAAGCTGACTATGCCCCTGAATCTCCTCCTGTTGCTGAAGACACAGACACAAGCGACGAAGAAGAAGAAGAAGGTGAGCTAGACTTAGCTGGCCGGCTCTTCCTCGACCTGATTAACAATGAAGCCACCACTAAGGACCAAACAACTGATAACCCGGCATTTATTGTTCCAGGACCTTCTGACCTGGCTGTTGATGAAATGACGGGTCCTCAAACTGCTGAACCTCCCACTCTCAAGAGGACTCGAGCTACTGTTGCAAAGGTACCTTCCTTTTTTAAATTATGCAATGAACACATCTCAACCCCAAGCACACACAGGCAAAGGAGCTTGAGAAGGAAACTGCTGCCAAGAAGAAACCCCGGACCCGGTCTGCTGCAAACCCGGGTTCCTGAACACAGGTATCCCTCCATGCTCCTTAGCCAGTTGGGCCAAATCCATCCAGAAGACACATCCTTTAGCTGGCAAAATCCGAGCCACTAAATCCCTTTCTTTGTCAGCTTCATCCTCGGACAGCGTTAGCACTCCCGAGGACTTCCAGATCAACACCGGGTTAGAAATATTTCACATACCTTTTCCATACCTCTATATTTTACTGCCCTTTTGACTAAATCACTATCTTGTTTCAGTGCCAGAGCCTTTGCAGATGAAGACCCGGACTCTCCTCCAGCGGCGCCTCCTCCTCCAGCAACAATAGAGCCTTCTCCTATGGAGGCACATATTGAAGAGCCGGTGGACGCAGACGAGCCAATGGAGCATGTAACCCCCGTGGCTTCTCCAAAAAGCCCAGCTGATCCTGTGCCAGAACCATCCCCAGCTGCTCATTCGCCCGGGTTAGGATCTGGAACCAAAGAAGACGAAGTACAAGTTACGGGGACCCGGCACGTTCCTGTCCAAAGTGCTCCAGAAACTCTGGCCAAAGTGCCAACTCCTGATGCTAAGCCGGCGTCTCCTGCCAAAGGAAAGACCCGGCTCCTTCATCAGATTTGCTGGCTCTGGCGCCATGTCCGTCCCAGCCCTTTGCGATGAGTACTTCTCTCGCCTTGCTCAACATAAAAATCTGGAGACTGAACTGGTTGCCCTGATTCAGAAACGATACCAGGTACACATTTT
Source organism: Poa pratensis (assembly GCA_947311845.1). Taxonomy (NCBI): domain Eukaryota; kingdom Viridiplantae; phylum Streptophyta; class Magnoliopsida; order Poales; family Poaceae; genus Poa; species Poa pratensis. The sequence continues at coordinate 52,791,497 of CAMZMU010000055.1, read as the reverse complement.
GCTTCTTGCCTTTACTTTTCTTGCATAACTATACCCTTAGTAGCCCCCAAGCTCTAAGTTCATCACTTGTTGATGAGCTTGGTGCTTATAATATGAATCCTCTGATAAAAACTTCAATCCTGTAGCCCCCAAGTGCCGGGTTGTCTGTTCACAGCAACCTGGGACAAAAACTTCCATCATTTAAAACTTGCTAACCTTCACATCAAAACTTGAACACTGTAGCCCCCAAGTGCCGGTTGCCTGCCTGCAGCAGCCTGGGACTAGAACATAAAAAATTCAAAGTTTTGCACGTGTAGCCCCCAAGTGCCGGGTTGCCTGCCTGCAGCAGCCTGGGACTCCACTTTAGTCTATGTTAACAAAATTTGACACTGTAGCCCCCAAGTTCCGGGTTATCTTTCCTTCAGTAACCTGGGACTACCATACATCTATATTGCTGCTTATATACTACTTAAAAAACTTCAAACTTGTAGCCCCCAAGTTCCGGGTTAACTTGCCTGCGGTAACCTGGGACTAACATAAACTTGTATTGTAACAGGAAGACCACGCCAAAGCCGAGGCGGAAATCACCCGGCTCAAGGATGTGCTAAAACTGAATCTGAAGCCCGGCTCACCATGCTGAACAGCTGCAAGCATTGGAGAAAAATGTCACGGAGCTGACCCAGGAAAACTCGACCTCAAGAAAGAGCTGAGGAACATGAAGAGCACTGGAAAGAGCAACGCGCCAATCTCCAGAAGCAACTAGATGCAGTCACCAATGAGCTAACCCGGCTTAAGAAAATGGTCACTTCCATGGTTGAATCCTTAGTGGGTAAGCATTACTCCTTTGAATTCAAACTGTATTGCAAGCAGACCCGGATTTCAATTCACACTGTCATACTTTACTTATCCAGCCCTCGCGATGGAAACCTTCGCAAGACTGCTGCAGAAAGGTCAAGTGCATGTACACGCTGACACGCTAGCTGTACTTTGGCAGCTGCGAGGTCATCAAAGCCGCAAGGAACTGGGAGAACCCGCCAAGCGCATACACTGAGGTCCTTGGGCATCTGTCAACAATGCCACAATGGATTCATCTGTTGAAGAGATCTGTGTGCAGGGCCGGGGTGATGCGAGGTCTTGCTTTGGCAAAGGCCTACCATCCCCAGCTAAACCCGGCTCCTCTGAAGAATGGCTTTCTCCAATATAACACTGATGGCAAGAATTTGACAAGAAGTGCTACTCCCGGGTTGTGAAGCAAACCCGACACGTTGCCACTGTCATTGCCAGTAAGATGAAGCTCACCACACTGCAGTATGGATACACCGAAGACAATGAGGAGATCATGGATGACGAGCCACAACGCATCGACCTCCTTCAAAGCTACAAGGATTCCATTGATCCAGCAAAGGTTGCTCCCAGTACCTCCGCTACACCAAGCTCTGCTACGCCAAGTGTTCCTCCTCCATCACGAGCCGCCGTTGAAGAAGATGATGAAAGCTACTTCCAATCCTTCAACAAGTCACCCGGCGCAAGATCAAGGCCAAGGCAACAAAGGAGAGAAGCTGACCCGGCGGCCGCCAAGGAAGATGACCCGGCAAAAACCACTGAGGAGCACCATCCAGCTCGCGTCCCGTGACCCGGCTCCTGAAGCAAACTCATGCAGATGCTTTTATCTCTGCAAAAAACACTCATTCGGCCCTTTGGGCAGTTTATTGTAATAACTTAGCACTTTTATCCCTTGCTTGCAGTGGTGTAGTAGTACACCTTTGAAACTTGCTTGAATCACTTGAAACTTTTGCTTTATGATATCTCTCTTGGTTTTGATGACCCTTTTGATTTCTTTAACTGTGAGTTGGCTTTCGCATGGATTCTCTGTCGCAACTTCTCTGACAAAAACAGGGTCAAACCAAGTCCCATTGGGCCTCATGGTTGATTGAATTTTCAGGTGAGCAATCAGGCCATAAATTGCGAGTCACATCAAACTCAACAGCAAGAAACCAAGAATAAACTGGTGGCATAAAAGCCGGGTCTTGGGATTGCAGCTACAAACTATTCAAGTAAGAGCCCCCAAGACCCGGATCAATGTTTATAAAGTAAAGGCTTCAACTATGCACATTACCCCATTGATCCAGATACTAGTGTGACGCGCTCAATGGGCATCTATCAAGATAAAAATAACTTTGCAACTATACTATAACATAACTATATCAAAAAGATGGATAAAAGCTGTAAAACTAAACATGCATACTAAAAAAGAAGATACTAAATGAACCTGAAACTTTCTCTGCCGGGTCATGGAAAATTATGTGACCCGGGAAATCTCAAAGCCGGGTCTTGGAAGGACAAACTATGTCACCTTAATGACAAGCCCCCAAGACCTGGCACATCATCAACTGCACATCTTTTCAACTCAAATTTTTCAGAGAACTGCCGGCTTTCATAACGAAAACTGAAAAGTAAACTGAGAACACAAATTTCTGTTCAACCTTCACTTTATTGATAGAAAAGGTTAGGTCAGCAAGCCGCCTCATTAAAAACCTTCCAGTCCCCTTAGGTACCCTGGTAAGGAAAAGAGCGCGTCTGAAACCTGCTGCCTGTTACATCGTGTGTTACATCTGATATCTCAATCTCATGCTAAGTATAATATGGGCGCAGCTGGGCAATGTTCCATGGCCGCTCGCGCTCCTCTAATGAAGAAGTGGAATGTGTTGTGTCGTTCACATACTCAGATTTCTCTCTAGCATCCACCAAATAATACGAACCATTGTGCAGATTCTTGCTTATGATAAAGGCCCTCCCACGGAGGAGATAACTTGTGCATCCCTTCCTTGGATTGCGTCCATCGCAGCACTAAGTCACCCTCCTGGAAAGTACGAGTTCTAACCCGGCGACTGTGATACCGCCTCAAATCTTGCTGATAAATTGCAGATCTTGCCAATGCTTGTTCTCTATTCTCCTCGAGCAAGTCCAAAGAATCTTGCCGGGTTTGCTCATTCTCAGCTTCAACGTAAGCCGCCACTCTAGGCGAGTCATGTATAATGTCACTTGGGAGTACTGCCTCTGCCCCATACACCATGAAGAAGGGCGTCATCTTTGTATCTATTTGGCGTTGTATTGATTCCCCAAACCACGGATGGTAACTCCTCAACCCACGCTCCGGCGGCTCTGATGCACGGGACCCGGAGGCGTGGTTTTAAACCTCGCATAACTCTTGATTTGCTCTTTCTACTTGCCCATTGGCCTGTGGATGAGCAACTGAGGCCACATCCAAACGTATACCATTGTTTCCGCAAAACTTTGCCATCTCTCCAAGTGACATGTTGGTTCCATTATCTGTGATGATGCTATGAGGATACCCAAACCTGTGTATGATTTTCTTCACAAACTTACTGCTGTAGCTGCTTCACAGTTTGTAACTGGCATCACCTCAACCCACTTTGTAAACTTATCAATGGCAACCAAGAGGTGGGTTTTCTTGCAAGGACATATGAAAGGGACCCACCATATCAAGCCCCCAGACTGCAAAAGGCCAGGTCAAAGGTATTGTTCGCAATTCCTGAGCCGGCACATGAACTTGCCTTGCATATCTCTGACACCCATCACATCTGCTCACCAGCGTTCTGCATCTGCCTGGGCTGTGAGCCAGAAAAACCCGTGTCTAAATGCTTTGCCACTAAGATCTTGTTGATGCATGATGACCACAATCTCCCTCATGGATTTCCTTCAAAATTTGCCGGCCTTCCTTTCCAGATACGCATCGCTGAAATACTCCTGACACGCTCCTTTTGTACAATTCACCATCAATGACCACGTAAGCCTTAGCCCGGCGCTGGATTTGCCGGGACACAACTTCCTGTGGTGGCAACTCCCCTCGCAGAGATACGCTAAGTAAGGTTCTGTCCACTCTGGAATTTCCCGGGTTGCTGCTACCAACTGTGAATCCGGGTCATCTTGACATGCAAGTTCTTCCTCATCTTGAAGCTTGACTGACGGAGTCCACAATTCATCTAAGAAAACATTAGGTGGAACCGGCTCTCTGCGTGAGCCGAGTCTTGATAAAGCGTCTGCAGCATCATTTTTCCTGCGATCAATGTGATCCACCTGATAGCCTGAGAAGAACCCGGCTACCCTATCCACCTCTCTTCTGTAAGCCGCCATTGTTGCATCCTTTCTATCCCACGTTCCTGAAACTTGCTGTGCCACAAGGTCTGAATCTCCATAGCACTTGATACGCTTGATATTCATCTCCTTTGCCATGCGCAAACCATGCAGCAAGGCCTCATACTCTGCCACATTATTGGAACAATCAAAGTGAATTTGCAACACATAACTCAACTTGTCACCTTTTGGAGATGTTAACACAACTCCGGCTCCTGAACCTTGCTCTTGCTTAGACCCGTCAAAATGCATAACCCAGGATTTGATACTTGGTGTAAGGGGTGGTGCACTTAACTGTGTCCAATCATTAAGAAAATCAGCCAACGCTTGAGACTTGATGGCTGTACGAGGCTCATAGTTGATATGATACGGCCCCATCTCTATTGCCCACTTGGCAACTCTTCCTGTAGCTTCTGAATTTCTGATAATATCTGCCAATGGAATTGAACTAACCACTGTGATTGGATTCTCCTGAAAATACGGCTTCAACTTTCTACTCGCCATGAAAACACCAAACACTAATTTCTGCCAATGTGGATAGCGCTGCTTTGCCTCTGATAACACCTCACTGACGTAATAGACCGGCCTCTGACCGGGTTTTCTTTGCCTCCTCCTTACGCTCGACCACCACCACAGCGCTAACAGCCTGAGGCCCGGCGGCGATGTATAATAACATGGGCTCTTTGGGACCCGGCGCCGCAAGTATTGGCGCCTCTGACAGTTGCTTCTTGAGAGCTTCAAATGCCTCATCTGCCTCTTGATTCCACACGAAGTTGTCCGTTTTCTTCAGCAATTTGTACAAAGGGATGGCCTTCTCTCCAAGCCGGGATATAAACCGGCTTAGCGCAGCTACGCACCCCGTCAACTTCTGAACATCTGCTAATTCTCAGGTTTCTTCAAACTTTGAATAGCCTTGATCTTTTCCGGGTTTGCCTCAATTCCTCTCTCTGACACGATGAAACCCAGGAGCTTCCCAGCTGGAACACCAAATACACACTTTGTAGGATTGAGCTTCATCTTGTACTTGCGCAAATTCACAAACGTCTCTAGGTCATTAATGAATGACCCGGCTTTCTCTGTTTGATCACCACATCATCCACATAAGCATGCACATTGCGCCAATCTGATCATGAAAACACTTCTGAATACACCTTTGATACGTTGCACCTGCGTTTTTCAACCCAAACGTCATGGTCTTGTAACAAAAAGCACCAAACGGGGTTATGAACGCTGTCTTTTCCCAATCCTGTCTATTAAGCTTGATCTGATGATACCCTGAATACGCATCCAAAAAACACAAGAGCTCGCTGCCCGCAACTGCGTCAATGATTTGATCAATGCGCGGCAGTGCAAACGGGTCCTTGGGACAATGCTTATTCAAACTTGTAAAATCTATGCACATCCTCCACTCGTTATTCTTCTTCAGAACTAGAACCGGGTTAGCCAACCACTCCGGGTGAAAAACTTCCATGATAAAGCCAGCTGCTAGGAGCCGGGCTATCTCCTCTCCTATAGCCTTTCTTCTCTCTATTTCATTTTCCTCAAACCTTGTTTTACCGGCCTTGCCTTGGGATCAACATGTAAGCGGTGCTCAGCGAGTTCAGTCGGAATGCCAGGCATGTCACTAGGTGTCCATGCAAAAACATCCCGATTCTCACGGATGAACTCGATGAGCGCGCTTTCCTATTTATCAGTAAGATTGGACCCTATGGCGAACTGCTTGGAGGAATCTCCAGGCACAAAATCCACCATCTTTGTATCTTGGGCGGCCTTGAACTTTGCCCTATCATCTTCTGTTGTTGGCTTCTTTAGTGTTGTTATCTGCCGGGTCAAGATTGACCTGTAAGCTTTCAACTCCTCTTTCGCACAAACTTGCTCTGCCAAGGCCGCATCTCCTTCATCGCACTGTGCTGCTATCTCTTTGTTGCCATGAACTGTGATGATCCCCTTAGGACCCGGTATTTTCAACTATAGGTACACATAACACGGCCTTGCCATGAACTTGGCATAAGCCGGCCTTCCAAAAATGCATGATACGGGCTCTGGAACTTCACCACCTCAAACGTGAGCCACTCTGATCTAAAGTTGTCAATGGACTCGCCAAAAGCAACTTCTAACGAAATTTTTCCCTCTGGTGTGGCTGATTTCCCCGGAACTATGCCATGAAAAACTGTTGACGTCTTCTGCAACTGTGATACTTTGAGACCCATACGCAAAAATGTCTCCCAATATAAGATGTTGATACTACTTCCACCATCCATCAGCACTTTCTTTAACTCAAAGCCATCCACTTGGGGAGCCACAACTAAAGCTAGCAGACCCGGGTGCTCAACAACATCCGGGTGATCTGCTCTACTCCACGTGATCGTGTGCTCTGACCACCTCAAATATCTTGGAACTCCTGCAGCAACTGCATTAACGCCCTTTTAACTACCTTTCGCTCTCTCTTGGTCGCACCACTGGTATATATGTGGTACTGGCCAAGTTGCTTTGGCTGCTGTGAAAACCGCCTTGATTTCCTGTATTCTGACTTGGTCCTGCATTGTTGGTAGGTACAGCGTTTGCTCCAGTCAAAAGACCTCCAGCCGGGTTACCACCTGGGCCGGGTCCTCCACCTCTGCCTGCTCCTTGCAGTGCCCTTTGTATCTCATTGTTTTTCCATCTGTTCAAGTCCACGCACTGAGCCAACGAGTGATTGGCGGGTCTACCGTTCCTGCTATGGCGAGGACACGACATCCTAAAAGCCTCCTCAAGACTGGTTGGGCTTGGGCGTGACATTGATAGTTGTTTCCACCACTGTAGTTCCCATTATTTCCTTGATACCCTCTATTGTCCTGAAAATTTCCTTCCATCCTTTGCCTCTGAAACCCGGCATTGGTGTTTGCCACCAGCTCTGAACTTCCCTCATTGTGCCCACGCTTGTGTTGATTCTGTTGTTGTTGTTATTGCCTCCATTACCATTGTTACTCTTTCCTCCATTATTCGCTGGACCTTTCCCTTTCTCTTCTTCATTATCATCTGGGTCTTGTCCGTGGCTGCGTGTCTGTTGCAAGCATCCATCAACTCAGCCATGGTGACTGGCTTGACCCGGTGACCCTCCTTCATACGGCCAAGCTTCTGAACCAGGGGAACAAATTTGCATGTCTTTTCCATTGATGAAATCGCATCCTTGGGCTCAATACCAGACGAAGAATGAAGGATCTCGTGACCCGTCTCATCCAATGCCACGCTGACTCGCCCTTCCTCTGCACACAACGATCAAGGTCTTCAATAGAAAACAAACGCTTGCAGATACCTTGAAGTGCTTGATGAAGATTGCTTTTAGCTCATCCCAGGAATTGATTGATTTTTCTGGTAAGTTCTTGAACCACAACTTTGCTGCTCCATCACTCATCATCAAATACATGTACTTTGCACAGACGTTATCCGTGGCATTGCGAATACACATAGCCATCTCATAACTGCTCAACCAAACTGTCGGGTCCACGCTAGGCTCGTAATTGGATATTTTGTTGGGTTCCTTGAACTTCTCCAGGAAAGGCTCCGCTCTAATGGCATATGAAAGACACTTTGGCCTGGTTAGGCTAGAAGAACTTGCTAAAAAATTATTGTTACCTGGTGAGCTTACAGACACTGCTGCGCGATGCCGGGTCCACCTTGCGGCACTGCTGCAGCATGTGCCGCCGGGTTCACGCTGGCCGCTCTTCTTGCTCGCGATCCATTAACTATTTGCTGGGCCACCGATACTGCTGGGGCGGGTGGAGGTTGCTGATTATTCTGGTTCTGTTGCTGCGGTGCCGCGGCTAACCCGGCTTGCGGCGGGGTTTCACCGTGGCGGCTCTTGGTACGCTTACTACGATACGTTGTTGAATGAAGTGCACTTTTGTCCTTTGAGTACTAAACTTGCTGAACCACAGCAGTACGTAGCATATCTATGGCACGCCGGGTTTCAATCTCTGCTGGCGAGTCTCCAAGGGGAATACGGTCGAGCGCTAAAGTTGCGGCGTACACGTTATCCGCTGGATTGGAATAATGACCCGCCGACATATGGAACCTCGGCGCTCGCGGTGGCAGACCCGGATTTCCCCCGGCTCCCCGGCGAGCAAACCCGGTGTCCCCACCACTGCTGCACCGGCTCCTGCAGTCCCTCTGTTTGGTTCTACACTTGTTCTGATAATTGGAGCCGCTTGAGTTACGCCAATGGTTTGATCCGCTGGAGTCCTAAATAACGCTGCCGGGTTTATAGTGTTCTCTCCCAGAGCCAACCGGCTCTGGTGCCTTCTCCGGTGAACCAGAGTCATGTCATTGAGGCGATTTTCTTGCTCTTCAATTTGCCTTTGCCTAGCTTCCACCTGCTATTTTTCTGCCAATGTGTCTCTACGCATCTGTTTCAAAGCCCGACGCGCGGTATCTAACTCTATCGCTCTTGCTGCTGCATTCTCTAGAGTAACCACCTTGTAAGCGCTGTAGGATCTAGGGTCAAGCCGTTGTTGAACAAGGCAGGAGCACTAGCCGTATTATTTCCTTCCTCGCCCTGAGCCCGGTTGTTGAGAAAACCAAAGCTATTTCTGTAACGAGCCGTGTCTTCACTTTCATCCGTCACCGAAGCCGGGTCTCCATCCATCCTCTGACCCGCCAACTCCAGGATTTGGGGTAGCTGTTGCTGCTGTTGTTGCTGCTGTTGATCTGGGTTTGGGACTGGTGGGACAACGGTTGATGGAGACGGTCCTGCATTGATCGAGGGAGCAGTGTAAACAGCCACCCTCCTGATTGTACTTGGGAAGGACTCCAGCTCCTCCTCGTCTTCCTCTTCAGCCTCATATCCATACCGGGTCTCAAACAGGGGCAAGATCGACTCGGCATCCTCCTCATGTTTTACTGCATCACCCGGGATCCATGCCGGCTTTTCCGACCGTTCCTCGTGCGTGATCAATGGTGACCCGGCCTCAACGGTGACCCGGCCTCTGCCGTGCCTACTGACTCCTCTCCGTCAGATTGAATGAGCATGTCGGCTCCTGACACAGATTCACAATCCTCATCACTAGCAGATCTTATTGCATGTATCATACCAACGAAAACATTAATCTTGCCAATTGGAATAATGTCACCTGATTCTAGCAGATCCGATTCCGGCCCCCAGCCAGAATCATCGACGATGGGTTCTCCGTGCGAGTTGATGGTCACCTCGCCGAAAACGAAGTTCTTGACTCCTTGCATAGCTTCTCCCATGATGATGACACCTTTGGACGCAGGCCCCACGGTGGGCGCCAACTGTCGTGGGGTTAACACGGCAGATATTACCATGGGGTAACTTGAGTTGTTGGGCCAGGCGAAAATAGTGTCTGGGAGTTTGTTTAGCTCTGCGAGGACAAAGGGTTTACCCAGGTTCGGCCTCTCCATTGGAGATAAAGACCTACTTCCTGCTATGCTATTATTGATCTCGATCTCGATAACCCGGCTACGACAACAGAGCCGGATCTCGATCTAGATTACAGGGGGCGCTTGGTAGCGATGATCTCTCTCTCGTCAAACTTGTCTCGTAAGGCTTCACGGGTAAAACTTGTCTAACTATGATCTAGGAGCCCGCTTATATAGACGGCCGGGTCTCCTGGTTCTTTACATGGTAAGCCCGGGTTCTACCCAGACTCGGAGTCCTACGCTAGGTCTTCTGGCTTTCGTGTCCTCCAAGTCCAGCACCGCCTTTGGGTCTTCCAGAAGCCTCTCCATCCAAGCCGGGTCACCGCCCAACTTGCTGGCCCATCGACGTAATCCGGCCCATGCTGATGGTTAGCTGTCCTGGCCGGGCCTTCTGCCTGGCGGGTCACGCTTCCCTCTTCATGGGCCTACCGGTTATTATTCCCCCATCAGGGCTCGTCCATGGTGGCGATGGCGCGAGGAATCGACTAGGGGTTGCGGGAGTGGGTGGGCAGGTGCAGGGGAAGTGATGGTCGCGGTGGTGGGTCGACAACACCTATTGGTGGTGGTGGTGCACCACAGGGAGGGAGAGTGGATCAGGGTGACAAAGGAAAGAGAAATAGGAGATAGAATAAGCATTGTGGTCTCAGAATTCTACGCCTATTTTCATACGCGTAGAATTGTTATGTTTACGTGTATTTCTAGCCTTAAAAAATTCGTTCCCGCCTATTTTCGCATATACATAATTTTTATTTTATATAACTAGCAAGGTGGCCCGCGCACATGCGCGGGAAACATCTTGATGATCTATTAAAATTTGTTATACAATATAAAAAAGGAAAAGAAACTCCAGACAACCTACTATAGTGTTGGCATATAACTAATCCTTGGATGGCAAGTTCAAATTATTAATAATGCAATCTTACATATGTCTTGTATTTTAGTATCATGTATTCGAACCACATAAATTATTGAGGTAGAATAAAGGTGTTCCTTCTAAATGATATTTATAAGGGTCAGGATCCCAGGATCGAAGTAAGATGAAATCGCATATATTCTTTGTGTAGATTAATTTGGATGGCTACATATAGTAAAAAAAATACTTTATGTATGTTTTGGAAGAGAATAGCAAATTAGAACAAAATATCTAGACATATCATTATTTGATTCCAAAAGGAGGAAATGACTCTAACCTGTGTATGATTGATGATCAGTGATAGGTTAGTGGACCAATATATCTTCCCTAACCAAAGATCCACTACCTCTGTACGGAAAAGGATGTCACAAAATATGTATCTAACACACCGAACGGAGAGAGTAGATTATTTTCCAAGACGCTGCAATTAATGAGCCATATCATCTGCATCGAGTCATGCATGGTTACTGATACGTGAGTGAACAGATATATTTTCCCATTCACTGCTCACCTACGATCCATTTTTTCTCTACGCTCTTTGTGTTGCCCAATCTTTTCTGATGCTCCGCTTCTCTTCCATGGCTCCATGCTGCTAGAAAATGGAGGAAAATCATTAAACCAACTTATTATATATAAAAATATAAGATGCAGTTAATTTTTAAATTGGACAGTAGGAAGTGGCAGCTATGCAGCGTATCCTTGTGGAACACTAAGAGCATGAAACACTTTCAACCAATTAAACTATAAGCCCAATCGGATCTCTACATGTCGGGAAGAGCGGACAGAAAGAGGAGACCTTTGCTCTATCTCCTTCTTCCTCTTCCCGGGGCCCCGGAGGGGTTCTTTGGCAAGCCCTATTAAAGAAGCTAAGTGACTTTCGTCACTCAAGTAGTGAGTTTGAGAAACACTTTCTTTTCAAGACCAATAGTTGGCATCTTCATTTGAAGAGTGAGGTAGGCAAAAAAATGTTCCAGGTTCTTGTACATATTACTTAACCATAGTTTCAAAACTATTATATAAATAATAATAATTCCACTTCGTATTTAGATTCATTATGAGAAAGGTCTCCAATATGGAACCTTGTAATTTGCACATATGTTGTTATTAAAATATTATATATGTAGTATAAAAGTACTTTTTCCATGTGAAAATATTGGGAACATTTCCATCTCACGAAAAAAAATATCATTGCATTTGAAAATATTGGACATAAATTACCAATAAATGTATGTCATATTCCAAAACAAAGGAAAGGTGTTTTCCCTCTATACCAGTACTAAATGTCCAAATGTTCTTTCTACTCCCTATATGCATCTTTCGAATATATAATTATGGGTAATGTGGTTACTTTCTATATCTTTGTGTGCAAGAGAAATTACACCTAATTTTATTAGGGTCATGTAGATTGTTTTTCCGCATATGTGAGACGAGTTGGAAGAATGGTTCTTAAGTCAGATTTTTATTATTTACGAAGACTTTACCGAGAAATAGTTATCTTCCAAACATGCCTCATTTTGTTGCACATATTTTTTTTGTTACCATGGTGCAGATTTTATCCATTTGAAGAAACCATATGCGAATTTTTAGGTAATTACCAAATAATGAGACAACTTAATTTTGCTATATAAAAATGAAAGATCATGTAATTCATTGACTTCTCACGGTAAAAAGTATGCTAAGATGGGATAAACCTTCTATGTTTTCTAATTATATGTTTAGAAATTATCAGATGAGACATTCTTACCAGGATATATGAAAGCGCAACGATAATTTATATATTTCTAGCCCCATCTACGTAGTGAAGTAATTATGTTGATTCTAATTTGTAACGTTCTTGAGGCACATGCCGTCAATAAATTATTAGTCACATACCAAATTAAGGAAGATTTGTTCACCCTAATTAAAAACACTATTTATCTATGTTCTGTCCACCTAATATTAAACATTAGTAGTGAAATTACCTAAAGGGTATAAACATGGCGCAGATTTTGGTGAAGACGTAGCTATATCCATTTTAGATATAAAGCATAAAATCTTTCTCTTGCTTCGTGTTATTAGGCGTGCATGCAATTTATTGATGCTTTCCGATAATGTTCCCATATTTATCACATCTTTTCTCGTTCTCCTACATATATAAGTAATATATTCACAAACTACCATCTTTTTTTGCTAGATTATTAGGCATCAAGGCGTTTAAAGTTTTAACTTTTATCATCAATTTTACCAATAAAATTATGGGTCATTGCCACAGAAATTATGACAATGAATTATCATTCAAAAAGAAATTTCTAATTATACATAACTCGTATATGGGCGTCGTATAGTGTAGGACAGATCGAGGGAGTAAGACTTTCTATGTGCCCTATTTATATAACTATGGGCAGCATTTTAGTTTGCTCTTTTCTCTAACCCATAATTTCATAAGCTCCTAATATTTATACGTACCTAGATAAAACGTCCCTTGAAATTTAAGGAAAAGGGACTAACAATTTTCACTTTGCATACATGGCTGTTGTCAGCAGAACTATAATCTCCCATTACCTTAGGGACTATTTTAAGCTCAGAAGAACATTGTTGATGAGATTATCCTTTGAAGATGAAAGGCAACATCTACCAAATCACCACGCCTTGAGGAAATCCATATGAAGATCTTGACCAAAAGCTTGGGCCTAGAAAAATGAGGATATAAACAATGTTTCAGTTCTGCATTTTGCATCACCTTAAATTGTTATCATACATGATTGGAGAATGTGCCAATATATACATTCATCAGGATCCAAACGAAGATATGGTGTACTAACCCGTTCCATAGAGTAATTCTGATTTCCTTGTCTCTGTATTAGGAAACAAATGTCAAGCCTTAGAAATTCAGATAAAATACATTGTGTTACTGACTGCGACTGAAGTGCATTTAGAAAATTCTAAAAAACAGTGCAATCTGCATACTTCTAACCCACTAAATGTACCTACTGCGAAATCAAATAACCCGGTGAAATATAAAAACACACATTCGTTCCTTCAACATAACAGCACTACCATGCTGCCCCTGAATGGTTGCACTTTATTTAAGTGGACAATTGAAAAGGACCCGAACTGCATTAAAAAAATGTCTAAATATTTTTGTCTGTTAGCTGACTAAATTCAGCAGAAGTGTCCCAGTTTCATCTCACGTTCATACACGGACATGCTCATGCATACATGTTTGTATAACTGCTACACTGGATTTAGGATCATGCACAGCTGACCGTACCAAAAAAATCTAATCGATGCCCAGGACCATAATTAACAGGGAAGAAGCCAGAAGGCAAGAAATAAGTACTTCAAAGGCGCCTTTCTCAACGATTCCTCTTTGTCTCCTTAATCACTTTTTGTATTTCCTCGCTTCTGCTCTTGATGAACTTATAATATAAAAATTATCTGGTTCAGTGCAAGTTTCTAAAAGTAAGTAAGAGTGTGATCCAACCTGAACTTTTCTCATTTGGTCTGCAAAATGGCGGAGGTTAAATCTGAGTACACAAAAGAGGGTGCAACCATGTTGATGATTTTTCCATATGAATAAAAAATGCGAAGAAATTGTTAGTGAGCAAACTTCATCTTGTCAATTAATTTTTTTATGGAGAATCGGAGTAGCAAATAGTTGTGACAAATATTTCTTACGCAGCCAAAAGGGTTGGAAACTTACATTGAAGTGTATCAAATGTTCATTCCTGTTGTCTCTTCTTTCTCATATCCGAAAAATCAATGGATCCATGGTACTGTAGTACTGTAGTACATCGTTTCTTGTAGATCCATAAAAAAATTAAAGGATTCATGTACTGTAGTACAATCTTTCCATTGAGCTAACTACAGCAGCTTGCCGGTGTTGAATTCAGCGCGCATATTCTGCAGAAGTAAGCATATGTACACGGAAAAAATAAATTAGTCACCGAGGTTGTAGTCATGTCTAGCTGCTCACGTACGAGTACCAATCCCTCTTGTGGCCAGCTGATTGGTCTAGTGCTCTAAAACCTTCTTACGTTATTAATTAGCAATGAAAAAATTAACAGATCAAAGTAACCGGCGCGCTGCTGCGTCTGTACAATCGGCGCAACCGTGCTTAGCAAAGCTGACTCAATAATTACCTGAAAACTTATGTAGCATCGGTGGTCGCTGCGGGCTGCGGCCGCCGGACTGGCCAAAATTAAGAAGATCCCTATGACTTCCAATCGTTCCGATCGATCGTTGAAAAGCAAGCTAGCTCGTTCAGGTCTAGCTGCTCACGTACGACTACCAATCCATCAGCTTCGTGTGGCCGCCGGACTGGCCAAGGAGAAGATCCCTACGGCCACGCACGGCATGCAGCTAGCGCACTATGTCCTGGAGATGAGCGCCGGATTGAGTTGAACTCCATGCGCCACTGCTGGTTTTTGTCGTCAAAAACGTGATGCACTTGATCTGGAGATCGGCGTGCTAGGTCAAGGTTCTAGACGATGCCGCAGCCGGAACCGCGCGAGGAGGAAGATTTTCGTTTTTCTCTATTCTTTTCACGGGAATAAGAAGCGAAAGGGTATTTTACATAATGGCATAGGTGGGTAATTTTCAACTTAAGTTATCAAGATCAATTGGCTGCGATTTATTAGAATAAAAATTAGACGGTCGGATGTTTCTGATTATTGTGGTAATTTCTAGTCGATTTCTCTAATTTCTGGTTAGCCCATAATTTACTTTTAATATAGAATAGATGTAAACGCGATCCATATGGACCATACGGAACTTTCTCCCAGATCTAGGGTCCCCTCTTTTTTAAGACGCAAAGCAAACACCGCCGAGCTGGCCATCAATGAGCTGCTCGCCCTCTGACCCGACACGCACGCGGCCTCCGTGTGTGGGTGTAGAGATAGAAGCTGGCGGATTCCGAATGCGGCTCGTGCACAACTCATCCACCGAATACATCATTTCCGGCCGCCGAACGTGCCGTCGTTCCGTTCCGGAGCGAGCAGTTTTACGTACGGTCGGCCATACTCTCCTCCACACTCCACAGGCAGGTGTGTGGGGGCCACACAACAGTCGTGCAATGAGCCAGTACTCCACCCATATCCTTTCCTTCTCTTCGGTCGTGGAAAAGCTAACCCAAACGTGTGTCATAATCGATTCTAGAAGTACGTTTTCATTTCTTCCAGGGTCATACCAAACACGTTGCTTTCTACCTGCTGATAAAGGTTTGCATATATTAATAGCTCGTACCAGCGTTTTGCATGCTACTGTTTCACAATAAAAAAAATTGAGTCCACTAAGAAGTGTGCCCATTTTGTACAAAGAAATAACATAGTTATGGTATAGAAATCCATATACATCAAACATCATGGTAAAAAAATACATATAACAATAAAAAATCGATCCAACAAAAAATTGGTAGCATCAATCACCGCAAAGTAGCTCACAAAGCCACAACGAACTACGAGCTCCTTCATCTTCCCCAATAGGCGATAGCCGATAAGGGAGGCGACTCCTTTCATCACTCCGCCGACAAGGATGTGGGCCTCTGTCCACCAGTTCTAGCGACAGGAGGGTGGAAGAACCTTGCATCTCCACTTCGTCGATGACACCGCGATGTGCGAGGGAACACATCGGTCCATGAACAAGGAAAACGACTTGATGGTGGTGGATCCGTCAGAGGATCTACGATTTAGGAGCACGGGAATGATTCCCGGTTCACGTGCCACAACGACTTTTTTTTAGTTTAAGGTGGTCGATATCCACCGCTCGAATAGATAGAATAGAATTGACCCAGTTTATAAGAGAAACCGGGTCAAAAACCATACAAACTGTACAAAAGAATAACACAGACGAAGCGACCCGCCGCCCACACGACACAAGTCGACCAAATGCCACAACACACACCACCCGCTCCGGAGCCGCCGCCCCGGCGTAGCAACCAGATCGACCTTCGCATTGCCCGAAAGCAATCCAGTCATGGTCGACGAACCCTCTGCCCACGCAGTTTTCATCTAGGTTGCCACCAAAACCACCCTGTTCCGGGGCCGCCGCCCCGGCGTAGCAACCAGATCGACCTTCGCATTGCCCAAAGGTGATCCAGTCAGATCGATGAACCTTCTGCCCGCGCAGTCTTCATCCAGGTCGCCACCCAGACCCCCGCTAGACAACGGCTCTGCCTCATAGAACCGTCGTAGCGTGAGAGACCGAGACCGCCGTCACGACATATCACCATCGTCCGGGGCCGCCGCCCCGGTCATCCGCTCCCTTGACAACAGAACCGCCCTCCCCAAGCACCGCTAGCCCATCATACCGTGAGGGCTAAGAACCTCCAAGGCGGCGCCTCCAACAAGGAAACGACGCGTCCGTCGTCACCGCCCGCTCCCGATGGAGATTAGGTTTTCACCCGGAAATTTTAGCACCACCCACGTCGGGCGGGAACGAGCACTCCATAGCAACGCCCCCAAGAGGGAAAACGACGCCCAAAAGCGCCGCTGTCGCCGGCTCCGACCAAGTCGGAGCAAAGCTTTCGCCCGGAGGTCGTCCCGGCCGCAAAGAGAGAGGAGCGGCAACCCCGGCAACCACAACGACTTAGGCTACGCCGCCGACGGCCTCTTCTTCAGCTCACAAAGCCGTGGGCAACGGACCAACGGTGCTTCCTCGCATCCGACAACACGAGCAGTAACGATGGAAGTTGCAGTCTTGCTGATTTTGCAAGATCTTTGTTGTATTTTTTTCTATTTCTAGGGTTTTCTATAAATGGTCCTAGCGGGAGGCTACGGCCTATTTCGAGGTGGCCCCAGTATTTCTCGTGGTTTCTGTGTGTATGTGTTGTGAGTTACTAGTAACATGTGTGTAATGAACATCTGGCTCGGGTGAGCAAAGTCCAAAGCTAAGCCGACGTTGTGAGCTTTAGGATACTTCATGAAAGCGAGTTTACGACTTTAGGTTGATCTGTAACTTGGTCGATCGATACTACTCCCTCCGTATCAAAATATAAGTCGCACTAGTCACTTACCACACATATGTATGTAGACATGTTTTAGTGCAAGATTCATGTAAGTGACTAGTGAATCTTGCACTAAAACATGTCTACATACATGTGTGTGGTAAGTGACTAGTGCGACTTATATTTTGACACAGAGGGAGTATTTTCGATCTGTTGGTCGATCGATACTATTTTCTATCTGTTGGTCGATTGATTCTTGACTAGTACTCCCTCCGTTCCAAATTGGAACGGAGGGAGTAGCTTTCAATCAATTCAGTCGACTAATCGAATCCGTAAATACTCTAGGGCTCACGGGTTTACGCTACGTCCGTCCATGGATGGGGCGGTGTGGACCTAGCGGAACCTGCAAGAGAAGGCAAATGAAAAGGAGAGGACAAGTGGTGTGACAGTGTATGGAAGTGGCAGCTCTGACCACCACCGTTCCTGCTCCTGCGCAACAATTTCATTTCTTCCTCGCACCACTACCTACTTTACCACCGCAGTCCGGGAAGAAAACCAAATCCCGCATCTTCGCTTTCCCCTTTCTCTTCTCCTTTCTCTTCCCCATCCCATCCCCCAATTGTCTCCCCCTCTCTACTAACCACCATTGCAACCTGCTAGTCCGTGTGCTTGACCAGAGGGTGGGGAGATGGGTTCTTGGGAGTGAGAATCAGGGATACGAGGCATCACCGCATGCTTCCCCCCTTTTACTTGTTACTTCTCTTCAGGTTGCCTAGATCCTTCTTTCTCCAATCCCCTGCTTAGCTTTCAAGCCGACCAACCACTCCAGGATTGCGGACCGGGGAGCATTTCTTCAACCGAGACCTTTCTGGTAAGTCGAGCAGGCTAGAGTTTATCCTACTGAAGATTCTTTCAATTGTTTTTGTTATTCTGCCTCAGCTTGTTTTAGCTGAATCTTCATGCTTGGATCAACTCTTTTGTATGCCCAGATTTTGATATATGGGAAAGGGTGCGGGCCGCTATTTTGTGATGATGTGAGAGTGGTTGTTGGGGAGCGATTTCTCTGGGGGTGGATATCGTTTCTTGTGGGCAAATTGCGGCAGTTTCGGCTGATTTGGTAGGTATCAAGTCAAGAAAAGAAAACCCAGTTGGAGAATCTGTCATGTATGATTAAGGACTGCTGCAGGATTCTGTCTGCTCGCTGGAATTTCGATGTTCAGTTTCAGACAACTCTGATTGTGACAAGAAAGCGCCGCCCAATTCAGGATTTTCTGCTGGTGCTGCAATTTTGATTGGCGTGTTCGCTTGTGCTGGTGGCAGATGGGTTGCAGGTTTTCCAAAGTGGAGGATGAGGAGGCCGTGAGGAGATGTAGGGATAGGAGAAACCTCATGAAGCAACTTGGCCGCCGCCGTGTCGACCTTGCGGCTGCGCATATTACCTACCTCCAGGCACTCCGCAACACTGGAGCCACCCTCCGCCAGTTCGTGGAGGTGGAGTCTGCATTGTCACAACAGTCCACTATAGGCATTCCAGTCGTAGCCTCGCCACCTCGGCCGCCGCCGCCACCACCACCACCTCCAGCGTACTCGGTGGCATCCTCAATGCCACCACCTCCAGCGTACTCGGTGGCATCCTCAATGCCACCACCTCCAGCGTACTCGGTGACATCCTCAATACCACCACACTCGGTAACATCCTCAATGCCATCCTCACCACTCCACCCACCACTTATACCGTTTAGTCCAATAAGGATAAGAAAGAGGGAGAAGAGAGATGGTGAACTAGATGAGGATGATTCTACGGATGACGACACCGACAGCTGCTCGACGCCTCTACCCCCACCTCCGCCCCCCGGTATGGAGTGGGAGCACATAGACCCAATCGCTATGCGTCCCTTGAATTTCCCATCTTTGTTGGATGGTCGGAATGATAAAGAAGTGCCCTCACAAGTTATCATGGATGACGATTGGGTGGAAACAAGCACAGAATTTGATGGAGACGATGAAAGCGTCTCTAGCGATCTTTTTTTTCGAGAACCTACAGGAGATCCGCGTGTCTCTAGCAATGTTG
The DNA here is from genome assembly GCA_947311845.1 of Poa pratensis. Classification (NCBI taxonomy): domain Eukaryota; kingdom Viridiplantae; phylum Streptophyta; class Magnoliopsida; order Poales; family Poaceae; genus Poa; species Poa pratensis. The sequence goes on along the minus strand of CAMZMU010000055.1, from coordinate 52,772,039 downwards.
ACGACATTGTTAGGCGTGTGGAAGTGCATCAAGCAAAGAGTAGGGTTCTGGGTGATGAAAACCCATCAATGGTGAGCTGGATGACAAAGGACTCAGACTCTTCGGTGGTGGACTTGAGGAGTGACAAGTCACTGGTAGGAATCGCTAAGGAGATCGATGAGTACTTCTTGAAAGCAGCAGCAAGTGGGAGCGATGTCGTCATACTTTTGGACTCTGCTACCGGGCGGCTAGATCTCTCAGAGTTAGAGGTAAAGAAAGGTAATATATTTAGTTTTTACTCAGCAAGATATTATCCTTGAGAAGCCCTTTATAGTATTTGTTTAGATGCCATTTGAGAACTTAAACTCAAGCATCTTATTATTTATATGTAACTATGAACTATATGAAGCTTCTCGTGTATGTATTATTTCATTTTCCAAAGTTTTATGTATCAAATATACACCAAACAATGGAAACCAATATTCCATACTTTATCTTCTACAGAAATAAAATGAGCGTAGTATATACTTCTTAACAAACAAACACTTCCTGAAGAATAACACTGTTGTTTTAGTTGCAGGAAGAAATTCCAAGTCTGCCAAGGTTTTCTCTACACTTTCTTGGAGCTGGTCGTTCAAGTCTATGCAAGCGAACAGAGAATCCTCAAGTGATGCAGGTGGATACGGTTATCATGGCAAAACACTAGACAAGCTTTATGATGAGGAGCAAAAACTCTACAAGTTAGTTAAGGTGCGCTATGGGAGTCTTGTAGCATCATGTTGATTGTCTATGTTCCACTGAAATGACACAATGCACTCAAGGAGTAAGATAAGAGCTTATATCTTGTATGGTAGATTTTGAGGAATCATGGATATTTAGGAAGATGCTTGAGCAGAAAAGTTTGTTAGTTATGACAAAGGAGAGCTTTATGCATGATGAATAAATGTTTACTTGTTCTCGTGCATCACATGTTGATTGTTATTACCCTGTCTCGCAGGATGAAGAATTAGCAAGGCACCAATACAGAAAGAACAGTTCATTGCTACAGAAGCTAGAATCAGGGGAGCATGATAGGTTGCATGCAGAGAAAGTTCGGGATAATATTGAGGAGCTGCAAACTCGGATAATGTCTTTGGAGGAGGCCGTAAGTTTGACATGTTTGACCATATCAAGGCTCAGAGATGAGGAGTTATACCCTCAGGTTATTGAATTATCTGCAGGGTGAGCTCCAAAATTTTGTGAACTAGAATATCTAATAGTTCAAAGCTGCCATCTTACTGCCATAGTTAGGCCTGTGATCTGTTTTCAATTCCTAATATATAGATGCATTTCAGGAAGTTCTGTTTATCCACCTCCTTGTTACTCGAATTGAGATATAGCTCATAATAATTTCATCAGGAGGACCCAAGTATAGCTTTGACGTCACTTCTGTTGCGTCATGCTAGAGCTCGATATCAATCAAAAAATAAATAAATACTAGAGCTCTATTGTCGTTCATGATTAATGGCATATAGGAAGTACTAGTGGTATTTGGCGCGGCGCACGCCGCGCCCTTGATGTGAAATTTTGATGATGGTTTGGATTTTTTTTTTAAAAAGAAAAATGTTCAGATTTAAATTGTTTGAAATGAAGACAAAATGTGTGAGTCTTTTGTAAGGCATTTTTCTTGGAATTTTCCAATTTGATTTTCGGCAATGTGGCACGTAATGTTAGCATTTTTTGTGTGTTGTTATGTTGGTATGTATTCATTTTTTTTTATGAGTATGTTTGAATAGAAAATTCTTGATGAATTAATATGTTTACATTTTTGATATATGTAGATAACGGTTTTTCTATAGCATTTTTTTTTATATTTTATGGAATGGCGGAATATTCGCGTAAATTTTGGCCAAATTAGAATATTCAAACATGTTTTTACTTTTGTGTGAGTATCTAGCAATTTTGACGATCATTTTTTTATATGTTTTGTACAATATTCAAATGTTTAGTAGTTTGAAAAGTCCAAACATGTTTGTATTTCGACGTGAACATTTAATCGAGATTAGGAGAAGTGCACATGAACTATCTCCAAATGCTGGTAATTTTTTTTAATTGGAATCAGGAAAAAGGCATGTGGATCATCTCTAAATGTTGACAAAATTTGTATTTTCACTTTTTTTTAGCGTGCCGTCACGCCACGTCCTTGGATTTTTTTTTGTTAACCAAAATGTTGGCTAAATTGGTGTGTTGGAACATTTGTTTGTTTTGTTATGAATAAGTAGCATTTTTTGCATGCATTTGTGATATGTTGTGTATAATATTCAAATAGTTGAAGGCTTGAAATGCTCAAACATGTTTTCTTTGGACGTCAATATTTAATTAAAATCAGAACAATCCATTTGAATTTGATTCCATATTTGGGGAAAGTTTGCTCGTGTCGAGTTGAACTGCTAGCCAAATTGAAATGCTGAAACAAATTTGGTATTTGTTTTGAGTGCACTTCGGTTATTTTTTATGAGCATTTTGGTTTTTATTTTACGGAATATCGGAATATTCGCTCAAATGTTAGACAAATTGTAACTTGAGAGCATGTTTTCTATTTTGTTATTGTAAAGTTGAACAATACATGTAGTTCTTAGATAAATGACGCCATTATTAAGTGGGACATGAAGCATTTGGAGTGTTGTAAAAAAATGATTCCATTATCATTTGTTTAAGAATTTGGAACATTGCATAAAAAGTCTTTTCTTTTTTATCTATTTCTTTTGTTTAAACAAAACTTCGAATATTTCATTTTTTTTTGTAGACCATAAGAAAAGATTCGTTCAAATGAAATGTAAACAGATTTTATATTCCATCATTAAGTAGACCCCATCCGACGCTTGTGTGATTTTTTTTTATTTTGAAATGTGTAAATAAGTTCGTATTTTGGCGTTAATAAGTATTATTTATTTTGGTGAGCATGTAGATATATTCTGTAGTACCTTTAATATTGTAGGAAGTTGTAATATGCAAATATAGTTCTATCTTCCAAATAATATTTAATGTAAGTACATTGTTAGTAGTAATGCATTTTTTTTTGAATTCGAGTCCACAATTCGGGAAAGTTCATTTATATTGCATCTAAATATTGACTATTTTGAATTCTGTAAATATGTTTTCTGTTTTGCCATAGATGATTAGTGTTGGTTTTTATGAGTATTTGTTATATAGTTTAGAGAATATCCAAATATATAGCAAATGGAAGTATTTAAATACGTTTCTTTGTTGGCATGAATTTTTAAATGTAATTAAAAAATGTATCTGAGTTAGAAATGTTCGAACATGTTTGTATGTTCGTGTTAATATTTAATTGAAATTAGGAGAAGAATGCATATGTATTATTTCTATATGGTGACAAAATTTGAATATTTTGGGGAGAAAAATCAGCGTAAGTATTTTTCGTCATATTTTTTTCTAATTGTTTTGATATGTACTTGTATTTTTCAGTGGATATATTTAGAGATGTTCATTTACATTTTGTTTGAATTGTAAAGTTGATGAAAGCGGGAAGATATGTGTATGTTTCCTTTTTTTTTATGCAAATTATCAGGTTTAGAAGATATTGGAAATTTTGAAGTTTTCAGCTTCGAAATTTCGGACATATGGCATAAATAGTAAATGTATATATTTTATGTGGTTATGTTGATATTTTTTTCCACAACAGTTAGGTTTAAAGATATTGGTCTAGTTCATATTTCACATTTCTTTTATCCCATTTCTTTTGCTGAAATAACACTTCAAATATTTGGGGGTTTTATTTTTTGGAGTGATGATTTTGTTGTTGTTAATTATTGTCGTGTCTTTTTGAGAAATAGTTGTTCTGATTAAGTTTGAATTCGAAATTTAAAACTTGCTTAAATATCACTATTTGGAATTTGTAAGTTTTTTTTTTGGGAAGACCTGATTTGAATTTGGTGTGAGGTGATTTTAATTTGTGTCTTTCGTCGTGAACATTTAACTGAAATTAGGAAAAATGCATTTGTGTTCCCTCAAAATTATGGCAAAATTTGGATAGTCAGGAAAAAATGTTAGCATAAGTATGTTGTATATTTTTTCTGATTGTTTTGATATATCATTCATATTTTCCAACAGATATATGCAGGGATATCGTTTTTTATTTTGTTTGAAATTCAAAATTTGGTGAAAGTGGGAAGCTATTTGCATTTTTTTCCCGTCTTTTAAATGCTCAAATTTGGAAGTCATTGGGAAATTTGGAGTTTTCAAACATGGAATTTAGTCGTACGGCATAAGCAGTAAGCATCTATTTTTGTGTGTTAATGTCGACATATTTGTCATATTTGTGAATACGTTGGCGGGTGAAATTCAAATTTGAAGATGTGAACATAGAAAAGTCGTTTCGATTTGAATGTGTTGGAATAAAAAAGAAGAAGTTTGCATTTACAAATTTTTAAAATTCGAAAATTGGTAAAAGCTTTTCTCATGTGAATTATTTTCTTGTGGTTTTTGAATGCTTAGATTTAAAGGGCATTTGGAATTTTGAAGTTTTCAAACTTGAAATTTGATCAAGTGCTGTAAATAGTAGGTGTCTTTGTTTTTTTTTTTGGGTGAATGTTGACATATTTGTCATATTGATGAATGCTTGGTAGGAAAATTTTAAATTTATGAAGGTGCAAATGCAAAAGTAATTTATGTTTAAATATTTTGAAATTTGGTAGGCGAAGGTTACATTTACAAAAAATTTCTGTTTTAGTTAAATAGGGCACACCAACACGTAAGAAATTTAACGGTTTCTGAAATTATTTCTGTGAAGGAAAAAATATGATACATTTTACAGTATTTATAATTTTCTGTGAAGAAATTTAACGGTTTCTGAAATTATTGCTGTGAAGGAATGTTAAAAAATGTGTCTATTTGTTTTTCTATTTATAATTTATAAGTCCATAATGAGTGCGAAATTTTGAAGTTTTGGTTAAATTGAAATGTCTTGTTCATATAGTGTAGAACACTTTCAATTTTTAAGCAAGTTGGAACGTTTTAAGATGTCTCCTTTTTCTAAGTCTATATGAATGGATATGCACATATATTTAGATGAATTCCATACTTGTTTTTTTTTAAATCCAAATCTATACAATTGTCCAAATAGTTCGAGTGAATTTTTTTAATTCATTTTTGCTGAATTAGAATATTTAAAGATGTTTGTAATTTCTTTTGAAAAGCTACAGAAGTGTGCAAAATGGATAAGTACTATTTGTCGATATTTACATTTGTGTTTTTTTTTCATTTTGATATTTTAAAAGTTGTAAGCTTTTTAGAAAACAGGAAAATGGAAAAACGAAAAAAAAACCGGGCACACAGCAGGCGGCCCAGCCCATGAACCAGCCCGGTTGGGAAAAACGAAAAAAAAAATCGTGACGTCATCATGACGCCACCAGTGGGTGGATCCGGCGCGGCGGCGCTGACCTCGCCAGCGGCGCCTGACGGCGACCTGGGATGCGCGCTTGGCTGCCGCGAATGCGCACGGAAGTGGGGAGCCGGGAGGTGGCGGCGGCGCTCCTTTTAGGTCGCCGGAGCGGCGCCGGCGGGCAGTGGACGCGGCGGCGGGAGGCGCGGCACGGCGGTGGGGATTCCGGCGCCACGCGGGCGTCCTGGGACGCGTCGGTCGGGAAGGAGGTGGAGGACGGCGTGTCGGTGGCTCCCGTGGCGTCCGATTTGGCCGGAGAGGCGCGAGGCGGCGGCGCCAGGCGTCGGCGTCCGCGGCGAGGTCGGCGCGGCGGCGCGGGAGGGGAGAGGGGCTGGGGGTGTTTTGCGGCCGTTTTACGAAAAACAACCCGGACTTTCGCGTAATTGCGAAGAGTCCCTGGAGTCGAATTTTCTGTGAATAGTATGGATTTTTCCGGCGCCCGCGTGCTTCTTCGCAAAAGCTGTGGGGCTGACGCGCGGGACCCACCGCTTACTGTAGAACACTGTAGTTTCTACAGTGCTTACTGTAGATACTACAGTAACTCGGGCTCTCTCAGGCCGCGATTTTGCCCTCCTATTATACAATCGATGATTTTGTATTTACCTCGGGCATCTTGTGCCATACTGTTGTTGCGACATGTGCATCTTGTACTATTTTCGTTCGATAACAGATGTAAGCACCAAACTATTTTTCCAACTTAGTGCCATGGCTACCATGCTGTCTTGTTAATTCTGCATTCCTCCCTTCTGATTATTTCTGTCTCGGTTAAATCTTGTAAGTTCTAACGCACTTTTATTCCTTGCTTCTGTTGACTTAGGCTTGTGCATATGTGGAGAAACATGTACGAATGCCATCAGGTTCAGAACCATATTGCTCAGCAGGCCAGTCTCCTTGTCAACCGACCTGGGAGTGAGCCAACAACCGACTCCCATTGTTATGCGACAACTCAGCTGGAAGTTGAAGTCTCTACATGGCACAGTTCCTTCTGCAATCTGATCACCTTGCAGCGCGAGTACGTAACCATCCTTAACCAATGGATTAGTCTCACTGACTGCCTGCCTGATAATGATGGCTTCATGAGAAGTTCATCTGGAATCCGTAGCCTGTGTGGGGAACTCCAGCATGCTCTCGAGAGGTTACCTGAGAAGGTAGAGTAAAACCAACGTTTTTTATTCTTTGAGAGTATATTTGTTACCGTGTGAAATCAAGCTTGCAGGAACTTTTGTCATATTAAACCATCTGGCCTTTCTCCCCATATTTTTTTAATGTTCCTTTTTTTGTATAAACAGCCAGCCGCAGAAGCAATAAAGAATTTTCTGTCAGTCATACACTCCATAGTTGTACAACAGGCTGAGGAGCGTCAGCTAAAGAAAAAATGGGACAACATCGAGAGCAAGTTTCATGGCCAGTTAGAGAAACACAGTGAAAACGCAATGCAAACCTCCAGCCAGTCTTCGCAGGCCAGGACCTACTCGGTGCCGAAGGGCGAGCCTAAGCTGGACGCGTTCGGAAAGCGGGTGGAGGAGGAGAAGGCCAGGTACCTGCACTCCCTGAGGACCAGTCGAGCCATGACGCTGAACAATCTTCAGACGAGCCTTCCAAACGTGTTCCATGCTCTGACGGGGTTCTCAGGAGTCTGTGTGCAGGCGTTCGAAGGTATCAGCCGATGCAGTGAAGCCGTCACCAGCAACTCGGGGGCGGTTTCGCCTGCCGTCTCCTCCTGTGATGATCACCCACTGTAAGTAGGCAAAGTATAGACCGGTTCGACGTGAATATGCTTCTCCTGCAAAAGCCACGATTTAAAGTCGATACAGGCATTTGGATAGATCAGTCTCAGCTTGAGAAGAGGTTAGTGATAGCAATGAAATACTATGAAGGATCACAGCTAGTTCTTTTTTTTCCTGTAGCATGGAAAGGATTCATGTACGATTGAATACTTGAATTATTATAGTCTCACCATGTATACTTCCGCTGCTGCCACAAGGGCCCAGAGGTTGGGCTGGATTACGCCCGACGAAGTTAATTGTTTTTCTCTTATCGAGTCATACATTGTCATTGCGTTGGTATGACGCAGAGCTGGAGAGGACGATCCTTTTATTATCTAAAACGAATTTGGTTTGGTGTTTACTTTTTCATGGTTAGCACTAGTTATGTGCTTTGCCGGAGTAGAGGTTTGGTATTTCATACTCGGATTCTTTTTACTTTTGTGGGATTTTCGTACTCAAATTCAACCCCTCTGATTCGAAAGGATCTGCACTGTCAGACATTTAGCTCTGACCATGGAGCTCAGTACCTGGATACGTCACGTGCTAGCACATGAAATGGGCATTTGGCACATGTACTTTCATAACATATACTCCCTCCGTTCTTTTTATAAGACGTTGTAGCTCTTTTCTAGGTTCACTCACTCTAGTTTGTACCTAGTCTATTTTTAGTATGTAGGTTCATCAACATGCACATGCACCTACATCTAGATAGTACTATCTAAAACGTCTTGTAATAATAAACAGAGGGAGTATAATCCCATGTGCCAGAGTCGTTCCTTGTGTAATGTGTAAACTCAAACCGACATTTTGAACGCATACAAGGACAGGGTGATACAAAAGGCATCATATTCTTTTCTAGGATCTTCAGCGTGTTAAAATCTTCATAGTATGATGCGCCATATCCAGTGCACCACGGTTCGTTTTAGCACCTATCACGAGTTCACAACTCTTTCAATAATAGAGACCCAATAGTGTATTGTCCATCTGGGAGATGACAAAATCTTTCGTGTAGTTTGTGGGCGCTATGATTGAAAGCATATAAAGGCATGTTATGATGTCCTGAATAGAAAGAGTACATTCAACACGTACCATTCTACTCCCTCCGTCCAAAATAATTGAAATATGTTACTAAAGTAAGATAAGTACTCCCTCCGTTCACTTTTACAAGGTATTGGACACATCATTTCAATTTTGACTACATACATACATACTAAAATAAGTGAACATATGAACAAATAAGTCTAGATACATTTGAATCAAGAAAAACCTACAATGCCTCATATTAGTGAACGGAGGGAGTAGTGAATTTACTCAACACATTGCTCTCTCTGGCGGCACATACAATTGTATGTCACGATAAAATAACTGAGGGGGGTCTTGTCGGTTTTCCGTTGGAAAATATCGGATCATTTACTTGTTGTTTTGTCATTCTCTCTTGGTCGTGTCACATATAGTTATTTTCGTTGTCGTGAAGGTGAGAAAGTAAGGACCGACAAGTTAATTTCCCGCTTGCGAAGAGAAGAGGGTGTTGGAATTTGAAAGTGTAAGAGGGTGCTTATGCGAATCAATGGACATAACAACATGTATAATTTGGTGAAGTCATCCTTCTTTAGAGACAGGGTCAAACTCATAAATGGGCCATGCTCTGGGCTAGCCCTTATGCTTAGTCTTTGAGCTACTATTTCGTAAGATTGTTTTCAAATATTTGAAGATTTTCCAATGCATTTTTGTTGGAGATATGCCCTAGAGGCAATTAATAAAGATATTTTATTTGTCATATCTCAATTGTTCGTAATAAGTTTTGTACCATGCTATAACTGTATTAAGCGGAAACATTAATGCACGTGTGGTATGTAAACAACCAGGTCCCTAGTAGCCTCTTAACTAGTCCATTGGGCAACCGATGATCAAGGTTTCCTGATCATGGACATTTATGTTAATTAACAATGGAGTCATGTAATCAGGTGAATGATGTGATGGACACACACCCAAGCTATATAGAAACGTAGTGTTCATACCTTTGACCGTGAGATCGTATTTAATCGCTGCTTCTGGAAGGTGCTTTGATTGCATTAAACGTCATGTCTTATCTAGCGTGACAATAAAGGTGTCCCTTTCGGGTATCCGAAGGAATTGCTCAAGGCGAATGATCAAGAGCGGGATTTGCCAATCCACATAGCAGGATAGATACTCTGGGCCCACTCGGTGAAATTACATCAATAAGCTTGCAAGCATGTGACTAGGTCACGGGAATGTAATATCACAGACGAGTAAAGATAGAATTGTCAAGTGACGAGATCACGCTCGGTAATCGTGATACCGGAGAACGAGTCTCGGACAATCGAAGTATCGCTAGGCAAAAGATTGAAACTGGACGTCTATGGTTCAAACGATAAAAAGACATTCGTGGACGCACAGGGGCTATCACGGCAGTCCAGCCACCGCTGATATTCATTGATCAAAGAACATGTCTCAATCATGTCTGGAGTGATCCCGAACCGTAGGGTGGCACACTTAAGGGTAGGCGACTGTTTTATAATGATTAGATATTAGGAGAAACTTCAGGAGAACACCGGAAGTGTTCTGGGACATGCCCGATGATGATCGGAGGGCAACAGAATAAGTTTCGGAGCTCGAATAAATTAAATAATATGTATTTAATATTAACTAGTGTAATTAATAATTAAATATATTTTTATTTATTTAATTTCGAATTTTAAGGCATTTCCACCTAGATGGGTCTTAGAGGCCCATTAGGGGAAAAACCCCAAAGGAAAAAAGGGGGAGGGGCCGGCCGGCCTGGCTGGGCCGAATGGGGCCCACCAGGGCCAGCGCATCCCCCATGGCCGGCGCAGCCATGTGGGAATAGTCCCACATGGCTTAGCCAGCGGGGTGGGCAGCCCTCCTTCTCCTTTATATAGGGGTGCACCCTTTGCCTAGAATTCATCCATCTCCTTCTTCTCTCCTACCTTGAGTGTTGTTCCATTTCCGGAGCGGCGTACGAGGAGAGAAGTTTCTCCACCATACGTACACCGCCGTGCTGCTGGGTCCAAGTCTTCGCTTCCGCTGCTTCGCTGGATCTGGAGCCCGGAGGTCGTCTTCTACACCGTACGTGTGTAGAGCTACGAGGTGCTACACGTGTGGCACTGGAAGTACGTTTTCTTCCTTTACACGACCTTGCGGTCGGCGTCGTCGGCTTCATCAACAACGCTTGTGCGGGAGCATAATCCCCTTTTTCGGTCTACAAGGGTATGTACACCGATCTCCTCCGTTACTCTATATCTGCATAGTAATAGATTCTGGCTAGTTTAAGGTTATCGTTGTTAGGAATTTTTTTTGTTTTCTGCCTACGATCCCCTTCAATTTTTGTACCTAGGCACCGATCTAAAGCCTGTGATGCACTCGGTAGGTCTGCCCCAGTTTACAGACGTTGTGTACTATCCGTTTTGATATGTTGCGGTGACCCAGTACACCACTGCAAGGTTATCGTTGACATAACACTCACGGAGGGACGTACGAGCATCTCCAGTCGGAGCCCCCAAATTCAGCCACCAAACTGTTCGCGAACACGTCCGGACGTGTCCGCGGACAGTGACCGGACAACCCCCAAATGTGGTGCTCTACAACCGCAATGTTCAAATCTTCACACTCAAAAACATGCAAGCCATGCACGTCGATCATACAACTAGTTTCGAGTCTAGATAAATCATTCAAATCAACTTATTACAACAATTAATTGTATCTAAACAAATAAAAGTAGCCGGGCATAAGAAAAGTTCACATTATTCGGACCACAAATCAATGCAAATTGAAATTCACTGCTTTCCCATGAAGACATACATATGCTCCACCAGATCATTGAGTAGTTGGGTGTGCACTACTTCATCTCGAAGTTGTCGATGCATCTCAAGGAAGTGCATGACATGCTCCGCTTCTTGTTTAGGTAGGTGGACATGTTCTCCAGGTTTGTCAAAATCATTTGTGCGAGCTGCCCCTTCTCCCTCGTCCTCCACAATCATGTTGTGCAAAATTACACAACAAGTCATGACCTGCCATTATATCTCCGGATCCCACATCAGTGTGGCTCCACGGATTATAACCCAACGAGTTTGTAGCACTCTGAATGCCCTCTCGACATCTTTCCTAACAGCCTCTTGTGCAGATGCAAATCCACATTTTTTGGGACCAGTTGGATTGCTGATAGTCTTCACAAATGCCGCCCACTGAGGATAAATACCATCTGCAAGATAGTATCCCATGGTGTAGTCATGTCCGTTGACGTTGAAGTTGCATGGTGGAGCATCCCCATCATAGAGCCTCTTGAACAGGGGAGAGCGCTGAACAACATTGATGTCGTTGTGAGAACCGGGCATGCCAAAAAAACGCATGCCAAATCCACAAGTCTTGAGATGCCACTGCTTCAAGTACGATTGTGGCCTCCTTGCTGTGACCTTGGTACTGCCCACACAACCCTGTTGGACAGTTCTTCCATTGCCAATGCATGCAATCAACTGAACCTAGCATACCTGGAAATCCTCTTGCTTCTCCAAGGGCCAGTAGCCTTTCAGTGTCCTCGCCATTTGGTTCTCTCAGATATTCCTTTCCAAACACCTTGACCACAGCATATGCAAATCTCTCCATAGCCTCAATGCATGTACTCTCTCCCATCCAGACATACTCGTCGATGGCATCCAAGCCTTTCCATAGGCTAGCATTCTCAAAGCAGCGGTGCATTTCTGCATTGGAGAGAAAGAAAGTTTTCCGCAGCAATCATACTTCAACTTGAAGTAATCATCATACGTAGTCACTGCTTCCTCTATGCGTCAGAAAAGGGTTGAGCTCATGCGAAACCGACGCCCAAAAAACCCATCGTGAAAGACCGGATTTGGTTTGAAACAATCGTCGTATAGGTCTGATACGTCTCAAACGTATCTATAATTTCTGATGGTCCATGTTGATATTATACCAATTGTTACATGTTTTATATACACTTCATTGCATTTTTATGCATTTTCTGGGACTAACCTATTAACAAGATGCCACAGTGCCAGTTCCTGTTTTCTGCTGTTTTTGTATTCTAGAAAAGCTAGTCTGGAAATATTCTCGGAATTGGACGAAACTTGGACAGAACCTCCTATTTTCCCAACACGAAGACGGAGTCTAGAGGAGAGACGGAGGAGGGCCACGTGGCACCCACACCATGGGGCCGCGCGGCCCCCCCCGCCACGCCGTGGGGTGGTGTGGGGCCCTCGTGGCTCCGCAGCCGCCGCCCTTTCGCTTATTTATTCTTCCAAACGCGAAAACCCTAAACACCCGAGCCATTATCCACGAAAAGTTTCAGAGACGCCGCCGCCGTCAACCCTAGCTCGGGAGGGTTCAGAAGCTCTTCCCGGCATCCTGTCGGAGAGGGGAATCATCACCGGAGGGCTCTACATCACCATGCCTGCCTCCGGAGTGATGCGTGAGTAGTTCATCCTTGGACTACGGGTCCATGGCAGTAGCTAGATGGTTGTCTCTCCACTTTATGCTATCATGTTTAGATCTTGTGAGTTCCCTATCATGATCAAGATCATCTTATTGTAATGCTACATGTTACGTTTGCTGGGATCCGATGAATATTGAATACTATGTCAAGTTGACTATCAATCTATCTTATATGTTATTTATGATCTTGCATGCTTTCCGTTACTAGTAGATGCTTTGGCCAAGTAGATGCTTATAACTCCAAGAGTGAGTATTTATGCTAGATAGTGGGTTCATGCCTCTGGTAATCTGGGAGAGTGACAATAACTTCTAAGATTGTGGATGTGTTGTTGCCACTAGGGATAAAATAACCGATGCTTAGATTAAGGGTACGCCGTTAGGTCTAATGCATTTGTTTACTTTACGCACATTACTTAATGCAATTATCCGTTGCTTTCAACTTAATACCAACGGGGAACTCGGTATGACAACCTGGCGGTGGATTATTAGTCATAGACGCTGTTGGATAACGGTCTATATATTTTGTCGTAATGCCCACATGAATATCATAGTAATCATCATGTCATATATATGCATTGTCATGCGCTCAATATTTTGTCAATTGCCCAGCTGTAATTTGTTCACCCAACATATTAGTTATCTTTTATGGAGAGACACCACTAATGAACTGTGGACCCCGGCTCATTCTTTTACACTGATAATACAACCAACTGCAAACACTGTTCCTTTTCATTCTCTGCAATTTACTACTATTTTCCACACCATACGTTCAATCCTTTGCTTTCAGCAAGCCGGTGAGATTGACAACCTCACTGGTTCGTTGGGGCAAAGTAGTTTGATTGTGTTGTGTGCTGATTCCACGTCGGCGCTGGATTCCCTGGTATTGCGCCGTGCCATATTCCGCCACCAACAACCTTCAGAAGTGATTTCTTGCTCCTACTGGTTCGATTAAACCTTGGTTTCATACTGATGGAAACTGCTGCTACACTGCTTCATACCTTCCTCTTGGGGTCTCCCAGCGAACGTGTGATCCACGCAATCAAGCTCTTTTTCTGGCGCCGTTGCCGGGGAGCAAGAGGATTTCTGCAAGGGGAGTTTCACGCTTCCAATCTCTTTAGTTTGTTATTGTCTTGCTTAGTTTATTTTTATTTAGTCTTGTTTGCTTTATTTATCAAAAACACAAAAAAATTAGTTACTTTTATTTGCAAGTTGTTATCTTTCTGTTTTGTTTTAATTTTGCTAAAATGAGTACCCTTGAGAACACTAAGTTGTGTGATTTCACTAGCACGAACAACAATGATTTTATTAGTACACCTATTGCTCCACGTGCTTCTAACACAAAAAAATTAGTTACTTTTATTTGCAAGTTGTTATCTTTCTGTTTTGTTTTAATTTTGCTAAAATGAGTACCCTGAGAACACTAAGTTGTGTGATTTCACTAGCACGAACAACAATGATTTCATTAGTACACCTATTGCTCCACCTGCTTCTAACGCAGAATTCTATGAAATTAAACCTGCACTTTTAAATCTTGTTATGAAAGAGCAATTTCTGGTGTTAGTACTGATGATGCTGCTGCTCACCTTAATAATTTTGTTGAACTTTGTGAGATGCAAAAGTATAAGGATGTAGATGGTGATATTATTAAACTGAAACTTTTTCCTTTCTCTTTGAGAGGACGTGCTAAAGAATGGTTGCTATCTTTGACTAGAAATAGTATTGATTCATGGACTAAATGCAAAAATGCTTTCATAGGAAAATATATCCTCCTGCTAAGATTATATCTTTGAGAAGTAGCATTATGAATTTCAAACAATTTGATAATGAGCATGTTGCTCAAGCTTGGGAGAGAATGAAATCATTGGTAAAGAATTGTCCCACCCATGGACTGACTGCTTGGATGATCATCCAAACCTTTTATGCAGGACTAAATTTTTCTTCAAGAAACCTATTGGATTCGGCCTCTGGAGGTACCTTTATGTCCATCACTTTGGGTGCTGCAACAAAGCTTCTTGATGATATGATGATAAATTATTCTGAATGGCACACCGAAAGAGCTCCACAAGGTAAGAAGGTAAATTCTGTTGAAGAAACCTCTTCCTTGAGTGATAAGATTGATACTATTATGTCTATGCTTACAAATGGAAAAATGCATGTTGATCCAAATAATGTTCCTTTAGCTTCTTTGGTTGCTCAAGAAGAGCATGTTGATGTGAACTTCATTAAAAATAATAACTTCAACAACAATGCTTATAGGAATAATTTTGGTAATAACAATTATAAGCCCTATCCTTTTAATAGTGGCAATGTTATGTTAATTCCTACAACAATAATAAGAGTGTACCCTCTGATCTTGAAGTCATGCTTAAGGATTTTATTAGTACACAAACTGCTTTCAATAAATCTGTTGAGGAAAAGTTTGGGAAAATTGATGTTCTTGCCTCTAAAGTTGATAGTCTTGCTCTTGATGTTGATTTGTTAAAAATTAAAACTATGCCTCATGATGTTAAAGAGAGCAAAACTCTCAATGCTATACAAGTTAAAATTGATAATAATGTGAGGATGTTAGCTGATTTACATGCTAGGTGGGCAAGAGAGGATGAAATTGCTAAAAAGAATAGTATTGCTAGAGTTTATACTATTACTACTACTGAAAATGCTATAAACTCAAGTGTTAACAAACCTCCTACTATCAATGGTAAAGTAATTGGTGTTGGCAATGTCTCTACTTCTGTTGCAAAACGTTTAAAATTGCCTGAAAACACTGAAACTGTTCCTGATAAAAGTGCTGAAATTTTTCGAGATGTGGGAGACAATGGTCCTATTACTTTTGATAATAATGATTTGATTTTGATGGTTGCAATATTTCTGAAGTAATTAAGTTCTTGCAAAAGCTAGCTAGAAGTCCTAATGCTAGTGCTATAAACATGGCTTTTACTAAACATATTACTAATGCTCTCATGCAAGTTAGGGAAGAGAAATTAAAACATGAAGCTTCTATCCCTAGGAAGTTAGAAGATGGTTGGGAGCCCATCATTAAAATGAAGGTGAATGATTTTGATTGCAATGCTTTATGTGATCTTGGTGCTAGTATTTCTGTTATGCCTAAGAAACTCTATGATATGCTTGATTTAGCACCTTTGGAACACTGTTATTTGGATGTTCACCTTGCTGATAATACTATAAAGAAACCTTTGGGGAGAGTTGATGATGTTTTTATAATGGTTAACAATAACCTTGTCCCCGTTGATTTTGTTGTTTTGGATATTGAATGCAATGCTTCTTGTCCTATTGTTTTGGGAAGACCTTTTCTTAGAACTGTTGGTGCTATTATTGATATGAGAGAGGGAATATTAAATATCAATTCCCACTCAAGAAAGGTATGGAACACTTCCCTAGAAAGAAGATGAAGTTACCTTTTGATTCTATTGTTAGAGCAAATTATTCTGTTGATGCTTCATCACTTGGAAACACTTGATTCTTACTTTCTGCGCCTAGCTGAAAGGCGTTAAAGAAAAGCGCTTATGGGAGACAACCCATTATTTTATTTCTGCAATTTTTCTTTTTTTGAGTCAAGGAGTTGTTTACTTCTGTAACAATTCCTTTGTATCTTTATTTTATCGCATTGTTGTGCCAAGTATTGCCTCTAATAGGAAGATGATTTGGATTTCTGCGCAGGAACAGATTTCTGCTGTTCACCGTTTTAATTCTGTAAAATCACAGAAAAATTATTTAAATCTGCAAATTTTTGTGCGTGATCCTCAGATATGTACGCATCTTTCGTTAGTTTAAAGTTTTTCGATCTGAGCAACGTAAGTGCCTCGAAAAAATTCGTCTTTGCGGACTGTTCTGTTTAGACAGATTCTGTCTTTTATTTTTCGCATTCTCTCTTTTACTAGTGTTGAGTGGAATTCTTTTTTAGGGTGAAGAGCTTCACATAACATCAGTGGCAGTAGCTAATGTTAAAAGTAACGGTCATGTTTGTGTCCTTATAGAACATGTGAGTTTTTGATTGTGCACTAACCCTCTAATGAGAATTACTTTGAGTTTGGTGTGGCGGAAGTTTTCAAGGGTCAAGAGAGAAGGATGATATAATGTGATCAAGAAGAGTGAAGAGCTTAAGCTTGGGGATGCTCCCATGGATCACCCCAGCATATTTCAAGAAGACTCAAGCGTCTAAGCTTGGGGATGCCCAAGGCATCCCCTTCTTCATCAGCAACTTATCAGGTCATCTCTAGTGAAACTATATTTTAATTCTTTCACATCATATGTGCTTTACTTGGAGCGTCTGTGTGCTTTTATTTTCAGTATTTTATTTTTCTTATGGTCAACTTGATTGGACCCCAGCATTCTTGATTGGGAGAGAGACACGCTCCGCTTTTTCATATGAATACTCCTATTCTTCACTTATACTTGTTGAGTATTCTTATCTAGCTATTGCTATGCTTTTAGCTCCTGTTTTCATGCATCTCTTATTCAGAGCTGTTAGTTCTTTTAAAGAAAGTACTCTCTTGCTTCACTTATAATTGTTTGGAGAGTTTATGTTGAAATAAATTGATTGGTGTTTGGTTGGAACAGAAAATGTTGCATGTGGTAGATGGTATAATGGAAAAAGCTTACATATTCTTGTAGATCATGTATTGGATAATTTGATACTTGTCAATTGTTTTGAGTTATCAAGTAGTTCATGTTTAAGCTTTTGTATCATGTAGTTAAAACCTATTAATGAAGAACTACCGTAAAGCTCGTTGAAATTTGGTTTGCATGATTGGTATCTCTAAGGTCTAGATATTTTCTAGTAAAAGGGTTTGGTTAACAAGGAAGACAGTGTAGAGTCTTATAATGCTTGCAATATGTTTTCATATAAGCTTGCTGTGTCGGTTGATATCCTGTGTTTGCTTCAAATAACCTTGCTAGCCTAAACTCTGTACTGAGAGGGAATGCTTCTCGTGCATCCAAAACCTTGAGCCAAATCCATGCCATCTGTGTCCACCATAACTACCTATATGTGGTATTTCTTGCCATTCCAAGTAAATTTTTCATGTGCTACCTTTAAACTATTCAAACTTTATTACTCCTATTTTGTGTCAATGTTTACCAAGCTCATGAGGACGGGGTGGATGTCTTTATGTCAACTGTCAAACAGACTTTACCACCGGACTAGCGGCATATACATCCGCTTATCCATTAATTTTGCAAAAAGAGCTGGCAAATGGGGTGCCCAGTCCCAATTAATTACAACTTTAACCGCTTAATTCTCTTCACATTTTTGCCCTGATTTATCAGTCAAGCAATGACAAACAGTGAAATATCTGCATGTGTAAACAAAAGAGAAAGAGGGATGATCTGCCTTGCTGGTAGAAATAACGTCCTTCATGGGAGCCGCTCTTAAAAGTCTGGTTGGCAGGGGTCATATTGTACTTTCCATTTTCTGATTCGTTGACAATTAACAAACACCTCTCAAAACTTATTTTTACTCTCTATATGATTTCAAAAACTTAAAAAGCTCTAGCACATGATTTAATCCCTGCTTCCCTCTGCGAAGGGCCTTTCTTTTACTTTTATGTTGAGTCAGTTTTCCTACTTCTTTCTATCTTAGAAGCAAACACTAGTGTCAACTTTGGTGCAACAATTTTTATATGCTGTATATTGCACTTATTATATGCTTTGTGTTGACAAATATCCATGAGATATATATGTTGAAAGTTGAAAGCAATTGCTGAAACTTAAATCTTCCTTTGTGTTGGTTAAATACCTTTTACTTAGAATCTATTGCTTTATGAGTTAACTCTTATGCAAAACTCTTTGATGCTTGTCTCGAAAGTACTATTCATGAAAAGTTTTTGCTTATATGATTCAGTTGTTTGCTCATTATCTACTTGCTAGCAAACTATAGACCATTGACCTGGATCACTTCATTCATAACATGTGCTTTACAATACTATTTGATCAAGATTATGATTGTAGCATGTCACCTCAGAAATTATTTTGTTTTTATCGTTTTACCTACTCGAGGACGAGTAGAACTAAGCTTGGGGATGCTTGATACGTCTCAAACGTATCTATAATTTCTGATGTTCCATGTTGATATTATACCAATTGTTACATGTTTTATACACTTCATAGCATTTTTATGCATTTTCTGGGACTAACCTATTAACAAGATGCCACAGTGCCAGTTCCTGTTTTTGCTGTTTTTGTATTCCAGAAAAGCTAGTCTGGAAATATTCTCGGAATTGGACGAAACTTGGACAGAACCTCCTATTTTTCCAACACGAAGACGGAGTCCAGAGGAGAGACGGAGGAGGGCCACGTGGCACCCACACCATGGGGCCGCGCGGCCCCCCTGCCGCGCCGTGGGGTGGTGTGGGGCCCTCGTGGCTCCGCAGCCGCCGCCCTTTCGCCTATTTATTCTTCCGACGCGAAAACCCTAAATACCCGAGCCATTATCCACGAAAAGTTCCAGAGACGCCGCCGCCGTCAACCCTAGCTCGGGAGGGTTCAGAAGCTCTTCCCGGCACCCTGCCGGAGAGGGGAATCATCACCGGAGGGCTCTACATCACCATGCCTGCCTCCGGAGTGATGCGTGAGTAGTTCATCCTTGGACTACGGGTCCATGGCAGTAGCTAGATGGTTGTCTCTCCACTTTATGCTATCATGTTTAGATCTTGTGAGCTGCCTATCATGATCAAGATCATCTTATTGTAATGCTACATGTTGTGTTTGCTGGGATCCGATGAATATTGAATACTATGTCAAGTTGATTATCAATCTATCTTATATGTTATTTATGATCTTGCATGCTTTCCGTTACTAGTAGATGCTTTGGCCAAGTAGATGCTTTTTTTTTGAAACTTTTCTACTGCAGGGGAGTCCCCCACAGCCTCATTTTCCCCACTTTATTAAAAATAAAAGAGTTATGTACAATATTTACAAATATTTACAATTAGATCAAAGTGTCAAGCCATGTTGACAGTTTAGGAACGTCAGCCTTCTTTGCCCTATATTGTAGCAAAGCCAAGTAGATGCTTGTAACTCCAAAAGTGAGTATTTATGCTAGATAGTGGGTTCATGCCTCCGGTAATCTGGGAGAGTGACAATAACTTCTAAGATTGTGGATGTGCTGTTGCCACTAGGGATAAATAACCGATGCTTAGCTTAAGGGTACGCCGTTAGGTCTAATGCATTTGTTTACTTTACGCACATTACTTAATGCAATTATCCGTTACTTGCAACTTAATACCAACGGGGAACTCGGTATGACAACCTGGCGGTGGATTATTAGTCATAGATGTTGTTAGATAACGATCTATATATTTTGTCGTAATGCCCACATGAATATCATAGTAATCATCATGTCATATATATGCATTGTCATGCGCTCAATATTTTGTCAATTGCCCAGCTGTAATTTGTTCACCCAGCATGTTAGTTATCTTTTATGGAGAGACACCACTAGTGAACTGTGGACCCCGGTCCATTCTTTTACACTGATAATACAACCAACTGCAAACACTGTTCCTTTTCATTTTCTTCAATTTACTACTGTTTTCCACACCATACGTTCAATCCTTTGTTTTCAGCAAGCCAGTGAGATTGACAACCTCACTGTTTCGTTGGGGCAAAGTAGTTTGATTGTGTTGTGTGCAGATTCCACGTCGGCGCCGGATTCCCTGGTATTGCGTCGTGCCATATTCCGCCACCAACAACCTTCAGAAGTGATTTCTTGCTCCTACTGATTCGATTAAACCTTGGTTTCATACTGAGGGAAACTGCTGCTACACTGCTTCATAACTTCCTTGATATGGATCAACGTGATCCAAAGGGTTTTAGGCCCAATCTTTCACGGCGATCAGTAGCAACAGCGATAAGTAACGCGGCTTACGATCTAGACGATGCAAACTCACGCAAATAACAAGCAAACCCTTCTCGGCGAGAGGAATTACTTGGACGGTTCTAGACGAACCACGCAGCAATTAGAAGCACAACACCTCCAATCCAACGCAAAGAAACAACCTTGATCGGTCTCGACGGATACACACAGGGATTTCCACCCCACGGCACGGCGGCTGAAACACACGTGTTTTTAACTCATAAAATTCAACCTAATTTTACATAGACGCAACTGGCTTTATATAGCCGACCTGACCTAACTTGACGGACAAACTCAACTCATTAAACCTGATACAATCATGATATCCTAATAATTTAAATAGCATCTGCCTTTTACATCTCGGCAGGTACCAAACGTAACAAACCAAAATATTCGGCGGACCCCATCCGCATGCCTGCAGCGACAGCACGTCCCATGGCAAAGGACTCATGTTGCGTATCTTCTTATCTGATGGTCGTAGCAGCCCAAATAAATAGCAGCTGATTTTATGCCTAGCAACATCGTGTCTTTCCTTGTATTTCTCTTTGACCGGCGCAAATAAAAACAAGAAATCTGAATTGATTGCAATCCAATCTCCAAAACTCACGCACCTAGCTGTAGCAATTAAAACAGACTTGTACTTGACTTGGTATGGTTCTGGACGTGGCAAATCAAAGAAGCTTCCCGGCTCATGCATGCATCTTGGTGCTTGAACTATGTCCAGCTTATTCCTCTCATGCTTCGACACAATAGGATCAATAGTTGATGTGGTTAATACCGTATGCGCCGTATCATCCTCCCCTTCTTCAACTGAAACCATCCTCGGTTTCAAGTCAGTGTCCAAAGAAACAACGATGTCTCTTGATTTTACAGACTCTGAAACTGCGTCCTCTTTCTTCTTTGCTTCCTTTTGCTCCCTCATCTTCTGCAGCCGGTCTTTTCTCCATGTCCTAAAAATCTTCTCTTCTAGGGGCTTGAGCACATACTCCTTTTCCTGCTCAACAGTGTACGTGTTGGCATGGGAGTTGTAGGCAGCACCCTTTTCCTTGCACCATGGTTCTCCAAGCAGCACATGACACGAAACTAGTGGCACCGGAATTACATCGCACAAAACCTCACAAGAAAAATTGCTGATGGAAAATAGTACCACAGTCTGGCTCGTGATGTCGAGTTTGTCGTGGCACCTCCGCAACGAGTATGGTCGCGGATGCGGTGTCGTCGACAGCTCCAGTTTCTCCACAATGTCAATGCCGACCGCGTTGATCGAACTATCATGATCAATCGTCATGGCGCAAGCTCTCCCTACCACGTTACAATAGGTATGAAAAAGCTCAGGACCGTAGCCTTCATCCTCCAGCAAGAAATCGCTCGACAGTCTCCGGTAGACTCTCCTTGGCGATGGTGCGCCGGCCATCTCCTTCATAGTTGTAGTCCAATGCAGTCCGATTGATGCCAAGCAAAACACGTGACCCAAAATGAGTCAGTCCCAGTACGTACTCCAGCGGAAACAACAGTGGACGAGGTACCAAAGCGACGTGGAAAAGAAAATTTCTGATCGATCCAAATCTTCTCGTCCGTGCAAAATTAACGTGCAGCAGTATACCTCAGCCGACCAATCTCGAATTTCAGCAGATCTGAATCACTGGTCAATCCCGATCTAATCTCTCTGATCGTTCCTTCCTTCCTTCCTTCGTTTTGCTTTTTTTTTCAACGGCAGCAATCAGATCCGAACCGATCTAGCGATCGTAACAGAGACGAACAGCAAAACCAAATCACGATCGTAGCGGCGGCAGGAACTTGAAG
This sequence comes from Poa pratensis, assembly GCA_947311845.1. Lineage (NCBI taxonomy): Eukaryota > Viridiplantae > Streptophyta > Magnoliopsida > Poales > Poaceae > Poa > Poa pratensis. The sequence continues at coordinate 52,749,691 of CAMZMU010000055.1, read as the reverse complement.
GCCTTAGCGATCCAATAATCTTTCCTAGCAGAATTTAACGCCTGCAGCAAAACGAGCCCCACAACAAAAACTCAGGACAGGTGTGTTGACGAAACGTCTCCGGCAGCAACCTTCAACAAGCAGGACCGGTGTCTTGGCGTAGTAGCCTCCGGCAGCAATACTTCGAACACCAAATCAAGAGCAGCAGATAAATCTCAGAACGAACTCGCCGTGAGAAACCCGACGAATCTGATACCAAGATGATAAGGATCAATCGTGATCCAAAGGGTTTTAGGCCCAATCTTTCACGGCGATCAGTAGCAACAGCGATAAGTAACGCGGCTTACGATCTAGACGATGCAAACTCACGCAAACAACAAGCAAACCCTTCTCGGCGAGAGGAATTACTTGGACGGTTCTAGACGAACCACGCAGCAATTAGAAGCACAACACCTCCAATCCAACGCAAAGAAACAACCTTGATCGGTCTCGACGGATACACACAGGGATTTCCACCCCACGGCACGGCGGCCGAAACACACACGTGTTTTTAACTCATAAAATTCAACCTAATTTTACATAGACGCAACTGGCTTTATATAGCCGACCTGACCTAACTTGACGGACAAACTCAACTCATTAAACCTGATACGATCATGATATCCTAATAATTTAAATAGCATCCGCCTTTTACATCTCGGCAGGTACCAATCGTAACAAACCAAAATATTCGGCGGACCCCATCCGCATGCCTGCAGCGACAGCACGTCCCATGGCAAAGGACTCATGTTGCGTATCTTCTTATCTGATGGTCGTAGCAGCCCAAATAAATAGCAGCTGATTTTATGCCTAGCAACATCGTGTCTTTCCTTGTATTTCTCTTTGACCGGCGCAAATAAAAACAAGAAATCTGAATTGATTGCAATCCAATCTCCAAAACTCACGCACCTAGCTGTAGCAATTAAACCAGACTTGTACTTGACTTGGTATGGTTCTGGACGTGGCAAATCAAAGAAGCTTCCCGGCTCATGCATGCATCTTGGTGCTTGAACTATGTCCAGCTTATTCCTCTCATGCTTCGACACAATAGGATCAATAGTTGATGTGGTTAATACCGTATGCGCCGTATCATTCCTCTTGGGGTCTCCCAGCGAATGTGTGATCCACGCAATCAAGCTCTTGACAGTCTTTGAGCCTATCACGTGCCACGATAATCCAGCCCTTAATCGATCGCCGGAAGTTGAGAACGTGCTCCTCCTTCTTCTCCAGTTCTTGTTGAATGCTTATCATTGACATGGCGGCCTCCTCGTCTCCCTCCTGCAACATGTCATCGTCGCTAGACCCATCAATGAACTCGTTGTACATGAACTCATCTACGGCGGAGTAATCGTACTCTTCGTCGGAGGATGAATCCATGGCTACAAATAAAAAGTCAATCACAAACTGGCTCCGGCAATTCCACAAACACTTTGAGAGCGAGGTGGATAGCGTGCGATGTATAACGTATCGGAAATGGAGAGTGCAGACCTGGTTTGTGCGGCAGCAGGGCACCGGCGAGCGCGTTGAACTGCGGGGAGGTGGTGGAGGTTCGGGGAGGCGGCGGAAATACGATGGGAACGGCGGCGGAGCAGAGAGATGCGGGGAATGAGAGCGGCGCAGAGGAAGAGAAGAGATGGTTCCGGTCCAATTTAGGGGGAAAATGCATGGACCCGCGTTGCCAGGTTCGACGTGGCGGACGTGTCCGGGCCGCCCAAACCCTCCCCACATATGGGCTGGCTTTGGGGTTTGTCCGACCGCCCGGACGTTTGGGCTAGGTTTGGGTATGATGGTTGGGTCATGTTTTCCAGCCCAAATGGTGTTCGGGCTGCCCGTCCGGTCGTTTGGGCTATGTTTCGAGGCCATGGTTGAAGATGCTCTAATATTTACGGATTAGTCCTTTCATGAGTGTTATGTCAACGAGTTGTACACTACAATATGCAGTGATATTCTGGGTCACCGCATATGTAGACTATGTTTAAACTAGGCATGTACATTCGGGATTTAACCGGTAATTTTGTTATTCCTGTTGTTTTTTATTATTCGTTCAATGAGAAATCTCCACCGAACTTACATCGGTTTTCCAGTTAATCGATGGTTCGGTTAGTCGATTATTTGGTTTGGCGTTCGGTTTTAAACCTACATGACTAAATGTGACAGAGAAACAATAGAAGCAAGCCATGAACAACCAAACAAGAATCAACTCCTAGTCGCCAGAAGCACCAATCAGATGTGTACGGTGGCATGAGGCTCCTATCAGGTCATCATGATGCATACACTCTCATTTGTCCTCCACCTCCGTGAATGTTGGTATCCCACATGCCTGGATGAGAGATACACTCCGCCACCCGCTCTACTTGCATCTTACTTGACAATAAGGAGCAAGCATCAAGAAGGTAAAGCACAGGACCATAAAGGGTCACATTGTAGTGATACACGTCTCCAATAAGAAAATAGCATATTTTTGAAATTTACAGAGCATAACAGAAGTATCCAAATGCAAATTGAACTAGCGCGCATGGTTTTACGTTCTAATGCATAACCCCAACAACTTCCATACTTGGTTGTTTAGTTTTTGGCCGAGAAACCACATAGGCACACATGGGGGTTCTGAATAAACCGAGATTATTTGGTTTATTTGATTTTAATCTTCAGTTAACTTATATCTTGGTTTATTTGGTTTTTTGGTCAATGGAATATTTAAAACCGAATTCACTAATTTAAATTCAGTTTATCAAATTTAACAACCGAAATTTGTTCATGAAACTTGGTTTTAGTGATATCTGTTTCGATTAGTTAGGTTTTAGTGTTTGGTTACGGTTTTTTATGCCCACCCCTAGTTTTAGCTGTCTAGGTATGAGATTTGACAATAATATTTTTGTACACTGTTTTTATATAGCTAGTAGACTGTAATAATGAGAAAACACTTTGAAATATTAAATTGCTAGTACTTTTTTGTGTGTAACATAGCCAGCATAGTATTGGATAAGTTATAGATCAAAGATTATATCAGGGTAGTCAAATTATGCCTTAGATTAGAACAATATGTAGTAGAATTTTATCTTAATTGGAAGAGAGAACAATAATTTATGGTTTAGTTTGAATCAATTATTTATTGCATGCAAGTGAGTATTTGTTATCGTGGAGAGCACACTAAGGTATTACGCGTTTGTATGAGAGATAAGCCATTTTGTCTATTGTCAGTTTAAGTGACAAGAAAGGCATAAGAGAGTGATGCCGAAGAGGCGCCTTTTTATGTGGTTCTGCCAGTGAAGATCTTTAAGAAAATGCAGTAAGGATATTTCCACTATAAATAAGAGTAATGCAGTAATAATACAAATATTTAAAAAATCTTCCCCCATTGTAATAGGTGATGTAGCCGAAGAATATCCTAACAACCAATTCCCAAATTGTTTCAGTACAAATAAGATAGTACAATGATAGTAATAATATTTTCAACACAAAAGGTCTCTACAACATAAATACGTAAGATCCATATAGAGTCAGATTTTTATACTCCCTCCGATCCGTAAAAACTGTCGTATAAATTAAACTGGATACATACAAAGCACAGTATAAGTTGCGACACATTTTTAGGATCAGAGGGAGTATAATATAAAGCATGTTTTTGCAATAACTCTACATAGAGTATTCACTAAATTTGGTAACGTATGCAAGCAAAGGTTTACTTTTAAGTCTTGCTCTTATCGAGGATTAATATTATATTCCCGGCTCGGTTGGGTATTCCAAAAGTGATCATTCAAACTGACTGTAGCTCGCTAGAGAAGTTGTGGCAGGAAGACTGCCAAAGTCGGACTGAAGGGGCGCATGTGGTGCGCGAGATGAAAGTTTTATGTTCTAGTTTCCAGGAAGTCAAGCTTCTTCATGTTGGAAGGGATGCACATATAGCGACGCATCGATGTGCCAAAGAAGCTCTTAGCATAGGTTATTTTTTGCTTTGATGTAATACCTGGATTTTTGACTGACGTGTCGTTATTCCGTTTAATAAAGTAGTGGATTAGAGTCAAAAAAAAATATATTCCCTCATCCTTATTTCTCCTCCACTTTACCAATTATCATTGTGGTGAGGGTAGCTTACCTCCGTAAATGCCCTCAAACAAGAAAAGAAACATACCAAATTACCAATGCACGTGTCCAAACAAGACACATCTATCATTGTCATTGTACACGCCATGGGGATATTATTTTTGTGGACTAATCATGTAGACTTGTGCAAGTGGCACACGCTAATTGCAATCAAGTTTAAAGCCTTCTCCCCATAGTCCCATTGAGACCACAACATCATCATTTTTATATGTTAGATTAAGCCTCCATGCTAGAAAGATTTATTTCGAGAAAATCTTGGTTAATCCTCTTCATTTTGTTATATACCATTACTCTGAATTGATATTAGTTTAATATTTCTCGATTATCATTAGTGTTTCTTTGCTTTCTAGACCAAAACCACTATCCTTTCATATATATGTCAGACTATTATTGGATATATTAAATATCCTTATTGGGTACTAATATGGATCTAAACTATGCATTGTATTTTCTATTTTTGAATATATTATTCATTAGAAAAATCCAAGCGCACATGTACAATATTACGGGCTCATTAGTTGTTTGTTATTAATCTATCACATAACTTCCAACTCCTTCTAACATGATGATGTGAGAGATAAACGACAATTATATGAGGAAGCAATGATTGATTTGGCTTTTTGGTTTGTGTTTATTCCCACATTTTAAGCCATTTGTAAAAGAAGTATGATAATTATTTGTTGGGGTCTTAGAAAATCCACTATAGAAACTCAAATGAATTATTTACGATACATATTTTCTACCTTTTTTTGTCTTCTCACCTTTCATTTTGACGTTTATATCGCAAAATAAATAAGTATTGTTAAGACAAGGACAATCATACTATGAACCTAAGACCTATTTTAAAAGAAGTTTTGACAAAGTTTCTTCTTTTCTTCCCGCATAAGAACATGTTTCTTCTTTACTTGTAGAATCTAAATTCAAATTCAATAAAAAAGTTTGGCAGAGTCTGGACACCCACAACATGTAATAAGTATTCTAATAACAAGAATAAACACACCATCAACTAAAAGATAAACCATGGCGTGCAACATAACTCAAGTATTTCCAAACCACCATCTAAGCCACACTAAACATGATCGAGCTCCTGAAGAGGGACGCTTATCACAATTTTGACTGAGGGGAATTTCGCAAATATGTGCCGTGTATGAACGTTCGTGTCAAATAATCACCGTGCACGCTGTTGCACGCAAAAGTAACCAGGAATGAATTATTTGTTCACCATGATATCAGTTTTGGAAAAAGAGTCCTTTGTTCAGAAATATACTTCTCCTGCCTTTTAATAACCGAGCAAAGCAAATAATTTGAGCCGTCGCCAACCTCCAACTTCAATCCCCCATCTCCACACACCAAAACCAAATCAAACCCAAAGGAAAGCCCAAATAAAAGCGTGCTGTTTTTTCCTCCTCTCGTGCGCCTCCCACCCCCCTACCCGGCGATCCCAATTCGATCCGCTCGCCCCCCCTCCCGATCCGGCCGCCCAATACGGCCGCCGCCGCCCGGATTCGCGCGGAATCGGCCGCGGACTCGCGCTCCCACGGCCCGGAAACCCTAGATCCACCGCCGCCGCCACCATGTTCTGGCGTATGACCGGCCTCTCCGCGGCCTCGCCCGTGAGTCTCATGACCCTACCTCCTCCTCCCCCCCTCGCCCTGTGCTCTCCCTCTCTCTCAGATTGGTTCGTCCGTCCGTCCGTGCGTCCCCGTGTCACGAACTGCGGGCTTGGTCGTCTACCCATTTGTTTGGATTGCCTCGGCGGTTTGGGTGCCGCGGTTGGGTCCTAGTGCTCGCTTTGCGCTAGTGCGCGTTGGAGGTATTTTTTGTATGTCTGCGAGGTGTGTGATTTTGCATTGGCGAGCTCGTGCATCTTTGTGATTTGGGGTGTGTTGCAGGAAGTAGATGCGGTGGTTCAGATTTGGATATGTTCTGCGTACAAGTTAGCCCCGGGGAGGACTTGGATCATTACTTGATAGGGGCTGCGTATGGCAAAACTGCCGTGTTGTTATTATCGAATCCCTGATCTATTGTGTGGTACTATTTGATTACCATTATGAACTGAAGATTCGTATGTGTTGGGCACTTGAGCTGTTCCAGAAAGAATTTCTGTGTTGTGTCTGGAACAGTGCGCTAGTTTGCCTCTTTTTTAGCCATTCGCTTGAATTACTTGGTCTCTACCTATTTCATTCTGACGTAATGTTTTAGAAAAACAGTGTACTTCTCCAATTCCATTCGTTGTTGATATGTGTTCAGTTGCATTCAAAATATCTGTGTTAGCGGTATACTGAATTGTCAGATAATTTTACCGAGTGGGTCTCTCATCAGTATCATCATTACTATTCCATAGTCACTATAAATAACTTTCAATTCTCAATGAGGTCTTCATAGTATCTTACAAAGTACAAACACACGCTATACATCATCGCTAACTCGATATATTGCTCTTTTTATAGGTGGATACAATCCTTGACAAGGAAAATTTTACGCTGGAAGAACTTCTTGATGAGGATGAAATTATTCAAGAGTGCAAAGCACTGAATACCCGACTAATAAATTTGTAATTTTCCTTGCTAGCTTCTGTTGCACCTTACTACTTATTTTATTACTCTGTAGTAGAGTAACAAAGCTGAATCCTGCACCTTTTTCTTATGGATTCACTTATGAGACAGTTGCTGCAACAGTTACGAGGGAAACTGAGTTGCTTGTTAGGTTGAGGAAATAACGAACAAGTGTACTTATGAGATAATTACATTTGTTTTTGCACTTAATAGTTGCCTCATCTGCACAGTTTAAATCTAATCATAGGAAGAAAGTATAAGGAGAATGTTATTTGTTTTGGCATTAATGCTGGCTGTAGTCCTTTCTCCATAATAGATGGTTCACAAAGTTCTTCTCCTTAGAGGCGTGCTACTGTATTCTGAATATGCCATTTTTGAGGGAGAACTGTTTCTATTCCCTTTTTCCTTTCCTTTTCCAACAGATGCTTGGTTTTATCTGTATTAACCTCCAAAGAAGTGAACCTGATGCCTTCTGAGCAAATTAATAGTTATTAAACCGTTCCATATTGGTTGATGGATTACCTGGCTGAATTAATGACTAATATACTTTTTCGTACTAGTTGAAGGGTCACCTGGTTGGATGAATGACTAATATTGTGAAGACCTGCATTGACATTTATTTATTGACCACTCTTACATTCAGTGTTCCTTCAGTTCAATACTATATCTCCTGACCTAATGCTTGAAATGTCTTTATAGCTTGCGTGACAAGGCCCAGGTGGAGCAATTGCTTCGTTATGTTGTCGAAGAAGTTCCGGATGCTGCTGAAAAAAAGCGCTCTTTCAAGTATGTCATTGGTTATTACTGACTCCCGTCCCATAATCCAAGATGTTATTACAACCAGTATAGGTATTGGTTGTAATAACATCTTATATTATGGGACGGAGGGAGACACATTATCATTTTATGTAAAGGGCTCCATTGCATCCTTTTTTAAATTCACTCTATTCCTTCCAGGTTCCCTTTCATTGCTTGTGAGATATTTACTTGTGAAATCGATGTCATTTTGAGGACCCTAGTAGAAGATGAAGAGGTTAGAGTTCTTGTCGTTTCTCTGTCTTCTGTCAGGCATATTTAATTACAACCATAGCTAATGTTATTTCTCTATATTTTTCTGCATTGCAGTTAATGGATTTGCTTTTCTCGTTCGTGAAACCTGATCATCCACACAGCACATTATTATCTGGTTACTTCAGTAAGGTACTAAATTTTACATCGGCATCTGTATCTGAACTATGGCATAAATTTGTGTTTTGAGTTCCCTGCAGAAGTTTGATTTTTACATGCCTTTTGTTATTCAGATGTTAGAACTTCATCCTGTAATTGCTGTCATTTTTGTTGCTAAGGCTGAAGTCAGTTTGATTGCTTGTTTGTTGTAGGTGGTAATATGCTTGATGCTGCGGAAGACTGCCCCACTTATGAATTATGTTCAGGTATATCTTGTCCTCGTATAAACTAAAAATAGTTTATCAACTTGCATCTAACATTATGAGGTGTAAGTTCATTTTCTGTACTTTCTTTTGTGGGGTTACTTAGATTAACCAAGGCAAGCTAATAGTTTGCAATAATGCTCACAAATTTCATGCTAGAAACTTGATTTGTTGAGTATTTCAGTGGATTACAAAACCTCATTTTTTATTATAGGAGCATCCAGAGATAGTTGTCCAACTTGTCGACCTGATTGGCATCACATCAGTAATGGAGGTAAGGTGTCATTGTTAACTTTTGTGGATCGATGTCTTGGCGGGTGCATTTGGTTGATGCTGCTGCTCGTGGAATTCTTCAGGTGCTGATACGTCTGATTGGTGCTGATGAGACCATATATTCTAACTACGCTGATACAATGCAGTGGTTAGAAAATACAGATGTACTTGGAATGATCGCAGATAAGTTTAGCTCATCGGTGAGTTAGTCAAACTTGAATGCTAAGAAATATATAGCATTGGGGAAGCATCTTGCATAGTTGCCTTTGCATATACCTGCTTGTATTTTTAGGAAATGATTGCATATGTACCTAGCATTATATTCAAGAAACCTACTATGTCCCTTGCCTTGAGATATTTTACATATATAAACCTAACCCCTAAATAACTACATTCAGTTTCTTAGAGAAAGAACTTCAAATTATATGGTTCTAGCAGAAACTTGATATGTTGTATTATTGCCAAGCAGGACTCTCCTGAAGTGCATGCTAATGCTGCTGAAATTCTTTGTGCTGTGACTCGATGTGCACCTCCATCTCTCGCTGCAAAGATTTGCAGCCCAAGGTCTTCATCTTAAAACTTTGTTGTATGGTCACACCGCAGCAGTTTTTATATTTGTTTTGCAATTTGGGAAAACCTTTTAGAAGTGAAATGCATTGAATATTTGGGTAGTGGACAGAATCAGAGAAATACTATCCATGCAATTTTTTTCCATTCCTTCAGTTTGTTCACAATGATGCTAATTCAAATTTATCTAAAGATGCTTTAAATTGATGGTGATAAAGCCCTATCATGTACAAGTTTTCCTCTTCTGACCTGGAAATGTTTATATGCCATTCTACGTAATTCCAGTTTTGTTGGGAGGTTATTCTGTCATGCTCTTGAAGGATCAAGACCCAAATCTGTGCTGGTTCATTCATTGTCAGTGTGCATATCTTTACTGGACCCAAAGAGGTTAGCATCAGCTTCCTATCAAGCATTCAGAAGCAATGTAAGTCATGGGGCATTGGTCACTGCCAGTCCTGAGACAGTCGATGGTATGCTTGAGAGTCTAGGTGAGTGTTGGATATTTTACACATTATTTTATCAGGAAAATCTTTTCCCTTTATCAGTTTTAGACCTTGTATGAACCATATTTTGTAATGCTTTTAGTTTTGGGGGATTTAATGTTATAGCTGACATACTTTGTAGGTAATTTGCTGAACTTATTGGACACTTCTGCTGCTGAAAATGCATTGCCTACAACTTACGGATGTTTACGCCCACCTCTCGGAAAACACCGGCTGAAGGTACTGGATGTTTTGGATCTCTTTTACAATTGACCATTTGTTCATTTCAAACTTGTAGTGGCTAACTGTTACGACTTGAGGCTTAAGTTCAATAGAATTTTAAGTTGCATGGGCTTATCTGGACTCAACTATTACTTACTCTAATTTTTGTATGGTTACCTGGGGTTTAGACGTAGGCAAGAGATACATGCATGTTCGAATCCTGGTGTTATAGAGATACCACATGTCTTTCACTTCTTTCTTCAGCGCCAGATAAATATTTAACATTTCATGCTCTTACATTTTGCAATTTATGGTCTCTTAGTAATATTCCTACTCACTTGTGCTAACCTGGATATGCTGTCTCCTTCTTTACAGATTGTGGAGTTCATCTCTGTTTTGCTGACAGTTGGTAGCGAAACTGCCGAAAAGGAACTAATCAACCAATCAGCAATAAAGCGCTCCATTGATTTATTCTTTGAGTAAGATGGATATATTATGCTCTTTTGGTTCATCAGTGTTTAAAGGTCCAATCTCATATATTTGCAAACCACAGGTATCCATATAACAACTTTTTGCACCATCACGTCAAGAATATAATTGTTTCTTGCCTGGAGGCTAAAAGAACAGAACTTGTCGAACATGTTCTTAAGGAATGTGACATTGTTGGTAAAATTCTTACTGCCGACAAGCTTTCTTCTTTGTCAACAGAGTCTAATGGGGTAAGCTATATTAGTATGTCCTTACAGTTTTTACTTCATATTACCAAGAATGCCTTTCATGTTTTTTCTCTTTCGTGTGCAGCCTACTGTACCGGCTGAAGGGAAAACCCCTTCAAAAATTGGAAATGTTGGCCACATGACAAGAATAGCTAATAAACTCATTCAGTTGGGAAACAGTAACAGCACAATCCAGACTCATCTGCAGGTATCTTTTATTTTTGCATTGACTCAATCCTTTGTAGGTCACAAATTTCTGTAGTTTGTACCCATCATTTTGACTTGGAATTTTTTGTTTTTACTTTTGAGTAGGAAAACAGTGAGTGGGTAGAATGGCAGACAGATGTTCTTGTCAGACGCAATGAGGTGGAGAATGTTTATCACTGGGCCTGTGGGTAGGTTTCCTTTCTTTGTTTTACATGCTACATCCTGCTTTAATTTTTTCTAAGTATTGCTGGACTTGTATGTCTCGTATTCTTGTTGCTGCAGGCGCCCAACCTCTCTACATGACCGTGGTAGGGATAGTGATGATGATGACTTCCGAGACAGGGATTATGATGTTGCAGCTCTCGCTAATAACTTGAGCCAGGCATTCCGTTATGGGATTTACAGCAATGATGACATTGAAGAGGTGTGGAGATGTGTTAGTGTTGTTAGATTTGATGTTTTGCGACTATCAAAATATTTATTCCCTTGCATCTTGCAATTGTTTCTGCTGGTGTATTGAATGTGTAGACATTATTTTTTTGAGAAAATAGATGTACTTATGGGATACTACGTACATATTAATGATACCGGTTGGTCTTCTGAATGCAGGCACAAGGGTCACTTGAACGGGATGATGAGGTATGTTGATGCTAACCTATTGTTTTTCTTGCTATTTTTGCATGATTCTAGCGTTCAGTGCGATTAACTGTTTGTTGAGGTGTTTCGTACCATAATGTTCGCTGTGGTGAAAAAACTGACTAAAAACATGCTATGTAGTTTTTGTTCTTTGGAAACATATTATAACATGGTTAGTTGTCCACAAATGAAAATGGATACCGACAGGTATATTGTTTTCTTGTGAGTCTTGTAATCTTTTATTTTCCTTGAAGGACGTCTACTTTGATGACGAATCAGCTGAGGTGGTAATATCTTCTCTACGTCTGGGAGATGATCAGGAAGGGTAATTTGCGATCTCAAATCGTACTGCAGCACCCTTGATTTATTTTTCCTGTATGAGGTAACTGATTGATAATGCATTGTGTGTTTAAAAGCAGGTCCCTCTTTACAAATTCAAATTGGTTCACATTTGATGGAGAGAGAGGTATCAATGACCGTTTAGCTGCCTCTGTTCCTTCGTCATCCCCCAATTCTGAGGACGCTTCCCCGGACAATGAGGAAACTGATGATGGTCAAGTCATTGGCACTGAGGATCAAATGGAAAATTTGTCTCTTGAAAATGGCCCTTCTGAAGAGGCAGAAGATGCTGCCGAATGTGCTAAACAGACAAATTTTAGCACTGAGGATGAGCAACTAGAAAGTGCAGAAGGGATCGAGCGGCATCCAGATGCTTCAGCTGGTGATACCGAAGTTAGCACAGATGAAGCTGCCTCTGCAGTAGCTGAATCTTCAGCCCCAGCTACTGAGAGACAGGCAGAGGAGACAGTAGATAAACCTACTGGCACATCTGATTTGGACAATCCTGTCCCTGAAGCTTCACCAGATACTGATGTTAATGTGAATGCTCTGGCAGACTCGGCAGTATCTCCCGAGCAAGCTGTCCCTAACAAAGACGTGGAGCTACCGGTGAAAACTGATGCAGTCGTGGATACTGAGACGAAAACTGATTCAGTCGTTGATGAGAAAACAGAAACTACTGCAGTTGTGGATGTTGGCATGAAAACTGACGCAGTCGCGGATGTTGGCGTGAAAACTGATGCAGTCGCGGATGTTGGCGTGAAAGCTGACGCAGTCGTGGATAGCAGGGACGTCTCTGCCATGGATGTTGGCATGAAAACCGATGCAGTCGTTGATCTACCAAGCAGGGAAGTTTCTGCCGTGGATATTGAAGAGAAAACTGGCGCAGTAGAAGCAAATGAGTGAAGTACAAAACTCATGGACTGAAATGGCAATAGCTGACGAGCAATTGTAGTCGGACCCCTCAGAATATAAGCAATCATCTTTGCTTCAAGTGCTCTTCAGCCGCAGGCAACTCCGAAGCAAAGTGCTGTACAATAAGCAAGTGTTACTATTTTGTGTTCGATTGTGGCCAATCGCTGTACAAATGAGCATCATTGTCTAACTGCACGCTCGACACTTTATCAGAAGCTGGTCAATTTGCTTGGAAATTTATTCATGGGGTTCATTTGGTGGTAGTCTCGTGTCTTACGATATGCGAAAGCACAATTCTTTTCTGGATGGCAACTGGTTTGTCTACTTAGTGTTTTGTTTCACTAGGTTAACTTTGGAACTGTAATATGTCATATGGTATTATTTCTAGTTTAGCTATTGTAATTCTTTCTGACTCGATGTGTGTCAGTTCAAATAGGGCATGCTATTTTTTGTAAAACATCTCTGCTCGTTGCTTTCAATTTTTTCAGATCCAGCTTGATAAACATGTATCACGCTCGGTTTGCTGTCAATTAACCGTACTGTGGTAAAATGATTTTATATTTCGCCCTGGCAAAATAACCATGAGCTACATTCATTCGGCTGAAAGGATGCTACAAATCATTCTCTTCACCTATCGACAGCTAGTATGGACGACGCGTACGCCATTCCTCATCTTCTCTCCCAGCCTGGTGAAGAAGTTGCGGGCGTCCGCCTCGCCGCACAGCCGGTGCAGCCTGTCCATGGGGTCCTCGTTATCTCTGCTTCTCTTTTTTGGACTCTGCTCGTAGAGTTGCCTGACGTCGATGTCCTTGAACTGCACGCTCGGAGCGACGTCGCGCTTCAAGAGCTCGTGAAGGTTCTCCACGTTCTTGAGAGCTTCCTTCCTTATGTTCTCCATGTGCTCTTTAGTGTTGTTCTTCCCACTTTAGTCACCGCGTGGTGGAGCTTGTATCCCTGGTCCTTGTAGTAGTGCTCGTATCCATGGTGTGGTATGTCGTCGGGGATCTCCTTCTCCTTGCCAACGGCGACCGCGGTCTCGTAGCACCAGCAGGCGGCGACGTGGTTGATGGTGTACCCGCCGCCGCCGAGGAGCAGCAGCGGCACGTTGAATCCCCGGAGATACCTGACGCACTCCGCGTGGCCCCTGACGGACAGGTTGAACTCGCCGAGCCGGTCGCCGGAGAGCGAGTCGGCGCCGCACTGCAGCACGACGGCATCCGGCTGGAAAACCCCCATGACCTCCCTCATGATCGGCACGAACATCTCTCTGTACCCGGTGTCGTCCATGCCGGCCTTCATCGGCACGTTCAGGGTGCGGTACTTCCCCTCGCCCTCGCCCTCGCCGATGTCCTTGGTGCTCCCGGTCCCCGGGAAGAAGATCGTGTCGTTCCCCTTGCCGCCGCCGTGGCCGTACTGGTGAAAGGAGACCGTCATGACCCTGCCGTCGGGCGCGAAGTATTTCTCCACGCCGTCGCCGTGGTGCACGTCGATGTCCACGTACAGCACACGCGGGAAGGTGGCGCGGAGCTCCCTGATGGCAACTTGGCAAGCACGATGTCGTTGACGTAGCAGAAGCCGCTGGCCTCGCCGCTGCAGGCGTGGTGCATCCCGCCGGACCAGTTGATGGCGATGTCGGACCTGCCGCTCCCGAGCGCGCGCGCCGCGGCCAGCGACCCGCCGGCGTAGCGCGCGCAGTAGTCCCAGAGGCCGTCGATGACCGGGTTGTCGTTGCGCCCATCGCCGCAGAGCACGCCGATCTTGTGCCGCCGAGCGGAGTCGACCCGGTAGCGGTACGTGTCCGGGGTGAGGCCGCGAAGGAGGTCGAGGTAGTCGTCGGTGAGGATGCCTGCGAGCTCGTCCTCCGTGGCGGGTCTGGTGCGGAGGAGCTTCATGTCGCGGTGGAGGCCGTAGGAGACGACGAGGCCGTGCGTCATGGCCACGCGGCGAGGCACCATCACGTGGTTCGCGCCGTAGTCCACGTTGGCGATGCCAGGGTCGTAGTAGTAGCACACGCCGCGCTTCCTGTCGTCGGGGCACGACGGCGACGGCAGAGAGCTCCCGTCCATCGCCGCGGATTGATTGATTGATCCCTGGGCCGCTGGGCATGGGAGACTGCGTACGTTTTGGAATAGCACGACCTACACCGGCGCTTATAAAGAGCAGCAGATTCGCCAAGGCCAGTTCGGAGTTAATTGCGCCGGAGGTCACACATCTCGTCACATACGTGCACATTGGTCACACATCTGGAAAACGGGATTTTTTGGTCACACATCTCGACTTTGCGTGCACATTGGTCACAAACGGGAAGTGTCATCCCGTTTTGGATGGTAAATTTTCAGAAAACCCCTGGAGAAATATTAATTTTACAAAATGGTCCTCCTAATTTTATAAAATGGTCCTTCTAATTTTACAAAATGGTCCTCCTATTTTTTTAATTTTACAAAATGGTCCTCCTAATATTACTCAGGGGGTTTTCTGAAAATTTATCATCCAAAACGGGATGACACTTCCCGTTTGTGACCAATGTGCACGCAAAGTCGAGATGTGTGACTAAAAAATCCCGTTTTCCAGATGTGTGACCAATGTGCACGTACGTGACGAGATGTGTGACCTCCAGCGCAATTAACTCGCCAATTCGTGTCCGAGTTAGGCTCTTTAATCCGGGCTCAGCTCTGCTAAGTTCAGACACGACCGTGTTTGACTCGGAGAGAGACTTCAAATTACTTCGACTTGCCCGAGAACTGTCAATCCTTGTTATGTGCGTTCTCCTATCCTATCCTCTCCCTGATTGCAAGGGCGCACTCACCTCTGAAGAAGCCGGGCAAATCTGGAGGCCATTGTGAAGATGAGACTACTTGAGGAGGATACAAAAGGTCAAATCTGACAGTTGAGACATGTTTTGGTACGTTAACATTTTTACACATTACAAAACAGTCACTGCTGTTGGTGTTTGCACCATGGAATCATGCGAACTCACAAAAAGAAATGACCAGCTAAAGCACATTAAAGAGGGACACTGAGACTGTATTCACCACAACCTGAACGAATCAGCCCAACTACGAGACTTCTTCACTCTAACCTGTTATTTCGACGCTCATGCTACCAGAGAGCTTAGCTGTTCTCCACGGATCCTGCAGTGCCTTTGTCCTCGAGCTTCTCCATCGCCGAGGCCAGATAACTGTCACAGAAACCAGGGGGCTCATGGATGAAGCAAGAGATCACGTCTCGAAGTGTCACTACACCGACAACCTCAAAGTCACCATCCACAACGTATATCCGGTGGGTTATCCTCGACCCGATGCTGTCGATCACACTGCCCATAGAAGCGTCAGGTGCACAGGTGAGTGGTGGCTTCACCAGTCCATCTTCCCCTGAATCAGGAAGAGTGGAACCTAGAGCCTTCATGAACTCCAACACGGTAAGTTGCCTGTATGGATGAAGCATATCATCAGACACATATAGTTGACAAGACAACACACACATGGGAATACATTACTAGGTCGCTCTACCTGAAATTAGAAAACAAGTCGGGCCTCAGCAACAGGAAGCGAATGTCCCTTATGCTAACACTGCCAACTAGTTTCCTTTTGGGACCTTCTACGACAGGCACGCCACCAATCTTGTTATCCTTCATGCACTTGAAAGCCTCTAAGATTAGATCATCACTGTTAACGGTAATAACCTGAAGAAGACACAAGCGCAATTTCACATTTTAACACTGTATAACACGGCCCAAGCACAGAAGTAGGCCCTACTTTAGATGTTGCAGCATGCAAATGTAAATTAAAGTGCATAGCTCGGGGATTAGCTCTTAAATTATAAAGATGGAATTTAACAGAAGACAGAAAAGTGAGATAAATAACCTCATCAAATGACATAAATGGAAGCCCCAAGTCTGAAAGAGGAAGTGCCGAAATATAGTCAAACCAATCCCTTCCTTTACACTCCTGAAGCCCTTTAACAACACTAGTCTGAGTAATGAAGTTCTTAATGACTGGCTTATCAGGTTCAATCACTGGGACATTCCTCAACCTGTACTTGGAGAGCAACAACAGTACAGTAAGCATTGAACTGTCCAGCGTAACAGGAACGAAAGGAGACCAGGGATATGACTCCACAATTGATCGAACCTACAACAAAAAGAGAAATTAGCAGGATCTACAACAGAAGATAATCATGCAATGCTGAAGTAAAGGGTTTGAACATATAACCAAAGTAAACCTTATCAACAATAATGCAGCTGACATACTACAAAGTCATGCAAGATGTGTATAAGCGATGCTAGGTTGGTTGTTGTGAGCATGGGTTTCTACAATCAATTATTGGTAAAGCGACCAGTTAACTGGTCCAAGACGCCAGTTCAAACAGTCTGACGGAGGTCCGAGAATACTATATTTGCGCATCTTTCAAATAACTTACATCGCAGTTTAAGATTAATGTGCCCTTATACACAGCTGATATAACATTTAGTTCCCAACAAACTTAGCACACAAATGCTGTGGCGAGGAGGCTAAAATACGAGCTGGCACTCCAATAGAACGTTTTTTTTACGTCCGTTTTCCCAACAGTGTTTACAGATAGGCTATGGCCCAGTTTTTTTTTTTGGGGGCAGGAGTGGCACTCCAGTTTGGTTCTGAAACCTGGGCTTGTAACTAAACTACAGTTTATGCCCCACACCAGAACATCAGATCAAGTATGTTACCTTCAGTGGATGATTTAAAGTTTGACCGACAAAACAACTATAGAAAAAGAGCATTTCAAGTTTCATGTAAGGCATAAGAGTTTAAGATGGAGTAAATTGTCATACTGTTGTTGATTTGAAAGGTTCTTGCTGAAGGATAACTTTGTAGAAATCTTCCCCTAAATGATCAGCAGCAGTTACTCCATCCTTTGCAACACCCTTTTCGGCAGTCAAACCGCCAGCAACAGCAGCCCCTACCGCTGCAGCAGTCAAGCCAGCAACAGCTGCCGGGCCAGTTGCACCTAATGCTGCCACCCCCACTGCACCAAGAGCACCCATTCCTACTCCCGCAGCAGTTGCTGATCCAGCCGAGAGCGCAACGGCCGCAAGATCAGCATTATCCAGTACCCACAGGATGATGGCCGAGTATTCAATGATGCCAAGATACCTCCCTTGCCAATCAGCCAGAGCGCCAGGTTCTGGATTCAGCACTGGCGCTGCCCTTATGTTGTGTTCAGATAAAATTCTCACAGCATCAAGAACAGAAGTTTCTCCAGGAATTTCAGTTACTGCAGAGAGAATATCGAGGATTACAAACACTAGAGGATGCGATGAAGATGCAAACGTTTCTTTTGCAGAAGGGCATACCTCGGCCACTAGGAACATCAGGAAATGATGCAACCGGAATCTGAGCAAAGGCAGCGGTCAGTGACTCCTGCAAAGCTAGCGGGAGCTTCTTCTTGGACTGAATAGTGTCAAAGTAGGCATCACAGCTAGGGAATTTCGCGTTCTCCTCAGGAAGAGCCATTTCTTTCTACACAAACAGATGAACGATTTATCCACCAGGCAACGTCTATTCACAAATCATCACCGTATAACAAAGTACATTACACATAGAGGACTGGAGCATCTAGAAAGGTTCCCTGGCAAATACTCCACTAGAAAATATTAGTGAATCTAACTGCCAGAACTACGCACAAACACAATTTAAGCTTCTGAATCAATACCCCCAAAAGAAACTACAGTTTATTGGGTATTTTGCCCAATCCATAGAACGAGAAAAATCAGAGACTAATCGTGGCACAAGACGAAATCTACCGAATGTCCAAACCACAGCATCAAACTCACACATCAGCATGGACGGAAGAATGGATTTACCAAAAAGAGCCCAGAGGTTATCACCTCGGTTGCTGCTTGCGGTAGACCTCCACAAGAAACGCCGCCTCCAGGTTTTGGGGTGGGGGAGGGAGCGGTTAAGGGGAATGGATTGGAGGCGCAAATTTCGGAGGATCTATGATCTTCGGTTCTCAGCCCTGGCCCCTGGCCTGGATTTCTTGGCTCCCAAACCAAGTGGGGTGGAGGAGGAACCGAATACGATGAGAGATGGTGCGGTGCTCGCTTCCACGCGGCGCGCTGGCACGTGTACACGGTAGAGGGCCACGTCTCACCCCCACCCCAACTTCCACGACCCAACCCCACCAGTTCACCGCAAGTGTTTCCCTGTGTAGGCGGAGAACCACGGCGTAGTGTTTTTTTTTTCTCGCAACGAGATCGGCTTTATAAAGCAACATGCCAATAGGCTTGAAATTCAATCCGTTCGGCTCGCTTAAAGTCGCTCAACTAACTAGTCGAGCTCGACTCGACTCGTTTAACAATCAAGTTTAGAAATTAAACTTGGCTCGACTCGGTAAACTCATAAGTAGCTCGCGAGTAACTCGTTTAACGGTCAAATAAAAAATCCATATTTTTTATATATTAGTGTCAAACTGTTAATATTTTTTAGAAAGATAATGATGTAAAGTTATATGTTTCAGCATTGATCTACCCTTTGACTAGAGATGTAAATTTGAGAAAGATCATCATTGTTGTAGTTCAGAATTAGTAGGAAAATTACTTGTTTTTCGTATGCGAGCATGTTTGAACACTTAAAATGTGTTAAAACGAGTTATCGAGCTACTCGCGAGCTACTCACAAGTAGGTTGGTCAACAAACGAGTTCAAATTCAAAACTTGGCTTGGCTCGTGAGACACCGTGTTCGAGCCGAGTCGAGCCGAGTCACGAGCTACTCGTTTAGCTCACGAGTTTCGAGTTTTAATTTCAGCACTACATGCCAAGCAATTTCATGCAAAGTCACAAGCACGAGGGAAAAGTTAGAAAAGTTTGCTAGGACAACAGCACAAGTAAGCCACACAACATGAAAGCTCAACAACATGAAACAAGACAAGAGCTAGAGGTGCATGGGAGGGGAGAATGGGTAAGGTAAGTTAGGAAAAACAAAAGCCGAGCCCTCCGGCGCCAGCTGCTAGATGAAGAGAAGAGGCGACGTGCGGTCCTCATAAGTCTATCAAGCATGTCATCTAGCTGCTCCTGTCTCGCTGCCTAGAAAGCGGATGCCATGGCTACAACAAAGTCAGAAATTTAAATATGGAGTCAGAAGCACATCGAAGAAACACCCGCTCGATCGCCATCTTATTACGAATCGTGCAAAGGGTCCACGCCAACGTGCCGAACACCAACCAGAAGAGGCGTCGCCTCCACCTGGTACGGTTCGCCTGGGTCTCTAGAAACTCGCCGAGGTCTGAGGCCTGCCAAGCAGGGCCAAGCGCCTTGTGGACAAAGTTACATAGAAACATAGCAGCAGGACAAGTGAACAGGATGTGGATTTCCGTCTAGGGGATCCCACACATGGGGCAAAGGCCATTCCCCGGTTCACGTCCCTTACGGACCTCCACCCCCGTGGGGAGGCGGTCACTAAGGAGTTGCCACACGAAGATTTTGATTTTTAAGAGGAGGGGACTTCCACAATGGAGAAGCCCAATCTCTAACCGGACCACTGAAAAGACTTCGATATGCCGTATTTACGGAGAAGGTCCCAGAAGGCGCCAAGTGCCATGACACAAGGTCTTGGCCCCCTGGCAGCGCCTCCGGGAGCGAACTCCGCAACCCCATCCAAGATGTAGCCTCGTCATGTTCAAATGTTCGCCACATCTTGTAACTGCATCTTCGTAACTCCCTCTTTACGTCAGCGCATATTCACTATTTATTTTAGAGGAATTAACACTTGTAGTATCATATCTTGCGCGCAGCGACCCACATTTTGTAACCGGTCAAGTTTAGTATCTAAACTTGCTTGGCGTGGATTTATTAGTCCAATTAATTTGAATTGTGGCTTGCCTGCATGGACTTTTTTGCATTTTGTCCACTAGATTAGCAGAATTTGTTTTAGGTCCTTCCACGCGTGGCAGTTGAGATCAGCCTGGTTTCAGCGATTTTGTCCTTCTTTCTTTACATGTTCTTTCCTGAAGCGGAGAACGCGACCTCGACCTGCGGGCCGACAACGACGACGACTGGGCCACGGTCACCGGTGAGGTTTACTGGAATCCTACTACGAACGGCAACGACAAGTACAAGTCACGATGTTCCGGCGACGACGACAACGACGGGTCCACAGGTTGGTATCGCCAAAACTGCGGCGAGCTGTAGGTCGTCTTTGCACCTTCTCGTGACCTCTCTCTTGGTATGCAGGTAGCACGACAGAGGCTACCTCCCCTGCTCCCATTTGGACCTCAGCTGCCCCAATTCGAGGTTCCCTGTTGCAAGGTGAATGACAGTGTGCTCCTAGTGCGTAGATGATTGTGAAACTGATTCCATGTTGCCAATTGAACACTAACCAGGACAGGGTTCAGTGCTCCTACTGCGTAGTCGCTACAGCCTACTGACTGGAATGCAATTGTAAACCTAGCTAATTTCTATATGTTTCGTCAATTATTTGCCAATTGATGAAGTCTACTGGAAAATCAACAATTATGCGCCCATCCACTTACTTTTAATAACGTAACAGGATTCAAATTCATCAGAAAATTCGAGTACAGGAGAAAGCAGAGCATGTTCAAACTAATTTCACAGAAATTTCAAGTAAAGGAGGAATCTACTAATTGTGGTTTCCTGATGTATTGATTTCACAGTAATTTTGTGTGCTGCTAAAGCTCATGCTTTCTAAAATTCACTAATATGGTGTGTTTCCTGCTTTGTTTTGGTTTCTTTTAGGGAGAACTGAAGCAGAATCAGAACCAGTATGCTAGGAGAAGAAGTTTGATGGAGCTCAAAGATGACAATGTGAAGTTTATCAAGATGGTAGCTGAAGTGGAGCTGGAGGTACAACAACTGAAGGAAGTGAAAAATAATATGCACAAAAATCATAGAGAAGAGATGTGAAATAGAGGTAGTAAGGAAATGATGATTTTGTTTGTAGTAGCGTCTTGTGTAGTGATGTATGGCTGATGTTGTATGAACCTGATGGTGGAAATAAATAAGAATGTTGCATGCTCCTATCATTTGAATGCATACCAGTACAAGAAATGCACTGAAACACAATGCCACAAAATAACTGAAATACTGAAATACCAACACTGAATTTAAGTCGGACAAATTTAAATTGAACTGAAATGCACCGTCACAAATGAACTGAAATAGCTCAAATACCAAAACTGTCATAAAGGCACTGGAATTTTATTTTGTTTGGCAGACAGCTAAATATCACCAAATCCATGATATTACACATGAGTATGGCGAAGCCAAAGCAGGAACAATACTTATTTCATCAATACTACATATTTGAGCAAAAACAACTATATGTCATAGCTGCTTGCGGTGCATTCTGTCTAAGAGGGACTTCTTGTGCATGATCATCAGGAATAAGTTCAACATTAAGATCTTGAACGTCAGTAGCTCCTTGGTGATGTTCATCACCTACTGAATTTCGGCATCTGCCAGTGTCTACTGCATCCGTTTTTTACTTGGGATTTCTTCTACCTCCACTACTGGTACCTTGCTCTGTTGGTGCATTTGATCTTGCTGGTTCACTTGATGGAACAATCCTTTCTCTTCCTCTCGAATTTCCTCTTCCTCTCAATGTTCCTCCAGTTGAAGCAGTTGTCACTCTGACTCTTGGCTGTGGCATACTTTCTCTTGCAGCTACCACGAAAGCACTTTCTGGCAAAGGGCCAATCAACCTACTTATTGGAACATTTTCGTTTTCCCGTCAACAAGTAAAATAGCAACACAAATAAGTTTATCTCTTTTCTGGCAACAAGTAAAATAGTCACAACAAGTAAATTATTGACAACAAGTAAAATAGTATGAACAACTAGTAAAATATGAAGAACCTCTTGTTGCATTCTATACACCATGTTGTCCACAAGATTTGTAGGATCAAGATAGTGGTCTAGAGTATGTGGTATGACATGTTGCACAAATAATGAGTACACATGTAAGCAAATAGTCCACTGACAACAAATTATTTTTTCAACAACGGAAATTCAAAAATATACCTCAAGAATAGATGTAAAATCTATATCTTCATCCTCCCCACCAATATGCATCTGCATTTTCTATTTTTGCCTTTCAACACATTTGTCATGACCCTTCAGCTTTCCCACATGTAGAGGAGTGAATCGTCACTCACGCCTTTGTGAATATTTTACTCCCTTTTTCAATTTCTCCTCGGGTGCATTCTTTCTATTTTTCTTAGGCCTGCCCATTACTTTGGTGTATAGAGGTGGATGAACAGGTACTGCATTAACTTTTTCCCAAAATACTCTCACTCTCAGTGGTGCCAAGTTGTATGCGTAAACTCTATTGAATGCATCAACGGTGTAGCAACTGTGAACTATATTTTCTTGATTAATCCTATTTATGCTGTAACAAGCTATGACATGGTGACATGGAAATCCACATAGTTGTCACCTCTTGCAATCACATGTTTTGGCTTTCAAATCTACATTGTAGTCTTTCTCCATCTCATGGCTACTGACAGCAACAAATAGTTACCAGCAGGTGTGACTGAGCAATTATTACTCCATTCTGTAATTTTTTCCAACTTATTCTTAATCTTGGGACAAATTCGCCATGTCCACTTCTCAGACTCTCTCTGATTGCTTTCAATCCCTTTGAGAATCTTGTAGAACATAGTTTCAAGCATGGATAAAAAGGCATCTTCCCTCGCATCTAGAATATAGCTGAATTCAAAGGAGAACAATAAATATATGAGAACATGATTGCAAAGAACCAATATAACATTCGTAGAATAAAGTATAAAAATGTATCTATACCTGTTGAACACCTCGGAATGATTATTCAACACCACATCACACTTGGAAAATTCACTGAAAAAGGCCTTTATCCATGTGTTAGGCACTAGCTCTTCAATCCAGTCATAAGCTGCCTGACTCTCAACCTGCATTTTGTCCTGCCCTTTGGAAATTCTGGAGCAAATTGGGAAGATATGTTGACCTTGCAATGGCCCACAAGTCATTTTTTAATGTCTTTCCTCTATGTCCCGCCCTTTGGAAATTCTGGAGCAAATTTATGAGACCCTGTAAAAAAGGAATAGTAGACATAAGTATGTGAAAATTAGCACAAGTATTTATTACAAATTACCATGACTACTAAAAATATTGGGAAAATGCAATTAAATGTATAAGCCATACCTTTTGTTATCACTCATGATTGTCCAGGGAGATGTGTTGGTGATGTTCAGATCATCTACTAGATTTGTGAGAAACCACTCCAACGAGCTAGTGCATTCAACTTCAACCAACCCAAATGCAATCAATTAGATGCAATCATTTGGGTCTATTCCTACGGCTTTCAACGACTGGCCTTTGTACTTTGTTTTGATATAGCACACATCTAGAAATATCAAAGGCCTGCATCCAGCTAGGAACCCCCTTTTGCAAACATCGTAACTCCAACAGTGGCCAAATGCTCCCTATGTGTTTCTGGGTCACCTACTGAATTTGTTGTCAGAAATTCTTAGAGCCGGAAATTGCTCCTCCTAAGCTCTTGCCCATAATCCATCAGCTCTTTGAACTAAGCTTCCTCATCACCATGTATACGCAGCAATGCAACTTTTCTTGCTCTACGTAGCTTCCACTTGGGAGGGCACATTTTGAATTCCCTTCTCAACTTCGCAGCAAATCTTTGTAGGTCTAACTTCTGGTTGTCTATGAATTCATGCATGAAATTATCTGTCAATTTTTTTGTAGTTAGTGCTTTAAGTGGCTAGCCTGCTTCACAGGTGTGGGTGCCTTCATACGCAGTGACTACAAACCCTCATGTCCTTCTTTTATCATTGGATGTTCTCAGCATCCAAGTACAGCCAGGAGCATACACAACTTCTAACCTTCTTCTGTCATTCTTTATCTTCTAGATTTGTACTCTATTCCTGATAATGTATGTTCCCAATGCCTTCCTCACCTCCTCCACACCACTAAACACCATCCCAAGTCTGAAAGAAGGATTGCCCATGCCCACCTCTGGATTAAATGCCTTGAACTGTTCCATCATTTCCCGTCTATCTCCTTCTCCCAGATTTAGATTATCATCCTCGAGAGCAGCTCCTCATCTTCATGTTCCACACACAACTCCTTCTCATTGTGATCATTGACAGATTTACCAACATTCTCGACAAGTAGATCATCATCACCCTCTTCAACTATGAAATCACCGTCATACAACTCAAAGTCACTGTAATTGCCACTATCATCTAACTATGCAATCTGTTTCAGCTTCCTCTTGTCTGCTACTACCATACTAGATGAACTTGATGCTTCAGGTTGAGCAGATGCTTCCCCATTATGTTCCATCTTCCTCTTCTCTCATACTGCAGATTTTCTGTCATTTGGCACATAAGTAGCACTGATGACTACATCTGGTCTCAATTGCCTTAGAAAGTCAGTGTGATCAACAAAGAGGACAAGTGTTTTATGTGGCTTAATGGATTTGATCATTTGTACATTTTGAGAATGGTTATGGACAAGCACTAAGCCCTCTCCAATTTCCCTGTCTAGCAAACACCAATAAAGATGAAGTCTTGCATCTCTCTTCTCGCCCAAATTACACAAAATTTCATCAATCCAGAAAAGTGACCAAGTATCAACAGTGCAATTATCAAAGAATGCAGTTCAAGAACTGACATATTCCAAATTGACTCGCAAACCGCAAAAAGATCCATTGTACACTACTTCAACTGAGAACATGTTGGTTTCTTCTCCTGCATTATTGATAACTTAAGCAAATATTATGATATTGTCAACGTGAATAAGCTTGTTGCTACTGAATTTAAAATGTACCATGAAAGCATTTGTGAAATTACAGTACATATCAAAGTAATTCAAAAGTTTGTAGCAATAGCTACCACCACTAAATATTTGCTGAAATTGCAGTACATATAAAAATATGATTACATGGGTTAGGTTAACACAATACACTGCAGTTCATCAAAACTACAACAGTTCGGTAAAGCAATAACGGGAATAACACATCTTGACTAAATCTGTTGCACACACACATCTTCACAATCACTGGAATCACACATTCACTTGACTAAATCTGGAAGTAAAAGCAATCACACATTCAGTTACCGTAGCTAGCCCACAAATTTCTGAAAAAATCAGACAGTACTCACGAACAACCCTCAGGGGCATCTAATGTGGGCATAAATAGCGGATAATTTCAGGAATTGACGCTACAAAAACATCATTCCTGTACTACCAACATGCTTCCCACCGATTTTTACCGCTATCCCTAATTCAGTCCCGATCAGACGCCCACTAAACCCCTACCAAAACCCACATCAAGCAATAAGGAAAGTCGATCAGAGAGACCCGGCGTGGTGCTGGGCCATCTCGTCGATACTTTCTCGACCCCGTCCTTCGACCGGAGCGAATCCCGGTCAACTGATGCCATTCACGACCTTCGACCGGAGCCTCAATGCCAGCCGATGGGCTCGACCGGATCACGCGTGACAAGAAGGAGAAAGTCGGGCCAAATTCGCCTTACCGTATGCCGACGGATCTTCGTTGTGCTCGTGGTATCTCGTCTCCGACGGCTTCTCCCCGGAAAAGGCCCGCCGTCGCTGTCCTTGCCGTCAGCCCGCACAGGTCAAGGTCATGTTCTCTGCTTCAGGAAAGAACATGTAAGAAAAAAAAGACTAAATAGTTGAAACGACTCTGATCTCGACCATGAGTGGAAGTACTTAAAACTAATTTCTGCTAATCTCGTGGACAAAGATGCAAAATTATTGTGCAGAGAAGCCACAATTCGGATTAATTGGACTAATAAATCCACGTCAAGCAAGTTTAGGTACTAAACTTGTCCGGTTTGCAAAATGTTGGATTAAATCGTCCGCAGCGTGCAAGACGTGGGACTAAAAGTGTCAATTTCTCTTTATTTTACTACCAATGTGCCTGTGCGTTGCACCAGGATAAAAACGTTTTATACCTTAGTATCTATGTTTTACAACAGGGCAATAAACTCTATGGCTAATTATCTAAGTTATAAAAATTGTACGTTGAGATTTTTTTTGATGCTTACAATACCCTGAATGGCGATTTCTTCCTCGAATAGCTAGCAACATGTACGACTACTTCGCAAATTTATACTTCGGCTTTCATTGTTTTTATACTTTGTACTTTGGGTTTTTGTACTCTGGAATTTTATA
Organism: Poa pratensis; assembly: GCA_947311845.1. Taxonomy (NCBI): domain Eukaryota; kingdom Viridiplantae; phylum Streptophyta; class Magnoliopsida; order Poales; family Poaceae; genus Poa; species Poa pratensis. The sequence continues at coordinate 52,723,044 of CAMZMU010000055.1, read as the reverse complement.
CTTAGGATTGTTGTACTTCTGGATTTTTTGGAAATTTTTATACTACTAGTAGCCTTGCGCGTGCACGCACGTCTCTACAAGACACAACTAATGATTCACTTGAATGGCACATTTTAGTTTTTACATACACAATAAAGAGTATATGTGTTATAGATGTATAGTGTATCACTTACTCTTAGTTCGGCTAATCTGTGACCACAGGCACCCCTGGCATGAACAACAAGGTTAATGCTGCAGTCCAGCCACGATGGCAAAGCTAATATGTCCCACACAACATTTCAGTAGCATGTGTTAACTTGCCTATCGAGGACAGTATGCTCAAGCACAGTGTTTTCAACTGGTTCTTCGTGAACATGTGCCTGAGAGACCATAATTCTCCGGAGGAGCATAAATAGAACGTGGAGTGAACTGTTCTGCATGTCTGTTAATAAAGGGAATTAGGAAGGATCTGCACATATTAAGGAAGGAGTAGCAGAAATTAATTTGTCATAATAAACAAACCTAGCAAGGAAAGAATTGATGTGAGGTATATGTAAACCTGTGAAAACTCATGCCAGATGAAAAAAAATGAAAAAAGAAAACCAGCGAAACAAAGTATCATGGACCCAAGGATGAAATTCTGGAGCCTTTCCTTGTCTTTGTGTTTCTTCTGTAAACCTGCAACCAAAAAGGCGATCCGTGAAGTAAGCTTATTTGAAACAATTAGTTTACTCACTTCACTCACAATGTGTTACATGAGCAGGAAAGGTAGCAAGTTTAACATGGGTGTTACCTAGGGTCACTACTAATGTGCCCATCAGTGAGGGTGTCTCGAGCAACACAAGTCATCCGAACGATGTGTCTATAATGCTCTATAAAAATATTTATACTAAAAAGTACACGCTTCCATTTATCAGACCGACTATACAGATCAGCAAGGTCTAAAGCATTCGAAGTGGCTCCTGATTCCTGAAGTAGATGATTCACTGATCAGACGCTCTGTTCCCATAATATCAATGTTGTTTACGACATCAATGTTTTAATGATCACCTGATTGGCAAAACTACTCAGCCACAATGCTAAATTTATAGAGAAAAACGAAAGGGCTCTAAATGGAAAGCATATAAATAAGCCTTCGTCTGGTGGATTACTTCCAGGTATCTTGTCAAACCCCTGCCCTTGACAAGTAGATGAAAGATACAACTGTCATTACATTGACCGCTCATGCTGACCTGAAGCTCCGACTCATGGACTGAACAACAGCGAGTGAACCTCTTCTTTGATATCTGGAAATTGGAAATGAAGAATATTACAGGATTAAAATGACCATATTCATCCCCGCAACAAAACATATTCATAATTGTAGTTCCTCTTGTACTTACACATATAAAAGGTCAAATGGATAATTTGCTGTGTTGCATAAAACTATGGGCTAACAATACAACAACTTGGCCTTTTAACTCAACAACCCTTTCTTCAACAGCATTCCATCAGTGTTGATTCTTATATATATTAAAAACCTCTTTTCCTGCCTCTTCTAGTGTCTATTCCATGCCATCTCTAACTACTGTACCTGAAACCATGTAGAGAGATGTGATACAATGGACAGCAGGCCAAGTTCATGGTTTGCGATGAAATTTGCATGAACAGATTTGGTACCATGAGTTTGATGCGCATCCACCACCATCAGCTTGGAGGACATGAAATAGTCACCTTCGTTTACACAAAGCATAACACGAAATAGACCTAGATCAGGTCTTTGAGATAGAGATGGGCGAAGAAACATAATATGCATACGGCAGTGGCCGCCGGCCGGTGCACTTTGCGTCTCCACCACCAAACAAACCACTGATAGATCCAGCTGCAGTCAGCAAGTTCTTGGTGGTGTGGCCGGCTTCGCCATGAACAACTCTGTGCGAGTTCTGAACGTCACCCATGTGCAGCCGGAGCAAACCACCACAGATCAGCCGCGAGATCATGACGTCCCCATCAAGCTCTCGCCCTTCGGTACCTTCTTCCTCGCGCCCCCGCCGATCCAGCGGCTCTTCTTACACGACGCCGGCGATGGTCCGACTCTCCCTCCGTTTCCATGGCTTGTCAGCTCGTCGCAGGCCTCCCTCGCCGCCACGCCCGCCGTCTTCACCCCACTCGCCGGCAAGCTCACGGTCTGCTCCCATGATGACTTCGTCATCGACTGCTCCCCGACACCGTCCACCCGGGCGTCGGGTTCGTCGACGCGGAGTACTACGGCGACGTCGCCGACATGCGCCGGATCCCCCGCGACGTTGAGCACGACACCGAGGCGTTCTTGCAGCTCGTGCTGGAACTGGAGGTGGGCAGGCTGTCTGCCCCAGTTCTCGGTGTCCAGGTCACGCGACCGGCACCGGCAGGCGGTGATGATTCTGTCGTGGGCGCCGTAGCGGTGGGTGTGTCCATGCACCACGTGGTGGCTGACGGGCAGTCGACGCGCACGAGGTGTGCTTCCTCGCGCTTCTTCTTGCGGCAGTCCCGCACCCAATGGCCGGCGACTCCGCAGTACCTGCACGTGTCTTTCGACGTGCCAGGGTTCCCAGCTCCACGAGCTGAGTTGCCTCTACCGCGACCGCGCGGCTTGCCGCCGCCGCGTCCGGTATGGCTGGAGGATCCACCTCCATCCTGCAGGCGCATCCGAGAGAACCACTCCTCCTCCGTGAGGAGTAGTTTCCCAGCCTGCTTGGCCTCCGGCTTCTCCGCCTCATGTCGCTCCTCAGCCGTTTTGAGGCGGCCGATGAGCTCCTCCATGGGGAGCTTGTCGAGGTCGAGCAGAGTCTCGATTGAGCATGCCATCTACGATAACCTCGTGGGAACGACCGAGAGAAACTTACGGATTGTGTCTGGCTCGGTGATGGTGATGCCGAGCACCCCAAGCTGCGACACGAGTGACGACATCCGCATGGCGAAGTTGTCGATGTTCTCGCCGTCGCCGAACTTGATGGCCTCGTACTGCTTCTTGAGCGCAGTCGCCTTCGCCTCCCGGACACGGGTATCTCCGACCCGCATCGTCTTGATCGCCTCCCACGCCTCCTTGGCCGTCTCCTTCGATGCCAGTGTGGAGATCATCTCCGGCGGAACGGCGAGCAGCACGTACTCCAGTGCTGCCCGGTCCGTCTCGCGCTCCTCCGTGCCATCGTGCACGGCGGACCAAACACGGCGTGCCTCAAGCTTCACTTGCATGAGCAGCGCCCAGTCCGCGTAGTTTGGCCGCGTGAGCAGCGGCCACGAACTACCGGCCTCCCGCACAACACGCTGGACTGCCAGCGTGCTCGCGGCCTCCTTCACCTCCGCCGGCATGAGCGCCTTTCCTTCGCCCATCTCCGGTGAGATCTCTCAAGAACTCAAGCTCTGATACCAACTGATGCCCGTGAGACTCTTTCCTGCTCGAGAGAGAGAGAGAGGGAGTGTGTGCCAAAGAAATGGTTTGCCTCAATTTTCCCTTTTTCTATTCATGTGGTATTTATAGGGTAAACACTATTTCTACAAATATCTGGCTAGATATTTCCAGCTAGCGTGGCGAACCCATCCACACAGGGACAGGTGTCACACCGCTACGCGCGGGCCACACAGGTGTCCAGGACACCTGTGCTTCTAGAACCTCCTAACAGATTCTAGACCGCCAACACCCGCGCTGACGTGTCCACGAGCCGGAGTCGACAGGCCAACTCCGTCACTCGACACTTCCTCGGGTAGGAGTCGAGAGTTCGACTCCACGTACCCGGAAACTACCTCCAGTCAGAACAACCTCCGACTGGGCTACCTACTCGAGTCCTCCTGACTCGAACACTTGTCGACTCCTCGCACTTGAAGGAACTTGTCGACTGAACACACAAGCCTATTTCCAACAATCACTCCCTAGGCTTGAGTTCCGGAGACACCTCTACCATGCCTATCCTTGTCCGCAGCTCCGCCAGGCGGACTCGACCAAGTGGCTTGGTCAGCATGTCTGCGAGTTGGTGTTCGGTGGGCACGAACTCTAGCTCGACTTTCTTCGCCTCCACGCAGTCTCGAATGAAGTGATACTTCAAGTCGATGTGCTTTGATCGCTCGTGGAAGACGGGATTCTTGGCGAGCGCGATAGCCGACTTGTTGTCGACCTTGAGCACCACGTGCTCAGCTTCGCCGTTGCTGAACTCGGACAGCAACCGGGCCAGCCAGATCCCCTGGCAAGCAGCTGTGGCAGCCGCCATATACTCTGACTCGCAGCTTGACAGAGCCACGATCTTCTGCTTGAGTGACTGCCAGGTCACTGGGCTGCACCCGAGGAAGTACAGGGTGCCCGATGTACTCTTGCGCGAGTCGACGTCGCCCGCCAGGTCGCTGTCGCTGTAGCCGACCAGGCGCGGTGCACCTTCACTCCTTCCATACCTACACCCGAGTCGCAGAGACCCGGCGATGTAGCGTAGGACGTGCCTTACAGCCGCGAGGTGCTCCAGAGTTGGAGCCTCCATGAACCTTGATACGAACCCGACTGCGAAGGTCAAGTCCGGCCTTGTGTGCACCAAGTACCTGAGGCTCCCGACGATGCTCCGATACTCGGTCGCATCTGTCGCGGGTGCCGTGCTGCACTTGGATAGCTTGAAGCGCGGCTCCATGGGTACGTGGACGGGGTTGCACCCGCCCATCCCCGCCTTCTCGAGCAGCTTCAGGGCATAGGCACCCTGCGAGATATCGATCCCGCTGGGTCATTGTCGAAAATCGATGCCAAGGTAGTAGCTTAGCAACCCGAGATCGGACATCTGGAATAGGCTCTGCATCTCCAGCTTGAATCTGTCGATGTCGCTGGAATCCGAGCCTGTGATCACCAAGTCGTCGACGTAGACACCGACTAAGAGCCGGTTCGGAGTCGCTCCTCGCGCGTACATGCCATGCTCCGACTCGCATCTTGCGAAGTCGAGCTTGACGAGGCATGCATCGAGCTTGGTGTTCCATGCCCTTGGCGCCTGCTTGAGTCCGTAGAGCGCCTTGCTGAGTCGAAGCACCAGGTGCTCCTTCCCCTTTGCAGCGAAGCCGGTTGGCTGCTGTACATACACCTCTTCCTCCAACACGCCGTTGAGGAAGGCTGACTTGACGTCCATGTGGTGGACGTCCCACCCCGCACTCGCCGCTACGGCTAGCAGTAGCCTGACGGACTCGAGACGGGCCACGGGTGCGAAAACCTCGTCGTAGTCGACCCCGTGCCGCTGCACGTAGCCCTTCGCCACCAGGCGAGCCTTGTGCTTAAGGACTGCGCCATGCGCATCCTTCTTCACCTTGTACACCCACTTCAGGCCGATCGCGCGGTGACCTGGTGGTAAGGTGGCCAGCCTCCAAGTCGAATTGGACTCGATGGCCTCCAGCTCCTCTTGCATCGCCTGCCTCCAGCTGGCATGCACCTTCGCCTCGTCGAACGAGCCTGGCTCTTCGGAGGCGAGATAGTGGAGCTCCTCGTCCGGCTCAAGGGCCGAACCCACTTCGAGCACGTTCTGCAGAGTGCGGAACCGGTGGTCGAAGCTCATGTCGTCTTTTCCATCAAGCATACCTGAGTACCTTGAGGGTGGCGTGACGAACTCGACGCCTGAGACAGCCGGAGTCGAAATCTCGGCTGTCGGGTGCTCCGGTGTTGTTGGAGAACCAGCTGGAGATGCACTCCCCACTCCAGGAGTTGGCGAGTCTGGAGTCGGCGAGTCGGGTGCTGGACCCGCACTCCCGTCACTCGAAGTTGGTTGCGGCTCGAACACCATGTGCTCGACTGCGAAGGTGTCGACTCCGAAAGTGTTCACCGGAGTGTCCGGCGAACTCCAGTCCCAGCTCGCATTCTCGTCGAACACGGCATCTCGCGTGATGGTCACGCGGCTAGTCACCGGGTCATAGGCCCGATAACCCTTCGTCCCAGGCTGATACCCGACGAAGATCATCGGCCTGCTCCGGTCGTCGAGCTTCTTCAGCCCGGGGCGCTCTCTGACATGCACCACGCACCCGAACGTACGCATGAAGCTCACATTCGGCTTGCGGCCATGCCAGGACTCGAACGGCGTCATGCCGTCCACGCTCTTGGTTGGCGACCTGTTCAAGATGAACACGGCCGTCGTTACTGCCTCACCCCAGAATTCTCCGGGTACCTTCTTGGCCTTCAGCAGACTGCGGGCCATGCCCACAATCGTCTGGTTGCGTCGATCCACGACGCCATTCTGCTGCGGGGAGTACGGAGCCGTCAGGTGACGCTCCATCCCGAGCTCAGCGCAGTATGCTGTGAAGGACCCGGAGGTGAACTCGCCTCCGCGATCCGTGCGCAGCGTGCGCAGCTTGCAGCCTGTTTCTGCTTCGGCTCCCGCCTGGAGTCGAATGATGGCGGCTGCGGCCTCGTCCTTCGTCGAGAGAAGGGCGAGCCACATGTACCGCGACAGGTCGTCCACCAGTAGGAGGAAGTACCTCTTCCCACTTGGTGTGGCCGGGGTGATCGGCCCGCAGAGGTCGCCATGGACCAACTCGAGTCGCTCCTTCGCCCGGAACTTCGCTTGCTTTGCGAATGGGGCTTGACTCTGCTTCCCTGCTAGGCAGGCGTCGCAGAGCTGTTTCACGTGCTCCACCAGAGGGAGTCCATGCACCATCTCGCCCTTCGCCAGTCGGTGCAAGCTGTCGAAGTTGAGGTGCCCGAACCGCGCATGCCAAGTCCACGCCGGGTCGTCGCCAGTGCCCACGACTAGGCACACTGGCTGCGCGACTCGTGCGTGCAGCTTGTACATCCGGTTCGGCTCTCGCCTGACCTTGATCAGGAGCTGCCGCTCCCTATCACGCACTCGAAGGATACCATCCTCGATCAGCACCTGGCAGCCGTTCTCGTCGAACTGGCCCAGGCTGATGATCTGCGTGTTCAGCCGGGGTATGTAGTACACCCCGGTGATGGCCCGATGCTCGCGAGCTGGGGCAGTCGAGTGCCTGCCACTCGACGATCCTGCCGAGTCCTCCTGACTCGACGATGCTGTCGACTCCTCCCGAGTCGACATGTCCCACTCCGCGATCCACTGGATCGGGGCGAGTTCCTTCGGAGGAGTCGACGATCCCTCCGACTCTGCCACCGGTCGAGTCGCTGACTCTGCTACCGGTCGAGACAAGGGTGCCGCCTCCGAGGTGCTCGACTCCGCCTGGCGAGTCGAAGCAGGGAGCTGTGGGGCAGTCGCGATGGTGCAGGTCTCCATCATCAGGAGTGCGCTGTCATCCTCATCGTCTCCGCCACGGACGAGGTGTCCTTCCGCACCCTCTGCGCGCACGAGGTGTGCTTCCTCACGCTTCTTCTTGCGGCAGTCCCGCACCCAATGGCCGGCGACTCCGCAGTACCTGCACGTGTCTTTCGACGTGCCAGGGTTCCCAGCTCCACGAGCTGAGTTGCCTCTACCGTGACCGCGCGGCTTGCCGCCGCCGCGTCCGGTATGGCTGGAGGATCCACCTCCATCCTGCAGGCGCATCCAAGAGAACCACTCCTCCTCCGTGAGGAGTAGTTTCCCAGCCTGCTTGGCCTCCGGCTTCTCCGCCTCATGTCGCTCCTCAGCCGTTTTGAGGCGGCCGATGAGCTCCTCCATGGGGAGCTTGTCGAGGTCGAGCAGAGTCTCGATTGAGCATGCCATCTGCGATAACCTCGTGGGAACGACCGAGAGAAACTTACGGATTGTGTCTGGCTCGGTGATGGTGACGCCGAGCACCCCAAGCTGCGACACGAGTGACGACATCCGCATGGCGAAGTCGTCGATGTTCTCGCCGTCGCCGAACTTGATGGCCTCGTACTGCTTCTTGAGCGCAGTCACCTTCGCCTCCCGGACACGGGTATCTCCGACCCGCATCGTCTTGATCGCCTCCCACGCCTCCTTGGCCGTCTCCTTCGACGCCAGTGTGGAGATCATCTCCGGCGGAACGGCGAGCAGCACGTACTCCAGTGCTGCCCGGTCCGTCTCGCGCTCCTCCGTGCCATCGTGCACGGCGGACCAAACACGGCGTGCCTCAAGCTTCACTTGCATGAGCAGCGCCCAGTCCGCGTAGTTTGACCGCGTGAGCAGCGGCCACGAACTACCGGCCTCCCGCACAACACGCTGGACTGCCAGCGTGCTCGCGGCCTCCTTCACCTCCGCCGGCATGAGCGCCTTTCCTTCGCCCATCTCCGGTGAGATCTCTCAAGAACTCAAGCTCTGATACCAACTGATGCCCGTGAGACTCTTTCCTGCTCGAGAGAGAGAGAGGGGAGTGTGTGCCAAAGAAATGGTTTGCCTCAATTTTCCCTTTTTCTATTCATGGGGTATTTATAGGGTAAACACTATTCCTACAAATATCTGGCTAGATATTTCCAGCCAGCGTGGCGAACCCATCCACACAGGGACAGGTGTCACACCGCTACGCGCGGGCCACACAGGTGTCCAGGACACCTGTGCTTCTAGAACCTCCTAGCAGATTCCAGATCGCCAACACCCGCGCTGACGTGTCCACGAGCCGGAGTCGACAGGCCAACTCCGTCACTCGGCACTTCCTCGGGTAGGAGTCGAGAGTTCGACTCCACGTACCCGGAAACTACCTCCAGTCAGAACAACCTCCGACTGGGCTACCTACTCGAGTCCTCCTGACTCGAACACTTGTCGACTCCTCGCACTCGAAGGAACTTGTCGACTGAACACACAAGCCTATTTCCAACAATTTACAAGTAGGAAAATACCATAATTAACAGGGTTTATGTGCATTACCTTTTTACGCTTTTGTGTCGATTATAGATTTTATATTGCAAAAAGATCCATGTTTTTGTAAGCATCATAGAGCACACAAAACTCAGACAAAGGCAACAGAACAGTTGCATGGCGATAAAGAAGTGCTCATTAGGCTGCTTGTCGGCACAAATTATGGAATATTCTCAATCCCGTATCGTTCAGCACGACCTTTAGTTGCCACACCGCCTCAGGCATCTTCGTCTGCACGTAGAGGAAAAGAGGAAGAGCGCACGAAGTAGGCAGTGGACATGAAATTGGAGCCATCCTCGTCGCTGCTGTCGTGGAATATGCTTTGGGACCAGCGGGATTCATGTGGCATCCCCTAAGCTACACCCACTGGAATGGAAGGAGGAGCTTTAGAGTCCAGCGGCATGATGACGGCGGCGGTGCCACAGACGGTGCCATGGCGGCGGTGGCGACGCCACAGACGTTTCTCCAGATGAATCAGAAGTTGTTGGTCGCCCGTCAGCCCGCCACTCGAAGCCCATGAGTCGCATCAGCTAGTGGATGACCAGTAACCGGTGACCGCCTTGTCATAGTTGTTGGCATGCTCTTTCTTTTGCTGGGAAACGACCAGCGCCGTGGGTGGATGCATGGAACTTCCAACGACGAAGGTAAGTGGGACGTTGATGTAGAATGTCATTTACATAACTCAATCTTCCTGTGTTTTGCTATGGATCTCTCTTTATCTCATGCCTAGGCCGTGTATTTACAGTCTCCACTGCCCCATAGGAAATATAAGAGCAAACATCAATTTGGAGATTCTCTAACTATTCTCCTTATATCAAGCAATATTCACGAAATAATCTCAATCCAGAAACAGATTCAACATCCCCTGGAAGTACAAAAGCACTCATCTCTTTCCAAAGTCAACCAAATCATCCCCATAATTTCTACAGCTGAATTGCTAGGCAGAATTTGTACAGCTGATTTGTGGTATGGGCTCAAGCAGCATGTACGGCAACGTGACTTACCTTGTGGGCGAAAGAACAGGTACGCATTGGTTGGTACTACCTGGTACTGAAAGTCTAGCAGCGGCTCCATGTACTGCGGAGGTCCTCTAGAAGGCCAGAACGCACCGGCCGATGGCGGCTAGATGTTGGTGATCACGTTGAAAGAGCGGGACGTCGACATGTTCACTTGACTGCCGATGCATTAGGAAAAAAATTGATCAGGAACACGACAAGCCCCGCCTGGTTCAGAGTTCAGACGGAGGAACTTGGGAGTGTGGATGGTGAACTTGGACGATCAGCACACCCGGCAACACGGCGCGTGCGCCAAGGTGAGCCGCAACGGGATGCCAGTGGCGGCGTGGCACACAAGATGGAGGAAGGGGCCAGGCAGAGAAGCGTTGCTGCCGTCGTTGTACGTGGCTGACACGAACAACGCCGGGTGGTCCGATACTCATCGGTGCGCCGCGATGTGATGCCCGTGGCGGCATGACGCGGGAGCTGAAGGCAGGGGCGGACAGCGTGGTGTTGCTGCCAGGGATCATGCCGATGGCTGCCGCCTTCGAGGGATCGCCAAGTCGATGTGGTAGTAGTATTTTGTCAGCATCTTCCACTTGTCCATCTCGCTGCATCTTGGAACCTGACGGGAGCTCTACGTCGTACGCGTGACCATGGCCGGGAAGGAACGGAATCGATCATGGTAGTAGTATTTGTCGTTCAGCATCTTCCACTTGCGGACTTGCCCATCTCGCCCTACGTCGTACGCGTGACCATGGCCGGGAAGGATCGGAATCGATCGAGTTGCTGGGAAGGGTTTGGCAGGTTAAAAACGATGAATAATGAACAGACCAAAAACAATCCGGAGACTTGTGCGTGTGTTCAGAAAGTCCAAGCTGAAGACATAAACACGTACAGGAAATCGATCATCTCAACATCGCACGCGGACGTGTTCGATCGAGATTTTTTCTTTCCTTTTGCCTGTACAGATCAAACTTAATGGTTGGACCGATCAAACGTGTTTCGTGCTCGACATTGAGACAATCTAGGTCATTGATCAAAAATTGAACGATCAAGATTTAATGTATCCCGACATGTTTGCTCTTTTAATAGTAATAGTATAGACTTTGGGATAAAAAAGGTTTGACCTGGTCAAATTTGTTTGGTGCTCGACATCTGGACAATCAGGATCTTCGACTAGCAATTTAACGCTCTAGATTCAAGATCAAGATTTAATGTATCTTGACATGTTTGCTTTTTTAATAGTAGTATAGACTTTGGGATAAAAAAAACGGTTTGACCTAGTCAAATTTGTTTGATGCTCGACATCTGGACAATCAGGATTGTCGACTGGCAATTTAACGCTCTAGATTTAAAGTATCCCGTGTTAAATTCCCAAATTTGCCGATCCATCGACTACCTCAGTATTCTCTCGTTTTCCTCTCGGCGTCTCTGAATCTCTCTCAGGGTCGAGGGGCGGCCGGCCGGGACAGGCCAGCGAGTCCACGAGACCACGACTAGTCGATTAGACGCCGCGCCGTTGGGAGGTGGTTGATGGAAAGCCGCGGCTAATCGCCTATGACGCCAGTGTCGACCAGCAGATTGAAACCAAAAGTTCAGATAATGGGTAATTCACAAATCAGTTAGTCGGTTTTCGCCCGGTTTTCCGTTAATTAACTGGGCAATTCTCTTCTTCTTAATTAATCGATGAGGCAGATTTGCCTACGTTAAAAAAAAATCATTTACAAATTTCAAACTATTGCACAAGCAAGTCCTTATGTAGTTCCCGCTCTAGGATCTAGTAATCAGGTCGTTTGTGTGCACAAGATTCTAAAATTGCATTGTTTTTTCCTTATTGTTTTAGGTCATGGATTGATTCTAAAATCTACAAGGGGATCATAAAATATGAGTGAGTCCAGCCACATGTTTCTATTATAAATAATTCTATCGTATATAATTATTTACGTGAATTTTTTGTTAAGTATAACATGTCTTTCTTATTGTCTCCATAAGGATTTTACAAATGAGGCATTGGATAAAACTTTTGGGAGTAGCGCCTTTGGTTCTCATTAATATTTGTAAAGAAGTGGATTTAAAACGTCATCCAAATTGTCTGTCATATGCTTATTAATGTAACTATTATCCCAACTGCTAACAAATGCACAGGTGCTATTCGACACGCGCGAGCACACCTTTTTCGACCATCCGATCTCTCCCGAACGCCCGTGATCGGAGCTCCTACGCGCGCGCCGTCCCGACAGAAACCCACCTGGGCCCGCGCACACGTGGCAAGGATAGAGACCGTTGGAACACGTCCGCGTTCGTCCCCGTCCATTTCGTTCCCATCAGACACATTGATTAGGGTTTTCTGCTCCGGCGATTCTCGGAATCCGGCGACGGCGAGGAGCGCAGCGCCCTCAGTGGTGACAGCGAGGACGCCGCCGCGGGTCTGGGAGCTCGGGAGGGGGAGGTGGGGGCTGGCTAGCTGCTACGCGGGCAGGGGGATCTTCTCGCGCGGTGAGCGAACCCTGCCCCGCTGGTGCGACGAGCGACGAGCCGGAGTTGAAGCCGAGAAGAGCTAAACGTGGGTGATTCCGTCCTCGCGTGTGAAGCCGTCCTCCGGCCAAGCAGCTCGCCACGCTCGCGGGCCGGATTCGAGCTGCGCGTTGAAGCCTCTCCCTCGCGTGGATCTGCACGATTGGACGGATTCGAGCTGGGGCGGCGAGATCTGTCAGTGCGACGCTGAACTTGGCGGAATCATCGACGACGAGAGGTACAGAAGTCCCCCCCCCCCCCCCCCCCTCCGATTTTTTTTGCAGATTAGTAGGCTCGTAAGGATATGTCGAGAGAGTAGTAGTAGCAAGTTGCAGAGCTTTTTATGGGCTCAATTGCTTAGTTGCAGAGTACCAATAGTTCAAGTGCCACACCCTGTGTTTGCACGCATAGCTTGACCACTAAGTTACAGAGTAGCAGGTTTTTGTAAGCTGCAGGGCATGACTGTCGATAAGTTGCAGAGCAGCAGTATTTCTTGATGCATCATTTGGTAGGCTAAGTTGCTGGCAGATATTAGTTGCAGAGAAGTTTTATAGGTTAATTTTAAGTTGCAGAGAAGTTATAGGTTTACTTTTAGCTGAAGAGATATAAGTTGCACAGAACCTAGTACCCATGTTGTGGGCAAGTTGTTTTGGCAGTAATGACATTAGTTTTGCATAGAACTCTACTTGCCTTTTTAATTTGTAGTTGGAGAGAAGTTTTAGTTGTGGAGCATGGTAAAAAATAAGCCAGCATGAGTTTCTAAGTTGCTGGGCATATATTAGTTGCATGGAATTGAAGTTGCTTTAGCTCTTTTTACTAAGAATGTTTTTCTGCATTTTTCACAGTGGGTAGTTTTCTTAAGGGCAACAAATATGACGAGACGCAACTTGCGTTTACCTGAAAGAAATGCAGCCACAGACCCAACTACTTCAGTTGATGGCAACCAGGATGCACAACCACGAGCTGTAACAGAAATACGAAAGCCAATTCGCAAAAGGAAGAAGGTCCAAGCGGTTAGTTCTTTCTTTTTTGTTGTTAGACAAATACTAAGATGGCATTTTTTCACCTAAATTTTCTCTGCAACCAGGATGTTTTCACTACATTTCTCTGCAACCATGACAGCTCGGTAGGAACCACGCCTCGCCAGCATGCCTTTTCAAGTTGAATGCACTCTTGTCACTTGATCAGAAGAAACTAATAACAGAGTGGGGATGGGGCGGCATGCTACTAGTGAAGGCAACGGAAATGTCGTACAACCTGAGCATGTGGGTTCTATCATGTTTTGACCCAATGAGGAGTGAGCTCGTCATTCCCGGGAGGGGCACCATCCCAGTGGATGGTGCCAGTTTTCAGAGAGTGTTTGGACTACTCAATGAAGGCAGGCGTGCTCATTTTGAAATGGATTCTGAAGCCATATCATTTATGAATAAAGAGTATGCTGTTGAGAGTGGCATAGCCCCCACATTTGCAGAGTGGTGTAGGAAGATAAAGGATATGAATGGGGTGGTAGACTTGAAGTTTCTTCGAGCATATTTCGCTGGAGTTTTGAGCTGTTTTATTTGCCCAACTACAAAGTGCAGCATCTGCCCAAGGTGTTACGGAGCAATAAGAAACCTTGAAGAAGCAAGATGCACCTATTTTGCTCAGCTTGCTATCGACCAAATCATCGTAGAAGTGAAGACCATGGGATCCAAGAAAAAGTATGTTTGCTGCTGCCTATACCCTTTAGTGGTAAGCAACTTTTTTGTGTACAACGTGTTGGTTGTTTTTTATGTACCTACATCTTCTAACAGCCGCTACCTTATTGTTTTTCAACTCACGCATATCGTTTACCTGGATTCCCTCGAGGTCGATGAGCCCATCGAGTCTGCAAGCGATTGCCCAAAACGCGCTGCATCATGGTCAAACCAGCTTATACAAGTTGTCATGCAAAAAGATAGGAAACCAAACAGGGAGTTTGGCAAGCTGAGAGTACGATACACCATCCCCTTTTTTGCTTCGCCTGAAACCAAACATTGTTTTTTGCGTCAGCAACTATGTGAACAATTTTTTTGAACTGATACTTTTTACTGTGCACAGCTAAAAGAAGGTGTGAGTGCCACTATAATGGATGGTTTGTTTGCTGGCATGACGCAAACTGAGTTGTTTATTTCATCAAAGTTGCCGCCAACTTTTCCAATTGAGGTTTGTTACTTTCTCTTCTACACAAACGTTCATGTGTTTCATGTCTTCAAATCAGTAACCATTTTTATCCTGTCTCCTTTTTATGTTATTTGCAGAAGAAAAGGAAAATGGCAGTATTGCTAGGAGATTTGTGCAAAGACATCTCAATAAGACTAGGCACATTTGTTGAAGAGTATGGCAGGCTGAACCAGGATGAAGGGGCTGGCACAAATGTTCAGAACATGAGGAGCAAAAGGCAAAGGACGGACGGAGGCGACGAAAATGACGATGAAAATGAGGATGTAGATGGTGAATGGGACGGGAGAGTGGTTCTGACGATGAAAATGATGACATCGAAGATGGAGAACATCATGATGATGAACCAATTGCTAGGGGAATCAACAGTCCAACTACGCACATAGTTGCAGACAGACATGACCACGAAAATGAGCAAGATTGTGACCTACAACCTCGGAGTAGGAGGTCTTATAGAGACGCAAAGGACAGTCATGTGAAAGAATGCTCTAAAGTCATCATTGATGGAGAACAGTACAATAGCAGCCACACCATGCAGAGGGGAGAACGTCAGGCAAGGAGGTCTCCTAGGTTGGTTAAGAACAACCCATCGGACAACCCCATGAAAGGACCCTCGCAAGGCAACATTCCTGGATCCAGCAAAAATGTGAGCAGTTGATGCATGTAAAATGCATACATGAACTTTACATTTTATTACTTGATATTCCAACTTATTTGCATCATATATGGGTTATATTTATGTTTTATAATGATTTTTGGGATAATTCACAATTTCCCTATTTTTCTGGAATTAACCCTGCACAGGCAGAAAACCCTATTTTCTATATTTTGATGTTTCAGGGACCCAAACGACGTCCAAATGACCTGGAAATTTACGAGCATCAGTTTTTGGAAGGAACAAAGCGTGGGAGCGAAGGAAGCGAACAAACGGAGGCCCGAGGGCCAAGTTGAGTGGGCCCACGTGGCCAGCGTGGGACCCATCAACTGGGGCCTCGTGGCTCCGTTGCCGTCGATCTTTTTTCCCGAGCCTCCGTCTTGACCTAAAAACGACTATAAAAATAGTCCCCGACGCACTTCGGAAAGGAGCGCCGCAGAAACACAGAAACCACGAAACAGAGACCTGGAGTTGCAGATTGGAGGGGGAAAACTCCGGCGGGGCGCTGCCGGTGTGGTCTCCATCTTCTCCAACGACTTCTCCACCGTCTCCATGATGAAGAGGGAGTAGTCCACCCCTGGACTATGGGTTTGTGGAAGTAACTTATGTATCTCTCCTCTCTTGAGCTTCACTAATTAGTACCGTATGAGCTGCTGAACATGATTACGGTCATCTATGTAATACCTTTGTGGTGGATCTTTTTATGAGTTAATATATGTTTGAGATTGCAATAGTTTTGTTTCAGTTATGAAAGTAGATGCATATTATGTACCCCGTTCTTGTTTACTTGTTTGATCAAGCATGTGTATGAGAGCGTGTGAGGGGGAACGTGTGCATTAGTTGGAGTAACGGGGGTGGCTAACGGTGAATGTGAAAGTTCCGCGATCCACTTGGGTTTTACCTTACTTTGTTGCCTCACTAGGGATAAAGAAAAATACCTTGCTACCGGAGATGTGGTGTGACCATTGCCACTACTCCATGACTAGATCTAGCATGTTCTTATTTTAACTTCATGTCATGAACTTAATGCTATGCTCTGATTTATCTTAATTACTAAGGTGATGATTTAGTTCGCATCTTGGTGGAGTATAAGAGAGATTAATAAACAAAAGATCTCTATGTTAGGACGTGATGCCCATATAATTAGTAACTTGTCATGAAACCTTTTTGTTGCAATCTCATATGTCAATTCTAGTGTTCCATTATCTACCACTTTATTAAAGAGAGAGTGCATTTGTGAAACCATGAACCCCGGTCCATTTTTAATCATAAGAAACACCTTTCCAACAACTTTTATCCACTT
Organism: Poa pratensis; assembly: GCA_947311845.1. NCBI lineage: Eukaryota > Viridiplantae > Streptophyta > Magnoliopsida > Poales > Poaceae > Poa > Poa pratensis. The sequence continues at coordinate 52,706,667 of CAMZMU010000055.1, read as the reverse complement.
TACATTTTCTGCCATTTAAAAATCCGAAAATACAAAAACACTTTTACATCTTGCATTCACAATAAAAACCCAAAAATATCATATCATTGTTTCCACCATCCTTGCATATTTATTTCATCATTGCATATTTATTTACTGTTTTGCATTTATCTTTCATATTTCTCACACCTTGTGCTTGACAACCACTTGGTGAGGTTGAGGGCACAAAACAATTTACTTTGTTTGCAGGTTCTCAAGAGAAGGATAAGAAGATAAAACTTTCACTACTGATTCCCCGAGAGTTCGATATTAAACCCTCGAGTCACCCCTCGTGGGGAAAACCGTCTTTCCTATACTATACACTCTGCACTTGGAGTCTCAACCTAACCCATTTTCTTTTGACGCAGGTAACTACGTCAAGGGCCATCAAGACTGTTTTCTGGCGCCGTTGCCGGGGAACCATAGCTGAAAGGTTTATCCAAGGGTATCTCACAACAAGTCAACTTCATCACCAACTTGTGCAAACACCTAAGCTTGGGGAGGTTGCACCTACGTGAGCATCATCTTATCCATCTTTACCTTCAAATCATTTTATTTTGTTTTGTTATTGTCTTGCATATCATATTTATATTTCGGTTTGCATATTTTATTTTCAGTTTTGCATTTTGTGTTGCATTTGTTATTTCGGTTTGCATTGTTTAGTGTCATTTTATTTTCAGTTTTGCATAAAAAATTAAAAACACATAAAAACTTGCAAAAATGGGAGAAAACTAAGTTGTGTGATTACACAAACACTCCAAATGATCAATTTATTGCTAGGCCCATTGCCACACCTGAGATAAAGCTGATAGTTATGAAGTAAGTCCTAGTTTGTTGAACTTGATAACTAGGGAACAATTTGGCGGTAGTGCTATGGAGGATGCCTCTATGCATCTTCATGATTTTGTTGAAATTGTGACATGCAAAAATTTAAAAATGTGGAAAGTGATATTCTAAAACTGAAGTTATTTCCTTTCTCACTTAGAGGAAAAGCTAAAGAGTGGTTGCATTCATTACCTACTGGTAGCATTAATTCTTGGGATGATCTAAAAGAAGCTTTCATTAAGAAATATTATCCCCTGTTAAAATTTTGCAAAATAGAAACAATATCTTTCTTTTAGGCAAAATGAAAATGAACATGTTGCCATGGCTTGGGATAGGATAAAACTTATGCTTAGAACTTGTCCATCACATGGGGTTAACGAATGGACCATATTACACTCTTTTTACAATGGTCTAAATTACATGTCTAGAAATATTCTTGATTCCGCTGCTGGAGGGGCTTTTATGGGAAAAACTATAGTAGAAGCTAAGAACATATTGGAAAGTATTTTGCAAAACTATAGTCAATGGCATACTGATAGAGCACCTAATCCATCTAAGAAAGTAAACTCCATAGAAGAAACAAATGATTTGTCATCTAAAATGGACACTATTCTTGCTTTCATTAATAAACAAAATATTGAAAATGTGCCTTTGCAAGAACTAGTTGGTAATAATCCTGAAAATGTTGATGTTAACTTCATTAGGAACTATGGTAATAATGGGTATGGTAACAACAATTATAATTCCTATAATAAACCCCCATATGTGCCAAACAAATATACCACTAGTAGTAATGTTTCTAGTGATTTGGAAAACACCATTAGATCATTTATATCTACTCAAAAGGAGCTTAATAAGGAATTTATATCTAAGTTTGAAAAACAAGACTCTTTGTTTGAAAGGGTAGATCAGCTCACTAAGGAAGTTTCCTCATTAAAGAACACCATTATAGCTCAAAAACATGAGGAAACAATTAAATATTGTCAAGAGGTTATAAATAAATCTTGGGAACATTCATGAGCAAGAGAGAGTTGCTAAGGAAACTATTATGGTAATGAAAGAGAAAAGTTGAGGAAGTTAAAATGCTTAGTGAAGTCAAGGAACCATTTGTTGACTTAGAGAATTGTAGCTTGCATGAATTAATATCTATCTTACAAAAATTTGCAAGTGATCCTTCCATTAATGTTAACCAAGCAGGTTTTGGTTCTTATATTGCTAATCATGTTTTAAAAGAAAAGATTGCTAGGTACAACCAAGAAGCTATGATACCACCTAAGCTTGGGGATATATGGATTCCCAAAGTACTAGTAACCATTGGAAAAGAGACACACCATGCTATATTAGATCTAGGATCTAGTGTCTCTGTTTTATCTAAAGAATTATATGAAGTTCTTGAATTAAAGAATCTTGAAAAATGCTCTATTGAACTTGCACTTGCTGATGATTCCATTAAACATGCTTTAGGAAAAGTAAGTGATGTTATGGTAGAGTTGCATATGACATTTGTACCTGTTGATTTTCTAATCATGGATATGGGGAATAAAACCTCTAGTCCAATTATTCTGGAAGACCTTTTCTTCGTACCACAGGTGCTATCATTGATTCAAAAGAAGGGAATGTGAAGTTTCAGTTTCCACACAAGAAGTGCATGGAACACTTCCCAAGGAAGAGGGACACATCAAAGTTCAAGCTCCCTCATGAGCTTCGTCCACAATAAATATCAAGTAAGAAGCCTAGCTATATGGCTATAAAGAAAGCGCTTTACGGGAGGCAACCCGGTTGTTTTTATTTTTGATTTTCTTTGAGTCCTCTTGCTGTAACAAGAGACTTAGTTTTTAGTTTTGTTTCTGGAATTTTTAATAAAGTGCCAAGTTTTACCTATTTTGGTTTGAAAAAGTTGCTATTTGCATTCGGAGATTTTATTCCTGCACGAGTCTGTGCACGGTATGATTTTTAATTTTTATTCTGTAACTCCGAATGAGCTGATATTTGAACTGTAGTTGCAACTTTTCATCCTCTGTAACATGAATTTTTCAGATTTTTCGACATATTAAGTAGGGTAGAAAAATACGTTTTGCTGCTGTGTTTTTCTGGACAGATTCTGTCCCATTTTGTTTGATGCATTCTTTGAACTTTTAACTTGAATCTTTTTTATCCAATTGAGTTTATAGTAGGCATACAACATTATACACTTTCTGGACATTCATATGAATTTTTGTTTAAGGATTTTATGCAGCAAGAAATCTATTTGTCTATCACTACTAATGTCACCCCACAGAAAAGAAATGGGAGAAACGGTGTTTTGAAGTTTTTTCACAGGGATTAGAGGAGCTGCACCAAGAGCTATCCAAGGTGGTGAAGACCATAAGCTTGGGGATGTGAAGACAACCCCACTGGACCAACACACTCTCGGTTTGCACACGTCTAACTTCTGTTTTTCGATCAATGCACTTTATCGTATAAACTTGGAGCGTCTTTCATTTGCTTTTTGTTATTTCGGTTTGATTTTTTTTTCTTGAGACCACCACTATCATTTATATATGAGAGACCTACTAAAAGTTTGGGTTGAATTAAGTTGTATGCTATTAAAATATTGGGATAGGGATGTTTGAGTTGATTCAAAAAGATACATATAGTTGCATTATTCATGTGCTTTTAATGAGTATTAATTTGCAATTGTTTTATCAAGAGCTATCTTTTATCATTAGTTCTATGGACACTTATGTATGCATTTAGATGGTCAACTTTCTCCCTATTGCTAGTCGAAAAATTCCAACAAGTAAAAAGCTTGTTTTCCAACACCTTCAACCAAAGTTTTTCCAATGAGTCATGTGAAAGAATGCTCTAAAGTCATCATTGATGGAGAACCGTACAATAGCAGCCACACCATGCAGAGGGGAGAACGTAAGGCAAGGAGGTCTCCTAGGTTGGTTAAGAACAACCCATCGGACAACCCCATGAAAGGACCCTCGCAAGGCAACATTCCTGGATCCAGCAAACATCTGAGCAGTTGATGCATGTAAAATGCATACATGAACTTTACATTTTATTACTTGATATTCCAACTTATTTGCATCATATATGGGTTATATTTATGTTTTATAATGATTTTTGGGGATAATTCACAATTTCCCTATTTTTCTGGAATTAACCCTGCACAGGCAGAAAACCCTATTTTCTATATTTTGATGTTTCAGGGACCCAAACGACGTCCAAATGACCTGGAAATTTACGAGCATCAGCTTTTGGAACGAACAAAGCGTGGGAGCGAAGGAAGCGAACAAACGGAGGCCCGAGGGCCAAGTTGAGTGGGCCCACGTGGCCAGCGCGTGGGACCCATCAACTGGGGCCTCGTGGCTCCGTTGCCGTTGATCTTTTTTCCCGAGCCTCCGTCTTGACCTAACAACGACTATAAAAATAGTCCCCGACGCAGAAACACAGAAACCACGAAACAGAGACCTGGAGCTGCAGATTGGAGGGGGAAAACTCCGGCGGGGCGCTGCCGGTGTGGTATCCATCTCCTCCAACAACTTCTCCACCGTCTCCATGATGAAGAGGGAGTAGTCCACCCCTGGACTATGGGTTTGTGGAAGTAACTTATGTATCTCTCCTCTCTTTGAGCTTCACTAATTAGTACCGTATGAGCTGCTGAACATGATTACGGTCATCTATGTAATTCCTTTGTGGTGGATCTTTTTATGAGTTAATATATGTTTGAGATTGCAATGGTTTTGTTTCAGTTATGAAAGTAGATGCATATTATGTACCCCGTTCTTATTTACTAGTTCTGATCAAACTTGTTATGAGAGCTTGTGAGGGGGAACGTGTGCATTAGATGGAGTAACGGGGAGTGGCTAGTACGGTGAATGTGACAGTTGTTCCGTGATCCACTTGGGTAATTTACCTTACTTTGTTACCTCACTAGGGATAAAGAAAAATACCTTGCTACCAGAGATGTGGTTGTGACCATTGCCACTACTCCAGGACTAGATCTAGCATGTTCTTATTTTAACTTCATGTCATTGAACTTATTGCTATGCTCTGATTTATCTTAATACTAAGATGACTAGATTTAATTCCCATCTTGGTGGAGTATAAGAGAGATTAATAAACAAAAGATCTCTATGTTAGGACGTGATGCCCATATAATTAGTAACTTGTCAAATCTTGTTGTTGCAATCTCATATGTCAATTCTAGTGTTCCATTATCTACCACTTTACTAAAGAGAGAGTACATTTGTGAAACCATGAACCCCGGTCCATTTTTAATCATAAGAAACACCTTTCCAACAACTTTTATCTATTTTACATTTTCTGCCATTATTAATTCCGAAAATACAAAAACACTTTACATCTTGCATTCACATTATAAAACCCAAAAATATCATTTATCATTGTTTCCACCATCCTTGCATATTTATTCACCGTCGTTGCATATTTATTTACTGTTTTGCATTTATCTTCATCATATCTTACTCACACCTTGTGCTTGACAACCACTTGGTGAGGTTGAGGGCACAAAACAATTTACTTTGTTTGCAGGTTCTCAAGAGAAGGATAAGAAGATAAAACCTACACTACTGGTTCCCCGAGAGTTTGATATTAAACCCTCGAGTCACCCCTCGTGGGGAAAACTGTCTTTCCTATACTATACACTCTGCACTTGGAGTCTCAACCTAACTCATTTTCTTTTAACGCAGGTAACTACGTTAAGGGCCATCAGCAGTTTTGATGGTGGAGAAGCATTTGTTGGAGAGAAAAGCAACACAGTGCACATAGCTGTCGAAAAGACCATGGGAGATGGTGAGAAAAGTTGTGTCCCAGAAAACAAGCAGCCAAGGAGGTCTCCTAGGTTGACCAAGGACTGCCCACTGAAAGTTCATTTAGAGGGCAGCAGCCTTGGATCCATTGAGGGGGACGGTGAAGACGCAGTACTACTTCACATGCTAATTAAGCTTTGAAAGGAAAAACATGAGGGTAGATCAAGTAAACGTGACTGCAGAAGGCAACCCAACTGTGCCAGAGCAGAGCCCTTTTTCAGAGTTAAGACATTATGCAATGTCTGAAGACAAAGAAGAGATTGACCTACCAGTCCTCCTGGAAACTCCTATTATCTTTGACACACCAACCACATTTCATGCGAAATAGATTTTCATGCGAGAACTAGAAAGGAGCACACCTGCCAGCTCACCACCACCACTAGACGAATTCCGCAGATATTTCGCTGTGAAAGTGTGTGTGGAAGAGTGCTTTAAGTTGGATAGAATAAGAAAGATTGAAGTCAGCAGTCCAGTAGATAAAAATGGCAGTCCAGATTCTAGGAAAAAGCAGAAATTGGTTGTACACCGTGGCAAGCCCGGTGTAGGTCAGGGAGAGGCTCAAGCGACTGTGAGCAATGTGGCAGCAACTACCCAAGGTCAACCATCAACTGTGAGCAATGTGGCACAACTATGAGCAATGCGCCTTCAACTACCCAAGGACAAGCATCAACTATGAGTAATGTGCCAGCAACTACCCAATGTCAGCCATCAACTGTGAGCAATGTGGCAGCAACTATGAGCAATGTGCCTTCAACTACCCAAGTACAAGCATCAACCACCACCAAAATGGCAAAAACCTCAAGCACAGGGACAGGGAGTGTTAGGAGCAAGAAAAGGGGTAACAACTAGAGCCACATTTCAAGCAACTATGGCAGGACCACCTGCACCCACTGCAATAACATGCCCACCCCCCTTGCCAAGAGAAAGAGATACTAGGGAGATGGGGTTTGTGATCCCCCACCATTCGATCTTGGGTTTGATAGTCCAGAAAAGGGAAAGACTGAACCAGGGCCACAATCTATTTTAAACCTGTTGAGCTGGCAAAACATTTTGGTTTAGACGACATTTCGCCTCCAGAAGTGGAAACAGAGGCATGGGAGGTGTGCGATCGAGTCGTGAGAGAGAGAGAGAGCAGAGCAGAAAGCAAAGTTGCATGCGCAGACAGTGGAAGCTTCTTTATAGACTCCAGCAAGGGCAGATCCAACAATGGCTAGCTCCACTGACGCGAGGATCGTAAGGAACCCTCCTTGCAAGAAGTCACCTTATGTGGACTACAGCAAGAAAAGCAACTTCACGTGCTCAGCTGAAGTAAAAGAGGTGTATGAAGCAGTTGTTATGCACGGACGCAGATTTTCGAGGGGTCAAACAACGGATAACACACATGTCATCATCAACTACGAGAATTTTCATGTGTCACTACAAGAACTATCAAATTCAATGTTGCCATGCGCGTCTTTGTTGAACTCGGTGGTCGAGCTAGGCCTCGAATCAATAATGTTGAGGATAGAGAGGAGGCAGAAGAAGGTGGTCATGCCTTTGAATGTTGCGGTACACAACTAATCCTGAACCTGCTACTTAGTTAGCTATTTTTTTCCAGTAGCTCAATATTTATTCACCAGTACTAGCACATTTTTTTGTGTGATTCAGACTATAATCCTACGAGACATGGATCCACGAAACAAGCAGCTCGTCAAGCATTTCTCAAAAGAAAATGCACACCTGGACAGGAAGGATTCGGTACAGAGTGCTATAGCCCTGTTTTTTGCATTTTTTCCTGTACATTGTTTTGTTTTTGCCCTGTGCGTTTTCTATCAATTTAGACTAATATTTCTTGTACTCACCATGCTAGGTAATCATACCTGTAATGGAGAATTTAGTACCAGGAGCTAAAGACCCTGTAAACCACTATTGGCTTCTAGTCATCAACATAAGGGACAGACGCTTCGAGTTGCTGGATTCATTGAGGTCAAAGGCAAACAAAAAACTTGATGCGTGTGTCAAGAAGATTATCACCGTTCTTATGTCTTTGTGGGAGGATATGTACCTAGAATCTCCTATCAAATTGGACAGATTTGGATATGTGGACATTGACCCACCAAAGCAGATTACAACGTAAGTCGTAGTTGTTTTCTTTTTCATGCTTTAGCTTCATTTTTTACCACCAACACTAGTGTTAGTACTAATAAATTCTAGACAACATGCTTTTATATGTGCACTGCCCAACATGAAGCACTTTAGTTGCAGTAAAACAACCTACCCCTCATTTTTACTATGGAAAATCAGTGGCATTTTTCTCATCTACAACTTGATGTCACCCCAAAAACAACTTGGGGGGTAGTACAAGCAAACACAACTGGATTTTAGTAAAATTTACTACCATCTAGTCATTTTTTTCCTGAACACTAACTACCACCTCTGTCATTTTTTCCCTCAACACTAACTACCAACTGAATGTACTCGCAGGCACGACTGCGGGGTATGCGCGCGATACAACGCATAACACTGGAATGGGACAAGCCTACCAGCGTATGAAGGTGCAAACATCCCAAGCATTAGGAAGATCATCATGCACACATGGGTTACATCTGAATTCAATGTGTTGACACACGAACACGTCACGTGTACCCGCCGCGCCGAGGGAGATGCTCCGCAACTCACTCCATGGGAGGCTCACCGGAAGCGCGATTCCCAAGACAATCCGGCGGGCGCTTTTGCAGACCTGAAACCCCGCTCGCCCGGGAGGGACCCCGTCAGGGCTCGCGGCGGCTATGGGCTGCCCTAGGTCGTCCTGAACGCCCCTAGAGCCTCGTGGATTTGCAGTCTCCAATCTTGAATAACGGCGAAGAACGAGGAGAAAGATACAAAGGGAGAGGGATAAAAGTAGATGAACACGAAAAAGTAGTAGATTGATTTGTTCGATTGGTGTTGGTTCAATCGGCTGTCACCCCTCATGTATATAAGAGGCGGCTGGACTTCCCGTGCAAGAAAACGACTTGGATCCACGTCCAAAACCCTAATTTGGGTCCAATTCGGATGGCTGACCCGAACTTTCCAAAACTGTTCGGTCTAAAATCGGACTGCACGTTGCGGGTCATTTTTGAGGCAGTTGATACGTCTCAAACGTATCTATAATTTTTGATGTTCCATGCATGTTTTATATCAATTGCCACATGTTTTATATGCACTTTATATCATATTATGACACTTATTGGACTAACCTATTAACAAGATGCCACAGTGCCAGTTTCTGTTTATTATGTCTGTGCATTGCAGAAAAGGTCCAAAAATGGAAGTGCTCAGAAAAATCTGAAAAAATTACAGAAATTCTAAAACGCCAGAAGACTCTGGGAGTCAGAAGGACAAGTCTGGGGGAGGCCCACAGCCTCCACACGCCCCCTGGGCGCGTTTGGGCCTTGGCCGCCCCCAGGGGTGGTGTCGCCACCTCGTGCACCGTCTCGCGACGCCCTTTGGACTATATATTGCCCCTGACCTAAAACTCACAGAAGAATCGACGATTTCCCCAGAAAAGTTCCAGAGCTCCGCCGCCATCCGAAACCCTAATTCAGGGGGACAGAAGTCTCTGTTTCGGCACCTTGCCGGGACGGGGAATTGCCCCCGGAGCCATCTCCATCGACGCCACCGCCTCCATCATCGCCGTTGCTGCCTCCCATGATGAGGAGGGAGTAGTTCTTCCTCGGGGCTGAGGGCTCTACCGGTAGCTATGTGGTTTATCTCTCTCTCCCATGGTGTGATCTTTATGTGATCATGAGCTTTGTAATCTAGTTGAATCCATAGATGTTACTCTTCATTATCTTATATGCTACTTGAGTGGTTTTATTAATGTAATCTCCGGAGTCACCTTTGTCCCACGGTGCGAAGTTGACAGTGTGCGCCCGTGTGTGGCTCTTAGGCTAAAGATAACAGGAATACTTATCATGAGTTATTATTTGCGTTGGATGTCTCTATGAAATTGCGGTGTTTGTCTAGTACTATTTATGGCGCTCAAGTTGATAGTGTGGGGTTCCCTAGATGTGGAATGCGACTTTAAGGTGTGCTGTTATAGCCCTACGCAGTGGATTGGTGTTCGTTATCCAACGAGAGAATAATTCAGAGTAGAATAGCGAAGAGGAAATATCTATGTATTCAATTATATTATTATTGTTGAGAGTGTCCACTAGTGAAAGTATGATCCCTAGGCCTTGTTTCTAAGCATTGAAACACCATTTACAACCAGTTCTGCTACATGTTTGCTTGCTGCCATTTTTATTTCAGATTGCAATTACCACTTATCATCATCCATATCACTTGTATTTTAATATCTCTTCGCCGAACTAGTGCACCTATACACCTGACAAGTGTATTGGGTGTGTTGGGGACACAAGAGACTTCTTGTATCTTAATTGCAGGGTTGCTTGAGAGGGATATCTTTGACCTCTACCTCCCTGAGTTCGATAAACCTTGGGTGAATCACTTAAGGGAAACTTGCTGCTGTTCTACAAACCTCTGCACTTGGAGGCCCAACACTGTCTACAAGAATATAAGCGTGCGTAGACATCAGCAGTTACTGACCTCGGTTTGAAATCTTGGAAAAAGATTCATGACTATGCACCTGCAACTTTAAGTTTTTTGCATTATGCTGGTGTTTTTCTTGGGGTAACAAACATCAAGTTGCAGAGTAAAAGTACTTAGTTGCAGAGTAAAAGTACTTAGTTGTAGACTTAATGTACTAAGTTGCTGAGATTTTTGCACTGCGTTGCTTCTGTTCCAGAGGAAAATGGTGCTCATGTACTGTTCAAGTTGCAGGCAACTCGAAACTAAACAGATCCATGCATGATTTAGTTGTCTCAAACTAAGAACATCAGTTTTTGTTTTCAAATCAACAAGAGAAGGAAGCACACCTGGGAACCTAGGATGGTGAAGGGGCAGCAACAAACAACGGTGCTGAAGATCTACTACAGAAGAGAGCAGCAACAATGGCCCCTGTGTTGTAGATCCATGGAGGATGCCGAATTGCTGCTGTCGGAGGGGCAGGAGAACGAAGGAGGGGGGGGGGGAAGAAGAGTTGCTGCTGCTGGCGGCGTGTTTGGGGGAGAAGAGAGCGAGCGCAGAAAAAGGTAGGGTTTGGTGGGCGTCGGCGCGCGTGCTGGGATGGGCCTCGGGATCGCGCGCCCGGCACCTGGTCGTCGCGTTGCGTCTCGTCGCTGTTCGAAACATTTTTTGTCACTTTCCTTTTCTGTCGTACGGGGGTGGGTCGCTTTCCTAATCTGGGGCGAGTGCTGCGGGAGACTAACCAGCCTGCGTTTGCTGGCTAGATGTCCCCAACTTTTATTCTACTATAGCATTGCACACTTTCGTCGTCCCTATTGTGTTTTAGCGCTATATTATGGTGGGAAGATGACATGGGGTAATACTCCATCAATATAGTTAGCGTGCATAGCTCTGCAGTAGCCGACCATCGCCATTTTTTCTAGATTTGCCCCTGATTGGAAGATCACTTTTCCTAATCGTACGCAGAAAAATATCCCAGTACTTTTACTGAAGTACCACAGCCTGACACCATTCCACATATGTTCCTCTAATTCCACATACTGAAGTGATAAAGTAGTTTTTAAATTTTTTATCATAAGTCTGTGATCTAGTTAAAAAATGCATGAAAAACTTGGACACATGACCCCAACTTAGACCATCTCCCGGTATTAATAGGGCCGCCAATAACTCTATTGGGCGCGCCAGACGTAAAATAGCGCCCACTCGCGGGGCCAATAGCGAGATTACATCTGGCGCAGCCTAATATTTCCTCCAGCATGCCCAGCTCAGGCCATTCCTGTTGAGACTCGATTGGACGCGTTGGACGGAGCCGCGCACGACGCCACGTTGGATCCTGACAGGGCGGGCCGGCGCTGTCATTGACACAGCCGGATACCCTATCTATTCTACCTCTTTACACTCTCTCCCACTTCATTTCTGCCCACCGCCTCCTCCTCCTCGCCGCCCGCACACCTCTTCGTCGTACGCGGTACTAGCTCGTCAGACACAGAAATCACGACACAGACTCACCCCCATCTCCCCAAGGCTTCCCGCGCCGACGGTCGTCGACTTTCACTGGCCAGAAAGCTCCTGGCTAAGCGGATTTCCTGGTAGGTCGACTATTTTTAGAATTTTTGTCGGTCACCAGTGAGCAGGTGATTGGTTTATTCACGTTTGATTTCAATAGATGGATACAACGGTGAAATGATGGCCCACATGTTGATGGAAGAAGAAGCCACTATCGCCGACGAGGAAGAGGAGAATTTGGCAATTGTTGCTTGTCTTCTACAGCTTTAAGCCGACGAGGCCACCAATGCCGTACCCAAACGAGGAGGCTCAATGTCTGTGAGGATCAAGACCAAGCCAAAACAGAGGATGGAAGCCATTGCACGTTGATCTCTGATTATTTTGTGGAAGTCCCAGTATTCACTCCAAAGGATTGGTCGGCGGTTTCAGATGAACCGTGGCTTGTTCAAGCCGATAACACATAAAGTGAGAGAGAGCACGATCCATGTTTCAAGTTGAAGAAAGACATCATGGGAATGGTTGGTTTCTCATCAATCTATAAGTGCACTGCTGCTACGGGGATGCTTGCATATGGAACACATGCCGATGGTCAAGACGACTATCTACACATGTTGGAGTCTACAACTATCAAATCAATATACAGATTCCGCGGGGCGGTGGTGGCTGTTTTGGCCCGCACTATTTGAGAGGACAAATGAAAAAGAAACAACTCAGATCATGGAATAGAACGCAATGAGAGGATTTCCTTGTATGCTTGGAAGCATCGACTACATGCATTGGAGCTGGAAGAATCGTCCATTTGGTTGGTGAGGATTGAACAAAGGGGGCAATAAAGGATATTGCAGTGTGGTACTTGAAGCTGTGGCTGATCATGAACCATGGATGGGCACACTTTCTTTGGCATGGCAGGATCTCACAATGACATCAACGTGTTGCAGCGCTCTCCGGTGTTTGCGAAGCTTGTTGAAGGCCATGTGATGGCCCTTGACGTAGTTACCTGCGTCAAAAGAATATGGGTTAGGTTGAGACTCCAAGTGCAGAGTGTATAGTATAGGAAAGACGGTTTTCCCCACGAGGGGTGACTCGAGGGTTTAATATCGAACTCTCGGGGAATCAGTAGTGAAAGATTTATCTTCTTATCCTTCTCTTGAAAACCTACAAAACAAAGTAAATTGTTTGTGCCCTCAACCTCACCAAGTGGTTGTCAAGCACAAGGTGTGAGAATGATATCAAAATATATGAATGCAAAACAGTAAATAAATATGCAATGATGATAAATAAATATGCAAGGATGGTGGAAACAATGATGGATGATATTTTTGGGTTTTGTATTGTGAATGCAAGATGTAAAAGTGTTTTTGTATTTTCGGATTTTTAAATGGCAGAAAATGTAAAGTGGATAAAAGTTGTTGGAAAGGTGTTTCTTATGATTAAAAATGGACCGGGGTTCATGGTTTCACAAATGCACTCTCTCTTTAATAAAGTGGTAGACAATGGAACACTAGAATTGACATATGAGATTGCAACAAAAGGTTTCATGACAAGTTACTAATTATATGGGCATCACGTCCTAACATAGAGATCTTTTGTTTATTAATCTCTCTTATACTCCACCAAGATGCGAACTAAATCATAACACCTTAGTAATTAAGATAAATCAGAGCATAGCATTAAGTATCATGACATGAAGTTAAAATAAGAACATGCTAGATCTAGTCATGGAGTAGTGGCAATGGTCACACCCACATCTCCGGTAGCAAGGTATTTTTCTTTATCCCTAGTGAGGCAACAAAGTAAGGTAAAACACCCAAGTGGATCGCGGAACTTTCTCTCACGTTCACCGCACTAGCCACCCCCCGTTACTCCAACTAATGCACACGTTCCCCCTCACACGCTCTCATACACATGCTTGATCAAACAAGTAAACAAGAACGGGGTACATAATATGCATCTACTTTCATAACTGAAACAAAACTATTGCAATCTCAAACATATATTAACTCATAAAAAGATCCACCACAAAGGTATTACATAGATGACCGTAATCATGTTCAGCAGCTCATACGGTACTAATTAGTGAAGCTCAAGAGAGGAGAGATACATAAGTTACTTCCACAAACCCATAGTCCAGGGGTGGACTACTCCCTCTTCATCATGGAGACGGTGGAGAAGTCGTTGGAGAAGATGGAGACCACGCCGGCAGCGCCCCGCCGGAGTTTTCCCCCTCCAATCTGCAACTCCAGGTCTCTGTTTCGTGGTTTCTGTGTTTCGGCGGCGCTCCTTTCCGAAGGCGTCGGGGACTATTTTTATAGTCGTTTTTAGGTCAAGACGGAGGCTCGGGAAAAAAGATCGACGGCAACGGAGCCCGAGGCCCAGATGGTGGGTCCCACGCGGCCAAGGAATCTGGCCGCGTGGGCCACCCTCTTCTGGCCCTCGGGCCTCCGTTTGTTCGCTTCCTTCGCTCCCACGCTTTGTTCCTTCCAAAAACTGATGCTCGTAAATTTTAGGTCATTTGGACGTCGTTTGGGTCCCTGAAACATCAAAATATAGAAAATAGGGTTTTCTGCCTGTGCAGGGTTAATTCCAGAAAAATAGGGAAACAATGAAATATTCCCAAAATCAATATAAAACAATGATATAACCCTTATATGATGCAAATATGATTGAAATATAAGTAATATAATGCAAAGTTCATGTATGCATTTTACATGCATCAACATCCCCAAGCTTAACCTATACTCGTCCTCGAGTATGAAGGTGATAAAACTAACATGGACTTTGCAATTTAATACTATCAATGGATATCAAAGATGATTACTATTGCTACATAGAGTCAAATGATTCATTCTTCAAAGGAGTAGCAATATACAAGATAGATTATGAAGTGATATCAAATATTCAATGTAAGGATGTTCAATGATAATTCACAAAGTGTAACATAGAAGAAAGTACTATGGACCAAATGTATGCATAATGAAAAGTAAAAACATCCTATAATGGTCATAGAGTATTCTTATAAATCTGAATATAAAAGGTGGACACTTTGGAAAGATATATAAATGAGTAGAGGTAAAACATGAATAAGTTTCATCTAACTTCCAAATGCTTCTACTTAAGTTAATGTTTGCAATGTGGTATTCATTGGTGTCAAGCTCTCATTACCCCTATCATAGCATCTTGAATGGTTAAAGTTTAAAGTGAAAGCAAATATGAGTAGTGTGCTTGACAAAGTATGGGTTGAATGTCTCATGCCCCGTGAATACGAGTACCTACACCACGGTGTTACTCAACTTGGGACACAAAAGCAAGTTCAAGTTAAGGTCATTGTAAGTAATATAATAGCGTCATCAAGAGCGTCAACTGGGGTGGAACAAGCCCATGTCAAAATGACAAGACAAACAAACAAAATGAACAATCTCCACACCCTTTTTATTTACTATTGGTATAGCTTTTTATTGTGGGGTGCATCACTGAAGGTTCACCATAGCATGTAAGTAAATTTCCACCATGAATGATGCATGGCTTAGATTAGCGGCCCAGGCGTCTCTCTAGCCATTTATACAAACTCATTAAACTACTAAGTTTCCACATTTATTTGGCACCATGATAAGCATCCATAAACAAAAGTACATGATATCAACAAAATATAAAGAGCACGTTGAAAGCTTGCCATGTGACAGCACATATGAGCTAACTCCCAACCAAGACTCTTGTCAAGCTCACAACTTCATAATTTTAATCACAATGGGTCATGTTTATTAAGTGCAATAAAAGTAAGGTGTGCATCAAGTTCGTGAGAGCTCTTTAACCAACTTTTCCCATAACAATCAATAACATAAGCATTTTAA
Organism: Poa pratensis; assembly: GCA_947311845.1. Lineage (NCBI taxonomy): Eukaryota > Viridiplantae > Streptophyta > Magnoliopsida > Poales > Poaceae > Poa > Poa pratensis. The sequence continues at coordinate 52,691,102 of CAMZMU010000055.1, read as the reverse complement.
TTCAGAAGTATAGATAATACAAAATAACATGATAAACATACTCGGAATAGCATAAAGCTAATAGGTAGATATGGTGGACTCACTGGAAAAACTTTGGTTGAAGGTGTTGGAAAACAAGTTTTTACTTGTTGGAATTTTTGGGCTAGCAAGAGGGAGAAAGTTGACCGTCTAAATGCATGCATAAGTGTCCATAGAACTAACCAATCCATGTTAAACAAAGTAAAGTAACATTCAGCATCAAAACATGAATAAAAGATAGCTCTTGATAAAACACTTGCAAATTAATATTCATTAAAAGCATATGAATCATGCAACTATATGTATCTTTTTGAATCAACTCAAACATCCCTTTCCCAATCTTTTTAATAGCATCCAACTTAATTCAACCCAAATTTCCAGTAGCTCTCTCATATATAAATGATAGTGGTGGTCTCAAGACAAACAAAAATCAAACCGAAATAAAAAGCAAATAAAAGACGCTCCAAGTTTATGCGATAAAGTGCATTGATCGAAAAACAGAAGTTAGACGTGTGCAAACCGAGAGTGTGTTGGTCCAGTGGGGTTGTCTTCACATCCCCAAGCTTATGGTCTTCACCATCCTTGGATAGCTCTTGGTGCATCTCCTCTAATCCCTGTGAAAAAACTTCAAAACACCGTTTCTCCCATTTCTTTTCTGTGGGGTGACATTAGTAGTGATAGACAAACGAATTACTTGCTGCATAAAATCCTTAAAAAAAATTCATATGAATGTCCAGAAAGTGTATAATGTTGTATGCCTACTTATAAACTCAATTGGATCAAAAAGATTCAAGTTAAAAGTTCAAAGAATGCATCAAACAAAATGGGACAGAATCTGTCCAGAAAAACAGCAGCAGCAAAACGTATTTTTCTACCCTACTTAAATATGTCAAAAATTCTGAAAAATTCATGCTTACAGAGGATGAAAAGTTGCAACTACAGTTCAAATATCAGCTCATTCGGAGTTACAGAATAGGAATTAAAAATCATACCGTGCACAGATTCGTGCTGGAATAAAATCTCCGAATGCAAATAGCAACTTTTTCAAACCAAAATAGGTAAAACTTGGCACTTTATTAAAAATTCCAGAAACAAAACTAAAAACTAAGTCTCTTGTTACAGCAAGAGGACACAAAGAAAATCAAAAATAAAAACAACCGGGTTGCCTCCCGTAAAGCGCTTTCTTTATAGCCATGTAGCTAGGCTTCTTACTTGATATTTATGTGGACGAAGCTCATGAGGGAGCTTGAACTTTGGTGTGTCCCTCTTCCTTGGAAGTGTTCATGCATAATACCAGGGTCCCATGGTGTTCTCAATCCAATCAAAATAATAGTCAAGTTGAACCTAGTTGAGAGAAAAACAAAACACAAAAGTAATAACAACGAAGTCTAACTTTCTTTCTATGCATTGGCATTTTGTATATGAATGAATCACAATAAATAGAATTTCCAATGCATATTAACAGTAGTTACTTGCAGCATATATTATTAGTAACATAAAGAGGGTTCTTATCACCTCCTCTTTCATAATAGTTGCAAGTAGTAGAAATAAATTCAACCATATAACCACAAGAATCATTCAACTTAGATAATTTAGGCACATAAAGAGGATCATTAAATTTATTTTGGAATTCATTAGCATGCTTCCCTCTTTCAAAATAGTTATTAAGATCAATATCAAGTTTAATATCATGGTTGCAACAAATATTTGGAACTAAAGATAATTGCAAACCACATAAGTATTTCTCAACATAAGCAAATTTCTCCTCTATGGTGTAATAGGAGAATTCAAGAACAAAGTAGGACTCTCATGAGTAAGAGTACCATCACAAACAGCAAGTATATCATTTTTATCCTCACATAAATTTAGTAACAACTTCTAAACATGGAGGATTATCAATAAGCATAGGACCATCATCTAAAGCATTATCATATAGCATATTTAAGCAACACTCCTCATTATCATCAATAAGTTCACTAGTAGCATATTAAAAAGTAAAGGAGCATTATTAGTTTCATCATAATAGCATGGGTTATCATATAGGACCATAGAATTTTCAGTTTGACACTCATCATAACATGGATTCTCATAAATAACAAAAGATTTTTGAGTTTGAGTGCTACTATCAAATGTTGATGGTGAAGTTGGGAGATCCAACTCTTCCCCAAGCTTAGGTTGGAACATATCCATTTCAATCTCCTCTTCACATACTTCCTCTTCCAAGCTTATGTTTTCATCATCCTCTTCCTGCAAAATATTAGTACTTTCCATGGAAGCAAGAATTCTTTCTTTAACATAAACATTGTCACTAAATTCTTTTTGCAAAGTTGGAGAATAATAGAAATTTGTCCTTTCATTACACGAGCTTCATGACTAGTTGTAAGAAATTTATCAATAAGAGAGTCTATCTCAAGGGCTCCAACATAAGCAATATATTTCTCAACTTGTTCTATATCAGGGCATGAAAATTTATCTTCACGATAACAGAAATTATAGGATCACTATTATACTTGCATTGATAGTGGGAATGTTTAACAACTCTTCTATTGCAACAAGTTATACCATGTAACTCACAAAACTGAATAGCCATTCTTTTTACGCATTCTTTTTCCTTCTTCGGTCGATTCATATTCAAAGTAGGCTTCCATAGTTTTAACATAACCATTAGGTATAGAGATTCCAGAAAGTTTCTCCATACTTTAACACACATATTAAAAACAACACAATTTTTTTTTGGTTTTTATGATTATAAATGAAAACTGATAGTAAAATGATACTAAACAAACAAACCGAAATAACAAATGCAACACAAAATGCAAAACTGAAAATAAAATATGAAACCGAAATATAAATATGATATGCAAGACAATAACAAAACAAAATAAAATGCTTTGAAGGTAAAGATGGATAAGATGATGCTCACGTAGGTGCAACCTCCCCAAGCTTAGGTGTTTGCACAAGTTGGTGATGAAGTTGACTTTGTTGTGAGATACCCTTGGATAAACCTTTACAGCAATGATTCCCCGGCAACGGCGCCAGAAAACTGTCTTGATGGCCCTTGACGTAGTTACCTGCGTCAAAAGAATATGGGTTAGGTTGAGACTCCAAGTGCAGAGTGTATAGTATAGGAAAGACGGTTTTCCCCACGAGGGGTGACTCGAGGGTTTAATATCGAACTCTCGGGGAATCAGTAGTGAAAGATTTATCTTCTTATCCTTCTCTTGAAAACCTACAAAACAAAGTAAATTGTTTGTGCCCTCAACCTCACCAAGTGGTTGTCAAGCACAAGGTGTGAGAATGATATGAAAATAATAAATGCAAAACAGTAAATAAATATGCAATGATGATAAATAAATATGCAAGGATGGTGGAAACAATGATGGATGATATTTTTGGGTTTTGTATTGTGAATGCAAGATGTAAAAGTGTTTTTGTATTTTCGGATTTTTAAATGGCAGAAAATGTAAAGTGGATAAAAGTTGTTGGAAAGGTGTTTCTTATGATTAAAAATGGACCGGGGTTCATGGTTTCACAAATGCACTCTCTCTTTAATAAAGTGGTAGACAATGGAACACTAGAATTGACATATGAGATTGCAACAAAAGGTTTCATGACAAGTTACTAATTATATGGGCATCACGTCCTAACATAGAGATCTTTTGTTTATTAATCTCTCTTATACTCCACCAAGATGCGAACTAAATCATAACACCTTAGTAATTAAGATAAATCAGAGCATAGCATTAAGTATCATGACATGAAGTTAAAATAAGAACATGCTAGATCTAGTCATGGAGTAGTGGCAATGGTCACACCCACATCTCCGGTAGCAAGGTATTTTTCTTTATCCCTAGTGAGGCAACAAAGTAAGGTAAAAACCCAAGTGGATCGCGGAACTTTCTCTCACGTTCACCGCACTAGCCACCCCCCGTTACTCCAACTAATGCACACGTTCCCCCTCACACGCTCTCATACACATGCTTGATCAAAACAAGTAAACAAGAACGGGGTACATAATATGCATCTACTTTCATAACTGAAACAAAACTATTGCAATCTCAAACATATATTAACTCATAAAAAGATCCACCACAAAGGTATTACATAGATGACCGTAATCATGTTCAGCAGCTCATACGGTACTAATTAGTGAAGCTCAAGAGAGGAGAGATACATAAGTTACTTCCACAAACCCATAGTCCAGGGGTGGACTACTCCCTCTTCATCATGGAGACGGTGGAGAAGTCGTTGGAGAAGATGGAGACCACACCGGCAGCACCCGCCGGAGTTTTCCCCCTCCAATCTGCAACTCCAGGTCTCTGTTTCGTGGTTTCTGTGTTTTCGGCGCGCTCCTTTCCGAAGGGCGTCGGGGACTATTTTTATAGTCGTTTTTAGGTCAAGACGGAGGCTCGGGAAAAAAGATCGACGACAACGGAGCCCGAGGCCCAGATGGTGGGTCCCACGCGGCCAAGGAATCTGGCCGCGTGGGCCACCCTCTTCTGGCCCTCGGGCCTCCGTTTGTTCGCTTCCTTCGCTCCCACGCTTCGTTCCTTCCAAAAACTGATGCTCGTAAATTATTAGGTCATTTGGACGTCGTTTGGGTCCCTGAAACATCAAAATATAGAAAATAGGGTTTTCTGCCTGTGCAGGGTTAATTCCAGAAAAATAGGGAAACAATGAAATATTCCCAAAATCAATATAAATCAATTATATAACCCTTATATGATGCAAATATGATTGAAATATAAGTAATATAATGCAAAGTTCATGTATGCATTTTACATGCATCACCATACTCTCGTAGTCAACTATGAGATCAATGGCCACAAGTATGACAAAGGGTACTACCTAGCTAATGACATCTATCCAAGGTGGGCTACATTTGTTAAGACAATCTCCAATTCTCTAGGCAACAAACTTGTTGGTTTGCCTCTAAACATGAGAGTATGAGGAAGGGTGTCGAGCGGGCAGTTGGAGTGCTACAATATCGGCTTGCTATTGTCTGGTACCCTGCTCTGACTTGATCAAAGACGTCATGAATGCGTGTGTGATCATGCGCAACATGATCATCGAGAGTGAGTGTGCGAATCTAGTGATCCTCTCCCGTTCGACTATCGGGATCCCCTCACCGACGTTGATCACTTGTTATCGACAGATTTTGCTGATTTCCTCGCCATGCATATGGAGATTAGGGATGAATGCATTCACCATCAACTTCAAAATGATTTGGCCGAACATTTGTGGGCACGCCGGGGAATGGCAGCGACAACGACGGGAGGGCAACAAATTTGAAATTGTATGAACACTTTTTTTAGTTATTGTGAAACTTTATTTTATGTGTTGCAAACTATGTACCATTCAACTAATTTGATTTGTATTTGCCCAAATATGTGAACTAGGAGCAACTAATTTGATTTGTATTTGCCCAAATATGTGAACTAGGAGAAATAAAACTATTGGGAAGTCCTATTGGCGTCGCAAGTGGGTGGGGGGGGGGGGGGGGGGGGGAGGAGGGGGAGCGCCCTCAATAACGCACGGCGCGTCCGAACGTCACCAATAGCGTCCGTCTGAAGCTGCTACCGAACATGTTTTGTGCATAGAGAGTGGATATGATCTTATTTGACTCAAGTTCCAGCGATTGAATAAACTAGAATTGAAAGTAACTTATTTGAGCACATAGAAACAACCAGGGGTAGAAAGGTTTGTTGGTGCTGCAGCAGTTACCACCTTATCAGAAGCTTGGCTCAGCATTTAAATTCTTGTCACCAGCATCATCGTTTTCTTAGCATTCCTCATGTTTGATTGTTGTTTACTTCTGTTAGGTGGTATTACAAAAGGTTCACCAAGGATCAGGTTACTAGGAAAGTTTGTTCATAATGAATGTGAAAAAGATAGACCGTCTGATGGAGTTGTACACACGGTATATCCTCTTTCAACAGAGAACTAAAAAATCACTTGCAATTTCTTGTAATTCTTGACTGATTGCATGATCTGCTTACACAATGCAGTATTCAGTTAAATTGAAAGCTGAGACTGAAGGTTCGAAATTCTTGTTTTACACGATTTAGAGGTGCCTTTTCTGTCTTACTACCTTTCATGTTTAATTTGAACAAGTAATGCATATATATTATTAGAGGCTAGATGGATATAAATATAACCTGGTTGAATTGTTCATATAGTTATCAACAAATAAGAATGTCGCCGCTGAGTGCAGGCATCGAGCAGCCCAAGTGAGGCAACGGCCACCTTCTCCTTCCTGCTGCCTATCACAGACTATTGGATTCCCGTGCCTCCTCCACTCCTCTTGCGGGTTCCTTCATCATGGTGGCTAGCTTGGGAGTTGGGACAGTGTATGTCTCTGATGCCACACCGCTAGGGTTGTTCATCGTGCTTGAATCCCGGAATGCGTGCAATGTGTGTGTGATAGCTCGGTAATTCACTATTTTTGACTATATGATGTGGACTGACAATTCATAAATTTGAATGCTTCATGTTACTGTTGTAGCTAGCACGATAATTTTTGTTTTATTCTTTAGAGTATTAATGTTACATTTTGTAAGTACCATATTTTGCTCTTTATCCTATGTCCTATCATTTGGTGGAATCTTTCTAATTATTCATACTGGATACTGTATTGAGGTTTCATGAAAATTAGCTCACATAAGATTAGGCATGTTTAAAATTAGCTCACATAATATTAGGCATGGTTAAAATGTGCAAGAATTACAATTTCTATAATTCTTCATTACAAAGAAAAAATTTCAGGGCTGCGAAATTCTTTTTCTCTTGAATAGTAGTTTATGAACCTTTACGATTACAAATTTTATTAGTTGAGCATGCACTGCACGTGCACACTTTCTAGTGAGTAAAAGTTTATGTCAACTTTTAGACAATTTTTTTTGCTCGTCTTTCTTTTTTGAAAAAAAGATTTCTTTTTTCAGGTACCATCCAGATCTTGAGTTTATTACTCCCTCTGTTTTTATTTAGTTTGCGTTCTGGGTTTAATCAAAGTCAAGCTTTGTGAAGTTTGACCAAACATTTATATAAAAATATCAACATCTATAATACAAAATCTATAATATTAGAATCATCATAAAGTATATTTTCATATTATATGTATTTGGTATTATGAATGTTGATATTTTATTATATTCTTTGTCAAACTTGATAAAATTTGACTTTGACTAAACCCAGAACGCGAACTAAATAAAAACGGAGGGAGTAGTTGGCAGAGGTGACATTCATTTGTGTTTGCGTGAAAACAAAAGATTCGCTTCCTTATGACCAAAGTACTAGTACTTAATAAGAATTTATTACAGTTCAGAACGTGAAGTGTATTGTTCATAATTTCAAGACATAATAAGTTGATATTGAATTTCTCACACGGAATCGATACCGGTATACTTGATCTACACAAGGCAGAATACTTGGATGCGAGTGCTTGCGAGTAAACACGTTTCCACCATAAAAGACATCACTGTGGTATGGAGAGGCTGCATTGGGATGGACGCCCAGCAATAAAGATGGGAAGACTGTCGGAAGATGAAACTCGTTGCCAAAAAGGAGGAGGCCAGAAAGCAAGCAAAAGCACGGTGGTAGAAACTGCCTTGCCGCCTCTGAACACTTGTCTCCACCTGCCGCGGCAGCAGCAGCTGGTCTGCTGGTGGTTGGCACGTTCTTGCTTTGTAACGTTACTGTGGCTTGATCTTATCTCATAGCACTTGGCATTACTCGTAGCTGAGGCTGTTGTGGTACCGGTGTTTGCTTCGACAAATGGTACAAAATTAGAGGATTAATACTTTCATGCCATATTCTTGCTATATTTATGCATATTAGCATGTGCTATTTTAGACAGTCCGAGAACAAATAAAAGAACAACGGGACACCGACCCGGGAAAAAGTATGGTCAGACACCGGTTGATTTGAGTGTTTTCTCTGATAACAAATCTCCACCGTGCACAAAGATTGTTTTATATAAACGGTAGGAGTCTTCTTATATGCAACATCTTGCTTGTAAGAGCATCTCACCGGCACCCACCAAATGCCCCCTAAGCTTAATGGGGTCCTGGTCGAAAAAAACGGCCACAGTGGCACCCCAAGTGTTCGGGCCGAGCAGAATTCTATTCAGCATCCACGAGCCACCCTCCAATTTGGGGGGGTGGGGGAGGTCCAGGGGTGCCTAGACATTGCACGGACATGCCGTCTGATAGGTGGGTCCCCTTATCATAAACACATAGCGAGCATGCGTGAGTTATGACACCGTGCAAGATGCCAGTCCGCCCGTGTTAATCGTGCCAGCAGCGGCAATTTCCAAGGCGACGTAACGGGGCGGTGGTGTGTCTGAGACTCGCATGGCATTAATGTCGGTCAACGCGATGGTCCCCAAGTGGTCGGGGTTGCGGCTTTCCCACGCGTCTCATTTACGCCGGCTGCATCGCCCCTCGACCGATAAAAGGCCACATCGGAGCTTCACCGTGCACATCGTCCACCCCGCTCCTCTCCTCGCCGTGCACATCCTCCACCCACCCTCCTCGCCTTCGCTCTCCTCGCCGTTCGCACCCATGCCATGGCGAACAACAACGAGGCTGGCTCGGCGTACCGCGGTAGGCGCACCATCAACAGCGACACCATGTGGGAGCTGCACCGCTACGGCCTCTTTGCCCCTCTTGACTGCGCCGCCTACCCAAGGGGTGGTGCGTGTCCCGGTGGCCTCCCCGTGCGGCCAGTGCCCGAATCGGTGCGACCAATGTCCGAATCGGCGGAGCAGATCCTGAAAGTGCATGAGCCCTCATGTAGGGCTTGTCCATTGGCAATGCTTGAACAACATGTGTTGGTATCAAGATTTAAAGAAGAAGATAAAGTGATGACCAAAGCAATATTCAAGTCATCATATATATAAGAGAAGAAGTTGAAGTGCAAGTTCAAGAGAAGCATCTCGAAGAAATCCTATGCTTGAAGCTTGTCACCCATTTGGAGATAATGGCCAAGTGAAGATGTGTCTAAGAGAGGCTCTCGCATAGTGGTGTATGGGGGAGCGATATGTGAGTCTTCACCAAACAAAGCGCAATCAAGAAAGGTGGTCCACTTGAAGAGATCAAGATCGTCATTATCTAGCTCAACTAGAATATGCAAGGCAAAGGTATGATCTAGATAGGGTTTCTATTTTACCGGTCTCATGTTGTTAGTGGGAGACCGGATTATAGGATAGACGGCGTACTATCAAGAGGGACTCTCAAGTGAGTAACTTGATCACATCTTTGTGGAGAGCTCAAAACTTTGCATAATTGGCATATCATCTTTCTTGCTTCTTATTTGGCTTTTATCCATGTGAGAATTTAGAACTTGTGTTCATCTTTATACCAAGCTCTAGTTCATCAAAAACGGATTTCATATGCATATCTTCTTGCGTTTTTGGTGTTGAAGATTTTACCGGTTTGTCTTTTCTAATAGAGGTAAAACTCTCTCCTTGTTGCTTTCTCCACATATGATGGACTATGATGTTTCTCTGCATGATCTTGGAGAGCTCTTCGTTTCGATTCCAACGAACCCAAGATCATCGAAATCAGAGTCCGGATGAAAAAGTTATGTTTGTTCTCGTGTTGGTGTTGCTGCAGATTTTTCTAGGCCGAAGTCTCCGGTCCCAGGCCGGAATCTCCGGTCTGCACGCTTCCTTTTTCGTCCAAATCGACGGCAGCTACTGGTCCCTGGTCCAGAACCTGCACGGAATGTCCCTGGAGTCTCCGAGTAGGCCGGAGTCTCCAGTCTAAGCAGATCAGAGTCTCCGGTGTAAGTTTTCTGCAACGGCTCTTTTTCTGGGGACCAATAAAAAGGCCCCTTCTTCCCCGAAGCAACTAGCTCTTCCAAGCATGAAATTTCCCCCTCTCTCACCTCCATTGTTGACCTTGGAAAGCTTGCCCCTCTCCCAATTCCTCCCATGATTCTTGCATATCTTTGAGGGATTTGAGAGAGGAGATCTAGATCTATATTTCCACCAATCCATCTTTCCTCTAAATGAGGGGAACCTAGTGGATCTAGATCTTGGAGTTCTAGTGTGGTTCTCTTATTTATTCTTCCTCTCTTCTCCCCCCCCCCCCCATAAGCATTAGTTCCTTTTGGTGGGATTTGAGAGTGAAGGACTTGAGCACTTCTTGTGTTCTTGCCATTCCTGTTGTGCATCGGTTTGTGCTCTCCACGAGGATTCGTGGAAGTGAAAGTTCGTGAGCTTGTTACTCTTGTGTCTTTGGACCCTAGACGCCTTTTGTGGCGGTTGAGGCCTTTTGTGGCCACTTGGGAGCTCCCAATCCTTTTGTGGGTTGTGCCTCAAGATTGTTGTAAGGGACTTGATTTCCACCCAAAAGGGAAATCAATAGTGGAAGGTGAACCGAGCTTTTGGGCAAGGTTCATCGGAGAATAGGGTGACGCCATTTATGGCATTTGAGTTTGAAACTCACACCCCTCCAACGAGACGTACTCACCTAAAAAGGAGGAACTCGGGAATACATCCTTGTCTCCGCGTGCCTCGGTTATTTCTATATCCGAGCTCTTTACTTATGCACTTTACATTGTGATAGCCTTCGTGCTTGAAGTATTATATCTTGCTATCACTTTGGTGCTTGTCTTGCTTAGCATAAGTTGTTGGTGCACATAGGTGAGCCTAGTATATTTAGGTTGTTGGCTTGTTAATTTAAACACATAGTTTTATTCCGCAATTATCAGGCCTAAACCGGAAAAGTTTTAAATCGCCTATTCACCCCCCTCTAGGCGACATCCTTGTCCTTTCAGATCCGCCGCTTCATCACCCGCCGTCGTAGTTGGATGACACGGGAGGAGCGACGCCTCCCCGAGAACGACGACGTCAAGCACAAATGGGGCCGTTGGCTCAATCGCTTCGAGCGAGAGTGGGAGGCGGTCATCGCCACCGTCGACGGCCCTACAGTCCCGCAAAAACTCCGTCGGTGGCAGGAAACCGGCCAGATGGTGGCCAGCGCAATCGAAGCCACCCGCTATCACGCCGCCACAGGCACATCGATCCCCTTTCGCCTGCTACCACCGGTTGTGGCGCGCCATCGCCTGTCGCCACACAAGCATCTCAATGAGCAGGAGCGACGGTTGCCACCGCGTGGAGGTGGAAGCCGCGGCATCGTCATGCGCAACGCCTCACAAGGCGTCTCCGGGGTCACCGACGTCGCTTTGAGCCACAACATCGCGTCAAGGAGGAGCCGTTGCAGGTGATTTCGGCGGGCTACCACGTGTTGTTCCTGCTGCGGAACGAGAACGACGGCAAGTGGCCCGGCTTACTGGCGGCGATCGCTGATTCGGTGGCGACGCTCGAGAGGGACTGGCCCAGCCTCATGGCGACGCTCGCGAGCTCCGCGCAGATGGCAACCTCCTCCTCGTCCGGCGGTGTGTCCACAAGCCGTGCGCATCAAGACGATGAGTCCACCAGCCGTGTCGCCTCCTTCTCCATCGTCGTGCTCCTCAATGATGTCAACTTTGACAAGCTCGAGGGTGATGAGTAGGGCTAGGGTTAGGGCTAGGAGAGAGCCGGTCAAATTGAAAGTGCATGTGTTGCCCCATGCGTGGTTTTGGTAATTAATGACAATCCCTATGGACTAATATTTGCATTGAGGTATCTTTATAGATCTTGTCCATGAAGAAGATTGGAGTTCATGTGTTGTGGCACCCCGCTCTGGCACATATTTCCAGAGAGGCGGTCGCCCCGTGCGCCAGCCCAAGATATCTGGCCGCACGTTACGACAATGCAACATAGCGGAAATCATTACACAATCAGGGACAAAGTGCTACAAAAGGTTTACAAGGCCATCGAGGCATTACAAAATATCAAGCCAAGCATGGCCCAACTCAGAGTTTTAATTGGCAGCGGAAGACATAAATGAGGCAACGGCTTGGAGCGGCTCCACTCCACAGGTGTCTGGCTGGGCTACTGATCCTAGCACGCTCCTGCTCCACTTCTGGGTAGAAGATGAATCCTCGCCAACATCTGGCCACAAACACAAGGCCCGTGAGTACATTTGTATGCACTCAGCAAGAATCGCCACTCACTACAAACAAGCCAACAACCATGCAACAAGATATATATCGGAAAATAAACTCCTGCAACATGGAAAGTGTCTACTCTAGATACGTGACATAAAAGTAGCATGGCATTGACAACCAAACATGTCATAAGCAAGCAACGGGAGTATCACCAGTACAGATTCCAAGCCAGGTGGGATTGGATCGTGCACCGGCAATCATACAAAGGGCTTACCTGTGACGAGTAAACGGGTGTACCATTTGGTACCAAGTAACATAACAATATTTATCATCCCTGCTAGGCCCAACGGCCTTACTGCATCTGTCAACTGCTAGGCCCACTGGCCTCATCCTTTCACTTGGGCATGCACGAGTGATGTTGGCTCAGGCCTAACTCTAGGCTCCCAACGATCACACCGTCATCCCTAAACCTGGTAACCATCCACAGCTCAAGTAACATTCCCTGCATCATCTTATTGTTCATTTAATGAAATCAGGTTGTTCATCTTACTTTCAAACCGAACTTATGTTTAGCCTCCTGACTCGACAAAGACAATAGTGTGACCGACACTGAACTGCTGTTCCATAACCTTGGAACGAGGCTAGACATCCAGATTTGACACTCTCGAGAGGTTGCAGTTTCCACCCATCTAGGTGCACCATATAGCCGGTACTTTAGGAACTCTTCCTTAAGACGACCTGATACACGTACATGACCGTTCATGCTACCAAGACACTCCCTGTATAGCTACCGACATAACTCTATGTCTTATGACGAAGTGAATCCGGCACGTCCCCAACCCATGAGCAACGCCTAGCTCCGGAACCTTCGCAAGACTAGCCCCGACCACAAAGGTAACCGACTAGACTTGCCAAAATGGTAGCATCAAAGGAGGCTCAATAGGATACGTAGGTCAAGGCCCGCCCATATGAGCGACAGTGGTAGTGCTTTCGATGTTTAGATTAGTGGCACTATGGACTGACCCTATCAAAGTTTGGAGGGGTGTTTCATTTAATCAAGTTTCATCATAACAAGTCCAAACAACAGAGGATTAGTCCAACACAACAATCACAATGTCATAATAATATATCATCAAACAATAAGACATTAGCAACATAATATTTCAAGCAATAGTTTGTTTGTGTTGACTGGGTGACTATGGCGGTTCCTCCAGCCGGCGTCACCATGAATCAGTGTTCACAGAAAATAGCACAGTGGGTCAATCGGACGACTGTGGCGGTTCCTCCAGCCAGCGCCCTCGCAGATTAATTACAAAGTTGGTGAGGCAAGTAGCCTCCAAACAATGAACCAAAAAGCATTCATAAGAAGGAAAGCATCCATTCCACTCAAGGATTAACCTGACGTGGTGTCAGCAATCTTGGCAAAAAGAACCAAATGGAAAGCAAATGTTCCAAGCGTCGCAGTCCAGGTGGGCTTACGCCAACCACGTTTGACGGAGGGAGAAGAAGCAAATAACTCTTTTGGCAAATGCCCCCAACTCCGAGGATCATAAGACGACATTCGTCCGCTCCTCACCTCGGCGAAGAAGAAGAAGAAGCAAACAAAGCCACGCAAGTGCGAGGCGCACAGTTGTATTATTTCCCATTCCCTTGACTGTGGCGGTTCCTTCAGCCCATCGCCTCGGGAATGGGGGTGAGGCACAGATAAGCAAACATGTAGTAGTGCGACAATTTAATACAACATGGCATCGCTATCTAAACTCGGAAATTAAACATAGCATGAAGCATACACATGAAATTCAATCGACGATCATCAACAATGACTAGCAAGCAAAACACGACAAGATAAACTAGACAGGATCTCATAGCAAGTGGTTAGCTTGCCTCGGGGTCACGTGGTTGTGCTCTGGTTAGCAAAACACGACAAGATAAACTGCACCGGTAGCCCTACACCGCGTCACCGGGATGGTATCACACATAAAATGGGCTACCCCAAAACTTTACTGGAAGGGTGTGAAACTTATACCACTGGATCGATCTCGCGAAGATAGGAATTTAGAAATTTGAATCACCGAAAACGGAGTTACGGTTCAAAAGATATTGACGTTTGAAAATCTGTCCAGCAGGAAAAAGAAAAAGTTCCGCCAAAAAAAACAGATCGGGCCGCTACTACGCGTCACTGCGCTGCGCGCTGCGTGCGCTAGGCTGGGCCAATGGTGGGCCGTGGGCTGTTGCTGGCTGGGCAGGCTGAAAACGGTTCGGGATGGGAAAAAAAACAGGGGATCGATGCTGGTTGTCTTCAACCTCCTCTGCTCCCGTACAGGACGAGCAGGAGACGGCCAGGGACGGCCGTGGAGGTCGCCGGGAGGCCGGCCGGCGGCGGGGACGGGCCCGGGGCGGTGGACCGTGGTCGGGGAAGGTGGAACCGAGGGCGGGGGGCACCTCCCCCGAGCTCGCCCGAGCTCGCGGTGCACGGCCATGGTGGCCGAAATTTTGTGGCGATTTTTCTGTGGATCTTGTGCACTAAACAAGGGGTGCAGAGGGAAGGGAGAGGGTGTGGACTGGCTAGGATTTGCTGGGCTGCTCGGAGGTGGCCTTATAAAGAGGGAGAGGAGGAGAATTAGGTGCTGGCCGTGGCGGCCATTGATGGCGTTGAGGTCATGGGTGACGTTGCTCCGGCCACAGGGGAGGGATATGGAGGGGGAGGGGATAGGGAGGGCCGAGCTGGATGCATAGTTTCCGCACGAGGTCTACTGCAGCAAGAGATAAGGGCAGGGCTGGGGTTAGGGTTTGGCTCATGCCGACACCGGCATGTCCAGAGCGCGACGCGATCGACATCGTCGCGTTCCCGACGATTTAGGGCACAAAAAGAAAATGGGTCGCGTCACTGGGTTGAACTAACACTAAACACAACACACGGCAAGCAAAACATCAAATTGGGACAAAAAGCCAGAGCAAAGTTTTGAAAAATTCAAATGCCCTCAAGGTGTTCGATGCAAAGAAAAGGGACTTCCTCTATCCCAATGGAGCTGGGATTTTTGCTGGTGGTGTTCTACTGGTACGTGGGCAATGTGGCCCAGTTTCACTCAATTTGGAGAAAGTTTCATGTGTAAACATTTTCGGGTTTCGAAAAGGGCAGAAGGTGTTCGATGGGTGTCCTACAAGCAAAAGTTGATCCAAATGATCCCAAATTTCTTGGGGTTGCTTATAAGGGGATATGAAACACTTCCTCAGGTGGTCAAGATTTATGGTGGAGTGGAAGTAGGGTTTTGGATTTAATGGCCCGGTAGTGGCAGATTTGATAATTTCTTCAATCTGAAAAGTTGCATAGGTCATGGCGATGTTCATGCATATATGGGATATACATGAGGATAGGTGTCTCTGGGATTTTTGGCGGAATTTTCTAAGCAAGATAAAGGAGAGTTGCTTTGGAGAGGCGAGATATGCTTTATAATTTCCTAAAGAAAAGGAATTAAGGTTTTATATAGAAAACCCTGATAATTGGAATCAAAGGGGATCAGAAATATTTAGAGAATATTCCCGGGGTTGGGACAAAGAGAGATACATGATTTCGACATCAATCACCAAAAGTTCAAATGAGCTTTGATAAAATCCAGAGAAATCCAAGTAAAAAGGTTTTCGAAAATTTTAGTTCACCCCTTTTTCAGAAAAATCGGTTAGTGAAAATCGGGGTGTTACATGTGTTGGACTCTATAAGATTATATGTTGACCAAGATTCTATCCAAGGGTTTATATAAAGAATGGTCATCTAGAGTTGAGCTTATTGCAAGCATGGATTGAAAAAGAAGATTGAGTGAACATTCATGTTTATCTCCAAGCCATCATCTATATCAAGATAAGAAGACAAAGTGCAAGTGGATCCACTTGACGGAGCTAAGCGAGGCTCTCCCATAATGGTGTATGGGGGAGTATTTGGAGAAGTCTTCATCAAGCATGTGCTAGCAAAGCGTAATCAAGAAAGGTGGTCCACTTGACGGAGCTAAGCAAGGCTCTCCCATAATGGTGTATGAGGGAGTATTTAGAGAAGTCTTCATCAAGCATGTGCTAGCAAAGCGCAATCAAGAAAGGTGGTCCACTTGAAGAGATCAAGATCGTCATCATCTAGCTCAAGTGGAATGCGCAAGGCAAAGGTATGATCTTGATAGGGTTTCTATTTTACCGGTCTCTTTACTTATGCACTTTACATTGTGATAGCCTTCGTGCTTGAAATATTCTATATTGCTATCACCTTGTTGCTTGTCTTGCTTAGCATAAGTTGTTGGTGCACATAGGTGAGCCTAGTTTATTTAGGTTGTTGGCTTGTTAATTTAAACACATAGTTTTATTCCGCAATTATCAAGCCTAAACCGGAAAAGTTTTAATCGCCTATTCATCCCCCCTCTAGGCGACATCCTTGTCCTTTCACAAATTTCATTCAAACATTCTGTAATATGTAATGAAATATGAATGGAATTTGAATCTTTTGAGTTGCATTCAATAAAAAAATTGGTTTGGGGGGCGCCGCTAAGACAGCACCCCCATTGTGGCGAACACATGTCCGGGACCCCTCCTCCCCCCCCCCCCAAGAGGGTACAATTGGGGGATGCCGGACATGAATTTGGGGGTGTCGGTGAAGTTGCTCTAGCCAATACCACACTTCTTTGTCCCTACTAGTACTATATTTGTTAACATAGATGGGAACAAGCTAGTGCAGTAACCCTGGTTGCAAAAGAAAGAGAAGGGCCACAAATATAAAAAAATCCATGGGCATAAGAATCTGTTGCAAAAGAAAGAGTAGGGCCATGAAGCAAAAAAAAAATCATGGTGGAAACTGCCACCTCTGAAAAACTCTCGTCCGCACCTAGTGCAGTAACCCTGGTTGGCGTGCTGGTTAGTTGGTAGTATAAGATTTATGTTAATTTTATAGCATTTTCAACCGGATTGGCAAATTCTAGCCTCTATATGTCTGCTGGACGTGTCCGTGGATAGAAATCGGACAACCCCACATGTGTGTCCTTCCAACCTCAAGGCTCAAATATTCTCGGCAAATTCATGCAAATACATGTAAGGTCGATCGGTCCCACAATTTATACAAACCAAATTTGACTTAACAGATAAAAACCAAATTCAACATAAATTAGAATTAAACAATTCTTTTGAAACATGAAATTCAACAAATCAAACAATAGCTGATACAAGAATGAAACAAATTTGCCAAGGTCGCGATCGGCGATCTTCTTCTTCATGTGTCTAATCCACTATGCGCTATCATCATCCAGAAGCTAGCGTCTTGAAATATGATCCTCGACTCCTCCGTCAATCTTGTATCACTCTTTTTCTTTTCTTTTCCAACTCCATTTTTATCCAAGCCTACTCTTTCTCCAATTCCAACCTCACCCTCTCCAAATACATATTCTCCTTAAGTCTCGCTCGATCAAACTCCCTTCTTTCCCTTTGGAATGTCAAGAATGCTTTGTACCTCTCATCCTTCTTCTCTTCTATCTTCTCCTCCAACTGCTTCAAGGTCTCGCCTTTGGTGGAGAAGATGTTCGTCCATGTTGCGGACATTTTGATTGCCGCGCCATCATGCACCGCCTTATCTTTCTCCCACTTATTCCCCATCAAATGTCCTTTCCTAATTTGAACGGACCTTTGTCCGCTCGCCACCGTATCATCTTCATCACGTCCAATAGGCAAATTAAGTGGAGCTAGATCCATTGTTGTTCTTTATCTTCTTTGCTGGATTTCTAGAGACCATCGAATTGGGTGCACCACTTCTGTTTATTATTCAGTTCAACCCAACAATAGGACATAATAAATGGTTTGTTCTCTAAAATATAGTATAAAGTGATGGCAACCCCATCTAACAAGCAAAATGCAATGATATATTCAACAAAATGCAATACCAAGCATGGAAAAATGTAATCACAAGCAATGAACCATCCAAACTTACGTGGCTATCGATGCCAACACCACTTTGATTCCTATTTTGCACTTGTGCATTAAAACCACAAAACTTGTTCACATAACTCTTGGATGGCCGCCCATCTATGTTGGAGAGAGCCGTCATTGCGTGAGGTATGGATTGAGTGCGGCTCCAGATAGTGCTTTTGATGATGATGGAATGTGTGGAGCTTCTCCCAATACATTGAGCCATTTTGCTTTGTTCCACGTGTAGTATCCATGATAGTGGCCAACCATGATTTGCATAATATTACATCCTCATGAGTTGTGGATGAATTACCTCTAGTTTTTTCCCCTTGTCCTTCTTGTTTTGAGTGTTCGATGAATCTCCAACATTAAACATAGGAGTGGGTGTGGATTCATCAAAATTGGCATCTTGGATGAGATCTATCATAAACTCGTCCTACATATTACTACAATTAACTTATGATCCCTAAAATTGATCATAAACCGCACAATTGGATCTGAATTATACCTGAGCCGTCTCCGAATTGCCAAGGGAGTCGATGCGGCTCTTGGAGCAGACTCGCCAACATGTATCTCCGCAGCCGCCTTCCTCTTAGCCTCCTCCTTCTCCGCCTGCTCGCGGAGCACTGCCGGGTGTGCCTCTCCTTCTAGGCAATTGTCTCCGGCTTCAGCTCCGACGACGGCATCATGTTGACCTATTCAGACGAGGCGCCCTTCTCCACAAGGTCCACGACGGGGGCGTCCTTCTCCATCGGTGACGGATGACGGATATGACGACTGGGGAGATTCGCATGGTGTGTTGAGAGGATATTTGGGGGCGGAATGGAGTGGGTCCGGAGTGACAGATCCAACGTGGCGGGCATGTCGGACAGTTTGGCTTGAGTTAGTGGGAGCTGGTTGGGTAATTGTTTTCTATCATGTCTGTTCGCCCATATTGCACATGACATCGAATCATCCTTGAACGGTGAAAATGGTGATGCTTAGTAAAGAAATTATTTCAAATTTACCGAGTACCTCGACTCATCAACACATGCAAAAAAAGTAGAACTTGAACTACATGATCTTCATAAAACCAATCTCGTTGATTCGATGAAATTTACCGTGGCCTGCTGTTAGCATTACTTGCAACTGGCGCTGTGTTACTGCTGTTTTCTTAACCCATGGGAGGGAGTACATGCTTTTGTTTCTTTTGTTTCTTGTCTCTTTCTTGTACGGTTGTACCCAAAGCTGAGGAGCTTTTGATCACCTGCACAAGCTCCATTGCTGCCCCCATATCTTCTAGGAAGAGTTGTAGCTTGTCAGTTTGTGACTTGTTGCCCTTATGTCCACCATGTCCAAAATGGTACTACAAAAGATTTTACTTGCTGGGTCTGCATTTTTTTTTAAACCAGGAAGGAGAAAGGCTCTCTTTCCCCCCCCCCTCCCCCCGGTCTTCTCTCTCTTCCTCCTTTCTCCTTGAGAGTCTCCGTCGCCGCCCCGGCTCCTCCTCCTGTCCCGCCGGCGGCGTTGCCGTCTGGCGCCGATGGGGGGGAGGGGGCCGGTCCCCTGTACAGTTTCTAGTTAGTAAGGTAGGTTCTAGCGATAGAGTTTGTTCCTTCGTGGAGTCTAGCGTCTTGCCTCGTGGCCTCGGGTTCCTGGTGCTTCCAGGCAGCTCCGGTGAGAAGTCTGTCCTCTCCGGCGACGGAGGTCCATGGTGGACGGCTGGATCTGGGGATGGATTGGGCGGAGGCCCTCCAAATAAGCTTGCTTCTTGCAGATCCGGTGGTGGTGTCAGTTTTCTTGTGTTTCCTTTTGGTGCTCGTCTCGGTGATGAGATGAAAGGAGACGCCTGGCATCTGTGGCTCTTTCTTCAGCTCCTGGCCGGCCTCGGTGGCGAGGGGGAGAAGAGGAGGGGCGCTCGGTTGTGGGTGTGCTGCGGCTATCCCGGCGATGAGGTGGGCGCATCGCCGGAGTGCAAGATCTTGGCGCTTCCTGGAGTTCCATGGTGGAGATCCTTGGCGTCAGGTATGATGCGCCGCGTTTCTATGTTGGCGTCCGTTGTTTGCTGGTGGTGGAGGTGGTTTGCTTCAGTGGCTTTGATCCGGCCGGCCGTGGAGGCGAGGGGAGTGGCTGCTTGGAGCTTGGGAGTGCGGCTGGTTGGCCTGGGCGGTGCAGTGTCGGCGGGAAGATGGTTGGAGCTGTGGAGATGGTGCTTTGGCCGTGTCCGTTCATTGAGCACAGATTCCGTCGCTTGGCGGCGGATGGATTTTGCGGTCGTCTACAATGTGTGGTGGCGCCTCCTCCCCGGCGGCGAGTGGTACGGCGACGCTGGCGACGACTAGGTTCTTCGGGAGCGTGGTGGAGGATCCGTTTGTGTTTCTTCCAGGATGCTCAGGGTGCTTAGTGCATTTTGCAGGACCCTTTTGTATTTTTCTTTCTTTCTGGGGCTGGCTTGTAATGTGTACTGAGTTTTCTGAATATATGGATCGGATCCTTGTCAAAAAAAAAAACCAGGAAGGTAAATGCTTGAATTTGATCTTTCGTCTTGAACCACCAGTCACCCATGTAGCACACCTGTCATATTTCTATAGAACAATTACATACTCTAGCAACTACTCCCTCCTTACCAAGGCTTAAGGCGTAAAAAAAATCACGTTTTTAGTCAAGGCTTAAGGCGCGGAGGCCCTCCCAAGCGATCGGTTCCAAAAATGCCCCTTCGATCGTAGGCACGCGTACATGCTCTACTACTACTACTCCAATCAAACTGATGGAGGCGCCCAGCTCCGTCATCGCAGCTTGAGGTTTCCGCGAACTGCGGGCGACGGCCAAGCCCGGCGTTGCTCGATTCGCCCTTGATTGCCATCTCCATTGATGGTGCGTGTGCTGGGAGAGAAGAACCAGGGAGGGGACACCATGTTGGAGAGACGAGGAGGTGTGCGTGCTGAAAATTAACTGCGTGCATGCAGGGGCAAGGAAGGAAAGAATCCGATTTTTTCTCTCAAACGATTTCCTTCTTAAAAACTGTGCTGAGATTTGTACGCCTTAATCCTTGGTAAGGAGGGAGTAGTTTACAGGATAGAGTGTGGTTATTATCCAATGATATTTTCAGATGAATAAAGTGCCCGTTATTATCATTAAAACAAACACTGAATTTCACACCTTCATCATTTGGACGATCAAATACATATGAATTACAAACTTCAGTTCAGTTCTCATGAAATGTTTACTGCATCAGCTGATACACGCTACGAACTGCATGAGGATAACGTAGTCCTTCCAACCCACAGCCCACCTGTTGACCTCGAAATCCCCCGAGATTCCGTTTCCGTTTCCGAGGCGTCCTCGCCGTCGTTCTCGCAGGCTGAATCCTCCCTCGAACTGATGCAGCTCGTCGTCATGATCCTACAGTTGCCAGGATCAGCGTCGGCATCGTCGCCTCCTGGTGATCTTGTCTTCTTAGCGGTGTCAGCGGTGTCACGGCGTGCAGGCGGCAGCGGCGTGATAGCGTCGATGGAGCCACTGGCGGTCACGTCCATTGTAGCGGTGTACTCGATGATGATGCCTCCTGGGGCGCCCCTCCACTGGCTGAAGGCGTTCCGCTGCGCCGTGGTGGAGATGGCAAGGTCGCGCAACTCGGTTCCGGACGGCGGCGGCGTCATGGCCATCCCGGAGGCGTACTCCTCGGGCGCATCGCCGTGGCGAAACACGTCCAGCATGAATGTCGCGTCGGCCGCCCGCCGCCGCGCGCGCACATTGGCATCTTCCTGTTGCCAGGAGGAGCATCGCCGCGGTAGGCACGAGGCTCCTCCAGTCGGTGAACGCCTTTAGTTGCGCGGAGACATTGGCGAGGTCGAGCATGTCGGCTCCGACCGCTGGCGCCACCGGTAGATCACGTACTGACGTACGTACCGGACGAACGCCTGCCCTCGGAACGTGTCCCTGGTGAAGGCCGCGTCCACCGCGGTGCTGCGCGCGCCTCTCCGAACGCCGGAGTTTGGTAACACCGGCATCTCCTTGATGTTCACGGCGCAGCAGCCGCATGACAGGTCGGCGTCCACGCGGCGCCCGACCTCGTCGACCACGCCCTCGACGGCGGAGGCGAACACCTCCATGCTGGTGCTAAGACCTAAGAGCATCTCAAACAAGCGCGCGAAATAACCCGCGCGCCGGAAAAAAACACCGTTTTAGCTCCCCGCGGAGACACGGAAAAATCGCGTGCTAAAACGTGTACCGCGTGCTGGGAAAAGCGGTGGCGCATACGCTATTTAACCCGCGCCGCTTCCAGGGTGCTGGACAACTCACGTGCTGCTGCCACGCGCCAACTGCTTCCCCTTCCCTCCCAGGCATGCGGGCGGCAGCCCGCCTTCGCCACTGTGATGCCTCCGCGCTGCTGGAGCAACTCTGGCTACCGCAGCGTCCCCGCGCGGCCCCCCGGCACATTCTACGCGGAGATCCGCTCCGACGAAATCCGGCTGGCGCTCGGGACTTTCGAGACTGCGCACGAGGCCGCTCGCGCGTACGACGCTGCAGCGTGGCGTTTCGGCCGCCCGCGCCACCACATGATTTTCCAAGATGTCTCCAATGCGCAGCACGCGCAGGATCTGACGCCTCCACCATGCCTTGTCACTGCCGATGATCGATGCCTCCACCGCGGGTAGGAGAGCCAACTCCTCGTCGCCGAGGCGGACGAGCGCGCCAGGCGCGCTAACTTCCCGCAGGACGTCGCCGCCGAGAATGAATTTTGGACGAAGAGGGCGGTTGAGCGGGCGGAGAGGAGAGGAGGGTGGACAAGCGTGCACGCAAGGCCGCCACAACTCTACGACAACACCACCTGGGACGACGAAGATCCCAGGTGGGACCATCTGTGGACTTTGAGCGACAACACCACCTTCGGCGAGGAGGAATAATTAGTTTTTTAAATTTCTACATTTTAGTTTACTTTTCCGTATCGTTTACTTTTCCGTTGTCAACGAACTATGTAGTACGAACTATGTCAACGAACTATGTAGTTTATTTTCAATCTACTTTTCTTATTTTTTTTGATCTTGTTTTGATCTATGTGTGTGCAAAATTGTGTTCGCGGCGCGCTAAAATAGCGCACCTGGTGAAACACTGCCTCTCTCACGCTAAAGTTTAGCGCGTATGGAATAGCAGTTCATCGCTTCCGCGTGGTAAAACGGTATTTCACCGCTGCAAAAAAATCCGACGCCCATTTTGGTCAGGCGCGGGAAGCCGTCGCGGAGCGGGAGGAGCTCCTCCGCGTCCGCCCACACGAAGGTCTTGTCCCCGAAGCACGCGACCAGGACGGCGCCTCTTCTGGCGCTCGCGGAGCGCGCGTGCCGACACGTCGGACGGGTCGAACATCTGACCCGGCCACCACGGCTGGCTCCGTACTCCGCCGGCGGACTGGAGGAGCTCCGCCACGTCCGGGTGCATGTGCTCTTTACAGACACAATTCTTCACCGGGTCAAAGCCTAAAGCGTGCGTTGCAGGCGCTAGAATACAAAACAGAACAGCCTTTCCGATTCGCCGCCACCACCACCACCATCCTCTCCCCAAAACCCCCACCCCAACCAAAACAAACCCCGGTGAAGAATTCTCCCCTCTCGCCGTCAGGCATGTTTCGGCTCCTCCGCGCCGGGCTGTCACCCGCTCGTGCCGCACCGGCACGCAGGGACAGGATGGCCAATTGCGGACGCCGCACTTGGAGACCTCTCGCTGGAGGAAGCCGTGGTGACGGCAAGGTGGGAGGAGGAGGCGGCTGGATTGCGGCCGCGCTCCGTCGCCGCATGGGAGCCGACGGCGACCATCGCAAGCCAAAGATGGGAGGAGGCGCCAGGCGCACTGGGACCGGGATGTACCTTTGCCTGGCCCAAGGCGAGTACGGTGAAGAACGGGGAGCGGGTAACGGCGGCGACAACAAATCAAGCGCGGAAGGAGCCCCAGCCAGCGGCTGCGACGGCGACAAGGAAAAGACGTCAGGGATCTGGTACGTTAAAATCCAGCGCTTTTTTTCTTCTGGGTAATCCTGCCCACCATCGCCGTCCTGTTTGTGCGCGACGGGGCGGTGAGGTTCGCGGCGCGCGAGCGGCGCCGTGTGCCGGCACGCACGCCCTCAAGAATTCGCGGCGCTACGAGCACGGGCTCGCACGCGTAGGGCCGCCGAGCACAGCAAGCCACCGGCGCGGCGAGGCTACGTACCGACGCACTGCCCGCTACCGCCGCCGCCGCCTTCCCCGCTGCCACAGGGCAAACATGTCCATGCGTGCGAGCGGGCTTTTCGGGCACGCCGCGCTGCCAAATCACACGGCTTGGCCACCACAGGCGCCCTCTCTGTGGGCTTGCAGCGGTGAGCTCACTAGAGCGCGAGCGGCGCTAGGCGCCGGCATGTCGGCCTCCACCCATCTCAATTAGCGCACATGTACACGAGCCTCGCCGCGGGCATGGCAAGTCTGCCTCGCACACATACTTGCAAGCGTGGCGCAGATTACTTGTATTCTCATGATTTCTGAAATTTCTGTAGGGACATAAAATGGATCATCACGAATGGCATGACGGTCTCCCTCGTTACAGTGGCGCTGACGGGCCTATTGCTGTATTTGGTATACACCACTAGGTATGACGCAGTGTATGCGTACATATACTCCTACCTGAGGAAGCTGATTATCACATATCTCGAAGACGAAGACCTGAAGCAGAAGGTGGCCGAGGGAGTTCAAGATGTGAGCAAGCGCTCTATTCAGCCAATTGTCGATTACGTTACGAACCCGCCACGGGCTGTCGGGTCTGTCCTTGCTGTTATCGTAGGTGTCCTCTTAGTGCAGTGGATTCGTGGTGGTGGTGGTGGTGGTGGCGGCGGCGGCGGTGGTGGCGGCGGTGTACTTGTGCCAGCTTAGGTGTACTTCTGTAGTACTAGAAGGGATTGTCGCGCGTTGCCACGCCTGAGAGAATTATTCCGATGAATAGTTGACATGTCGGTTTGAGCAAATACTTGTTGTTTTCCTTGATTCATAAACCATAAGTAATTTATCTGCTTCACAGAAAGGGGCAAAAATACTCTTGTCGAGGTAATATGTATTTTTCATAGCTTCAATCATTTGTAAGTGTCAAAAATCAGGCTTTTCACATGGAACTCTCTAAATATGCTACTATTAAAGTAACATGCCATATTGGAGACCTTTGGCCTTCACTTCATTTCGTGCCCGTAGAAGATCATTTTGCGCCGTCAAAGACATTAATAATGTTGACTAATGAGCTATACATCCACTATTAGGAAGGGGGGGAAACCAAGGCGCACATGAAAATCTAATATGCTGGCTAGACATTGTCTTGCACAATAGTGAAATAAACGAATGTGGAGATTAAGGAATTTATAGACCTCAAGCTCCACTCATAAGGGCGCATGATAAATCCAACTCAAACGTTGATGGGATAACTGCATTATTTATAGTTCTCTGTGCATAAAAACATCACAAAATGCTGCATCAAATCAAAATGTTTGTATACCTACAACTGAAAGTGGAAAAAAAACTACTATAGCGCAGTTGCTTTAAATCATCTTGTGTGCCAGACAAGTGACTGTGAATGTTTGAAGGGACTAATTTGATGACTACCTCCAGCCAGAAAACAAAGATAATAGCTATGATCGATTGATTTTCGATGATAATTTTCACCATGGGTAGTAGTCTATTAGCTAACTGATCGTGCAAAAAAAATTATAAGGTGATGAATACATATTCCCTATTCTCAAAATTCCAAAGGCAAGGTTAATAAATTATACACCCAGAACCACGGAAAATATAACCTTTCCAAAGACAAAGCTGTTGAGCCCATTTGGTAGCTCCCTGCGAATGAAAATTTAGATGCAAACACATTGACTGTAGAAAAAAAAGGTTAGAACTAAAGAAGCAAAAAATGCAATCTGGGAAACCAAGGCAAAATGTAGTGAGGAACTGGAATGTTTACTGAATGTAATATAAAGTTTTTGAAGGGTTAAGCAGGGAAAATATTTAAGCATTCAGCCAAACATGTACATGCCTTCTTTCACAAATCCTTGAAACTTACATATATCTTTGTTTTCTCACAAAATCAGTAACATTGGAGTTTTCTGTACATATTTTTCATATCTTTTCATTACACAGAACTTCAATTTTTGAAACATACAAACTAAGACATATATGATCGAAAGATATATATGTATATAGAAGAAGTATGGCTGGTCAAGATAACATAGGGCTGTTGGTGATTCTTCACAATCAACTTTATGTCTCCCTTTTCTACCTCTGTTGTGCACACTTCAAATGATTAGACAGAACACAGATGTATTATACTATCTAAAGAAGAAACGAAAAATAAAATAAATTACTTGGTCAGATTTTCCCGAATCCTAAAAGGTAATTCTAATAGTTTGCTAACCAAACATCCCTGCTTTTATTTGCAGGACAAAGAAAGTAATTCTTGAGCAGAACATTAGAACAAAAAGTGAGATAGGAAGGGAGGGACTGCACCGCCATGATAGAGTAATGTGAGGTCAGTGGAGGGAGGGAGAAGAAGAGCAAGGAAGAAGGCACAAGCATTTTGGTCCTACATTTGTGCATAATGCCATATATAGGAGTAATGCAAAGTTGTAGTGGCATTTTTCCAATGAGCTAAACTGTAAAGCATTTCTCTGAATCGCCAATATTGCAATGGCATATATCTAATTTTCCCTGTTAAAATATCAAACAACAGAACTTCGGATCTGAACAAGCAGCATTTAAAAAGAGCAAGGCGTCCCATTGGCAGACTTGATTCTGGCAAATATCACAAGTACGTACTTGCCTAAAAAAATTAGAGACAAAGCAATAACCATTTAATTAGCACTGCATGACGAACATAGGAAGTGAAAATACTAAATTGATGGCCACTTTTGCATCTATGAGCAAACATACCTTATGCTGCTGATACTTCGCATTGTTGGCATGTATTATAAGATCAGCTAGTTTGTCTGATTCTACTGAACTGCCAAACCATAAGTAAGCCCTGTATTAAGTAATGTTCAATTGTGTAACCTCTCCCTTGACATGTTACACCCAGTAGGTACAAATACTGAGTCAAAGCTGAAAAGTTACTTATTTACCTGATGTTTGGTGTAGACAGTGTCAGGCTTCGTCCCAAGCTTCAGGTACTTCATTATCAAGGACTTCTCGGTCTGCTATAGATGCTCTATATTGATTATTGACCAAACAACAAGATTTGAGAATATATTTGAGATATAAAGACATCTACAGTTGTCAAATATGAAATGGCACGATAGTAGATCATCTCCACTTTCTTAACAATCCAGCCCTCTTGAAAGGTAGTAGCTGATATTATTCAGTGTACTGGGTGTAGAGTGCAATGAGACTCCAAGAAAATAAAACAGTGATAACTAACTTGTCTTTTTCTTTTCTTTTTATTCAACAGAATGTAGTTACTCTCCTTTTTCACTAATATAACTTGTCTTTCTCTCTAGGCAACAACCTGTCAAAAAACATAATTTATCAGAAAATAAGCCACTGGAAGCATTCTTTTCACTTTCAGAACACATGATGGTCTAGCACGGGCTTGTGTATTCATATAGGAGAGCTTCAAATTTCTACTATTATGCTATTCAAACTTAGGAATTCGTTTGAATAATTGTGTTTTGTGTGCCAATATAATTTGGAAAGAACATATCACTTAACTGGAAATGAAGTTCATGCTGACAATTCCCCTGTTGCTTCCATTTGCATTACTTTCTTTTGAGAATAAAATATAGTCTGCATGCCTTCAAGAAGCTAGTAGCTTAGCACATAGTGTCATCCTGAATACGGTATAGTACACAATGTTCTTTAATCTACATTCATTCGCAACAGAAAATCTAACCAAAATAGTTACACATCAGGATAAGAAGTAGTTGGTTTGTGTTGACAAATAATACGAAAGAACCAATATTGATATGTAGGACTTGCTGGCCGACCTAAAAATTCTAACACTTAAAACAGTGGTGATTCACACGCATACTGTGATCGACTTGCCAGGTGCCAGGGACAGAAGCTGTCAGATGTCCAGGCATTGGGATTGAATCATCCATCTATGACTACGATGATTTAGCCAGGCGACGTGTAGTTTTTCTGAGTTTTTAGAATTATTTTAAAAAAATCAAGTGATATGGTAGGACTCTTTCTATTGCAGGAATTTAGAAACCTAGTAATAAAAAAACACAGAATTAGTGATAAGGACATGACTACCCCGGATACGACCAATATTACTACATCCAAACATACTTATCAGGTGAATTCAAGTAATAGTTTCGAAATGCATTATTATATTTTTTGAGAGCAAAAATACTATACATTCTTTTATCATATGCAGATTAGCCGGTGATCTCTACAAGCCACGTGTGAAGATGAAGTGCTTCCATCATCAAATATAAGCACAACAACGTGGCCAAGGAGTAGTGATGCTTGTGAGCATGCACGTGAGGACTAGCTGGCCATGCATGGCATGTTGAGGCAATGATGGTGCTGATCGATCCATGCTGCTATCTAGCGTACAAGACAACGTCAAAGCGACCACCAGGCCTTGGGCCAGTTCCTCTCGGCCACGTCCATCCGAGTCAGCCCAAACTACGCCCACGCGCCCGTTCTTCGATTGCCTGCAGGAATTGGACCCTAGTGGTTGGGTCGACTGTGCTTCGGCGCTGTCAATAACCTCCCGGAGTTGCTGTAGCGATTGTCAAGGCGCAACATCGTCGTACGTTTGTAGTCGGATCGTCAACGTCGACGCCACCCAAATCGATAGTTATCTCTCATCGAAAGATCGAGACACCTTTGTCTTTATCAAGTGGTATCAGATTTCAGGTTGCTTGGTGAGAACACAATTTATCTCTAGATTAGATTTTTTTTCATACCTACAGTCCACCGAAAAAGTCATACCAAAATATTTAGATTAGTTCATCCTTGCCTATAGACAGTCTTAGCCTTTTCGCCTAATCATTTGGTTTTTGTTTTGTTGAATTTTTGTTGCATCGTCTGTCAAGTTGCTGGTTTTAGTGTTAGTCTTTTAGAGTTTCGAGTTCTTTATCACATTTTTCACGTCGTCACGTTGTCGTCGTCGCCTTTCACCTCCGCATTACATCTTGGCATACGTCGCTTCCGCATCATTTGTTTTGCCTCGCGCGTTGCCACTCATCCTCCGCCGCCTCGCCACACAGCATCATCTGTCCGCCGCCATAGAGTTCAGCTCTTCCGTTTCGCGTTTCGACAGCATCCCTTGAACCTTGATCCTTATCTTATCTTAGTTCGTTCTCCGGTTAAAATAAAAAGAAAAGGTCAGAAGAAGGAGAAAGAGATTGTTCGTTGCTGCCTTGGAATTGATCCCTTGTCTTCTGTTCCTGGTTTTCGGACGTGGAGTTTACGAGAGAAAAAAAAGGAAGGGGCCGATCTAATATGCTTGGAAAGTTTCGATCGGTAAAACTGTAAAAAAGAGAAAAAGTTTGTTAGTATTACCAGATTTGTCAGATCGGTCTAATCTTTTGTTTCCCTGCTATCCGTGTGTTTCAGATTGGAAAGTCTTCCGAGAAAATTTCCATTCACGCACTGTTATTTTGCAAGTTTGGATCGGACAAAAAAAGGTGAAAAAAAAGAAGAGAAAAGAGGTCCGATCCGATCCGGTTGCAAGATGCTATCTTCCTAGGTTCATTTGCTTGGAACCGTTCAAAAAAAAAAAGGAAAGGAGAGTAACGATCAGATTTTCATTGGAACTTGCTCTGTTTATGTTTGGGTCACACAAAGTTGTGACATGAATCAACCATCTAAAAAACAGGGACAACATAAAATGACTCTGCATCAACATGTTATCATAAAATCAGAACGCCAGCTGCACTGGGAATATAGATCCGACGCAACCGATTTCAGGCGGCTGCACCCAAAATCCATCGCACGTCCTAGTAGTGATAGAAACATATATTTGTGATTTGTTTCCTGTTTTCTACAAATCATGGCAGGTCCCGGTATTCGGTGTTCTTGGGCTTCGTCTATAGTTGGAGACGTGCCACCAACTATCATACTGCCACGACCACCACAAGAGGTAAAGACACACAACAACATACATGATGAGGTTACTGTTCCTTTACCTTTGTTTGCGGGTCGATATAATCCTGCTGCTTATCTTGATTGGGAATTTGATGTTGAAGAAATGTTTGCAAGCCATGATTTTCCTGAGCATAGAGTAAAGGCTGCTACTAGAAAATTTGTTGATTTTGCTTCTATTTGGTGGAGTGAACATTGTCGTACAAATGTTGAAAATGTGCAAAAAACATGGAGTGAATTGAAAATAATTATGTGTGGTCGATTTGTCCCTAAATATTATCTTAATGACTTGCTTCGAAAATTGCAATGTTTAAAACATGGTAGTAACACCGTGGAAGAGTATTATAATGATTTGCAAATTACCTTGTTTCATTGTGGGTTAGAAGAAAGTGAAGATATTATTATGGACAGATTTTGTGATGGGTTAAATCATGATATTCAGGATATACTTATGCATGCAGAATATTATTCTATCACTCGTATGTTTTTTCTTGCTTGCAACGCTGAACAGAAAATAAAAAAGCGTTTCCATAAGACCAGCAAGTGCAAGAAGAAGGCGGCAAATTTTTCTGCTTCTCCGCCAACTGTGATTGAGGTGTCTCGAGATTTTGACGTGTCACCACCGACCTTATCTATCCCATACGAGATGGACGTACATGGTAAGAGTAAAGGTTCAAATTTTATTTCACATGAATTCCATACTTAATTCAATCCGTCATGTGTTGCGCTCGTCAATGATTTGGTCATACAGGACTATGTTGCTGAATTGCCTTTGCCATGTGATCACATAAGTACGTTAGTCCCTGTTTCAGGTGCACCTAGTGTTGAAATTAATTGTTTCATTGGTTTGAGTGCACGTATTGAGGTCAATGTTGAGAATGACACATGTGACTTTCCTGTTAAAACTGACTTGGATCGCATAAAATTGGTTGAACAAGATAATATTTTAGCTAAGATTTCCCATGATACTTCGTTATGGTCTATTACGTTGGACCCACCTTTGTCTTTGTCGCATGCTCGAGATAAAATTGTTGAAATAACATGCTTGAATTCTTTTGATAGTGTCTATGCCCCTGATTTTAAATTTAACTTAATTGGAGAATATGGCGCAGACAATAACTTTTTGGTTCATCAAATTTGTATAACATGTGATGACCTTGCTATTTTCAAGAATACGAATTTGGTGCAAATGCTTGATCATTTTGAGATGACCTCCAATGTTGGTATTGATTGTATGCCAAATAACTTGCTACATGTTTACTTCTTACCACATAGTGTAGCTTGTAATTTGGATATGGAGAATTTTTATGTACCTATTTTGGGATGGTTTAATGACAAGTGTTGCAAATCTGATTATATGACTAAGAACTTCACTTATATGTGCAAACTAAGTTTCAATAATTTCACGTGGTTCGTTTCTTGTGATAATTCTTTGGCTTTATATTTCACAAGACATGACAATTACCCCCGTATAAATATGTCATATGTGCAACTATTGATAGAAGTTAAAACGGATGACATATACATATATCATGTGTACGCCTTGTCTCTTTTGTTAACCCTATTTCACAAGAAACATCGTCAAGGATGGCTTAATTTTCAAGAAAGGGAGGACGATAAGGACATGACTACGCCGGATACGACCAATATTACTACATGCAAACATACTTATCAGGTGAATTCTAGTAATAGTTTCAAAATGCATTATTATATTTTTGAGAGCAAAAATACTATACATTCTTTTATCATATGCAGATTAGCCGGTGATCTCTACAAGCCACGTGTGAAGATGAAGTGCTTCCATCATCAAATATAAGCACAACAACGTGGCCAAGGAGTAGTGATGCTTGTGAGCATGCACGTGAGGACTAGCTGGCCATGCATGGCATGTTGAGGCAAGGATGGTGCTGATCGATCCATGCTGCTATCTACTCACTCCGTTCCAATTTAATTGACTTGCTATGCACCACATGTCTATAGACATGTGGTGCATAGCAAGTCAATTAAATTGGAACGGAGTGAGTAGCGTACAAGACAACGTTAAAGCGACCACCAGGCCTTGGGCCAGTTCCTCTCGGCCACGTCCATCCGAGTCAGCCCAAACTACGCACAAGGGCTTTTATCGTGTACGCCCACGCGCCCGGCCGCCGGCAATAAATAGATAATCACCCCTAGGTTTAGATTTGGGTTTTGTGCAACAAAAAAAAGGGTTTAGATTTGGGTTTTGTTTAGTCAAAAAGTTAGCCATTGTTGCAACTTCGTGTTCTTTGTTTGTGTCCAATAGACCAACTTATCTGTGTTTCATCTATATTCGCAATATTCAATTCTTGCTTATTCTTCGATTGCCTGCAGGAATTGGACCCTAGTGGTTGGGTCGACTGTGCTTCGGCGCTGTCAATAACTTCCCGGAGTTGGTGTAGCGATTGCCAAGGCGCAACGTCGTCGCACGTTTGTAGTTGGATTGTGAACGTCGACGCCACCCAAATCGATAGTTATCTCTCATCAAAAGATCGGGACACCTTTGCCTCTATCAATTAGGATGTTAATATTGGCACTTTGCTCCCAATTGGACTATCCAAAAGCATGTGTGCTTCTTTAAGGGATTGTTGTGCTTAGTACACGCCGGAAAAAATCCTAAATTGCGTTTAGATGCAAGATATTAACAATCTGACGCTAATGGTTCTCAACGCCTAAACTGCAATTTCATAGAAAATTCCCAGTTTAAAATTTTAGACACTTTTTTAGCCATGAAAAAATCATTGTAGATGTAATCGACCTATATCAGTGAACTTGCAAAGCACTGAGCCATCCAATTCTGCTAGAGCCAACAATCTAACAAAATGATGGCACGTCTTTTTTTTGGGTAATGCAACATTTTCACATTAAGTGAAGAGTAATCTGCACACCGTTGTCCTTAACTCGAAGCATCGTCTATCACATATATCAGTAAAATTATGAATGTCCATGACCCCAATAAACACTATTTTGTTTCGTATTGAAACGTGAAGAATCAGCTAGATATGCTACTTATTTGAGGAACAACTACAAAAGAACTAATCTCACATGAGCTGATCCTAAAACAAATCAGATGTAAGAAAATTTTGCAGTTACCATACGGATAACAGGATAAGTTTGTCATCGCTGATGGAGTAGCAGTCTCCACTCCTTCATCACAAACGAACTCTCCAACACCAGCAAATTAGAAAGTCATGCATACCAAGCTAGTAAAACAGTAGTCAGTAGGCCCTGCAGATATAGCATATCACAGCTATACAGGAGGAAGGGAAAACAAGAAAGTAACTTGATAAACTTCAACACCTTCTGCAGACAGCTCCAACAAAGGGACTGAACTCCCTCTTCATCCTAACCTGCTGGTCGATCTGGCGGGAACGTAACGAACGTGTCTTCAGAGACAAGGAAACCTCCATCACGCAACTCGGATCCTTCATCAGAGACGAAGCCCAAAGTTGGGCTTTTTGCTGGCGCAAAGGCTCTACGGAAACTTCTATGGGAGTGGGAGCCACCATGAATTTCCCTCCTTGTCTATTTTTCTTTTTTCGAAAGTCACTTGTTACGACCCTAGGGTCCTTTTGTAACTTCTCATTCTGCTAATATAATTGAAGCCAGCTATTGTGTATCAGATGCTGCTAGATGGTTTAGCTGTTTCCCGGCTAGATTTGTTCCTCTACTTGTATAGATGACCAGAACGTGTGCAATTCTCATGATATAAACATGTCGATTTTGTTACAAAGTTGATGTACTGCACTATTCTAGTATTAGTTTCGATTTTTCTCCAGTTTCATTCTTGTTTTTGTGCATCTCATCTTCAGTTTCGAGTCTTTAGTCTTTCATTTACATGTCCAGTCTGCGTGTACACCAGATTAGTACACTGATGAAACTGCAGCAGGGGCTCAAGCAATTTTACGCCAAAGGTATCGATCTATGTATTTCCAAGTCATTTTTCCTTTTTGTCACGCATATTCGATGATGAATGTTTGACACTTCCTGCTAGAGTTCAAGTCTGGGTGTCTTTGAGCCCGCTTTTTTTTCAGGGGCGGTAAACAACATGTTTTCCCCATCTGGCTAAAAAAACTGGTGGAAAAGCCGGGCTGATTTTTGGACGAAGACAGAGACAGCGAGGAGCTCGCCAAGACGCGACGGCGAGAAGAACCCAAGCTGATACAATTCTACATGGTAACTTAAAAAAAAGGAGATACGATTAACATGGCAGAGGAGAAGAGGAATGAGAGGAGCTCAGCGATAAAGACGTGGTGCTCCTTCAGGAGGAGGAGGCGGTCGGCGGACAGAGTGAGGTACCAACCAGAGGAGAGGGATGACAGGGTTCCAGCATGGGACGGGTGGACCAGTAAGCGTCGAAGCATGGGGAGATGGAGCTCTCTCTTCGGTGGCGGCGGCAGCGACACGCCGCCCTAGGTGAACCAGTAAGCGTCGAAGCATGGGGTAGCACAGCTCCCAGAAGACGAGCGGTACCAACGCTACTTCCAGCGGTACTTCGGCTCCTGGTGGCGGTACTACCGCTGAGAACAGCGGTACTACCGCTACCTGGAGCAGAAAACTGCACAGGCCAAAATTGAAGCTTTCTCTCAACCAAATCTTCAAGTGTGTTGATCATGTATAAACCTGAAACACTCAAACACACAATTAGGACAATAATTGCATTGTCATTAACACCAAAACTGATTAGGAGGCATATGCACTTTCACCTGTTACATCGACTACGAAAGCTTGGCAGACAATCATCAGAAAACAAAATCAGCATAATTGTGTAAAAGATAATCGCAATCAACGCACCCCTTCGTACTGACTCCAAGGAGGCCTGGCAGTTGCCATCTCAGAATGGTGCAGCCAAGGCTCCAAATGTCAACTGAAAGGCTATAGCCATTGGTATTCATGATAACCTGGGTATAAATGGACATCAGTTGATGTTCAACTTATAGGGAGAAAATACAACAGAAGATTACACTAGCCTTTACCTCTAGAGCCATCCAGTAGGGGCTTCCTTTGAAAGATTTGATAGATGTGTATGCTGATATCTGTATGAATAAAATAAAACATATGTCAAATCATTGACATGGCATAGTTCTTACGTGCTCGGCCATGCCGAAATCTGCAAGTTTGATGTCACCATTAGGATCTACAGGTATATTTGTTCCTTTGATATCCCTGTGAGAAAGGTAAGCTTTCATCCATAAGAATTAACAAGACAAGCGGTTTGGCAAAAAGAAAGGATCATCGAGTAGAGATTTATTGCACCCGAACTCCAATGCTCATGCTACTTTAAAAAATTCGAAAAATATATTTAAAAGTTTCAAAAAAATCTTAAAGGAATCATGCATGTTCTAGATGATGTATCCTATGGACGTGCAAAATCACAATGCAAAATACTTTATATTTAGACCTACACAAAAATGACAAATTTACGAATCTTATTATAGTTAACAATGCATAGTTTCAAAGCTCTCCATTTTGTCACTTTTGTGTAGGCTGTAATATAAATAATTTTGCATTGAGATTTTGCAAGCCTGTAGTATGCATCATTGAGAACATGCAAGATTGTTTTCATATTTTTTCTGAAACTTCTGAATATATTTTCGAATTTTTTAAAGTAGCTGGAGCAGGTGCAAAAACCACTTTCGGTCATCATTCTATCCATGTACTTTGATGACTGCCCAATACCTATTCACTGTTTGCCGCCCATGCAAGTAAGCAAGGCCAGAAAAGATCTGCGCAGTGTAATTCCGGAGGACTGCCTCGCCAAATGGTCCATATTCTTGAAGCAACTTATGTATAAAGCCCCCAGAAACAAACTCAAGATAGACTGAGAGTGTCTCACTAGACTGCATTGCAAGATGAAACATTTTCGGGCAAAACTATAATTTAGCAAATAAAATAGAACTCTCCAGAATTTACACTACATTGGTTTAGTGGTTTATGACTTGGAATAAACACACTCTAATTTATCTAACCATTGCAGCACCGCATAAGTTTCAGATAACAGATTGTAGTGACTGTGATTGCTGAGGTAACTTATTATGATCTAATTACATGTTCAAGACTCGATCACAGAGAGTTGTTAGCATAAAACCGCGACATTGAAGGCAAAATTTCGAAAAACCGCGACAATGACGGGAGATCACAGAAAACCGCAAGTTTGGTGATAATCCGTCGCAATGTACACAGATCGTTGTCTAAATGCGAATTGACACCGAATCTGACGAGTGGGACCCACCCGTCAGTGTTGACATGGCAATAATTTGGTCAATTTGCTGAGTTGGACATGGTCCCACTTGTCAGGCCAATTAAAATTTTTCTAAATTTCTAAAAAAAACAGAAAGAAAGCACGGCCCGTGTCGCCGTCGACGGGCAGCCTAGCCGAGTCGAGCTCCCCCGCCCATGCCTCCCCGCACCCCTGCCACCTGAGCTGATATGCTGCGCCCCGGTCGGCGTCCCGGCTTCGATGGGAGGAGGAAGAACGGGAGGACGGCGGCGCGGTGCGCGGCCGGACGAGGCGGCCGTGCGGCGGTCCAGCACCCCACCGCCTGCTGCTAGTGCTCCGCCGGCTCCCGCTCGCGCGCCGCGACGGCTGGACCGCGCACTTCATGGCCACGGCGGCGAGCCGCTCGAGCTCCTTCCCGGCGAAGGCCTCGCCCTGGAGCACGTGCCTCGTGAAGGCGTAGGTGGCTGGCGACGTTCTCGCGGGTGAGGCCGTCCATGTTCATGAAGCCGTCGGTCCGGGGAAGGACGGGAAGGAGCCGCCGTTGGGGCCGGAGGGCGAGCTCCCCGTCGACGCCGTGCTCGACGCGCTCGTCCGCCGTGAGGGCAGGACGTCCGCGACGCCTTCGAGGTCCAAGCTCCTCGCCGACGAGGTCGACGACGTCCGCGACGCCTTCGTCCGCCGCGAGGGCGAGCTCCGCGTCGACGACGTGCTCGACGGCTTCGTTCGCCGCGAGGGCAGGATCCCGGTCGACAAGGTGCGCGGCGACAAGCTCCTCGTCGACGAGGTCGACGACGCCTTCATCCGCCGTGAAGCAAAGCCACCCGTGGTCCTCGACGCGCTCGTCCGCCGCGGCGCCACGGACCCGATCGACAGAGTCCGCGAGGGCGAGGGCGAGCTCCCCGTGGACACGCTCGTCCGCAGCGGTACCAGCCCCAAGGACAACGCACGCCACGATGAGGACCCGGACTCCGTCGACTACCCCAGCTGCCACGCCGACGACGCCGACGGTCACGGCTTGCTCCGCGTCGACAAGCTCCCCCTGGACGACGTCGGCCACGCCAAGGTCCACATCGACGACGTCCGCCGCGGTCCCAGCCCCAAGGACGTCGTCGACCACTCCAGATGCATCAGCACCAACGCGCGCCGCGAGGACGTCGACGGCGGCGACGGCAAGCACGACGTCCGTGACAACTCCGGCTTCGACCGCGACGGCTTCGTCGGCACCAACCACAAGGACAGCTCTCGCCGCGCCCCACTGGCTTCAGTGCACGCCTACGCCGACTCCAAGGACACCGTCCATGTCCACGGCAATGCGCGGGGTGGCATTCAGGCTTCCGTTGGCCACTTTTTCTTCAAGAAATTTTGATATATCATTTTTCTATTGGCCTGACAAGTGGGACCATGTCCAAGTCAGTAAATTGACCAAATTATTGCCATGTCAGCACTGACGGGTGGGTCCCACACGTCGGATTCGGTGTCAATTCGCGTTTAGACAACAATCTGTTTACATTGCGACGGATTACCACCAAACTTGCGGTTTTCTGTGATCTCCCGTCAATGTCGCGAGTTTTTCGAACATTTGCCTTCAATGTCGCGGTTTTATGCTAACAACTCGATCACAGAAGATCATCGTTTCTTCTTTTGTACTAACCAGTTCACTGCCGTAGTACTGCACAATGTTTGGATGCGAAAGATGATTCAGAAGCAACATTTCCTGTCCATAAGGAGAAGTGTTAGTTTGAAAGAACTTCCATGAGTAATGATGCTGACTAATCCAATATGTTCCGTACCTGATTTAGCTGCCTCAGACACTCTTTTGAGTTTGAATCATCAGCGTTAACCCTTTTTTAAGATCAAGCGCTGCGTATTATATTAAACCTCGGCCAAGTCAAAAGCCAAACAAGGTACAAAAAGGCTGGTGGGAAACCAAGCCAAGTTTCACTAATCTTATTCACGCAGCTCTCTTTTGCAACTAAGTGTGCAGCTTCGTTAGCCCCTCATCATGAAGTCGTCGAAGCTTCTCAGAATTGCTTTGATTTCTTCAACTAGGGCCCACAAACTGACATGTCCACTTCTTCCTTCGACAGTTTCGCTGCAACTCCCGTGATGTCCGTTTCCAGCACCAGCTTCCGAATCTGAATCTCCTGCCCCAACACTGCAGCTCGTCAACAGGCTAGCTGGTGCAGAGACGGAGGGGTCTCGCGAAGGAGATGAGAGGAGGAGGCGGTGCAGCCATGACAAAGGAGGGATGGCGGCGGCAGGACCAACACGAGAGATTCTAGCGGCGCGACAGAAGAGAGGGATTGGATCACGATATACTGTATATACAGAGAGAGGGGGTTGGGTCATTCACCGAGGTGCAGTATCGAGAGACTGGAGAGTTTTGGTGGCAATCGCTGCGAAGCAGGACCGGCAGCTGCACGGTGCCCAAACGTCATGGACACAATCACATTTGCCCAGCCGAGAAGTAAACGAACAACGAGTCTACGACACAAATCTGACGGTGGCTGTGAATCGTGGAGGTAAAACATACACTGTTTGGCAACATTTTTAGAAGAAGTGGACCGAGGGCGATGCTGGTGTTCTCGCTAGCATCGATGTGGATTGAGCGGTGGTGGTTTTTTTTTTTTGTACAAGGGGTGGGGTCCGGAGACCCCGCTGCTGCATATTCATTTAACCCTGTGGTAGGTACAAATTACATCTAAGCCCTTTTCGTCTATTGCCCTGGAATACCTAGAATTCGAAGAAAGGGCCAGAACAATTACAAAAAGCACCCTAGAACTAAAAATAGAAAAGCAATTGGGCCCTAGGGAGCCTCCACCACACCTCGCCGGCGATCTCCAGACGCGAGAAACGCCGAGATCATCGGAGCTCAAGACGCTCAGACTCTCCCTTCCGGCGAGCAACCGCAGACGCCAGCAAGCTTGACGCAGCAGGGGACAGACCACTTGGATGCATCGAGCCACCGAGCACTGGCGCCGGATCGAAGAAGCCTCCGTCGTGGAGGTTGCAAGATGGCCACCTTCTTGGCCTTTGATCGTGGTGGCGGACAATACCACCGCGTGTGGAGCTCTTGGATGCAGCATAAGCCACTCCGTCGATCTTGATAAAGAACAGCAGCACCTCCTCCCCTCCTCGCCACCACGGCCGGCCACGTCACCACTTCTTCTCTCGATCTGCAGAGCAGGTGGTACGGCGAGCGAGCTTATTGAATCGGCCCTGTCCACCTTCAGTCCTGCAAGGAATCCTCCATGGATCGGACCTGCAGTAGAGAAGAGAACTGGATCCGGCGTCGCTGCGAGTCGCCGGCGTCCAGCCGAGAAGGAAGAAAGACGCCATAAAGGCGAACGCAAGCACAGAGGCTAAACAAAACCTAAATCTACTATTTACAGACCGAGCTACGCATCCACGCCCACGCCGAGTAGCAGCGCCGCCGGAGAGGAGCGGGGAGCGAGCCGGCGAGGAGGAAGAGAGGATTGAGACGACTCTCAAACACGAGAGCGGTGGAGAGAGGGGAAAGGAGGTCCGGTGGTGGGTGGATGCGAGGTTGGTGGTGGTGTGCTCGGCTGGGGTGGCCAGTTCTGGCCGACCCGTGTGTCGTCGCTCGCACATGGTGTCGAGCGGTGCGGAGGCAGTCAGGCGACAGTACGCCGGCGGCGGTCAGACCAGGGCCAGGCGGGCCTAGGTCTGGCGGCGGTGGTGGTCGCGAGCGTGCGGGCCAGACTAGGGCCAGGCGGGCCTAGGTCTGGCGGCTGCTTTGCGGGCCCAAAATGGGCCCGACCTCTACGGGCCCCGCACCCGACGTGCTTGTCTGTCTACTGATGCACCCTCCCTGGTCGTGCGCGCACGAGCTGGAGCCGGGCGTTGGCCTGGATCTGGTGGCATTCTCGGGGCTTCTTGGCCAGGATCAGTTGGGTAGTGTGATGGGTGTTCGGGAGAAATCCCTGCCGACATGCTCGGCACCGACGCGGTGGCGCTTGTGGGCGTCGCCATTCCTCCTCGGAGGGCGTCGTGGGTAGCACCTCTCCACTCCCATCCGAGTGCCGGGGGAAACCCTAGGACAAGCTTGCTTGTCCCGGCAGCAGCGTTGTTTTTACGTCGCATCCCTTCTTGAAGGTGCTGCCTTGGTACTCGGGGGTCCTTGGTTCATGAAGCGTGGTCGTGGTTCGAGCTTGGAGGATGGATTGGTGGATGGTTACCTTCGCGCTTCGTTGCTGGATCGTTCTCTTCCTAGCGCGAATTGTGTTGCTTTTCTTTCTTGTTGGGCATGTTTGTGCCGTTGCCCTAGCATTTTTCTTTGTTCTTGAACTCTTGTATGGTTGTTGCTTTATTTATAAAGCGGGGCGAAAGCCTGTTTCGAGGAGGAGCTCACAAACTAAAGAATATTTTCGGAAAAGAGTACTGAGAATGAAGACCAAGTGGAGAAGAGTCAATGGGCAAAGCGAGTAATTAACTAGTCCAATGTATGACAACACAGTGACAAACTGACAATGTATGATTTCTGTAAACAATTTATGCAAGTGAAGCGACAAATCCTATACCACCATCTGACTGTCATAACATGGATTGTTTCATAGATTATCACAACGGTACTTAACGGAGTACTTAACAGGGCACCTGCTCCACGCAGCTTAGAACAGTGACGTGGTGTTACCAAATAAGAGTTACATTATACATGTCAAAAACCACAGTATAGCATGAATAGAAAACTTATGTTCTGCAAACCATAATTAGCCAACAGTGTTTTCCTATGATTACCTACTTGGTTTTACATACCAAAAACAGAATGCACCCGCAGGCCTTAGGCTATTCAACTAAGCACGTCTCCTCTTGGCACTTACATAAGGAATTTGTTTCACAATCCATACCCATTACGAAACCAACAGCAACATAATGCACCCGCAGGCCTTAGGCTATTTAACTAAGCACGTCTCCTCTTGGCAAATTTCTTACGTAAGGAATTTGCTTCACATTTCATACCCATTGCGAAACCAATAGCAACAGATGCAGTAGTGAGCAGTGCTAGCGTCCAATCGCTTGGTTTATTGATGTTCTCCCTATCAAAGGATGTGCATAATGCATGGATGTTAGGGTTGTTTAGTTTCATAAAAAAATCAAATAAGATTTAGTGCCTCAAATTAATTACCTCGTGGCTTCAGCTTTAATTCTAGCCAACCCATCATCAATAATGCTAGCTATCTTGTCATCTATCTTCACTCCGTCTTTTTCTAATTTTGCCAGCACATGATCAACCTCCTCCTTCGCCTTCCAAGCAACATCAGGTTTAGCTCCATTGCTGGATCCACCCTGGTAAGATTAATTAGAGAATTATAATTGAGATAGTGATACATGAGTTAAAACAAATATTCACGCATGTCAGTTGATTCTAACGAGAGAGCATGCATGGCTGCAATCGGCTAACAATAGTTTTTTTTAGAAATTTTAACTTTCAAAAGTTTGACCACTAGTATGTCTAAAGCTATCAAGACTGACTATATGAAATTTATATTTACTAGATTGGTTTTTGGAAATGCTTTAACGACAGTACAATTTAGAAAATATACAATGATATAGAAGCTATACGATAGTGGTCAAAGTTTCATTTCGACAACCACAAAAAGTAACCAAGGAAAGATAAAACAGAAGGATGGAATACTCTTCTTCCCTCCAAGTAAATTAAACGCCCATATATCATGGAATTAACTGTTCATAATATCCACTGTGTGCTCAATTGCAAGCCGGGCCAGTATCAAGGCCGGGGGCCCACCGGCTACAAATTACTTCAGTAAAAACAAATTATCACCACTTTCTCAAGAAAATGTAACAAATTTATCACATAAATCTAAGATAGGCCTCCTCTGCAACCGGCACTTAATTGCACATTAAGTGGTAAGGAAATCACTAGATTCAGTCCATTGACTTCCCCCAAAACACATGTATAATACAGAAATAGAATATGGGCCTCTACATGCTCAGTCCATTGACTTCTCCAGCTCATTAAACCATGTATCTCTTCTCCTCCCTGACCTAATCTCCAC
Source organism: Poa pratensis (assembly GCA_947311845.1). NCBI lineage: Eukaryota > Viridiplantae > Streptophyta > Magnoliopsida > Poales > Poaceae > Poa > Poa pratensis. Next base: position 52,648,809 of record CAMZMU010000055.1, on the reverse strand, counting down.
AGGCACCCTCCACCAGCCACCGCCACCTTCCCCTTCTCCTCCTCTGCACTTTCTCCTTCTCACCCCCAGGGTACCACACCTCTTGCACCTCCACCAACTCCCCTACGGACGGCGGCCTCGAGCTCCTGTATGCAATATCCTGTCGGTGACAGCAAGGAACTGGTCGGCGGCGGGCAGGAAACAAGCTCCTGGAGGCAGGGATCGGGCGGGAGCCCCCAAACCTAATCAATCTGGGCGGGGTGGCAGCTGGAATTGACCTGTGTTGGAAATTTTGCCTCTTTTATACCCTAGTGTAGCAACTAATAGGCAATATGCCGAGTAATCGGAATGTCAGACCCAATAGCCAGGCTAAACGATTAACACAGCCGATTCGAGGTATTCACCATGGTCAGGTCCCGAGTAGCGATTAACTAACAGTGGGCACATTTCAGTGGGCAATATTCACCATTACTGTGTCAAATTACAGAAACCCTCTACTAACAAGGGTCTGAACTAGGAAATTGCATCGAACCTACATCTTTGTTATTGTCTCGGTAAATGGCTAAGGCGCATCATATAATTTGCTAGCATAAAAACTGTTTGATAGGGTTACTGGTTAATTTGGTGATAAACGATGAACCTCTAAAACCTGTTGCTTTCTTTATAAAGCAGGGCAGTGATGTCTTTCCTCCAAAATAAACGATGGATCTCGTCAGAACAAGGCAGTCGGATAGCGAATTTCAGGCCTCGTAGGTGGATCGATCGAACGAGAGCGGAAGTAGGTACCTGAGCGGTGGGAGGCGGAGAGTCCGCCGGCCGAGAATCACGGGGCTCACATCCTTTCGAGGAGTGCTGGGGGGAGAGCGCAGCGCCATGGAACAGGCACGCAGAAAGAAGGGAGAGTGGGAGGCTAGGGTTTGGTGCGATTTGCTTCCGCTATGTGGTGGCCAAGAACAAGAGAGCGCTGCCTTCTTTCTTTGTACCTACAGTACTTTATTTTAGGGGATTCCGGGAGATGCTGTACATCGCCTTACGGCGACGACTCTTGGCCGCGTCGCCTACAGAAAGAGCTTAATGGGCCCAGCCCATATCACTGATTCCGCGCGACTGTTTCTTCGGTGGACCTTTTTCTGATTCGTTTTTCTCGGCGCGATTCGTTTTTCTTGTTCGCTGTACTGTAGAATGTTTCTAGGTGTACTAAAAAGTTTGCCCAGCGACATTTCTGGTACTTTAACTAACTAGTTGCTTTGCACGTGCAATGCACGTCTCCAAAATATAACACAAGATGTCACCATTCATTCTTCTAGGATCTGAGTACAGTGAACAAGTACATTTTTCAAATCTCTAAAATTTGTCATTTTTTCAACCCCATAATACAATGAATTTTGCGTCGTGATTTTGCATGCTTATAGGATACAACATTAACTATATCCATAAGTTTTTTCAGAATTTTCAAAACTTATAATATTCTTTTAAATACTTTTTAAATAAAGTTTACTGACTCACCTGGTGCCAATGTTTTAATCAGATTATAGGTGGCTGGACTCGATAAAGTCAAAACAACAATGGTGGGGAATCGAAGGCCACTTCAATCAACTTTAGATTGGGGGCAGATGCAGGTTGCCAACAAATTGGCAGAAATGAAAGGTGTTAAGTTGACAAAAAACTACAAATGCTACAATCAAGGGGAAATTCTGAAATGACCATAAATATTGTTTGCTCAAGGATATAATAAAATAAAGGTAAATGTACAACTATTTAATAAATGAAATGTGTAGCTACGGAGTGCATTTCCAATGGGCTAGACACAGCTTCAGCAGTGGCGGACCCAGAAATTTATCGAAGCCTGGACGCGCCGCAGTGTAACTAAAAAAATTCTCGGACAAATATAAGCATCATATGGAGGAATGTGGCGAAATGGCTCCCGAGACTGAGCTAGCCTGTTTTGAAAATTTTGGAAAAAATTGAAAGCTTCAACTTTTTTTAATACCATGATGTAGGCAATGATTTATTCCACCCGTGTGTAATTTTCCAATGCGAAAACCATATATTCTAGACGTGAACAATGCAAATTTCGAATGTTCTAAAATTTGTCCTTTTTTAGCCTAAAATATGAGGTATTTCACATTAAAAATTTATACGCTCGTAGTGTACATAATTTACTATATCCAAGTTTTTTTCCTGATTTTTCTGAAACTTTGAAATCGAGTTTTCAAAAAAAAATAGATAACGTGCTCGACGAGCCTGCTCGAGTAGACGCCGCCAGCTTGTGCAGCTGCCGCTCCACCTCCTGCATGAGTGGAAGAGACAGGTTTCTTGTTCGATCAAGTCTTTTTTTTTTTTGAGGGAAGTTCGATCAAGTCCTGTCTGCTGCGCGTGTGAAGGCACGACCCAGGTTGTCAGGCCCAATGCCTCAATCGCAATGTCCACCACGGCCCAGGTGAGCAAACAGTTTATTTTTTTACACACGCACGCACGCACGCTGATCTGTTTTGCCCCTGGCTGGTCGGGATGTGCTAGCTTAGATGCAATCTCACATAGGAGGCGGGCGCCATCGAAGCCCGGGCAAGCGCCGGGTAATAGGGGCGCTGCGTCCGCCCATGGCTTCAGGTAACATTGTGGAGTACATTTCCAATGGGCTAGGCATTTGGTCGAGCAGGTTGTAGCTACGGAGGAAGTATGTCAATGTGTTGATTGGGCTGCAACTTTGAGCCATGGAGAAAACACAAGCTACGGTTTGATGTTCTTTTGCTAGATGCAAAGCATAAAGGATGTGTCATGTCGGCGAGAGCCATGTGTGTAGCAGAACATGTGTTGAAACCAGAAGAAGGAATCGTTCAAACAAAATTATGATTGGTGTACCTGACTCCGATTTCAGAGGGCGAGCACGCTATACTGGTGATCTGGTGGTCAACAGTAATGGCCGATTGTATACGCATGAGTTTGGTGGTTTTACTGCTCAGGACACACCGACGGTGGTGCGGTCTGGCGATCGGAACAATTTGGCGGGTGTCGCCGGTCGGCACCACCAGATCCGACTCCAACGTCAGCGGCGGTCGGCTTCGGCAGGTAAGTCGAGCGAAGAGGAAGCGGCTTGTGAAACGGAGAGGAGGCGTTGCAGGGCGACATCATGTGGGAAGCAAATAGATGGGGGCGATCTGATCTAATCTAAGCAATAAAGCAACATGTGCGGAGAGGACGGGGTCAACATGCGGATTGCACGGGCCACGCAATTTGTTACATTGGCAGAGTTTCGTCTGCCCATAGTAATCACTAGGTGCACAATTGGCAGAAGGCTGCCATGTTGAGGTGCAATCCCTATTACGATGACCCGTGGGAACAGATTAGATTACTTCAAACCGTTAGATCTAATTAGTTGGAATAATCTGATGGTACAATTCAGCCTGGGTACACTAAGCGGGGTGGCTTTAAGAAAGAAAATGTTTACTCTTTTAATAGTAGTAGAGACTAGTAATCAAGCACGTGCACATGCATGTTAATAAAAATATGTGGACATATAATTAGACAAATTGCATCAAACATTGATAAAATACATAGAAAAACAATTACATAATTACCCTACTCGATCACTCCCAGATTAGCTCTTCAAATTTTCGTGGAAAACCTATGCTATATACATCAATGGAACTTTGCCACTATATATACCATTGTTGTCAAAATGAATCAACAGAGCTACAATAAGGATAGCTCGTGTCAGCTTAAAGTGCAACCCTATGGACATAGCTAAAAAGTAAGCTGATTTAAGTCTACCTCGTACATTGAAAAAAACAATCCTTATAAAGTTATTACGCTGTGCAATTTCATTTATGAGGATACATATTTATAAAGAAGCAAAAATAATAAGAAAATCATCCCAGATTTAACATGAACAAATATGTGGCAAAGAGAAGTGAAGTACAGATATGCAACAAAGACAAAAGCATAGAAGGAAAAACACCAGGAGCATGGAGCATCAGGGCCTCCATACGTAGACCTGTAGCAACAAAATATTGTTTTCTTCCAAGAAGCAAATGAGTATGGTGTTTTGTCTCCCGGGCTACATTTAGCTCGGTTTTTTTGCAAATTCGAAATCTACAATTTAAGTTTCAAAAAATTCTGAAAACAATTCTAAACGTAGATGATTTCTACCCATGTGCAAAAAAGAAATGCGAAACATTCTGTATTTATCCTGTGTAAAAATGACAAATTTCTAAATCTAGGGTGGTGATTCAAAATCTCTCAAAATTGTCAGGATTTATCATTTTCGTGTAGGGCGAAATACAAACTATTTCGAGTTGAAACTTTGCAGAAGCATAGATCAAGTCGTTGTCAACATCTAGTATTTTCCCCATATTTTTTTGAAACTTTAAATGGTGATTAAAAAAATAAAGCAAAAACCGGGCTACAATGTAGCCCGGGCTACAAAGAGACTTTTCGCAAAGAAGACCAACATCATGGTGGACCGTTTTTACTTTTAGAGCCTCATTGGTAGGCACAAACAACAATACGACAGATCCTTGTTCATGTTACTATAAGGGTTGTACGATCAATTTTCCTTGGTGGAACATCAATGAAAAGCTCTGAGAGAAGCAACCTACACAACGATCACATGCACATAAATATCTGCACTTATACTGCGTCTTCAGAAAGACTAGATGAATTTGGTGCGGCGGCACCGCCGCACCCGTGTGGTTAAAAAATGCAAATTTGAAAATATAGTCATTCGAAAATTGTGGATATTTTGAGAAATGTTGAATTACGAAGAGTTAGCATTTTTTCGAAGCACAATATGTTTGTGTTTTGTCTAAAATATTTAATTTGACTCGATGGTAAGATATGTTGCATTATTCGAGCATTTTTTTTTGTTAATTCAATAAAAAATTCAGTGCATATTAGAGGATAGTCAATTTAGAGGATAGTCAATTTGCATTTTGTGCAAATATGTATTTGCTTAGGCATCTGTTAAGTGTAACTTCATTATGGGAGAACTATGAGGTCTATTAGTGTTTACATGTAATTGTTATCTTTTTTTTTAGTGCGGCGTCACGCCGCAGGCTGTTTTTTTTTCTTTTTGCGTTACATATGTTGTAAAGAAAGGTGCAGAAAATTTTAATTTGGAAATATCCATGAATTTGAAGATCGCAACTATGCGAATTATTAATAACTCCTTGCAAACTTGCATGGAGTTGTTTTTTTTGTGGGAAATTTAATTGTTGCGAATTTTTAAATCATTTTATTTTATTTTGGAACTTCAGAATAGGATTGAATGTTTCGAGAGGAAGAATTACCTGGTCAGGGATTTTTTTTTCGTGCGAAAGAAATTGAATTTTTTTTTTTTGTAGAGGAAGCTAACTGTTGCGATTCTTTGAAATCCATTTTGGAACCTAGAACGAAATTAAATATTTTGGAGCGGGAGAATTATTGGGGGGAGTCCTTTTTTTTGTGTTTTTTTATACATGGTTTGCATTATTGTAAGTCGTAAAATTGAATTACATGGTTTGCATTTTTATTTTGAAATTGTGGGAAATCGTGAACAGTTTTCAAAATTTATACAATCTTTTAGACATAATATCACCTTCCATTTCATGAATTCCGTAGTATTAAAAAAAAATAAGCTCATACATTTTCAAATGTGAATTGTGTTTGCACATACATATTGTAAATAATTAGTTGCATATTGTGAATAATCCGTAGAAAAAAAAAGTGGTCTTAGGGCCATTTTTCTTGTGGAATGTTGGTTAACAAATTTAGTTGCATATTGTGAATAATTCGCAGGGGAAAAAGAAAAAAGAAAAAAGTGGTCTTAGGGTTTAGGCCGAAAGAGCTAACATGTGGAAGGCATTTTATTGTTTTTTTTGTGGAATGGTAAATTCAGTGCATATTAGAGGATAGTCAATTTAGAGGATAGTCAATTTGCATTTTGTGCAAATATGTATTTGCTTAGGCATCTGTTAAGTGTAACTTCATTATGGTAGAACTATGAGGTCTATTAGTGTTTACATGTAATTGTTATCTTTTTTATTTTATTTTATTTTAGTGCGGCGTCACGCCGCAGGCTGTTTTTTTTTTTTTTTTTGCGTTACATATGTTGTAAAGAAAGGTGCAGAAATTTTTAATTTGGAAATATCCATGAATTTGAAGATCGCAACTATGCGAATTATTAATAACTCCTTGCAAACTTGCATGGAGTTGTTTTTTTTTTGTGGGAAATTTAATTGTTGCGAATTTTTTAATCATTTTATTTTATTTTGGAACTTCAGAATAGGATTGAATATTTCGAGAGGAAGAATTACCTGGTCAGGGAAATTTTTTTCGTGCGAAAGAAATTGATTTTTTTTTTTTTTTTTTTTTTGTAGAGGAAGCTAACTGTTGTGATTCTTTGAAATCCATTTTGGAACCTAGAACGAAATTAAATATTTTGGAGCGGGAGAATTATTGGGGGGAGCCCTTTTTTGTGTTTTTTTTTATACATGGTTTGCATTATTGTAAGTCGTAAAATTGAATTACATGGTTTGCATTTTTATTTTGAAATTGTGGGAAAGCATGAACAGTTTTCAAAATTTATACAATCTTTTAGACATAATATCACCTTCCATTTCATGAATTCCGTAGTATTAAAAAAATAAGCTCATACATTTTCAAATGTGAATTGTGTTTGCACATACATATTGTAAATAATTAGTTGCATATTGTGAATAATCCGCAGAAAAAAAAAGTGGTCTTAGGGCCATTTTTCTTGTGGAATGTTGGTTAACAAATTTAGTTGCATATTGTGAATAATTCGCAGGGGAAAAAGAAAAAAGAAAAAAAAGTGGTCTTAGGGTTTAGGCCGAAAGAGCTAACATGTGGAAGGCATTTTATTGTTTTTTTTTGTGGAATGGTGGTTTATTAAAAAAAATTGGCAATTATTTCAATTATTTGAATCAGTTGGCTTTCAAAAAAAAAAACCTGACAGTGGGGCGTGATGACGTCACAGTGGCCAGTTGTGGCCGCGGCGGCGCCGTTGTCGCCGACGGCGTGCCGCCTCGATCTGGAACGTACGCCCACGCGCGCTGGGTGCGCCCGGCCGCGGCCGACCCGAAGGAGGCGGCACTGCTCCTCCTGGGTCGCCGGAGCAGCGCCGGCGAGCCGCGGACGCGGCGGAGGGCAGCGCGCACGGGCGTGACGATTCCGGCGCCTCCGCGGCGTCCCGGCTCGCGATCCGCGGCGAGGAGGTGGCGCGAGCGGCGGCGGAGCCGTCCGTGGCCTCGGATTCGAGCTCGGAGGCCTGCCACGGCGGCGCGAGGTGTCGGCGGCCGCGGCGACCACGGAGGCGCGCGGGAGGGAGGAGGAAGAAGGGGACGGAGTGGAAGTTTTGCAAAGAAGACCCTGTAGTTTTCGGATTTTGCGTTTAGGTCCTTCCGCGCGCCCGCGAGGGCTGTTTCCACGAAAAGTCCGGCGGTTGTGCGGCTGACATGTGGGGCCACCACTGTACTGTAGCTACTGTAGATTTCCTACAGTAGCTACAGTACTCGGGGCCTGAGAGCTCGCCGTTTCCTTGGTCTTTCGTATAGTTAGTAATTAGGTGATTGTAAAATGATTGAATAGAGGAAAGAAATCCATTAGCCTTGGTTACTATGAGGGTTGTACGATCAATTTTCCTTGGTGGAACATCAATGAAAAGCTCTGAGAGAAGCAACCAACACAACGATCACCTGGATCAAGTTCTATATTTAAACAAATTCAACGGTTCAAATACAACCTTTTTTAGAAAAAGAAGCGGGATACCAAATACATAGCTAGTGTTAGCCTAGAAACACAGCAAGAGTGTGCTAGTCGCTCTTTTTTTTAGTTTAAGGTGGTCGATATCCACCGCTCGAATAGATAGAATAGAATTGACCTAGTTTATAAGGGAAACTAGGCCCAAAAATCATACAAACTGTACAATGCCCTGTTTATGAGGAAGACAGACCCAAAAAACCGCACAGACGATGTGACCTGCCGCCCACACGACACAAGTCGATCAAACGCCACAACACACACCACCGTTTCCGGGGCCGCCGCCCCGGCGAAGCAACCAGATCAACCTTCACATTGCCTGAAAGCGATTCAGTCATGGTCAACAAACCCTCTGCCCGCGCAGTCTTCATCCAGGTTGCCACCAAACCACCATGTTCCGGGGCCGCCGCCCCGGCGTAGCAACCAGATCGACCTTCGCATTGCCCGAAGGCGATCCAGTCGAATCTACGAACCCTCTGCCCGCGTAGTCTTCATCCAGGTTGTCACCCAACCCCACACTAAACAACGAGTCTGCCTCTGATAATCCCCAAGAGTAAGGAATCACTGTAGCACAATTCGATAAATATTTGAGTGTCGAACCCACGAGGAGCTGAAGGTAAACTATCTATTCTCTAAAACCCTATAACCCTCTTATATGGCCTTTTATGCAAAGCAATAAATTTAAATATGAAAGGAACTAACTAATAGAAACAAGTGATGTGGAATGGGTTTATCTAGTAACAAGTTTCTCAATCAAGTTTCAAACGCAAGTTTCTTAGAGCAAGTTTCTCTCTGCAGTTTTCTCAAACAAGTTTCTCAAAATAGCAAGTATCAAATATCTCAAGTAGCAAATATCTCAAGGGAGCAAATATTCTAGCAATTGTTATTTCATTCGTGTGGTTGTCTCAATTAGTGAAGCACATGTTTCAGTCTTAATTATTTCTTCTAGGAAGGAGCCATAAAGTAAATGAGCAAATTACACAACTCTTATGATGGATCTCATGGCCAAGTAAATGTGCAGCACAAGAATTATTAAGACATAATTGTCCCACCATAGCCTTAAGTTTTAGGGTCCCCCATATATATCCCCCATAATGTAACTTCAAGTCTCAGACCGCGGTTTCTGTCTTAGTACTCCGACCCGTCCTACTCAATCCATTACACTACGGTGATCATCTTACATGCATTCCCCAATATATGCGTGCACTCATACATTTTATATCAAGACAATCATAAAAGATAACAAAACTTGTATGCAACCAATCAACGAACTATTTCACTATTGCCATGAACAAATCACTTCTCAAACATAGATGGGGAGACACAATAGATCAAGGGAATAGTATATTGCATCATATATCATGTTTGCCAAGAGTTTACAGTGGAGAGATGGAGATGATCTTGCTGTAGATGTTGATGATGAACACGCCGGAGGGGGGTGGAGCCCTCCGGAGGTGATTCCGGCGGCGTTTCCCCCCTCCGATCTTCTCCGGCGGCAGCCTTCTAACTCTTTGTTTCGTGGTTTTGTGTTTCTCCGCCACCTCCTCGCGAAACTCCTCGGGGGACTATTTTTATAGACGTTTTTAGGTCAAGACGAAGCCACGGAGACGAAAACGGACGACATCGGAGCCACGAGGAATAAAAGAGGTGGTCCCACACGGCCAAGGAATCTGGCCGGGTGGGACCATCTATTTTCTTCCTCGGACTTCCTTTTTCGCGGATCCTTGGCTCGTACGTCTTCTTATTTCCAAATATTGGGCCCCGTAAAATATTAGGTCATTTGGACGTCGTTTGGTCCCTGAAAGCCAAAAACATGGAAAAGGGGGTTTTCTGGTTATGCAGGGTTAATTCCAAATAAATGGGAAAACTGTGAATTATCCCCTTGACGAGGTGTGGACTCGGCAAATCCCTGAGTTGTGTACCCCGGGTTGATTGAGGGGAGAGAGATGAGCGCTGGTGATCACGACGGCTGACAAGCAAGGCGTTTTACCCAGGTTCAGGCTCCCGGAGGATAACACCCTACTTCCTGCTTGTCTGGTATTGAATGGCGAGTTTGTGGCTACAAGGGCGAGATGGCAATCTCGCTAGGGTTTGTGATGGCGGCTATGAGCTTACCCTAGACGAGGGACCCTCCTAGCCTTTATATAGTAGGCTAGGTCTCAGGCGAACGGTGCCGATGGCGCTTACAAGCATGGTAGGAGTCGCATGACCTATCTGTCGACTATCTTGGGCCGCACGTCGTCCTCCTTGGGCCTTCCTTGGGCCCTCGTCATAAGGTTGATAGGCTTGGCGTGCCCCAGGTATCCTCACCGTGGGGTAGTCGAAGAGTAACCCCACGACAGGAGCCCCCGAGTGCTTAGTCGAATCGTAGAGTCGGGTAAAGGACTACTTCCTCCTGGGCACGCCGTCAGGTTCCCGAAAGGAACAAGTAAAATTGGTCGATTCCGGCCGTTCAGGGCTTACGGAGGATTCCTTAGTCGAACTATCGACTGCAGGGTAAAATACCGTGAATACAGCCTTAGTCGGTGATTTTTCGACTGCTATTGTTTTGAGTCACTTGAGAGCGCGGACAGCGCTCCCGATGGGAGTAGCCCCCGAGATTAAGCTGAATTGCTTGTAATTGAGGTTAAACTCAATTTTTCTTCAGTCGAAAAGCCCGCTCCCGATGGGAGTAAGAAAGGGACTCGACTCGTTGGAGTCGCGCCTGGCTTTGTGTGACTTACTTTGTATATTCGGCCGGTTTGGCTTATTGTACGAGTTTATTCAGCTCTTGGAACTTACTGAATCTTTTTGCACTCAATGAACTGTTCGAGTTCTCAATTAGCTTGTTGGCTTACTTTCTACGCCTGCGCGGTTGACGTCAGCGCTGACGTTTTTGGCACGCTCTGTGTCCGATGGGACGTGACAGTGCGGTCCCCCTGTCAGTATTGACTGGAGACAGCGGTTACCGCTTTTGACTGACGGTTCGGCGCGAAAATTTCGCGGTGTGATGATGACGCCTTGATTCTTGTGCGTAGTGGGCGGCATGGCCGGCGACGGTTGCGACACGTGGACGGCCAGATGTTGATAATGAAGCGTGGTTTCACTGGGGACGGCCTGGATTAATTGGCGGTGCGGTATATAATTTTCACCGCGGCGGCCAAGGGTTCACTCCATCCCCATTCTGCCGTCGTCTCCCACCTTTTGCTCTCCGCCATTATTGCTTCATTCTCCTGCTTCTTTCTCCACCCTCCATGAGCGATGCCGCGATGAAGAGGGGGAAGCCTGCTGCTGGCGCCGTCGCCGCTGCCGGGCGAGCGTGATGAAGAAACCCGACGGCGACTGGGTGAAATCGTCGGTGAAGAAGGCCGACCTCGAGGCCCTCCGCGCAGGGGCTGCTGCCGCCGGCGGAACAGGCGACGGTGCGCGCTCCCGGGAAGGAGGTATTCCCGACTCCTCGCGAGGGGGAATGCGTTTGCTTCGTGGATTTCTTGCCGTGGGGTTTCGGGTTCCCCCTCCACGATTTCGTCCGCGGTCTCCTGTATGCTTATGGGATTCAAATCCACGATCTGACCCCCAATAGCGTCTTGAGCATCGCGAGCTATTTCGTGCTCTGCGAGTGCTTCCTTGGAATCGCACCCAATTGGCTTCTGTGGAAGTCGCTATTCCTCGTGAGGAGGAATGTGGGGAAGAACAAGCAGGTGTATCCAGTCGGTGGCTTCGGCATCCAGGTGCATGGCGACACCAGCTATTTTCAGATGAAGAAGTCCGACTCCGTCCAGGGCTGGCGGAAGAAATGGTTCTACATCAGGTGCGACCAGGAGGGACTGCCCAAATTCGCGGCTGATCGTGAGTTGCGGAAGTCGAACGCGTGGGCGCACTCGCTGTCGAAGGAGGACAGGGAGGCGACTCAGCCCTTACTGACGCTTCTTCACGGCCTACTGAAAAGTCTGGGACGTGAGACAGGTGGCGTTCATCTGATTGCCACCTTCTTCAGGCTTCGGGTGCAGCCGCTCCGCGCTCGCGTCCATCCAATGTGGGCATATGAAGGTGTTGGCGATCCCGACCGGACGTCGCCGACCGAGCTCGATGATGACGAAGTCGAGTCGAAGGTGAGGAGCATCACTAGTCTCCGAGCCGCTGACCCGTGTAACGTCAAGTGCCCGGTCAAGCTGTATGGGCCTAACAACCCTGTACCCGAGGTGAGCTTTGTTCGCTTTCATTCTTGTCTTGTACCTTCCTCTGTCGAACCTCTGTTGCCTGACTCAACTGCTTTATGTGCTGACAGGGTCGTTTGAGCTTTGTTAGTCTTCCTCCGTTGATGGAGAACGGACCTCATGAAGAGGCAGAGTTCCCTTCAGAGGATGAGGTTGATGACGATGAGATTCCCTCCGCCACCTCTCCGAGTGAAGAGTTGGAGGAGGAGGAGGATGAAGAGGAGGAGCCGCTGGCGAAGCGACAGAGGCGTAGGGATGGCGACTCTGCTTCGGCTTTGTCGCCCGTGAAGGGGTCGAGTGTGAACGAGGAGGAGGCGGGCGATAGGCACGCGAGTGACCTGGCCGTTCCTTTGGTCGTGCCTCCCCTCAGCTCTGCCCCGCCGACTGATTTTGCGAGGATGGCCTCCGTCTCCCTGGGCAGCGAAGATGATGTGGATGGCACCAGGTTAGTCGCGTAACCATCGCCTTGTTTTGTCGAGTTTGCTTTTTGATTTGCGAGTCCTCGGATTGAATTGTCTTGTGCCTTGTCACAGCGAGCGTACTGGCGCTGTTGGTTCTCCTTGTGAGATGGAGCACACTTCTGCTCCCACAATCGAGCGGACTGCGAAGACGACTGGGGAGAAGGCTCAGGCGAGTGACCCTTTGGCCTTGAAGGCTTCGACATCCTCTGCACCAGATAAAACTGCTGATGTGACTCCGGCTGACGCTGGGTTGCTTGAGCATGTCAGTGTCCTTCGACTCATTTTGCAGAATTTGTATTGGGTGCACGAACAGCGCTCCCGATGGGAGTAGTCCCCGAAGATGTGCGTGACTAGAATAGTCGGGCGCAGATTGATATCTTGTGTTTTCTGCAGCCATACTATCGCCAGCAGATGGAGGGAGCCGCGACATTTGTTCGCATGGAGCAGGAGAGGGATCAACTCCGCACTGATCTGGAGCGGGTGACGAAGCGAGTCACCGAGCTGGAGCAGAAGCTTCAGACTCACGCCGACATGGAGAAGACGCTAGTTGAGGCCCGAGAGCGTGAACAAGCCCGGGATGATCTGGAGAAGACCCAGGTCGACCGCTTGCTCGCACTCGCCGATGTTGTTGGAAGTAAGTGTTTCGGCTCGATGCCTACTTTGCCCTTGTCGACTGCTGATGTCTTATGGGTGTGGTGTTCTTCTTTGCTTAGCGACTTGCGGAGGTGCTCCTCCGGAAGAGACTTCCAGCGACAATGTCGGCTTGGCGGAGGCTGTTGGCTTCCTCGACCGTGTCTGCGCGTATGCGTCGGCGGCGCTGCAGAAGTCAACAGGGGCCTTGACGACTGTGCACAAGAACATCTTCCCTAACAAGCCGTCGCCGGTTGCTGTCGACGCGCTCGCGGCTCCGTTTGAAGGCAACGCGACCACCCTGGTGGACTTCACGCGCACGTAGACGGTACGCGGCTCAGAGCTCACTTTCCAGCTGCTTCTTGGCCACCAAGTCGCAGGTGATTTTGAGAAGGTTGTCAGCGACTTCCCCCGTAAGCTTGATGGCAAGACCGCGTCCCTTAGCGGGGTGAAGGCGCAGGCGAGTCAGCTGGCTGCAAAGTTGATCGCCACCTTCGAGAAAAGAATCGCCAAGGCTGCAGCGTTGGCTGCTAGGAAGAGCCGTTCCCAGTCGGAGTTTGTGATGTAGACTCCTTTCTTTTAGGATTCTTCTGCTGTTGGGTCTTGGTTTGTAATGAACTTTATATTTTGCGAATCTTCTGGCCGCGAACCTACTGACGTTGAAATGTGAATTTGTGCCCTTGGGGGTGTAGCCTCCGAGTCTTCTTTCATATCTAGGCTTGAATGAATTGTGTTGATTCTTTTCTTTGCTTGACGCTGTCGAATTTGGCAGTCTGAGATGGGCGAAGCTCCCGGGATTGTTGGAACGACTGGTGCGGACGACGAGCAAGACACCTCTTCGGCTGCACCTACTCGTCGTTGTCGAAATCCTCCAGCTTCTGTGCGAAGTGTGAATGATCAACGAGTGATCACCTTCATGAGGAACAAGGTTGTTGAGCTCGAGTCGAAGTTGAAGAGGGCCGAGTTAGAGTCAGAGCGCTTGAGGTCGTGGCCCGTTGCGCCATTCTCCCAGCGTGAGGAGTTTCTGCTAGGCGAGATTGATTGATCAGTCGGCAGCTACAAGGTTGGTCTTCTAGCACTTTCCTTCGACTTCTTTGTCCTTTTACTGCGCTTAGTGCTGGTCTTGATGCAGACGTGAACCCTGACTGGAAGGCTGAGCAGATTCGAGTGGACGAGCGGGTGGAGAAAGAGGCTGCCAGTGACTCACCCGAAGCGCGTCAGTTTTGGTCGATAAATCCAGAGGTAGGATACTGGCGTGCATGTTAGATCGCACTTGGCGGGCTGTTGTGCTCTTGGAAGGTTGCAGAAAAACTCTCTGGCAGGTCAATCGGGTGTACTTTCCACACAACGAGCAGCCGAATGGACTGGCCGCGCTGCTGGAGAGGTTCCGTGAAGGAGGTGCGCTGAAGGAAGTCGTGCACGCTCAACTTGTTGGCGAGGCGAATGTGGCGTTGGCGTACGTCCGAAAGCACCGGCCCATCTTCCACTGGCCAAGGTGCTTGATGGCCTGCCTGGAGAGGATGACTACGCCGAGACTCTTGCGCCTGCGCGTCAGATGATTCAGCAAGTCCAGCGCTGGAGTGAGCGCCTTGTAGGGCCACTCGATGCGCCAAAGGGTGAACCTGTAGAATAAGGGTAGTCGACTGCTGTTGTATAGCGTTAGCTTGTAAAAGCAATTTTTTCCAAGTGAAAATATGGGTGTATGTATGCAGAGGTGGGGGTAGCCCCCGAGTGAGTAAATTGTATCTTGTAGACTGTTCATAAACCTGTATGGTGCAGCCCGAGCGGATCGAGTGCGGCCTAGGATTTTGAGAGGCAAACTCGTGCGGCGCAGCCCCCAAGTGCCTCGGGTGCGGCCAAGGTGTTGCTAGTCAGACCTGTGCGGCGAGTGCGTCGGGTGACGGACTAGGATTTCGAGTTGGACCTGTATGGCGCAGCCCCCTAGTGCGTCAGGTGACGGCCTAGGTTTGACTTAGACCTGTGCGGCGCAGCCCCCGAGTGCTTCGGGTGGCGGCCAAGGATTTTCGAGTTAGACCTGTATGGCGCAGCCCCCGAGTGCATCGGGTGACGGCCTAGGTTTGACTTAGACCTGTGCGCGCGGCCCCCGAGTGCTTCGGGTGGCGGCCAAGGATTTTTCGAGTTAGACCTGTATGGCGCAGCCCCCGAGTGCGTCGGGTGACGGCCTAGGTTTGACTTAGACCTGTGCGCGCAGCCCCGAGTGCTTCGGGTGGCGGCCAAGGATTTTTCAGTTAGACCTGTATGGCGCAGCCCCCGAGTGTGTCGGGTGGCGACCTAGGTTTTCGAGTTGGACCTGTACGGCGCAGCCCCCGAGTGCGTCGGGTGACGGCCTAGGTTTTCGAGTCAGACCTGTGCGGCGCAGCCCCCGAGTGCTTCGGGTGGCCCAAGGATTTGAGTTAGACCTGTATGGCGCAGCCCCCGAGTGCTTCGGGTGGCGACCTAGGATTTCGACTTGGACCTGTATGGCGCAGCCCCCGAGTGCGTCGGGTGACGGCCTAGGTTTATGTTGCTTTTTGACTAAAAAAGTAAAGGGGAGAGCTTGTTCCACAAATCACTTCATTGATTTTTGCGAGCAGGCCGCCTCATTAAAACCCTTCCAGTCCCCTCAGGTACCCTGGTAAGGGAAAGAGTGCGTCTGGAACCTGCCGCCTCTTGACATGTATGCTTTGTTACAATGGGGAGTCGACTAGGCGTAGAAGCGGCGCAGTTGCGCAACGTTCCACGGGTTGTGGCAGACTGTCCCGTCTTCGAGTCCTTCAGCGGTAAGCTCCGCCGCCGATTGCCTCTGTCACGATGTATGGACCCTCCCACGGGGAGGCGAGTTTGTGCACCTTCTTCTGTTTGAGGCGGAGGACAAGGTCGCCAGGGACGAACGATCTGGGCCGCAGTCGCCGCCCGTGGTAGTTGCGTAGGTCTTGTTGGTACACGGCTGTGCGGGTAAGGGCGATGTCGCGTGCTTCGTCCAGGGTATCCATGTCGTCCTCGAGTGCCTCTTCTGCGTCGGACTCGTCGTAAGCCACCACTCGGGGTGCATCGAACTTGATGTCGCATGGCATGATTGCTTCTGCGCCGTAGACCATGAAGAATGGCGTGTACTGAGTGGATCTGTTTGGCGTAGTGCGCAGACTCCACAGCACAGATGGCAGCTCTTCGACCCAGGCGCCTGCAGCGCGCCTCAATGGTACTCGCAGGCGCTTCTTGATGCCCTTGCAGACTAGGCCATTGGACTTTTCGACTTGTCCGTTGGACTGCGGGTGCGAGACAGATGCGTAGTTGAGCTTGATGCCTTGCTCAGAGCAGAAGTCCTTGAACTCTTCGGCTGTGAAGTTCGTGCCGTTGTCGGTGATGATGCTGTGCGGCACTCCAAACCTGAAGATGATCGACCTGATGAAGTTAACTGCCGAGGAGGCAGTCGAACTTGTGATAGGCACGCTTCGATCCACTTCGTGAACTTGTCGACTGCCACCAAGAGATGAGTGTGTCCTCCCGGAGAGGACTTCTTGAGTGGACCCACCATGTCGAGCCCCCATTGAGCGAAGGGCCAGGCGAGTGGTATGGTCTTCAGTGCTGATGCCGGTGCGTGCGGCTTGTTGGCGAACTCCTGGCAGCCGAGACATTTCCTCACGAGTTCTTCTGCGTCTTGCATTGCGGTGGGCCAGTAGAACCCGGCTCGTAAGGCTTTGGCCACTAAGGCTCGACTGCTGGCGTGATGTCCGCAGATGCCAGCGTGGATCTCGAGCAAGATGGCTGACCGTCGACTGGGTCGATGCACCTTTGGAGGACTCCCGAGATGCTTCGCTTGTAGAGCTCCCCGTTGATGACGGTGAAGCCCTTGGAGCGGCGGATGACGCGCTTGGCTTCGACTGGGTTTGTTGGCACCCTCTGCTGCAGTATGTAAGCCAGGTATGGGCTCGTCCATGTGGGCTCGATCAGCATACCTCCATAGGCTCCTTCTCCGTGTTGGGCGGGTCGGCGGTGCTCGTTGTCGATGTGGAGGATCCCGCGGGCCGGAGCTTGACGGAGCGCTGCGTGATGCATTCGAGGAAGACCCGGGTGGCACCTGCGCTTTGTTTGAGCCCAGGTTGGCGAGGACGTCGGCTTCCTCGTTGCTCTCGCGGCCGATGTGTCGCAGCTCGCAGCCGTCGAAGGTGCCTTCCAGCTGGTTGTACAGGTCCCTGTAGGCGATCATGTTGTCGGCGATGGCGTCACACTGCTTCATGGTTTGCTGCACGACGAGGTAGGAGTCTCCGTAGATCATGAGGTGAGTGGCGCCGCAGTTCTTGGCCATCCGCATGCCGTGGATTAGGGCCTCATACTCTGCCTCATTGTTGGAGGGTGTTGGGAAGTTCATCTGCAGCACGTACTTCAGCTTGTCGCCTTTGGGTGAGATGAGGACGACTCCCGCCCCTGCTGATCTGAACTTCTTGGAGCCGTCGAAGTACATTGTCCATGCGTTGGACAAGTCGGGTACGTCTGGCAGCTGGGCCTCTATCCACTCGGTGGTGAACTCTGGAAGCACCTGGGCCTTGATTGACTTCGGGTGCGCGTACTTCAGCCCCCAGGGCCCTAGCTCAACAACCCACTTGGCGACTCGTCCTGTCGCGGCTTGGTTGGTGAGGATGTCGGAGAGCCCGGAGGAGCTTACTACCGTGATGGAGTGCTCGGAGAAGTAGTGGACGACCTTCCTTGATGTCATGAAGACTCCGTATGCTAGCTTCTGGTAGTGCGGGTACCGCTGCTTGGACAAGGTTAGCACCTCACTGAGGTAGTAGACGGGCGCTGAACAGGGTGACTGTGTCCTTCTTCTTCTCGTTCGACTACGAGTACCGTGCTGACCACCCTGTTTGTGGCTGACACGTAGAGGTATAGCGGCTCGTTCTCCAGTGGCGCCACCAGTACTGGGGAAGTCGTGGGTTTCTTGAGTTGGTCGAACGCGTCTTGCGCTTCTTCTGTCCACTCGAACTTGTCTGTCTTTTTCATCAGTTGGTAGAAAGGCAGGGCCTTTTCTCCCAACTTACTAATGAACCGGCTGAGAGCTGCGACTCGGCCGGCTAGGCGTTGCACCTCATGAAGCTTGGTCGGTGCTGGCATTGCGAGTATGTTTTGCACCTTCTCGGGGTTGGCTTCGATTCCTCTTGCAGAGACGAGGTACCCGAGCAGTTCTCCGGCTGGCACGCCGAAGACACACTTGTCCGGGTTCAGCTTGATCTGATACTCGTTGAGGGCGGCGAAGACCTTGCGGAGGTCGGCGATGAGAGTGTCCTCCGTTCGAGTGGTGACGACTATGTCGTCGACGTAGACTTGGACGATCTCTCCGATTAGCCCCTTTAGGCAGGCTTGCATTGTGCGCTGGTACGTGGCTCCAGCGTTCTTCAACCCGAAGGGCATCGTCTGGTAGCAGAAGACGCCATGGGTGTGATGAATGCAGTCTTCTCTTCATCGTCGACGTTCATCCTGATCTGCTGGTACCCTGAGTAGGCGTCCAGGAAGGATAGGCGTGCGCAGCCTGCAGTCGAGTCGATGATCTGGTCTATCCGCGGAAGCGGGAAGTGGTCCTT
Source organism: Poa pratensis (assembly GCA_947311845.1). Lineage (NCBI taxonomy): Eukaryota > Viridiplantae > Streptophyta > Magnoliopsida > Poales > Poaceae > Poa > Poa pratensis. Next base: position 52,630,209 of record CAMZMU010000055.1, on the reverse strand, counting down.
GGGGCAGCATTTGTTGAGGGCGGTGAAGTCGACGCACATGCGGAGTTTCTTCGTCTTCTTCTTCTCCACCAGGACTGGGTTCGCTACCCAGTCCGAGTCCTTGATCTCTCGGATGAATTTGGCGTGGAGCAGTCGATCGATCTCCTTGCTTATTTCATCTCGTTTGGGTCCTGAAAAGCGTCGCATGGTCTGCTTGACGGGTCTGGCGTCCTTGTGGACGCGTAAAGAGTGCTCGGCGAGGTTCCTGGGTATGCCTGGCATGTCAGAAGGTTGCCAGGCGAAGATCTCCCAGTTCTCACGTAGAAACTCGACGAGCGCGCTTTCCTATGCGATAGGCAGACTCGACGACACTTTGACTGTCTTGTTTGCGTCCGTCGGGTGGACCTGATGAGTTGTTGTGTCGTCAGTCGTGTTGAAGGCGGCGTCCTTGGCTGCTTCTTGCGTGGCGGGAAGATGGTTTTGTCGTTGTCGACTGCCATCGCCTCGAAGTGCTCTTCCATTCCGAAGAACTCGGAGATCTTGCTGAACTCGCGGTCGCAGCTGTTGGAGCGGTCGAAGTCGCCGTGCACCGTGATGACGCCCTTGGGTCCAGGCATCTTGAGCATGAGGTAGGCGTAGTGAGGTACCGCCATGAATCTGGCAAAGGTTGGGCGCCCGAGTATCGCGTGGTACTGCGACTTCCAGTCGACTACCTCGAAGTCGATCGACTCCCTCTTGAAGTTTTCGGGTGTGCCGAAGATGACGTCGAGTGTGATCGTTCCCATGGGCGTGACTGCTTGCCCTGGTACTATGCCATGGAAGGTGGTCTCTGATGCCGCAAGTTTGTCGTTGGCCTGTTTATCCTTCTGAGGGTGTCGGCAAAGATGATGTTGATGCCGCTGCCTCCGTCCATGAACACCTTTTTCAGGGTGTAATCTCCGATCAGAGCTTCGACTACCAGAGCGGCGTGCCCGGGTCGTGGTACTGCAGGCGGGTGATCTGCTCTGGAGAACGTGATTGGTGTCTCTGACCCTCTCAGGTAGTCGGGTACTGCAGGTGGACAGGTGATGGCCTGGAAACTTGGCGAGTGATGATCTTCTGGGTCCTGTTTGAGGGGCGCCCCTTCTGTATCATGTTGAGTTGTCCGCGTGCCGCTGGATATGCGTCATGGACCGCTGGTGGGGCTCTTGCTGCGGCTGCTGCTGCTGCTGTGGAAAGGCTCCCGCCGCCTGTGCTGGATTAGCGACTGCGGGTGCGGGTGCGGGTGCTGCCTGGATGGCCAGCTGCGCGACTGGCTGCGCTGCGGGTGCTGGAGTGACTATCTTCTGCATGGCTTCGTATATCTTGCGTGCCTTTCGACAGTCCTTCAACAGGTGGTTGGATCCCCACTTGCCCGTTTCCGGGTTCCTGAACATGTGGTGCCTGCAGGGTTGTTCCAGCTCTTCCGCTGGGCTCAATGTGCGTTTCTGCCACTCGCGTTTATGGCCTCCGTCGCTGCGGTAGCTGCTGCCGCCGCTTCGGTTGTATTGCCCTGGCTGTATTGGCGACTCTGGTCACCGCCGCTTCGACTGTACTGTCATGGCTGTATTGGCGACTGCTGTCGCGCGCTTCATCCTCAGGGGGGTTTGGAATCCCGCCGCTACTAACTCGATTGAGTCGTTGCCGTTGTAACGCGGCTTCTTCTTGTGGCGTCCTTCTCGCCAGTTGCTTGGTCCGGCTTCGTCCTTCGGGGAGTAGCGTGAACTATCGCGGACCGAGTCCTCTCCGTCTGCCCACTGGTTGGCTATCTTCATGACCTCGATCATGTTCTTCGGCCGGAGCCTACCAAACTCCTCGCGGAGGTCGCGGCGGGAGACGCCGTGCATGAAGGCATCCATCACTCGGTCCTCCGAGGCGGTCTCCATGGTGTTGCGGAGCAGGGTCCAACGCTGGATGTACGACCGGAGCGGCTCGTCTCGTCCTTGCTTGCATGCTTGTAGCTCGACGAAAGTCGTCGGTCTCGAGTACGTCCCCAGGAAGCTCTTAACGAAGGCCTCCGCGAACTCGTCCCACGTCCTGAAGGCGTTCTTGGGTTGAGTGTTTAGCCACCCGCGTGCAGAGCCCGTGAGCATCAGCTGGATGTACTGCATGGCCGTAGTCGAAGTACCGCCCTGGCAACTGCAGGCTATGAGGTAGTCTTCTAGCCAGAGTCTCGGGTCCTGCTTCCCGTCGTACTTGACTGCTTCTGCCGTGAGCTTGAAGCCCTTGGGCATTCTTGTGTCGCGGATGTTGAAGCTGAAGCATGCGGCGCCGCATGGCTCGAAGTCGCCGTCATTGCGGTCGTCAGTATTGGGCGTGCTGACCGTCCGCTGGGTGCGGCTGCGGTCCACCGTCCTCTGTGTGATGACGTTGCGGAGGTCTTCGCCTGGCTGCGGTTGTCGCAGTTGTCTTGCCGCCGGGCCTGCGAGTGCTGTGGGCTCGCGGTCGCGCGGCCCGATCTTCTCGCACCTTTTCTGTCGGCGCCTTGTTCATCAGAGCTTCTTCGACTGCCTTGATAGACATGATCTGCTGCTTGTGGAGGAGAGCGCGCGAGTCGCCCTCGGGCGGCTGCGTCAGCCGCAGGTATGTTTCGACTGCCATGAGCGCGGCTCCGGGCGTTTTGGGGACGGGTATCCCGTCTGCGTCTTCGCTCATGTATGATGATTCGAGGTTGCGGGTGACTCTAGCGCGGTCGGCCTCCGTCATCAGGGGCACGCGGGCTCTGTGGCGCCTTGCTCCTTGTGAGACCTCTGTTGAGGCAGTGAATGAGTAAGCGGCCCTCCTGGCGCTCGACGCGTCAGCCTCCTCCTTGCGTCGGAGTAGCTCGGCCTTCTCTGCGCGGAGTCGTTCGCCTTCCTTCCGTAGCAGGTATTGGACCGCCATAAGGTCCTCCCGGGGTGCGTCTGGTGGGGGGTACGTGCCGTCCTCGACGTGCTTCAGGGCTCTGATTGCTATCTCTCGGGTGATGGTGAGCCGCGTCACCTGGTCCGGCATGACCACCTCCAGTGGGTATGCGGGTTCGTCGCCGTTGCCCTGCGTCGGGCCGATCATGAAGACTTGCGCGGGGTATGTCTGGGGAGTGGGCCGGGCGCTGCCACTGCTGCTTCCTTCGTCCGAGCCGTGCTCGGAGCCGAAAATGGACGCAACGTGGTGGGTACCACAGTCGCTGCCGAGGCTCCTTCCCTGGAGTCTCGCGATCTCCGCCGCTGACGAGGAGTGATGTCGCCGTCGTCGACGCGGCGCGATTGGCTTGTTGACGATCTTGTAAGTTGATGGAGACGCGAGTGGGTGGGGTAGAACGACGCGACTTCCGTCGCGCGCGAAGGTGTGGTCGACGTAGTCGAAGTTGACGTAGATCTTGGCCTTGCCAGCGACGCGATCGAGGTAGTCGAAGTAGACTCGATCCGCGCGGTGGTCGTTGAGGTGGTCGATGTAGTCGTAGCCGATGCGATCTCCTTGACGGCTGGAGACGCTGATGGCGTGGCCGTGTTGGGCGCGATCTCTGCCGCAGCGGAGGCGGTCGGTGTAGTCGAGGCGGATGCGATCTTCTCAGCAGTCGAAGATGCTGTCGCCGCAGTCGCAGCAGATGCGATCTCCGCAGCAGGTGGGGGCGTGGTTGGGGCAGCCGCGGCAGATGCGGGTGCTACCACCGCGCGCGGTGCGATCGCCGTGGATCTGAGTACTCCACAGCTGTCTACGAAGTAGTGCATGGTACCGAAGGTGAGGCACATACCTACATGCAGATCGGCGTACACCGAGCGGTGGGCCGGCGGGTGGAAGGTGTACTCGAAGGAGCCGAAGCAGATTGGCTCCTTGGTGATGCAGATCGGTCTTCAAAGTCGATGGGGCCGGTGCGACCATGGTTCCAGCGCTCGTTCTTCCCACAGACGGCGCCAATTGACGAGGTGTGGACTCGGCAAATCCCTGGGTTGTGTACCCCGGGTTGATTGAGGGGAAGAGAGATGAGCGCTGGTGATCACGACGGCTGACAAGCAAGGCGTTTTACCCAGGTTCAGGCTCCCGGAGGATAACACCCTACTTCCTGCTTGTCTGGTATTGAATGGCGAGTTGTGGCTACAATGGCGAGATGGCAATCTCGCTAGGGTTTGTGATGGCGGCAATGAGCTTACCCTAGACGAGGGACCCTCCTAGCCTTTATATAGTAGGCTAGGTCTCAGGCGAACGGTGCCGATGGCGCTTACAAGCATGGTAGGAGTCGCATGACTTATCTGTCGACTATCTTGGGCCGCACGTCGTCCTCCTTGGGCATTCCTTGGGCCCTCGTCATAAGGTTGATAGGCTTGGCGTGCCCCATGTATCCTCACCGTGGGGTAGTCGAAGAGTAACCCCACGACACCCCTAAAATCATTATAAAACATAAATATAACCCATATATGATGCAAATAAGTTGGAATACCAAGTAATAAAATGTAAAGTTCATATATGCATTTTACAGGCATCAACATCCCCAAGCTTAACCAATACTCGTCCTCGAGTATGAAGGTGATAAAACTTACATGGACTTTGCATTTTAATACCATCAATGGATATCAAAGATGATTACTATTGCTACATAGAGTCAAATGATTCATTATTCAAAGGAGTAGCAATATGCAAGATAGATTATGAAGTGATATCAAGTATTTAATGCAACGATGTTCAATGATAATTCACAAAGTGTAACATGAAAGAAAGTACTATGGATCACATGTATGCATAATGAAAAGTAAGAACATCCTATAATGGTCATAGAGTATTCATGAAAATCTGAATATAAAAGGTGGACACTTTGGAAAGATATATAAATGAGTAGAGGTAAAGCATGAATAAGTTTCATCTAACTTCCAAACTCTTCTACTTAAGTTAATGATTGCAAGGTGGTAATCCTTGGTGTCAAGCTCTCATTACCCCTATCATAGCATCTTGAATGATTAAAGTTTAAAGTGAAAGCAAATATGAGTAGTGTGCTTGACAAAGTATAGGTTGAATGTCTCATGCCCCTTGAATACAAGTACCTACACCATGGTGTTACTCAACTTGGGAAACAAAGTAAGTTCAAGTTAAATATCATTGTAAGTAATAATAGCATCATTAAGAGCGTCAACTGGGTACCTCTTGTCCCAGGATATGGAACAAGCCCATATCAAAATGACAAGACAAACAAACAAAATGAACAATCTCAACACCCTTTTTATTTACCATTGGGATAGCTTTTTATTATAAGGTGTATCACTAAGGGTTCACCATAGTATGTAAGTAAATTTCCACATGAATGATGCATGGCTTAGATTAGCGGCCCAGGCGTCTCTCTAACCATTTATACAAACTCATTTAAACTTGCTTTGTCTCCACATTTATTTCACCCATGATAAGCATCCATAAACAAAAGTACATGATATCAACTAAATAAAATGAAGAGCATGTTGAAAGCTTGCCATGTGACAGCACATATGAGCTAACTCTCAACCCAAGACATTTGTCAAGCCCACAACATCATAATTTTAATCACAATGGGTCATGTTTATTTAATGCAATAAAAGTAAAGTGTGCATCAAGTTCGTGAGAGCTCTATAACCAACTTTTCCCATGACAATCAACAACATAAGCATTTTCATTCAGAGGTATAGATAACACAAATATCATGATAATCATACTCGGAATAGCATAAAGCTAATAGGTAGATATGGTGGACTCACTGGAAAAACTTTGGTTGAAGGTGTTGGAAACAAGTTTTTACTTGTTGGAATTTTTGGGCTAGCAAGAGGGAGAAAGTTGACCGTCTAAATGCATGCATGAGTGTCCATAGAACTAACCAATCCATGTTAAACAAAGTAAAGTAACATTCAGCATCAAAACATGAATAAAAGATAGCTCTTGATAAAACACTTGCATATTAACACTCATTAACAAAGCATATGAATCATGCAACTATATGTATCTTTTTGAATCAACTTAAACATCCCTTTCCCAATCTTTTAATAGCATCCAACTTAATTCAACCCAAATTTCCAGTACTCTTTCATATATAAATGATGGTGGTGGTCTCACAAAATAAAAATCAAACCAAAATAAAAAGCAAACAAAAGACGCTCCAAGTTTATGCGATAAGGTGCATTGATCGAAAAACAGAAGTTAGACGTGTGCAAACCGAGAGTGTGTAGGTCCAGTGGGGTTGTCTTCACATCCCCAAGCTTATGGTCTTCACCATCCTTGGATAGCTCTTGGTGCATCTCCTCTAATCCCTGTGAAAAAACTTCAAAACACCGTTTCTCCCATTTCTTTTCTGTGGGGTGACATTAGTAGTGATAGACAAATAGATTTCTTGCTGCATATAATCCTTAGACAAAAATTCATATGAATGTCCAGAAAGTGTATAATGTTGTATGCCTACTTATAAACTCAATTGGATAAAAAAGATTCAAGTTAAAAGTTCAAAAAATGCATCAAACAAAATGGGACAGAATCTGTCCAGAAAAACAGCAGCAGCAAAACGTATTTTTCTACCCTACTTAACTTTGTCAAAAAATTCCGAAACAATTCATGCATACAGAGGATGAAAAGTTGCAACTACAGTTCAAATATCAGCTCATTCGGAGTTACAGAATAAGAATTAAAAATCATACCGTGCACAGATTCGTGCAGGAATAAAATCTCCGAATGCTATAAGCAACTTTTTCAAACCAAAATGGGTAAAACTTGGCACTTTATTAAAAATTCCAGAAACTAAACTAAAAACTAAGTCTCTTGTTACAGCAAGAGGACACAAAGAAAATCACAAATAAAAACAACCGGGTTGCCTCCCGTAAAGCGCTTTCTTTATAGCCATATAGCTAGGATCCTTACTTGGTATCAAGATGGTTGGAGTGAGGTGGCTTGGCATCCCCAAGCTTAAATTCTTGTACTTATTTGATATATGTAGGGTGATCCTAGGGGTAACATCCCCAAGCTTGAGTGTTTGTCCCTCTTGATATTTGTTCATCACCCTCAACTCTTCCACTTGAAAATTCTCTTTACACAAAACTCATCATAAAACTTGATTAGAGGGGTTAGTGTCTCCATAAATTAAATCCACATAAGTACAGAAAAGACATATCATGAGTTGATTCTAAACATTAACTAATGTTACTATGGTTGTGTATTGTTCTTTGATCCAAAGAACCACACAAAACACAAGTAATGAGAGTAATGCAAAATAAAGACAGAATCTGTCAAAAACTGGACAGCCCGTAAAGAGTGAATTTTCAGAGGCACTTACGTTGCTCAAATCAGAAAACTTTGAACTAATGAAATGTGTAATAATAACTGAATATTGCTGACGTGAAATTTCAGGTCAAAATTCCTTTTCTGTGATTTTTAACATTTTTCGCAGTAAAGCTTAGGAATCTGTTTTCTGGACAGCAAATTACTATTGTTTGATCCTACCTCTCAAAAGAGGTTATTCTTTCCATAAATATGAAAAATAAGATACAAAGGTGATGTTACAGTAGTAAACAAGCACCTTGACTCAAAAACCGAAAATCAAACTGAAGAAATCAAAAAGAAGCAAAACCAAGAAAGGTTCAAGAGAAACAAACAAAGAAGAAAGAAAATATTTTTGTTGTTTTTGATTTAGCAAAAAGGCAAAAGAAGAAGCAAATATATACAACATAAACACTCTTTTTATTTGGTTTTAGCTTTGGGAAAAGTTTTAATGATAGAGACTTTGCAACGGTTCCATTGGCATGAACAACACATGTTCAAGGTCGACCCCAACTTCTCCATTACTCATCCTTCTCATTTACTTTCCCAAATTTTATATAAAATGAAAATCTTAAACTAATTGTCACAAAACAGTAGGTAAAGATATTTTACATGTTGTAAAGATATAAAGGTGTGTTCAAACCGAATAGGAAGTTAAAGCATAAGGAACACACCACAGAATATTAAACAATTTACTTTTAAGTCTAACTCTCTTCCTATGCATTGGAATTTTATATATGAATAAATAACAACAAATTTGAGGTAACCAATGCATATAATAATCAATAGCTTGCATTTTAAATAACATAGAAACATAAAGGGGATTCTTATCTCTCCCTATCTCATAATAGTTGCAAGCATTAAAGTTAAACATAACCACATAGTTTTGAATAGAATCACCACATAAAGACTTATCATCTAATGAGCATAATGGATCATCAAACTCAATTAAATCACTTTCATCCTCAATAGTAGGGGGACTAAAAATACCATATTCATCAAAACAAACTTCCCCAAGCTTAAGGTTTTCCTTAGCATTAGCAATAAAGGTGTTCAAAGAATTAGTACTACCACAAACATGATTGTTATGCAAATAAAATTTAATTTTCTCCTCAAACACTTCATGTCCTAACTCAAGATAGATATTATACAATTCTATAATTGTTTGGTTGTTTTCCATTTTATAATTTTTTTGTGTTTTAGATTTATATGTTAGTATGCAATGCAAACAAGAATAAAAGCTTAGCACAACGCTCCCCGGCAACGGCGCCAGAAAAGTGCTTGATAATCCCCAAGAGCAAGGAATCACTGTAGCACAATTCGATAAGTATTTGAGTGTCGAACCCACGAGGAGCTGAAGGTAAACTATCTATTCTCTAAAGCCCTATAACCCTCTTATATGGCCTTTTATGCAAAGCAATAAATTTAAATATGAAAGGAACTAACTAATGGAAGCAAGTGATGTGGAATGGTTTATCTAGTAACAAGTTTCTCAATCAAGTTTCAAACGCAAGTTTCTTAGAGCAAGTTTCTCTCAGCAGTTTTCTCAAGCAAGTTTCTCAAAGTAGCAAGTATCAAATATCTCAAGTAGCAAATATCTCAAGGGAGCAAATGTTCTAGCAATTGTTATTTCATTCGTGTGGTTGTCACAATTAGTGAAGCACATGTTTCAGTCTTAATTGTTTCTTCTAGGAAGGAGCCATAAATAGGTGTAGCCAAGTAAATGAGCAAATTACACAACTCTTATGATGGATCTCATGGCCAAGTAAATGTGCAGCACAAGAATTATTAAGACATAATTGTCCCACCATAGCCTTAAGTTCTAGGGTCCCCATATATATCCCCCATAATGTAACTTCAAGTCTCAGACCACGGTTTCTGTCTTAGTACTCCGACCCGTCCTACTCAATCCATTACACTACGGTGATCACCTTACATGCATTCCCCAATATATGCGTGCACTCATACATTGTACATCAAGACAATCATAAAAGATAACAAAACTTGTATGCAACCAATCAACGAACTATTTCACTATTGCCATGAACAAATCACTTCTCAAACATAGATGGGGAGACACAAAGATCAAGGGAATAGTATATTGCATCATATATCATGTTTGCCAAGAGTTTACAGTGGAGATATGGAGATGATCTTGCTGTAGATGTTGATGATGAACAGCCGGAGGGGGGTGGAGCCCTCCGGAGGTGATTCCGGCGGCGTTTCCCCCTCCGATCTTCTCCGGCGGCAGCCTTCTAACTCTTTGTTTCGTGGTTTTGTGTTTCTCCGCCGCCTCCTCGTGAAACTCCTCAGATGACTATTTTTATAGACATTTTTAGGTCAAGACAAAGCCACGGAGACGAAAACGGACGGCATCGGAGCCACGAGGAATAAAAGAGGTGGTCCCACACGGCCAAGGAATTTGGCCGCGTGGGACCATCTATTTTATTCCTCGGACTTCCTTTTTCGCGGATCATTGGCTCGTACGTCTTCTTATTTCCAAATATTGGGCCCCATAAAATATTAGGTCATTTGGACGTCGTTTGGTCCCTGAAAGTCAAAAACATAGAAAAAGAGGTTTTCTGATTCTGCAGGGTTAATTCCAAATAAATGGGGAAACTGTGAATTATCCCCTAAAATCATTATAAAACATAAATATAACCCATATATGATGCAAATAAGTTGGAATATCAAGTAATAAAATGTAAAGTTCATGTATGCATTTTACATGCATCAGCCTCATAGAACCGTCGTAGCGTGGGAGACCGAGGCCGCCGCCTCGACGTCCACCACCATCCGGGGCCGCCACCCCGACATCCGCCACCCACGACCACACGCCCATTTTGCACATCCGCCGTGAAACCGTCGCACCGCGCTGGCCAAGAACTCTAAGGCGACGCCTCCAACAAGGTAGTGACGAGTCCGTCACCGCCGCCCGCTCCCAAGTAGCTTAGATTTTCACCCAGAGTTCTTGCAACCACACGTGTTAGTCGAGGTCCAAAAGCTCCACAACGACGCGATCAAGAAGGAGAACGACGCCCAAGTGCGCCGCCGTCGTCGGCACCGAGCGAAATCGGTGAGAGCTTTCGCCCGGAGTTCATCCCGACCACAAAGCTTCGGTAGCCGCAGGATAGCATCCTGGCCTTGTCGTCAACCACCGAGCTCCATCGCATGCTGCTGCCGCCGCGACACCTCCCTCCATGGCAGCCGCCCGCTGCGCCCAAACCGCCGAAGCAGCCACATGTCCGGGGCCGCCGCTCCGGCTTGCCTCCGTGGCCAGCCCGCGCCTCATCGGCCACCCCACCTCCGCGCCAGTGCCACCGCCGTAGATCCGCCCATCTTCTTCCTCAGCGCCGGGAATCGCGCATGCAGCCCGCACAGCCCGTCCCAGGCCCAGATCGGGCCCAGTCAAACCGTCGTCGCCGCCCTCCACGGCGAGATGCGCATGCCTCCGGCCATCGCGTGGACGCCATAGCCACGCCGAGCTCCGCATCCGCGCCGCCGCGCCGTCCCACGCCGCCGCACGATCTCCCGCCCCGCCGATTCACGCCGGTCGCAGGAACTCCGCGTGGGAAATGGGAAAAACGCCCGGCCACCACCATCCTCGGGAGCACGCCGCTTTGTGCTGGTGCCCTCCTCCGGCGGCGGCAGGGCGAAGCATTAGCAGGGGCCCTAAACGGCAGCGGGAGTTTCCCCCGTGTCGCCAAAGAGGAGGCGACGCGGGGGAGGGGGGGGGGGGGGAAGCTGCTGCACTTAGCTAGTTTGGGCCTAGTCGCTCTTACATGTACACATTTCATCCACTCGGTAGTGCATGTGTGAATCTCCCCTCCATCTGAATTCCAAGAACGGTCAGTTAGCTGCAGCCACGAAGTCACCATGGCTGAGCAGGTATCAACTCAAAACATGGTTGTTGAACATGAATCCATTAAAATGGTCTGATCTATACACAGTCTAAGAATAGGCACCTGAGAAGACTTTTTTTTTTAGAAACTGTGGGGCAATAGATTTGCCCCTTATATTAATTAAGAGAGAGTTGAAACAACACAAGTAATATACAACCGGATTACTCTCCCGGTAAAATTTCTCCTAATCGTTTCGCCCCCGCAAGGGCCCAAATCTTAGCCTCATTTTTTATCTTTGAAAGAATGGCTTGCGAGGATGTAAATTTGTTGCGGAACACCCTAGCATTCCTCTCGTTCCAAATTTCCCACGACGTCAAGAGGACGAAGGAGGCCAAGGCTTTGCGGTTGTGATCGCCACCTTCGGTCATAAGTTTCCACCACTCCTTGAGGGAGAGAGTCGGCCATAGAGATTGGTCAAAATTGAGGCCAAGCCAATCCTTCAAAAGAGACCAAATCCTAATGGTGAACCGGCAATGGAGGAGAAGGTGATCGACCGTCTCGGGCGTAGTTTTGCAAAGAGGACAAAGACCACAATTTTGCCAACCTCTACGGGCAAGGCGGTCCGCCGTCCATAGCCGGTTTTGGAGAGCAAGCCACGCAAAGTACTTGGTCTTCGGGGGAGCCCAAACCTTCCACACCAAGCGCTTCATGTCGGAGGAGGTAGAGCCGTAGAATTGCGCTTGATAGGCCGACTTGGCGGAGTATTCCCCATCCGCCGTGAGGTTCCACACAATGGAGTCACCGGTGGAGGCATCCAAGTTGAAGTTTTGCAACATGGTCCATAGGTCAACGAATTCGAGCAAGTGTTGCATGGAGAAGGCTTCGTCCAATTTTATCTTGTGGATCCAAGCATCATTAGACAAGGCTTGATGAATGGACCAATTCTTTCTAGAGGAGGCAACATAGACAAGCGGCGCCACTTCCTTAGGTTTAAGCCCATCAAGCCACGGCGCCTCCCAAAAGTGAGTCTTCGCCCCATCCCCAATGGTAATTGTTGTAGAGGCATAGAAGAGGTCCATGTCCTCCGTAGTGCAAGGCGTACCCAAGCCCGCCCATATTTTGTTTGGGTCTTTCCAAATAAGCCATGGCCACCTTAGCCGCAAAGCCCTCGCAAACTTGTCGGTGTGAAGAATCCCTAGGCCCCCAAGGTTGGTGGGGCGACAAACGGCCTCCCAATTAACCTTGCATTTCCCCCCGGAGGCTTTGTCGGTACCCGCCCAAAAGAAGGGACGGTAGATCTTGTTGAGCTTTGTAATGAGGCCCGGAGGGACAACCAAGGGTGTCAAGTGGTAAATAGCTTGGGAAGCTAGGACCGACTTGACAAGGGTGCCCCGGCCGGCCATGGTGAAGAACCTCCCAAACCAAGCGGGAACCTTTCCGGCACATTTGTCCACGAGAGGTTGGAAGTCGACTAACCGCAATTGCCAAATGGAGAGAGGCAACCCAAGGTATCTCATGGGGAAGGTAGCCCGCAACACCGGAAGACCATCTAGGATAGCGTCAAGGTTGACACCACCGCAACGAATAGGGACGACGGAACTCTTTTGGAAGTTGGTGCAAAGGCCCGTGACAACTCCGAAGCCGCGGAGAATTCCCGTGAGGTTATGTATGTCTTCCTTGATGGGCGCCACAAATATGGCCGCATCGTCCGCGTAAAGCGAGGTTCGCAAGACGGTTCCCCTCCCCCGAATTTTATGAAGCAACCCAAGAGTGGTGGCCTTCTCAAGAAGTTGTTGGAGCGGGTCAATGGCAAGGACGAAGAGGAGCGGCGAGAGGGGGTCCCCTTGCCGAAGGCCATGGCCATGGTGGATGGGCAGCCCGGCCACACCATTTAGAAGAATGCGCGAGGTGGAGGTGCACAAGAGGGCGGCAATCCAATTCCGGAAACGACTCGGGAAACCCCTCCGTTGTAGAAGATCAAGAATAAAATCCCATCTAACCGAGTCAAATGCTTTCCGGATGTCCAACTTGAAGAGGAGCGACGGAGTTTTGTTCTTGTGAAGCCTTCTAGCCAAATTCTTGACATATAGGAAGTTGTCATGGATGCTCCGTTTCTTTATGAAAGCGCTTTGGGCGTTGGAGACGAGCTCGTTCATGAGAGGCCCAAGGCGAAGCGCAAGGACCTTGCCAATGATTTTCGCAATGGCATGAATGAGGCTTATAAAATTAGCTGACCTTGCTCAGTCCGTGAACAAACACGGATTACAAAATTAGCTGAGAAGACTAATCATGAACAAACACGGATTACAAAATTAGCTGACCTTGCTCAGTCCGTGAAGTTCAGATTAGGAAGATGAAAGGGACGGTTGTGGACGTCACCACAGACGGATCACAGAGGACACTGAGGGTAGCGGCGGCAGTGTCCAGACGCGTGCCACTGGCGGCGGACCTCGGAGGATCTGCACAGTGATTATTGAATCGGGTCAGGACTCAGGCGCGTCTAGCGTAGCCTTGGTTTGAATGGCAGCGCTCGGATGAATGGCAGGTTGGAGGCCATGCGTGCTGCGGAAATCCCTCGAGGATGGGACACGTCTTTAGAGAACGGCGACATGGTGCACGTCTTGAGAGAACAGCGCCATGGTGCGCGTGGGCGCGCCTCCCGTCAGCAGCGGTCGGACAAACTGGTAGTCGAAGAATTGGGCAGGGGCTCCTCCGATGGGTGGCGATTGGGAGCACGACGAAGAACATCGGTGTGAAAAGCCACACGCCTGGATGGCGGATTTCGGTGGTGGATGGAGCGGTTCTCTCTTCCTGGGAATCATGTGCGGGGTAATTGCGTGATTAGCGGCATGGCTGGATTAGCGGACACGGTTAGAGCGCTCAACGCGTTTGATACTCAACATCGAGGAAATCTTAATCATTGGATTGACATGGTTTAAGGGCTGAGATTGATCGGATCTGCCTCTCTCGCTCTTTTTATATTAGTGGTGATGAACTTAGTGTCTCATACACAGAGAAAATGATCTGAATGTGAAATATCAGAAAAATGTAGATAGAAATTTACAAAAAAAAATTGAACGATTTCCCAAAACCAAATGAACAGAAATTATTTTTCAACGATTTTTGAAATATGAGCAAATTTCAAATCTGAACAATTTTCGCATATTTTCAAATATGAACATTTTTCAAGTTTGAACATTTTTCTGAAAATGAATATTTAAAGTAATATCTAAAAACAAAAAAGAAGAAAGATTTCAAATGTGAACAGAAAAGGCCGGTGAACTGAAACTATTTTTGAATGATTTTAGAAGTGGACAAAAAAGGCAGGTGAACGAAAACTATTTTTGAACGATTTTAAAATGAACAGAAAATGACGGTGAACGGAAACTTTTTTGAACGATTAAAAAAGTAGATAGAAAATGCCAGTGAACGAAAACTGGTTTCGAACGATTTTAAAAATGAGCAGAAGATGACGGTGAACGGAAAATATTTTTGAACGATTTTAAAATACTCACAGCCTTAATTTAGTATTTCGATTTCCACTTTCTCTTCATGAGAAGACACTTTTCTCCAATTCTAAAGTCAACAAGCATTTAGAATTATGTCTGGAAAACAACTGCCAATATAATACATTGGAGTTTACCTTTATGCAAAATAATTATTCAATTGAATCACAACTTAGATTCAAAATAGAAACTTTGTTTTATCAAAAATAACTCGAAGTTAAAATTGATATAGGTCCTCTGGATACAAACAAAATAATCTATTTACTTTTAGTGGGTACTTTGGAATTCTATTTCACATCACATCACAACAAGACCCTTTGACAGAATTATTATAACATTTCCTTTTTATTCTTTGTCTCACAAAAGATTTCATTATCATGACAATTTCGTGTAATCAGAATTCATGTAACATCCCGAAAATTTGGAAAATTTGAAAATTTTAAAAACCATCCATGCATTCATCATTTCATCATGTCTTTGTTGCATTTCCTTTGTTGGGGAATCTATAAAAATTTAAAACTCAACCAATAATGCCTAATTTAAAATATTTACAAAAAGGTATTTGTAAACTCCACACAATAATTTTAATTTATCAAATTATTTTTGTGTCCTAAGGACTACCAATAGATACCTTGCTGCACAAACCTTCCAAAAATATATTTTAAATATTGTTCTGAAAATATTTTGAATCAATAAGGGAAAACAGAAAAGAGAAAAGAAAAAGAAAAAAAACAATAGTTAGCCGGGCCAGCCGAGCCGGCCCAGCGATTAACTGCCGCACGCGCAGCGCGTAGCAGCCCAACAACCAGCCTAGCCCAACTCGCGGCGCCTCTCTCGCTGACAAGCAGACCCCGCGCGCCAGCCTCCCCTCTCGCCGACATGTGGGCCCCACATGTCAGCACCTTCTTCTAACCGCAGCCGCGCCCCGCGCGCATGAACTCGGCGATGCCGTCGCCCACCTCCCCCACTCCCCCACTTCCCCGCGCCTCGCAACGGCACCCACGGGCCTCCCCTTTAAATCCCCGTGCCCCGCTCCTCCTTTCCCACAGCAAGCACACACCCAAATCGCCGCCAGGCCGCCGAATTTCGAAGCCGGAGACCTCCACGGCCGCCGCCGTCTGTAGTCGATTCCGGTGAGCCCGGACCGCCCACGCCCTCTCGTTCATCCCCTCCGCCTCTCTGTCCTCCCACGCATCCCCTGACACCTTCTGGTGGCCGCAGGATCACGCAGACGACGAGCCCGTCCTCGACCCGACGCCGCCGTCCGCCACATCAACTCCGGCGACGAATCCTGGTCGCAGCGGAGCTCCCCTACCGTCCTCGACCTCACCATCTACATCGCCTCGTCCTCCCCTATCGCCAGGTACCCACGCCGCGGACCTACCCTCTCCATTTCGTCGAGCCCGTGCATGCCGGGCATGGCGCCACCGCCATCGGAGCTATTCCGGCACGCCGGCGCCGCCCATCTTAGGTCAATAGGACCTGGACCGTCAGATCCCGATCTGACGGCTCCGTTGTGTTTCATTCCCGAACCGGTATCGGACGATCTGGTGCGTCCGTTTAAGTTACATCGGACGGCCTAGATTAATCCGTTTTCTGAGATTTGTTTAAAATGACAGAAAACATATTAAACTTCAAAAATTCATAACTTTCAAACCGCACATCCAAATTTAACAAACTTTATACCGTTGGAAAGCTATGAACATGCAGTTTACTGTGGCATCATTTGTTTTACATTTTGCATCTGTTAAAATTGATTAATATACAGAGAGGCATTTCTGCCATTTATTTCATAACATGTTTTCCAAAATTACTTTAAAAGTGAAACCTTCTGAAAAATGTTAATAATTACATTCTCTGTCCATAGAACATAAAACATAATTTGGTTGAGCAATAAATTACAGAAGTATCAATTTCACATGCTAATCCCTCTAGTATTTTAAAAATGTTTTCAAATAATAATATGTCATTAAATATTGCCCATATCATCATGCATCATTGTAGTAATCAGAGATTAAATAAAGTGAAATAGATCAATTTAGGAGTTTTATTTGCTCTCATACATGCATATCCTGTCTTCTGTGTATTGTTAATGTGTGGATTGTGTGTTGATTTGGTGTTATCCATTGTTAGACTGTCTGGAGTGCCATTCATGTTGCTGTGATAATTCAGCTTACTCTCGCGGTTGACAAGGCAAGTTCACTTTGATAAATTTCATAAGTAATCTTCATGAGCAGTTAAATGCTATGTTACAATGCTTGAATAGGATGAAGTATTAAGTTCATTGATGAAATGAAACCAGGTAGGATAGTCACATGATTTACTTGGCTCGATATCCTTGTTGCTATCGTGATATTGTTTGTATAGCTATGCTAGCTAGATATGTTTAGGAACACCACAACTTCGTCCTTAGAAACGATTTGGCCACCACGGAGTCATGGTGTGTTATTTGAAATGACGTGGATCACCACGGGGTCACGGTGCATCCTCACAAAAGGCGATGAGCACCACGGAGTCATGGTGTCTCCAAACGATCTGGCCACCACGGAGTCATGGTGTGTCATTTGAAACGACGTGGATCACTACGGAGTCACGGTGCATCCTCACAAACGGCGATGAGCACTACGGAGTCATGGTGTCTCTAAACGATCTGGCCACCACAGAGTCATGGTGTGTCATTTGAAATGACGTGGATCACTACGGAGTCACGGTGCATCCTCACAAACGGCAATGAGCACTACGGAGCCATGGTGTCTCTAAACGATCTGTCCACCACGGAGTCATGGTGTGACATTGGAAACTACGTGGATCACCACGGAGTCACGGCGCATCCACACAAGAGGCGATGAGTATCACAAGGTCATAGAGTTTGAAAACGGCATGGTTTCCCCGGAGATATAGTGTGTCATTTGAAATGGATTAGAAATTGGAGTGAAGGAGTACTCGGAGATATCTTTCGGAAAATAGTAGAAACACCACGGGGACATTGGGTTCTCGAAAGGGTTGGAAATAACTCGGAAATTCTATTACGTGTACGTGGAGAAAGATATTAAATAATTTGTTTAGAATCAATAAAATTGTTTAATATATTCCGAGTGAATCTTGCCATCACAATTCAATTGTGCTGACCCAATGAATCTGGGCTGTAACTCACCGTTGCAGGTCCGTCTGACGAGAAGTAAGGATTTGATAGGGTTGCGAGTCTCCAACCAACATGCCTTGCCTGTGGAACATGATGAAGATGGAGCTCACTTTATCCATTAGCTTTCCGCTGTGTGTTTATTTCGGTTTGAGCTAGCCATGAGCTATGCACCTTGTATCGAACCCTTTTATTTCTAGATCATCGTGTAATGAATATTGACGCAATGTTATGGTATTTCATCTTAAACTGTGTGTGCTAGCAAGTCGATCCAGGGACTAGCACATTAACACAGGGATCCCAACCTTTATTAAAAGGTGGGGGTTCTACAGATGGTATCAGAGCACTGTGTTGCCTGTAGATTCGTGACCCTAGGTTTGGATAGAAATAGGTTTTGACCATAGGATTGAAAATCTATTTTATTCAGATTTCTAAAATAAATATATATTTCATTTTACCTTTTTCCTATACTTTCGTCTACCATCAACCTTCTGGAAATATCTTCTCTTGTTCTAGAATACCATGTTCTTGAAGTCTGAGTCTAATACTTCATATGGATTTCTCAATATTAATACGAATCACTACGTGGAAGAACCTGAAGCACTCAACAAGGAGTTAGACTAGAGACCGCCATTTAATTAGAACAACGATATCGTGTTAGTGTATTGTTCATACCAAGTTAGGTGGTATGTCGATACTAGATGTTTTCTTGTTTGTGGTTGAATCTTGTTGATTGGTTAAATAATTAGGATGTTGTTTTATGAATGTTTGTTGTGTTTCCTTTGTCATGATTGCTTGTGAGGGTAGGGTTTTCTCCTCTTAGATCTCTCTACCTCTTCTTATCTATGCTAAACCAACAGATGCCTCCTCGTCGAGAAAACCGCAACAACAACAATGAAGACAACAATGGGATGCAACAGATGTTGGCCCAGATGATTCAGGTGATGACACAGATCTTAGCGAACAACAACAACAACCCACCTCCACCACCACCACCCCCACAAGTGGACATGCTCACCCAATTTCTGAGGTTGAGGCCAGCAACATTCACTAGCGCCTCAGAGCCAGTTGTAGCAGATGACTGGCTACGCTCTGTGAATAAGAATTTGGTAACCATTGGATGCACTGATGCAGAGAAGGTCAGGTTTGCGGCACATCTACTAGAAGGACCTGCAGCCAGCTGGTGGGACAACTATCAGATCACTCACCTAATTGAGGAGGTCACCTGGGAGTTGTTCCAAGAAGGATTCCGTACTGCACACATATCAAGTGGTGTGATGAGCTTGAAGAAAAGAGAATTCCGTAATCTACGTCAAGGAAACCGCACAGTTGCTGGATACATAGAGGATTTCAACAATCTAGCACGCTACGCGCCAGACGACGTTGACACAGATGCCAAGAGGAAGGAGAAATTCTTGGATGGTCTGAATGATGAGTTAGCCATACAATTGTCAGTTGTCTACACACCCAACTATCAGTCACTTCTCGACAAGGCCACTATCTTGGAGAACAAACAGATACAAGCTGAAAATAGAAAGAGGAAGCATAGCTCGAGCAAGTACCACTCTGAAACTTCACACAAGAGGCACAATCATTATGAGGGAAGCAGTGGCAACAACTTTCACAACCATGGAAACGATCATGTTGGTGGAAATGGCCACAACCATCATGGTCACAACCATGATGAAGACCGAAAAGGAAGCAATGGTGACTACAAAAGCAATGGGCACAACAATGATGAGAACAATGGTCATTATCACCAAAATCAATCCGTCAAGAAGGATATTAGTCAGGTGCTGTGCTACAATTGCAATAAACTGGGGCACTACGCCTCAGACTGTCCAGAAAAGAAGAAGAATGCTGGAAACAACAATGTGAACAAGCCGAACCCATTCCAGAAAGGATATGTGAATCATGTCAATGTGGAAGAAGTATTCGAAGCGCGTGAAGTGGTGAACAGTAAGTCCTTAATCAGTTAAATTCCTGCACAGATATTTCTCAAATACTAGCACCTGCTTTATATCTGAATCAAGGATGACGAAGCACAACTTAACAACCAAAGATATAGCCCTCCCACCTGATTTACCTCGACATTGGAGACAAGAGTCTAGGACAACCCACAAAATTTCTTTTAAGGGTGGTAGCCCACCTAGTTGTTTAAAACCCAGTTGACCCATAACCTACCTTTCTTTCCAGCCTCTTCGAATCTCGGGACGAGATTCCTTTTAAGGGTGGTAGTCTGTAACATCCCAAAAATTTGGAAAATTTGAAAATTTTAAAAACCATCCATGCATTCATCATTTCATCATGTCTTTGTTGCATTTCCTTTGTTGGGGAATCTATAAAAATTTAAAACTCAACCAATAATGCCTAATTTAAAATATTTACAAAAAGGTATTTGTAAACTCCACACAATAATTTTAATTTATCAAATTATTTTTGTGTCCTAAGGACTACCAATAGATACCTTGCTGCACAAACCTTCCAAAAATATATTTTAAATATTGTTCTGAAAATATTTTGAAAATCAATAAGGGAAAACAGAAAAGAGAAAAGAAAAAGAAAAAAAACAATAGTTAGCCGGGCCAGCCGAGCCGGCCCAGCGATTAACTGCCGCACGCGCAGCGCGTAGCAGCCCAACAACCAGCCCAGCCCAACTCGCGGCGCCTCTCTCGCTGACAAGCAGACCCTGCGCGCACGAACTCGGCGACGCCGTCGCCCACCTCCCCCACTCCCCCACTTCCCCGCGCCTTGCAACGGCACCCACGGGCCTCCCCTTTAAATCCCCGTGCCCCGCTCCTCCTTTCCCCCAGCAAGCACACACCCAAATCGCCGCCAGGCCGCCGAATTTCGAAGCCGGAGACCTCCACGGCCGCCGCCGTCTGCAGTCGATTCCGGTGAGCCCGGACCGCCCCACGCCCTCTCGTTCATCCCCTCCGCCTCTCTGTCCTCCCACGCATCCCCTGACACCTTCTGGTGGCCGCAGGATCACGCAGACGACGAGCCCGTCCTCGACCCGACGCCGCCGTCCGCCACATCAACTCTGGCGACGAATCCTGGTCGCAGCGGAGCTCCCCTACCGTCCTCGACCTCACCATCTACATCGCCTCGTCCTCCCCTATCGCCAGGTACCCACGCCGCGGACCTACCCTCTCCATTTCGTCGAGCCCGTGCATGCCGGGCATGGCGCCACCGCCATCAGAGCTATTCCGGCACGCCGGCGCCGCCCATCTTAGGTCAATAGGATCTGGACCGTCAGATCCCGATCTGACGGCTCCGTTGTGTTTCATTCCCGAACCGGTATCGGACGATCTGGTGCGTCCGTTTAAGTTACATCGGACGGCCTAGATTAATCCGTTTTCTGAGATTTGTTTAAAAAGACAGAAAACATATTAAACTTCAAAAATTCATAACTTTCAAACCGCACATCCAAATTTAACAAACTTTATACCGTTGGAAAGCTATGAACATGTAGTTTACTGTGGCATCATTTGTTTTACATTTTGCATCTGTTAAAATTGATTAATATACAGAGAGGCATTTCTGCCATTCATTTCATAACATGTTTTCCAAAATTATTTTAAAAGTGAAACCTTCTGAAAAATGTTAATAATTACATTCTCTATCCATAGAACATAAAACATAATTTGGTTGAGCAATAAATTACTGAAGTATCAATTTCACATGCTAATCCCTCTAGTATTTTAAAAATGTTTTCAAATAATAATATGTCATTAAATATTGCCCATATCATCATGCATCATTGTAGTAATCAGAGATTAAATAAAGTGAAATAGATCAATTTAGGAGTTTTATTTGCTCTCATACATGCATATCCTGTCTTTATTGTTAATGTGTGGATTGTGTGTTGATTTGGTGTTATCCATTGTTAGACTGTCTGGAGTGCCATTCATGTTGCTGTGATAATTCAGCTTACTCTCGCGGTTGACAAGGCAAGTTCACTTTGATAAATTTCATAAGTAATCTTCATGAGCAGTTAAATGCTATGTTACAATGCTTGAATAGGATGAACTATTAAGTTCATTGATGAAATGAAACCAGGTAGGATAGTCACATGATTTACTTGGCTCGATATCCTTGTTGCTATCGTGATATTGTTTGTATAGCTATGCTAGCTAGATATGTTTAGGAACACCACAACTTCGTCCTTAGAAACGATTTGGCCACCACGGAGTCATGGTGTGTTATTTGAAACGACGTGGATCACCACGGAGTCACGGTGCATCCTCACAAAAGGCGATGAGCACCACGGAGTCATGGTGTCTCCAAACGATCTGGCCACCACGGAGTCATGGTGTGTCATTTGAAACGACGTGGATCACTACGGAGTCACGGTGCATCCTCACAAACGGCGATGAGCACTACGGAGTCATGGTGTCTCTAAACGATCTGGCCACCACGGAGTCATGGTGTGTCATTTGAAACGACGTGGATCACTACGGAGTCACGGTGCATCCTCACAAACGGCGATGAGCACTACGGAGCCATGGTGTCTCTAAACGATCTGTCCACCACAGAGTCATGGTGTGACATTGGAAACTACGTGGATCACCACGGAGTCACGGCGCATCCACACAAGAGGCGATGAGTATCACAAGGTCATAGAGTTTGAAAACGGCATGGTTTCCCCGGAGATATAGTGTGTCATTTGAAATGGATTAGAAATTGGAGTGAAGGAGTACTCGGAGATATCTTTCGGAAAATAGTAGAAACACCACGGGGACATTGGGTTCTCGAAAGGGTTGGAAATAACTCGGAAATTCTATTACGTGTACGTGGAGAAAGATATTAAATAATTTGTTTAGAATCAATAAAATTGTTTAATATATTCCGAGTGAATCTTGCCATCACAATTCAATTGTGCTGACCCAATGAATCTGGGCTGTAACTCACCGTTGCAGGTCCGTCTGACGAGAAGTAAGGATTTGATAGGGTTGCGAGTCTCCAACCAACATGCCTTGCCTGTGGAACATGATGAAGATGGAGCTCACTTTATCCATTAGCTTTCCGATGTGTGTTTATTTCGGTTTGAGCTAGCCATGAGCTATGCACCTTGTATCGAACCCTTTTATTTCTGGATCATCGTGTAATGAATATTGACGCAATGTTATGGTATTTCATCTTAAACTGTGTGTGCTAGCAAGTCGATCCAGGGACTAGCACATTAACACAGGGATCCCAACCTTTATTAAAAGGTGGGGGTTCTACAATTCATCATGAGTAATGTGACTAAGAAAACTTTCTTTCGTCAACAATGTTATAATAAATTTATTAAGTCTTCCTTCAACTTAATCAAATACCTTTGATTCCTCATTTTGATTCGCACACTCTCCCACTGAATTATATGAAACATTGCAACTTCAATAATTTCATTAACTCTATTTCATTAATATGAAACATCATATTAAATCTTCAATAGAATTGAATTAATGGGTAGACTCCACTCCTTTATGTAAATTTCAAATTTAACTAGTTCTTAGCACTTTGTCAGATTCGAATTTACCAAATGCCCAGCATTTGTGGATTTTTGATTTTCATTAAATGCCTATCACTCCATGAATTTCGAATTGCTCAAGTGCCTAGCACTTTGCGATTTTAGTTTTATCAATTTAATTTTAGAGATAACTTTAAGAGTCTCAAAAGAGAACCAACGAAAAGTATAACTCCAAATTAAAAGATTAAACCAACTTTTATTATCACTCAAAACTTTAAGTAATACCTTGAATCAAAATAATAAAGACTTAACAAAACAAAATGACATAATACAACAAAGAAGATTATAAACCGAATTCACAATAATTAGAATTCCCACACATACCTTATTATTCGAACATGACCTTGTTCCAGAATATAAATTATTGATTACAAAATGATCGAACTAAAAATAACTCTTATTTAAAGCCCTAGTGTAGACGCAGTGGTGGTAATGGCGCCATAAAATGCGTCTTCCACTCAACCAAATTTTACGCCTTTTGATTGCGGGGTGCCTGTACATCGCCCTCAGGCCTTAGGGCATGGATCGCGACCACGTCGCCTGAAGGAAGGTCCTTCATGGGCCGCATTTGGTGCGGCCCAATATAAAAAGGTATTGTTTTTCGTTTATTTTTCTTTTTTCTTATGTTTTAAAATCTGAACAAATTTGATAATCTGAAATTTTTTAGATCTGAACAAATTTCGGATCGAAACAATTTTCGTATCGGATCAATTTTCGAATTTGAACAAAATTCGAATGGGAACAATTTTTAAAATCAGAATGAATTTTGAATTCGAACAAATATCAGATTTGATTTTTTTGAATCAGAACAATGTTTGAATCGGATCAAATTTAGAATTTGAACAAAATTCGAATCAAAACAATTTTTAAAATTGGAACAAATTTCAAATTTGAACAAATATCAAATTTGAACACAAAATTTGAAACCAGAACAAAATTCGAATTTGAACAAATTTCGAATCGAAACAAAATTTGAATTTGAAAAAATTTGAGTCAGATTTTTTAATATCAGAACAAATTTCGAAATTGGAACAATTTTAAAATTGAACAAATTTTGAATTTGAACGGATTTCAAAATCCGAACAATTTTAAATTTGAAAAATTTCAAATCTTCCCAAATTTTAATTTGAGATTTTTCTAATTTATTTTTCGAAAAAAAAAACAAAATGAAAAAAAGAAAAGGAAAACAGAAGAAAAAGAAAAGGAAAAACGGAAACAGAAAACGAAAAAAATAACAGAGAAGAAAAGTAAAGAAGTCTGATGGGCCGGCCCATCCGCGCGGACGCGCGTCTCCCTTCAGGCGACGCGGCCGCGAGCCGTCGCCTGAGGGCGATATATAGGATTTGCCTTTTGGTTGAGAGAGGATTTCGGGCTTCTTTTGTAGTGTGGGCCTTAGAACACTTGGGCCAATTATCTTTCGTCGTTGGTGACGTATGCGGAAGAGGCCAGACGACCAGCCCATGGAAACTCCAGTTGTAGTAGGCAGAGTCCACTAAGAGCTTACAAAGGCAGCGCTGTCGCCTCTGTTGTCCAAGATCGAGGAAGCAAAGCAACCCCACCCAAACCCTAGCCGACGCCCTCTCCTCCTCCGGCTTCTTGCGGCGCGCCAGTGTCGTCATGGCGCTTCGCTCTCTCTCCAGCACTCGTCAGCAGAATCTGGGCCCTCGTGATTCGCCGCGGACGGAGGTACCTAAATCCGCTCTCGTTCGGTGTCCGACTACCTAGTTCTGATGAGATCCATCGTCTATCACCGAAGTAACCAGTAGGCCCCGATCAAATGGTTTCTGTACTAACAAAGTATCCTTTTTCCCAGAAAATAACCAAGATAGGGCTTTTGATGCAATTATCTTGTTCTGACCTTTGTTAGCAGATGGTTTCTGTAATTTGACCCAATACTGGTGAATATTTCCACTTGAGGCTTTGTTTGGTTGTCAGGGGAGTAAAACCCAGGGAACCATATCCCCACAGGGGATTTTAGGGTGCACATGGGATCCCCTCCAATGGGGGGAAATCCACCCCTTTCCATGTGTGTATTTGGCAATAGGGGAGGAACACACAAAAGAGTGGGAGTTTAGAAGGAAAACCTTTGCAGCATTACAGTCCCCATTTTGTTGCGATTCAAGTAGTGACCGGAACTGTTTTTGTGTGCTAAATTAAGAGCAGCCATTTCAATTAATATTTGCTGCATCATTGTTATGAAAGTTTGAATTTTAGAACCACACCACTAGAACTAGAACTACTTCAAATTTAGCTAGCAGAAACACAATGCGTTGCTGGGAACCTACGAAGCACCGATACGGCTAGACGGATACGTCGATACGGATACGGCGATACGGGATACGGCGATTTCAGAAAACATCAATACGGCGATACGGCGAGTATATATATAAAATTAATGAAATGCCATGTAATAAAGACAAGAATAATTGAATGCATGAGATGAGATCAAAATACTGTCATTTGTTTGCTTTGCAAGTCCTCATTCCTCAATATATGAATGATCATCTTCAACTTCCACACTCGAAGGATAACATGCAAAATAGATCAAATGCACTCATTAGAATTTGAGAGAAACAAGAAACAGTGAAAGAAGTTGGCTTATAGCATGCTTACCAAATGATATATATGCTTCCCAGCCTCGTAACTTCCAATTCCTTCTTCACATTAAGCAAAGTCTCAAATCAGCCATAGAGACCAGACCACAACGAGAGCTCAAATAGTTCAAAAGTTCACTAAGATTACATGATAACCCCAGCTTGAGCATCTGGACCATCAACGTTTATGGAGTTGCTTGCACTACCACCAACCGAAGATTGACTGCCTGCAGATGCCATGCCGGAATCTCACTCCCTGGACCATCAATTCAGGGTTCAGCACTACCACATAGGACATAGCTAACCAGCAGGCAGCAGCAAGCCAACAAGAAAATCCAGGCGGGAGCAAGCAGCAGAGAGCAGAGCAAGCAGCAGAGAGCGCTCAGAGAAGGGTGGACGGGAGCAAGCAGCAGAGAGCAGAGCACGCACAGGGAAGGGTGGACGGGAGCAGGGAGCAGTTACCTTGCTGCTGGGCTGGAGAAGGGCGGCAGCGGAGGGCAGGAGGAGGAGGCGACTCCAGGCGATGGGGAGGGGCGAATCTAGGCGGAGGCGGCACGAATCCAGGCGGAGGCGGCGCGATTCCGGCTGGCGGCGGCGCGATTCCGGCCGGTGGCGGCGCTCACCCTGGCGGCTGCTCACCCTGGCGGCGGCTACTCCAGGCAATGGAAAAGAAAGGAATGGAGAGAGGAGGACGGTGGGGGTTAGGGTTATCGCTCGACTACCGTGTCGCCGCACGTATCGCCGCCGTCCTCGCCGCGTATCCGATTTATTTTCTTTTTTTTTTAATTCGGAAAAAGGGACACGCGGGCGATACGCGTATCGGAGGCGTATCCACGTATTGGAGTATCGCAGACGTTTTATACGCAGACACGGCGCAATCTGCCGTATCGGTGCTTTGTAGCTGGGAACTATATCTCAATACAAAAATTTCTGAATTCTCAAGTTGTTGTGTCCGAGGCGGTGACACTACTGAAGAGGTGAGCTAAGACGACAATCAGGAATCCTCCTCTGGTCTTCTCTACTCCGCACCACTATCAGAGTAGAGTACCCAGCTTAAAGTTTTCTGTATTACAAGAAACATCGAGGAATTTAGAAACTGTTTTCTACGCTACAACAGTTTCCTAAGCACATTGAAGTCATAAAGATAAATATCAAGACACCAATAGAAGTAGTTTCAGGCAGGCTGTTCTATGCACGGTGCAGTTGCTCTACTCCGCAAGATAGTAACTAAACTTGCATGGTGATGAGATTAACAAACCCAACAACATTTTGGTCAGTAAACTGTTTCGAAATAGAACAATTCCAGTAATCTGTTTTTCAGCCTACAGCAGTTTCAGTATATTCTTCCTCAAGCACAACCAGAAAACAGTATCTACTAACATCTATACACTGATTAAGAAAGGCAAGATTGCCGCTACATTTCTTGCAAAGGAGATCAGTAGTAAATTAGGTACATGGAGAGGCTCAATAATTTAAATCTCGTACCTTTGCAGAATTAACAAGATAGCTCATGTGATAAATAATTTCAGTTGGGTTGCAAAAAGTAAACTTCCTATGATAAATATTGCAAGTTAATTGGAACAGAATAGGCTTATGCTGGAGTACCAAAATATCTGAGGCTAATCCTTTTTAAGTAACAACCCATGTTTCTATGTTGTGCTGGACCAATATTGTTCATGATTATAATGTAAAATGCTAACATGGCATGGGAAACCAAAATCAACAGAGGTGCATACACATAATTGGCTCTCTTCCTACTTTATGCCATGTAAGGGAGGTTAGTATTAGGACACCAAAACAATGGTTACCTTGAGTAAGCAAGCATTATAGCAACCATATGCTTAGTCCTGAACTCATCTTTCTATTATGAAAGAGGGACAACTACAATACATTGTAATAAAAACTATGAGATCTGCTTCTGCAATCATAGGTTCCCTGTTACTATGTGTCTAAGTGACGGAAAATCTATCTCTAGCAATTGTTGTCACAAGTAATTCTTGCCACTGAGAAAGGACAATCTGTCAAAAGGTATATGGATTATGTTATCTACTCAAGAACTTCAGTGAATTTTACCCTTCATTATCACCATGGGCTGCATGGCCATCCTCCAGCCATAAATGACTCCCTTGGCATCGGCTGCCTGCAGATTGTAGTGGGGACACTGTAGTATCTGCTTCATCACCACCTCCGGTGAGAATCTGTCCACAACAACCACATCTTGTTGCTTCTGATGTTCCTCTCCCCGCAGATTCTTTCTTCTCGACCCCATTTGCTTTACTGTCCTTAGACATGTTGGGCTTAACAGCTTATCTTAGTGACCTTGAGACCCGCAGGTAAACCAATATGGCATGAGCTATGTAATGCCCAGCAGTTTTCGTAATCATCTTAGCCGCAGACAATAAATGAATCGCCAAAAGAGAATCATTCTTGTAATTGCAGTACAAAAACACCTAACAGGAACTTTGAAAAAAATGTGTAAAAGTACTAACCACCTAAATTTCCAAAGGAAGCATATACATGTGGATCCTAATAACTCAAAATATTAAGTCATAATGCTAAAACTTCACTCTTTATCCAGTAGATAGTGTAGACGCAAGAAAAAGATTGTGGTAACTAGGAAAATCTCAACAGAGCCACGATCGTCTCTCTCCATAAAATAAACACATATTTGTTAAATAGAAAAATTAAGGGGAAAAAAGAACATGATTACAACAAATTTCAAAATCACGTTTCACGGAGATGCCACAGGGGATGTCGTTGACTTCAGTTTATTGGTTTGCCCAGACACAGATCTGCGTATGCTACTACAGGAGGTGCTGCCGCAAGATCTGTGCAACGAATAAATATCAAGAGGAGGTGCTGACGGATCCGCAAAGGGAAGTAATAGGAGGAGGAGCTGCTGCCCAATCCCCATAGAAGACATGGAGAGGCTACCAGATCTGCTCGAGGAAGCAGCCATAGGAGCGGCGCAAGCCAGAGGGAGCCGGAGGAGATACGGCTCCCCGACGTCCGGAGACGTGGATTCTTTCCCTGTGGAAGCTGCGTGGATTGGGCTAAAAAAACCTAGGCGTAAGGCGTCCAAATGCGCCGGTGGGTTACCCGGGGCTCTCCTTCCTTTGGATTGTCCATCCAGGAGGGGGTCTTGTGCAACCAAACACGCCTTAAATATGCACAATAACCGCCTGATTGCAGAGGAGGCCTATCTTACAGATATGTGCTAGTTCTTTACTTTTGCTTGAAACAAATGGTGATAATTAGTTTCTACTGAAGCAATTTGTCATGGGTGGAGGGACCATAGCCCCTGCTCCACATTGAGTACACGGCAGATATGATGAACAGTTAATTCCATGATTTATGGTGTTTGATTTACTTGGGGAGGCGGATAGTGTTCCATCTTTTGGTTTTATTTTTCTTGGTGACTTTTTGTGTTTCTCGAAATATGACTTTGACTCTATTTTATAGCTTCTTTATCAAGGATGTTCTAACTTGTACCGTTGTTTAATCTTTTCCAAAAACCAGTTTAGTAATATAAATTTCATATATTCAGTTTTGATAGCTTTAGGCATAAAAGTGATTTTGAACTTCTTGAAAGTTCGATAGTATGGATTCTGAAAGGACTAGCCAATTGCAAGCCATCCTCTATTGTTGGCATCCACTAACATACATTAATAGCTGTTTAGCTTATGCATTGCCATCTCAACTTTATTTCTCTAATTAATCCTAGCAGGGTGGATCCAGCAATGGAGCTAGAGCTGATGTTGCTAGGAAGACGAAGGAGGTTGAAAATTTGTACGCAAATTTAAAAGTAGAGGGAGTGGAGGTAGATGGCAAGATGGCTACTATTATTGATGATGAGATAGCTAGAATTAAAGCTGAAGCTGATAGGTAATTAATTGGAGGCGGTACAACCTATTTGATTTGTACTACCTAATTAATTGGAGTAAAATGAAACGATCCTAACATTTATGCGTTATGCACATTCTTTTGATAGGAAGAACAAAATCAATGGGCTGAAAATGAACGTGGCGATGGTACTGCTCACTATTACATCAGTTACTTTTGGTTACTTGCTGGGAGCTGACTATGTTGAACAGGCCGTCTATGCGCAGGTGGGCAAGATGTTCATTTTTGATGAATAATAGCCTAGGGCTTGCGGGTCCACTCTGCTTATGGTATGTAAAACCAAATAGAAAACATTGTTAGCTGACTATGGTATGCAAAGCCTGTTTATGTCGTCTGGTAATTGTCGTGCTACACTGGTTTTTGGCGTATGATAATGTCACTCTTACTGTTAACACCATGTGATGTTCTAAGCTTCATGGAGCAGGTGCTCTGTTAAGTACTGCAGGTTAATTAGTGTTTGGTAATTTAATCTGTGTGCGGTGATTATCTATGGATGATCTGTTGTGATAATTTATGGAACAATTAATGGTATGATACTTAATCGTATGGTGATTTACTGTTTGTGGCTTCACCTGCATAAACTGCGCCGCCGCTGCCACCGCCCCTCTCCTCTCAGATCCACCAGCCCCCGCTGCCACAGAGCCCAGCCGCGACGTGTTGC
Organism: Poa pratensis; assembly: GCA_947311845.1. Lineage (NCBI taxonomy): Eukaryota > Viridiplantae > Streptophyta > Magnoliopsida > Poales > Poaceae > Poa > Poa pratensis. Next base: position 52,599,813 of record CAMZMU010000055.1, on the reverse strand, counting down.
CACAGCCGTCGGGATGCCTCAGCGCCGCCGTGGCCCCTTGAGCACCTCCGACTTGTGCGGCGCGGCGTGCTTGTGCGGCCGGCGGGTAACTTCTACGCCGAGATTAGGGCAGCCGGCTATCGCCTGAAGCTAGGCACATTCGAGACCCCGCGTGCCGTGCATGACGTGGCGGCTCGGCCGCGCCACATCATGAACTTCGACGAACAACTGCGAAGAAGCGGAGAGGGTGGTGTCGTCGCCACGCCTCATCATGCGCGAGGAGAAGCTATGCGCCACCAAAATCAGCGGCGTCTCATCATCGCCGAGGAGGACGAGAGGGCCATGGCGGAGTGGAGGAGCCACTTCCCGGAGGACGTGCATGCCGAGCACAACTTCTACGCGACGAAGAGGGCGGGAAGGAAGGCTGAGAGGGCAGCGAAGCAGGAGAGAAAGGCCTTCGTCAACGCGCATCTTGTCGGTCCGTGCACCGTCGTGTCGACAATGATAGGCGGTTCGACATGTTCTGCTCGACCGAGGAGAGTACTCCCAATAAGGACAAAGTGTAGTTTATCTACTATGATCACTAGTTTAGTTTATGTACTGTTTAGTTTATGCACTATGTTCACTAGTGTAGTTTATCTGCCGTACTATGTCCAAATTTTATGTAATATATTTGATTTTCAGTCTGTTTGTTTGGTCTTGTTTGATCTTGTTTTGACGCACATATGTGAACAAATGTGTATTTTAATGCGTCTTGTAAAGCGCTGCCTGCAGTGCGCTGCATTTTTGCGCGCCTGAAAATGCTGTCACCACCTGCGTACGAGTGCTAAATTGGTGCCAAAAACGATTTTAGCGCGTGACATTTTTAACCTTCTGTTGGAAATTCTCTTAGCATTGTAGCAAACAATGTATCTTCTTTTTTTGATACAAAACGATGTATCTTTGATTGCAAAGTAATAAATAAAGAGTTTTTATCACTTCTGCCACCAACGTTAACCTTAGTTTTGCCATTTGACAAACCAAAATCTTAATCTTGCTACTACTCCATTAGTCTGCTCCTCAGTTTTGCCACTCTGTTACTCCACCGTTTGATTTGTACTCACTTTTCCACTCCACCGTAAGTTCTATCCACACTTTTGCCATTCCTAGTTCGGCCTCTCTTTCTCTTTATTATTGATCGTATTGATAGGCCGCCACATGAGGTTGTACAAGGAGAAGGCAAAGACGTGCGACAGACGACAGGATGTGCTCGAAGGTGGGCGCTGGCGGGCACAAGGTGGAGTCAGTACGAGCGGTTGCGGCTGGTGACACCTGTTGTTGTGGCTTCTGATGGTGCCCGCCGCCGACGACCGGCAATAAAGAAGCCTATTGGAGGGAGGCAGAGCCTTGGGGACGAGATCATGATGCCGGCCTCCAAGAGGAAATGCCACAGAGATCTTAGCGTAATGCGGGCGTTCTGAGACACCGAAACGTTTTGAACAACTACTTTGAATTTGCCGAAGTGATGACATGTAGCTCCACAAATCAATGCAATAAAAAATGAAGACAAATGGTGGGAGAACTTGAAATGGAAAAACCGAGGACAAAAAAAACCGATGGAGTGGCAAAAGTGATGACAAAACTGAAAGTGGAGTCACAGAGTGGCAAGACTGAGGACAGATTAAGCAGTGGTAAGATTAAGATCTCAATCGATCAAATGACAAAACTGAGGTTAGCTCCGGTCATAGTGGCATAAATGATAAAAACTCATAAATAAAATCCGCCAAGATGGCTTTGCCCTAAAAAATAACTACTTCGCCCACCTGTAACAAATCTCCCTGTCTTTTTCCTATGATTACCTACTTGGTTTTACATACCATAAACAGAATGCACCAACAAGCCTCGGGTGATAAGGTAAATATGTCCGATCTTTCGATGAGATGGAGATACGTCGATTCTGGTGAAGTTTGACCTTGGCGATCCGACTACTACGCACATGTACGCAGCGCCAATGCAATCGCTAAACCAATCTCCCGAGGTTACCGATCCTGCAGAAGCACGATCAGCCTGACCAAATGGTCTAGTTCTACCTGCGATCGAGAAACAAGTAAGAACTAATAATGCAATCACGAATTGCGGATAAAAGATGAACTTTATTGATGAATGTGGGATTCCGTAGCGGTCATAATCTGGTCGTTGGACACAAATCGAGATCACGAAGATGCAGCGAAACGCTAGACAGTCTTTTAGCTAAACAAAATCTAGCTAAACAAAATCCAAGTAAACCCTAGCGTATAGCTAGCTATTTATTTAGACGGTACGGGACGCAGCGGCGGCTCATCGATCCGAACGTGTAGCACCTTGCGCACGTACTGGCCTTCGGCCACCTCCTTTGTTCCTCACTAGATTCGAACGGCGCCGCGCGGCGCTTGTTGCTTCTTTGAATTACTTGCCCGTGGTCACCATCATTTATACAAATCACTTAAAAGGACATTTATATCCATATGAATTTAATCACGGATATATAGATTTGAAAGCGTATCTTCCAAATCATATGAAATGAGTAATCAGAACATCGTACAATTAAAGTCTTTAGCAACAGGACTACCACAGTGGGCCTTCTGTCTTGGACATGTTCTTGTTGGCTGCCTCGATAGCTGCACCCTCCCTGGATGAGAAACTACACACGCAGTTGAGAACAGAGAAGCACATATAATCAGACAATGTTGGGGCCGCATAAATTCTGGCTGGATCCACCATCGTAGGAGACCGGTTGAACCTGAACAGTCTGAAAGTTTGAACTGCAATTAGGCAAATAAACATAAGGCAGTGCGGGGAAAACATGTGAACAAATATAATTTGCATGCCTAAGAAAGTGCACACAACCAGCCAGATTGCCTAGTACCTGTCCGATCATGCCTCCCAACAGATCCAAGCATGTTAACTAAGACAATTAAGTTCTCCCTCCGTGCTACTTCAAAAAGTAAAGAGACGTGTAAGCGTCATGTTAATGAAGACAAAGCAAATACATTCTTGCATTCTAAGCAAATGCTTGTGGAAATGTTTGTACGATCAGGTGAACTACTAAGGAATGCACAAATATATATACTATATACAGCTTACATTTCTTGACAGAACACCTAGATTTTTATGACAATCAAGAGCCACAAATAAATAATTGTAAACTACAAAGGATATAAATTAAGAATCAGGAGTAGAACAGATACACTATTCTTTTAGGACAACAATACACATCAATCTAGTTCAAACTAAGCAACATCAGTAAGTGCATTTTTCACTCTAAAAAGATCATATTACATGCAAGAGCATAACTGTTTAAAAAACAATGATGGAAACATGGAAGGTTCAAGGTAGTGTACCTTTATCTGTATAAGATGTCAATTTAAAAAGTAAGGATACAATGTCTCCGCAAATATAGATACGTTGTTTTTATTATTTTTTAACATCTTGAACTAACCTGCAGCAATAAGACATATGCTTGTTACAAATTTGGAAAACATGAATCAAGAAATATTAAATTGTTAAAGTAAGCATTGGTCTTTACTATAACTATGCCAAGTAAGGTCTAGCTTCCAGTTCATACTGGGAGAGGCACAATCATGCTTAGTTCAAACTAAGCATCATCAGTAAGTACATTCTCGTCTCAAAAAAGATCATATTATAGGTAAGAGCATAACTGTTTAAAAAAACAATGATGGAAACATGGAAGGTTCAAGGTAGTGTACCTTTAACTATTTAACATGCCAATTTAAAAAGTAAGGATACAATGTCTCCGCAAATATAGATACGTTGTTTTTCTGTTTTTAGCATCTTGAACTAACCTGCAGCATAAGACATATGCTCGTTACAAATTTGGAAAACATAAATCACGAAATATTTAAGCAAAAATAACCAAATCTTTAGACCGTAGTGCCTAATATAAGAAATGGATGTCTGGAGGTCAGAATTTTGTGAATCCTGAGGGGTTGATTCCTTCTATTATTCTGATGAAGAACTTGTGAAATACAATATATGACAAAATAAAAAATGCAGTATAATCCGATATACATATGACACTCTTTACATCCATGTGCTAAATCTAACTATTATTGTACAATATGAATATGAGCTCCTCTCTGGAAGTAAACTTTGAAAAACTATTTCTTGACACAATGCCAAAATGGAAGCTAAATAGAAAATTATTTCAGATCACCACCCAAGAAACAACATTCATATCATAAACCATGTCATGGCAAAGAAAGTTCTTATTTCATTATGTTGGTCGAACCATAAGCTAATTAAAACAAAATTATGTTCAAGGAGATGCCTGAGTATAACTGAAGTGTTGAGAACAGCAAACTGGGACAATGATATGGACATCATTCTTTTTACCTCTAAAAATGGAATAGAGCCTTCCCTTGTTTGTGCCGTGAGCATTTTCTTGAATCCCGCATACACAACAACACATCAAACAACTTAAAACCCAATTAGTGGATCGAAATGAATGTATTTGAGTTGGTACCATTACCAATATTTAAAAACCATATAGCAATAGAAGGGTAGTAAAGGCTTCAATGTAAACAATACAGGAATATGCCTATCATATTAGGCTCACATGAGGGAGAACTAATTTTGATTTTTTTAGAATATCCATTGGTATCAATCCTGGGCACAATGAATCTTATATATACAGTCTATTAAGAATAAAAAACTTAAGGACATAACTGTAAAATCGTTGCAGCATACGTGTGTACTGACTAAAGATATAATTAATTATGGTAATGGATCCTAGAGAAATGTTTTCATATGCAGAAGTGTGTCACTGGCATCATCTATCAATATGCAAATCAAAGCAGGTGTCCTACAGTTCTACCACATGCTTAACTACACATTCATATGCGTCATAGTGCTCATAATCATGAGCTATCATCGTTGCAGTATCATGAAAATAGCTAGAAGTCTAAACTTTTGCACATTGCCTTCATCATGTGCAACTACACTTTATAATGGTGACTGCTAAAACTTGCTAAAACATTAGCCTCTAAAGTTTGGCAAGCTCTTATGGAAGCTAGTTTAGCATCGGCCAAAATAGGGTATAATTAGAGATCATCTGTCATTTTTACCCAAACTGATGCATCACACGGGCAGAACCCATAATAGTTTCTGAAGCTATAAATGGAGACGGAAAAGATAGAAGAGCCAATCTAAACCCGTGTATCACACAAACAGGGCACATAATCGAGCATACAAATGGAAACGTAGATACCATCATTGTTGGCAAGTCCTCTTATGTGCACCTGTTAGTACCACAAATATGTACAAACAACCACACAATAATACTTTCGGACCTGGTTAATACCAAGGGCAATCCACATAAATCAATCAGAAAGTAAAGCGGATTACGTACATGCAACTAACATAAAAGTTAACAGACGTAGAGAATACAAAGCACTATAGCAGAACTTGAAGCAAACTATATTTTAAAAAGGATAGCTCTGAAATAAAAGCATAACCTCAATTGAATCCCAATCATTCTCCAAAACTTAAAAGGCACAAGTTTCAGTCCAAATGAATACTCAACATTTGGTATTTGTAACTACACAATCTTTACCGCAACAGAATTGAAACAACATCCAAGTAAAACAACATTTAAATCTTGGCGAACCATTAGAAATATGATTTCTTTATATCTCATTATAGCAATCATTCTAGTAGCTAATCAATTTAAAATCCTCACTCTATATACAAATATTATAGGCTGGAACCATGTATCTGCAGTTCCTTTCAGGTACACATCCTAAATCCTGTTGGATTTTAATAATATGACAAAGACACTCTTAGTAACAAAAGACATCATCTTACACATTAAAGAATCTGCATAGATAAACTGGAGCTGAAGGGGATGAGCTCACCGTGGCTCTCACTGTCGTTGACCACTGCAACAACTGTGTCACAGCAACAACCACAGCAACAACACATATGTTAGTGTGCTCTCCCGTGTCATCTCTAGAAGCTAATGCACCACAAATCAGCGGCGCCTATCCTCGAGTTGGTGTCCTCGCTAGTCTCTTCGGTAAATCTGCAAACGGTTCACAACATGGACTTCAGAACTTATAAATAATTTCAGAACAAAGACAAAGCTGGAGCTATCAGTTGATTTAAGAAATGATCCCAAAAAAGTCTGAATTTGTACAAAAATTACATCAACATGGGCTTTAATGAGACCATCTTCTGCATGTCATAAATAATCCAGCAAAAAAACATTTTCAATAAAAACATGATTAGAGATTTCTTAATTCCTATATCCATCGTTTAGATTATGATTTAAATTGATAGCACTTCAGATTGACCATGCTCGAGCTGAATCAGTTGGACTGAGTACAAAATCATCTGTAAGCAATGCTAACGTCAAATTATTATATCTATGATTTCTATTTAAAAGGCTAACAACTGAGAAAATTCCCCAGTAGTAGTCTATGCTTGTATAATGCTGACTTTAGATTAATTGTTTCTTCCATCTAAACATAAACATGCAGTCAAAAAGGTTCAAATAACAGGGCTATATGTATAACAAATGAATCCCACAATTTGTACGTGGTTTGGTGCCAGGAAAGGTAAATAACTAACAGAGTCAGCGTGCAAAAATATTGATATATTCTATCACATGATCTTCTACCCTTATTGAAATCACAGAACTTATAAACCCAACAGATACAGGATAGGAAGGACAATATATTCAACTGTAGGTTCTTTCTAATCAATGAAGCAGTGATTTTCTACGCAACTGCCACCTCCAACTGTTGGGTCCTTCTCATATTTTTAGCAGTAAGACAATAATGGACACTGCCAGCAGACAAATCAAGTATATATGGCTGCAAGAGAAATTTTCAAATGAAAGTGGAGACCGGTGATGATTTCTTACCTTCGACAACATATTGACCGGTGAGCACACAACATCTCCAGCTGCTACTTCAACACGTGTTGTACTTCAAAATCATGCCAGACCCACCACATTCAAGAAATCCACGTATTCTGAGATGAAAGGTGTCATTTATTTGGTTCCAAATGGGGCAGTAGAAGCAAAGAAGGTTGATGCTCACTTTAGGAAGTTCCTTACCACTCAAAGAATCATCCATACAGAAGTTCAATAATATTGGCCCCGGTAGTAAACGACAGAGTCCTGGAAAAATCTACCAGGTTCAGTCATGAGCTATAAAATCAATGTCATACCACACCTAGTCTGCTTCAATTGTCTAAAGAAAGAAATAACAAACAATTGAACTACCTTCCCAGAAGTCACCAGCCGTTCCTCGCTGAATCACTCGCCTTGGCATCGCAAGAATCTGAAAGCTACACCATGAGGCCATGACCCATCAATACAACTTAGGTAATGTCAAATCTGAACCAATAAGGGTCAGTATAAGAAAAGTATCATAGAGAAAGAGGAAATAATGTAATACATAGAAGGACTACAGAAACTCAACAACAAAGGAAAATAATATTTTCTTAATTCATTTAGTAGCTCATGGCAATCAAAGAACTAACAGCTCCATATATATTGCTCCTCATGCTCGGAATAACTCTTATTCAGACCAAATGAATATATATTATCTTTGTTGAATGTTAAGGAGAAAAAAAGCATCTGCTAGCTACAATTGGAACACCAATATTCAGTAACTTCAGGGTGACCATGTTAAATGCTTGCACTACGGTGTAGATCGAGAAAACAGATAGATGAGGAAATGAGGATGAACCCTGTTCCTTACCAACAAGAGAAATGAGATTAAAAAGGTGATAATAATGAATCTTTAACACAGTCAACACAAAATCGAGAACATGCTGACTCATAACTACTGTAGGTCTGCAGTCGCACAATTCCAAATAATTTCAATACATGACAGAACCAATCTGACGTGCAGCTTTCTATTTTGGTCTACATGAACGATCATAGAAGCATCTCATAATATTCTGCACATAAAGCAATTCCTAACTCAGAGAAGAAAATAACCAAGTGCATATCTTTGAGTTATCATATAGTTGAATAGTACAAATAAGCAAATAAGTTGATATGAAGCTTAACAAATAACATCTCCGCAGGCACTATTAATCCCAGACCAAACCGACCTGGTGCTTAGCTTACTATCAGCAAAGCATGATTAACAAATGAAAAAGGAATTTAGAAGAAAATATTATCAGCAAAGCATGATTTAAAAAGACCAAACTATGCTAGAACACCCTGTCTTAGTGTTAGCAGCGGATGCAACTATTTTACTCCAAAGATGTAAAAATTAAAGAAGTCCCGGACAGTCACTCCGCTGCTGCAAGATGTGAAGGAAAAACTACAGACTGGGGTGCTCACCTGGTCATTGCTTGGGGGTAGTAGAAAGCTTGGAAGAGGCAGCAGCAAGCTTTGAGGAGGCAAGCCACATCTGAATACCTGATCGCAGCGCTGCAAAACCATAGGCCTAGTCAGCACTTATTGAATTATTGTAAAACATAAATGAGAACTATATAAAACAAGATATGAGACAGAAAAAGAGACGATGCTTATTTAGAGCCTACTGAAATACTTTAACTGTATAAAGCAAATCTAATGCAATTCGAGTTAACTAAATGTAGTCAACATCAAACCCAAAAAAAATAGAACAACGTCCCAGGCATGTACATTAACTCCACAATGCTACATGTGTCTTTGACTAATTATGGAATTGCTTCTTTATCACATAATCATGTCTCATACATGATGGTCTAGAAAGATACCTGAATTACCATTCAGGTAGAAATATGAAATTCATTTGTGTAAAAGTAGCTCACCTGGGCTCGACCTTCATATGGGTATAAGAGGCAACATGTAGGGATGTTGGCCACGGCTAGGCTACCGAGGGTAGTGTCCTCATCTCTGTCGCTTGCTGCGCCCTTTCTTCATATGATGAAAACAATTGAGAACCATCACCAAGAGTATCATAGAAAACCGCCACAGTTTCATACTCATTTCATTTCTGGATCAAACAAATGACATGGAACAAAAACTCAATTAAATAACTATATTGGACCATGACCTACATAAAGGAAATCAGGGAAAAGGTAGATATTGACTAAATGATTAAGAATATCTACTGCAATCCTAATGAACTAAATGTACCCAACAACAAACCAATACAAAAATATCTCACCTAAAAGAAAAATTGCACATTTACCTAAAGGGCTAATCGAGTAATGTCAAGAATGATTAATTGCATATGCAAGGGAACCTTCATGGCACCTTGATATGGAGCAACTCTGGCCAATTATTACAGAAGAAGCGTCTCATACCAACAAACAATACCTGCAGGGTTACACTAAATTATTCATCACTCAGGTATAACTAAACCCTCCATTTGTATGACAATGGAACCATGATTTTTAGGCCAAACCATGTAATTACCTTTATACGTGGGGAGTATGACTGCAGATGTACCTCGTTATTGGCTTATTTGCTAGAAAGGAGGCATGCCACCAACAAACTAACCAAAAAGGAAGTACATGCGATATAATATATAACTGATTGTAGCTGCAATGGAAGTGTATAAATTATTAGGACATGTAAATTCGCAATAGTGATACATACAAGTACTGAATAAAACCCTAATATAAAGTGGTCGGTTTCACGTAATCACCAATGTGGAACTGCAATCAGGTTGCACAAAACTAAACCTACATACCAATCAGTATCAAATTTAGATCACAAGCTTACCACAACCAGCATCAAATCTCGCGGCACCCATCTCACCGTCCCCGAGGAGATGCATCGCCATGCGGCGAAGTGTTCTGGCCGAGAACTGCGAGCCCCACAGTCGGGAGCATTCACTCGTGCCTTCATCACTATAAAGCATATGCCTGCAAATAATGGCTTTCTGAATTATTTCATGCAAAATCATTCAGGAGCAATAAATTAGATGCTAGCCAAAGCATGAAACCGTATAATAAACAGGGGAAAAGGTAGATGTAGTAATATGAGTAAAAAATGGATGTTTTTGTGCCGGTTGAGATGCTAGATGTACCTGGAAAGCACTAAACCATGATAATGGCTTTTCATGTACCAACGTCAAGCTGAGATTCCACTCGAACCTTGTTGCCTATATAAAATTAAAACAAAGCAGTTGTTATTTCCGGTGGAGGTAAAAATGACAGGGGCAGTGGAGCCAATATTGAAGACATCAAGACACATAAAATTCCATCTGCTTTCTGGAAATAAATAACAACCATAACCAGGCATAAACAACAACCATAACCAAAGAAGTGGCATGAACTGTAGAGATCTAGATGTACCTGAACCATAAGCAATTTATTCGCTCCGGCAATCATAGAATTCCATCCTTGATCGAGATAGATAATGATAATAATTTCAACGGAAACAACTGCATGTCCATGGTACCTAATTAAAGGAATGGCAAAAAATAAGTTAACCAACATGCATACATTGATTTTCAGATTTAGATCACATCCATACAACGGCTCATCCATACATCCACTTTTTTTAAGTCACATAGGTGGCAAAAATAGTGCATCCAGGACCAGATCTGAACACAACTTGACACATCTGTGAAGCTTATTCATCCCAGCATATCAATACATAGTTCAGTGTTCTGCATAAAGTTTTAAGCTGGCTAGCTGGCAAGAGAAAAAAAACCTAGCAAGCATCAGCGTTACAAAGCAAGCTAGCTAGAATCTGCCTCCTCCGCATCTTCTAATCGATCATAGCAGCAGGCTAGCTAGCTCCATATCTCCATTTATAAAACCAAGCAGCACAAAGCTAGCTAGCAATTGCCAAAAAACTAAGCTAGCACCAGCGCCACAAAGCTGGCAGACAGTATGTACCTCCACCTCACGACCAAGAAGAAAAAAGTGAAACACCTAACCTGCTTGTCCATGCGTATGACGACTTACAGAGTTACATGTCGTTGGAGAGGAGGCCGGACGTTCCGGAGCTGCCAGCCGCTGCACGGACGCCGAAGACGAAGCCCGGCGAAGTGCCAGCCAGGGCCACCACACCAGCACCGGATCGGAAGCCCTCCGAGGCCACAGCCCTGCGCCTGTCCAGAAGACACCAAATCGAGCACAAAACGCAGAAATAAATCACCCACTGGGCCGCCATGGCCAGGGGCAGCTCCAGCCAACAGCTTCTTCTCCCCTTCATCTGTCGCCCCCATCCCTTCCAGCTTTCACTCGCGTGCGCCGCCGCCACCGATGGCTAAGAGAGAGAGAGAGGAGGTGAGACAGGAGAGAGAGAGAGAGAAATCAGAGGTGGAGGATGGAGATACATACCTGCCGCCGTGCCTCACGCCCACGGACTCCTTGTCTCCGTCCTTGCTGCCGAATTTGACCGCTGCTCGATGTGCCTCCTCCTCCGTCCATTTGCCTCTTGCTGCTCGTGGAGGACGTGGTGGCGCAGCGAGGCGGCCGGCGGCGGCAGGCAGCGGTCGGCGGCCAGGGGCGGACGGCGGCGGCAGGACCTGCCACCGCCGGTGGTCCGTCCTTTGCGCTCGCTCCTGCTCCTTCTCCCTCTCCACTGCCATCCCCATCTCCTCATCCACCCGCGGCGCTGCGTCCGGCGCCCTCCAACTGCGGGTGGGGGATCTGGTAGGGGCGGGGAGCGCTGGAGGAGGAGGAGGAGGGGGCATGGTGGGGAGGAGCAGTGGAGGCGGGAGGGTCGAGCCGGCGGCGGGAGGAGGAAGAGGATTGGGGGAGGAGCGAACGCGAAGAGGATTGGAGGAGGACAGCGCGTGCAGGGATTGGGGGCCGGCGGCTAGGTTTTCCAGCACGGTGTGCTGCGTTTTTATACCACAGACGCGAAATGACGATTTTGCCCAGAAAAGCTTCGTCGTAATAACGGGCACTGCCACCGCGGCCCGTTTTGCACGGAATCTCTCAGCCACGCAGTCGATGACAGGTGGGACCAGGCACAATAAAAAAAAACCGCGTGATCGGACGGCTCAGATCGCATCAAGTTTCGAACGGACGGTCGGTAATTCCAAAGCTGTGGTGAGCCTCCTAGCACCCCCATGATTATACTCTTTAGATGCTGGATTTGCAAAATGAATTAATTGGGCCTGGCATCTTCGACTTTGGAGCCAAACGCCATGTGCATGTAATAGGGCCCACCACCATGAGTATTTGTACGTACTAGCATCAGCTGCATGCGCCCATATGCCTGACGTGCATATATCCAACCTCGTATTTTGACACGTGGTTTGTATAGATCACCAATTATTCTGCACGTAATAAAACAGTGTATAGTATTTTTGGTCTTGATAACACAATAATATATTTTAAAACCACAAATAGAATTCACCTGAAAAATAAATCCACAAATAATAGATTCAGTTTTATTTGAGATAGTCATGTCCAGTGTCTTGTACCGCTCGTTTAGAATTCTGCGTACAATAGAAATAGGTGTTGTATCTTTATCATTAAAATAATATATCAAATTATTAGTACTAGAAATCACCTGAGAAATATGTCCAGGAGTAATATTTTTGGTAGTATCCAGACTAATCATGTCCTCATCATCAGGCTATTTAACTAAGCACATCTCCTCTTGGCATATTTCTTACGTAAGGAATTTTCTTCCCATTCCACACCCATTACGAAACCAATAGCAAGAGCTGCAATAGTGAGCAGTATAACCGTCCCATTGCTTGGTTCAATGATGTTCTCCCTATCAAATAGGATGTGCATAGCATGAATGTTAGGACATTTTAATTTGATTCAAAAAACAAATAAGTTGTAGTACCACAGATTAATTACCTAGTGTATTCAGCTTTAATTCTAGCTAACCCCTCATCAATAATACTAGCTATCTTGCCATCTAGCTTCACTCCCCCTCTCTCTAATTGTGCCGAGCTAGATCCACCCTGGAAAGATTTATTAGAGAATTATAATTGAGATAGTTATACATGAGTTAAAACAAGTATTCATACATGTTAGTGGACGCTAACACGAGAGCAAATGGCTGCAATTGATTTTTTTTTTAAGAAACACAATACAGATTCAGACGCTCACAATCACTCACGTACAGACACCCCTATGAACGCATGCACGCAAACCCTACACCTTCGATAGACTGGTCCGGCAGATCTTGAGGTAGACGAAGTCACCACGGACGCCTCGCTGTTGACGGCACGTCACCTACCACTGAAAGCATAGCGCCGGTTAAATCGTGGAAAATCCAGAAAAATGTGAGCATCCATGCCAAGTCTAGGACTTGTACCTGGGTGGGCTGGTTTCACCACAAGGAACCAAACCAGCTGAGCTAGGCTCAGTTCGCAAATGGCTGCAATTGGCTAAGAATAGCCCTTTACAAGTTTTCGCCTTTTAGAATCCATATTATAAAACTTTCAAAAGTTTGACCACTAGTATGTGTAAAGCTATCAAGATTAACTATATGAAATTTATATTTACTACATTGGTTTTTGGAAATGTTTTAACGACAGTACACTTTAGAAAACATACACTGATATAGAAGCTATACAGTAGTGAGTAGTGGTCAAAGTTATATTTCGACAACAATAAGAAGTCACCAAGTAAAAATAAAACACAAGGATGGAATACTCTTCAAATCAAACGCCCATATATCATCGAATTAACTGTTCATCATATCCTCTGTGTACTCAATTGCGAGCGTGGCCAGCCCCAGGGCCAGGCGCCTACCCACTACAAAGTAGTTCAGTACAAACTAATTATCACCACTTTGTCAAGCAAAAGTAACAAATTTAGCATATAAATCTAAGATAGGCGGCCTCGAGCTCCTCTGTATGCGAGATCTGGTCGGTGACAGCGAGGAACTCGTCGGCGGTGGCCGGAATCAAGCTCATGGAGGTAGGAATCGAGCGGGAGCTCCCCAAACCTAATCGACCTGGACGGGGTGGCGGCTAGAGGGACAACTTGCGTTAGAAATTTTGCCTTTTTTTAGAGCATCTCTAGCAGAGCTCTTAAAACTCCCAGAGCCCGAACTGGTTTCTTTTTCGAGCGCGCGAGCGAGCGCCAGCGAGTTCTCGACTCGCGCGATGATGCGCTACCTCTGCATGCGTGCTGCTAGCTGGCAGCCTGAAAATCTGATCTTTTTTTGCGACTCAATAGCTTTCAATCATTACTCAGCGGGCTTACAAATCGTTTTGCAAACAATCAGCTATAAAACTAGGTACATAATTAACCCATAGACACCTTCTCCTACTAGCTGAAGCTTGCTTTGCACACAGATGTGCCCCCTCATTGGCCTCACGTCCAATGAAGTTAAACTGGAAAGACTCCAGGTTGGCGCTGAGCTCTTCTATCTCCTGAATAATAGATGCAATTTTTGATCGTCCTTGCTCCCTTTCCTTCCAAAGCTTAACAACTTCACTTGCATCGGACCCAACCACAAGCCGTGGTATACCCAGAACAGACGCAAGTTTCACTCCATCTCGAACTGCAATGGCCTCCATGATCAGCGCGCTTGCTACATGACCATACCAAATAGCCTGTCCTCTAATCTTGGTTAGAAGATTACAGATTAGCCGTCGGCTGTCAGCGTGGCACAACAACTACAGCAATGCAGTACATATAACTCATGATGGAAGGAGCAGCTCGTGATTGGCTCAAATCGTTACCCGATTCATATTACGACTCGTGGGAGCAATTCCGCGATGATTTCGTCAGATACTTCGGACCCTTATGTGACAGGCCCAAAACATTTAAAGAACTCAAAACATGTAAGCAAGGCCCGGACGAGTCGTTGCGATCATATATAAGGCGATGGACCACCATCCGCAACTCGATAGGACATGCATCAGAAGATAGGGCAATCGACGCCTTCAAGGAAGGCTTGTGGAGGAAAGATTTCAGGGAGATGCTCGGACGAGAAGACCCAAAAACAATGGCAGCCCTCATGGCAATCGCAACGAAGTGGGCAAACGGAGAAGACTCAGTAAGAGGCAATCAACCTACGCCATCACACGACAACCACGACAGAGATAATCGAGATCGTAGAGACAACTATCGGATGATAGAAGGCGCAAGCGCAAATATCGCCACTATGATGATGACAAGCCAAGTTTCGTAGGAGCAGGGTTCGCCCAGCCGCGAGATAGTCGAGACCAAACTGTCAAACATCCTGAAGATAACCGAGACAATCGAGACCACCGTACAGACGACCGAAGAGACAGTCGAGATCGCCGCTCAGATGATCACCGTGACAATTATCGCGGATGTGACAACCGCGACAGTTACAGAAGGCCTGAATGGCGCAAACGAGCAGACAAAGAGCCAGAGCGCTCACTCGAAGAGCGGATGGACGATTACTGCAGATTTCACCTATACAAGGGAGACGACGGTAGGTTACGTTCTAATCATTCACTAAAGAACTGCAGGGAATTCGACCAGTTGGCAATCGAGTACGTACTACGCCTGCAAAAGGAAGGACGCGCTCCACCGCAACTGACGCAAGCACAACCAATCGCAGCAACCCACACGCAAGCGGTACCAGCTCAAGTGTACTCTACGCCGCAACATGTGCAACAAGCTCAGGTGTATTCTGCGCCACAACAAGTACAACATACTCAAACATACTCTGTTCCACAGCAAGCACAACCTGCTCAGGCATATCCAGCACAGCAGCAAATACAACCAGCGCCAGTGTACATGGTGCCCGTACAACATAATGGAGGAACACCTTAGCTCGACAGCTTCCACGGCGGTCCGTTTCATCCAATCGATCATATATCGGTATGGAGTGATGGACAGTATCATTACGGACAACGGAACCAACTTCACAGCAGAAGAGTTTCAATCTTTTTGCAAGGAGCAAGGAGTCAAACTAAACTATGCGCCAGTTGCGCATCCGCAATCGAACGGATAGGTCGAGAAAGCCAATGGTCTCGTGTGCAGTGGCATCAAGAAAATGCTGCTGGTCCCACTCAAAAGGGCTGCGGGCGCATGGGTTGAAGAACTCGACGCGGTACTATGGAGCCTGCGAACTACGCCAAACGCCTCTACCCAATACACACCATTCTTCATGGTTTACGGTTCGGAAGCAGTACTGCCTTCAGACGTCAAATTTCAGGCACCACGGGTGGAAGCATACGAAGAAACTGACGCAAACAAGGCACTCGAAGACGCAAATGACCTCTTGGAAGAGGCGCACAACACAGCCTTGGCACGAACAACAGTTTATCAACAAGACCTACGCAACTACCATAGCCGTCGATTGCGTACACGATCTTTCATGGTGGGAGACTTGGTGCTACGTGAGAAGTAGAAAAAGGTTCACAAGTTGGCATCACCATGGGAAGGACCTTACATCATCACAGAAGTTATCAGCGATGGAGGCGCATATCGACTGAAAGATGCCAAGACTGGAGAAGAAGTATCAAATCCGTGGAACGTGGCGCACTTGCGTCGGTTTTATGCATAGGTCTCCTAGTCATATATGTAATACTCGACATGTCGGAAGAGCCAACAGGTTTCAGACGCACTCTTTCCCTTACCAGGGTACCTAAGGGGACTGGAAGGTTTTTAATGAGGCGGCTGCTGGCCGAACAACAAAAGTTGGAATAAAATCATATGTTCCTTCATATTTGTCTCAAAGTTCCTCACATTTCTGCAAACTAACAATCAAAAATACACTTTTTAGCAAAGTAACATAAATCCCACTCGAAATACTCGGGGGCTGGGTTCATATTCAAAACCCTACTCGACATGCTCGGGGGTGGGTTCATATTCAGAAGCCCACTCGACATACTCGGAGGCGGGGTTCATATTCAAAACCCCACTCGATATACTCAGGGGATGTTTCATACTCGAACCTCACTCATAACAATTGGAAGCTCAAAGAATACATACATTTGTCACAAATCATATACAGAAATTGTCTATTCGTTTTTTATCTCCGTTACAGGGCCAAAAAATTGATCTCGACAACGGCTTATAAAGTTTTCAGCTGCAGGATATGTCTCACCTAGACACGATTGAGAGATAAGTTCACCTGGAGCAGGTGGCTGTAGGGAAAATTTAGGCCTACGACTGCGTATATAAGCCACGGTAGCATTGGCTCCAAGCACAGCAAGGTTCATCAAGGATTCTTTAACTGATTCTGATACTCGAAAGATGTCAATCAAAGGGAATAATCCTTGAGGCTGCGGCCCACCAGGAAATAGTGCACGATTCAAACTGGCAAAGATGCGCCTGCATATCTCGAGTACTTGGGCGTTCCTCCATACTCGGTCCTTCAAAGTAAGCAAAGCACACGCGTGAACTTTGTCCAGAAGTAAATGTTGACGGCCATTCGAAGGATCTTCAATCGCCTTCTCCAGTAATCGAGAAACTCTCCTATCCTCTTGCTCGAAGTTGGGAACAAATGCTGCAAGTGCAAGAAGGATAAGGATAACGATCAAAAAACAAGGGTAACAATCAAAGAGGATCGGGAGATCAAGTTACTAACCTTCGAGTTGGCGATTCACAGATTCCATCTCCCCATCACATAATTTTCTCGTTGGGTAGCAAAGCTTGGGCGTGAATTAAGAAGATCAAGTTCAGCCTGCTTTTCTACTAGCTCTTGTTCCAGTTCTTTTATTCGATTCCTAGCATCATCCAGAGCTCGGGAATTCCTCTTCGAGTAGCTAGCATTCCGATTGGCAGTTCGAGAAGAGCAAGGAACATCTACAGCACAAACTTCATCCTGCTTCATAAGGAGTACAAATTCATCATCACAAACATATGAGAGATCATACATAAGCTCGCACAAAAGAAATCATAACATATATAACCATGCAAGCATGGGGCAGAAGGATTCGAGTAGGTTCATAATTACATCCCAAAAGACAAAGGAAAGTAGCAAAGGTGCATGCTAATCCTAAGCACGAGAAGCAGATTCTGTCTTGGTCTTGCGCGACTGAGTCCTAATAACTTCAGCACGGCGCTCCATGGTCTGGATACACACCTCACTCAGGCGAGTGGCTGTGTCAGTCACATCTTTAAAAGACAATGGTTTCCCATTGGACCTCTTCGGGTACTCAGACAAATGGCGCTCGAAGTCAACCTCTACGCCATTCCCTAACAAAAGCTTGAGGGTGTACTCTGAGCCGCGTACCATGCATCCGCGAGCAAAGTCCGTGACTGCTGTTGTTCCAGCACCAAAAGCGCCCACAAGCTCATCGACTGAAGAGGGCACATCAGCTGCGGGGATTATCTCCTTGTGCAGGGAGCCAAGAGCACCAGAAGTGGCAACAAGATCAGTCGAGGTCTTGGACAAGACCATCTCCAGATCAGCAATCGCATCTTCAAGTGACACTTCATCATTAGATGGTTGCGAAGAAGAAGCAGCGGCGTCGAGACCTGCAAAAGGAGAATAACTAAGGTCGGCATATGTCAAAAGTAGACAAATTATGAACATAAACAGAAAAAACCACGCATACCTCTAGCAGAACGTGCCAATGAAGACAGTCGACTGAGGATCTCCTTCTCGCGATTGAGAGCTGCATCTTGGGCTTCCTTGAGTGCCTTCTTAGAATCAGCCTCTTGGGTCTCGAGCTTAGCCTTCAAGTTTTTCAGCTCCTTCTCAAGGGTGCCTACTCGCTCTTCAGTCGATTTTTGCTTCCCTGCAAAAGATCACATCAAAAATGTTATTCAAATCAAAGAGTTAGCAAACACTCGACTGTAAGCAAAAGAGTCATAAAATTACCAGAAAGCTCAGATGCAGAAATCTTCAAGGAGTCCCTTTCCTTTTCCACACGGACAAGAGTTCGCACCCATGTGGAAAGGGAAGCATACATTGGCTGCAAAGGAAAGTAAGAGCAATTCAGAGTTAATCGAAGTACAAAACACATATTCAAAACTTGGGGGAGAAGCGCATACATGCTCAGTCCAAGAATCAGAGGAAGATGCTGAGGCACCAGCGTCGACTATAGCCTTCTCCTTGTTGGCAGCTTCAACTAGAGGAGCAGCTGGAGCAACCAAAGATGTAGTGGCTGTGTCGACCTGCTGGGTGATCATAGGTTGTGGAGCACTCGTGGCGTCCACAGCAGGAGGAGAAGGTGGTGATTTGCCACTATACACGATAAGGAAAGTATTACAAAGCAGAAAAGCAGCAAAACAAAACTGTCACTCAAAAATTATTTACTCAAAACAAACCTGGACTCCTCATCATCTGATTCGGGCTCTTCATCAAGGGCTAGCGCTCCTAGGAAAGGAGCACTACCCGAAGGAGGAGGAGGACGCGAAGCTAGAGGAGAAGCAGCCAGAGGAATACTTTTCGAAGGCGAGTGAGTACCCGAGTTGCAGGTGCCCGCTTGACCATGTTCATCAGATGCTTCGCTTGGCGAATCACTCGCCAATCGAAGTCGCTTCGCCTTGCGGGTGTTCAAGATTTCCTCCGAGTCAGCTGCAACTTCAGTCGCGCGCTGATTAACTTCATCTCCAGCTTCAACCTCCAAGTTTTCGACTGGAGTAGTATGCGCTGAAGCAGGCTCGGTTGCAGGCACATGAAGATCTTCTTGTGCCATGGTTTCTGAAGTAGGACCGGCCTCAGGCAAAGGCGGCAGGGAGGAAGCAGTCGAGTGACCCTGCAATCAAAATTCAAAGTTCAGAACAAATAAATTCATATACGCATAATACAACGAGTAACGTAAAGCACACATACCTCAGGTAGCGCGTTGCCTGGCCCATAAGGCAACAACTTGAAGGAGAAGTCAATCGACTCAGAAGCCTTGATGCTAGTGATCTTCTTCACTTGGGCACTAAGCTCCTTTTCAGACAACTCCTCTTGACTCATTCTGGTTGAGTCGAGTGGCCCCTCATATTGCCACATAGGGTGGGCACGGAGACGCAGGGGCCACACTCGCATCTTCATATATGTGCTAATCAACTGAATTCCAGACACACTGGTCAGCAGATCAGGTAACTTCGCGAGTAGAGGAGCAGCTTCCTTGGCCTCAGCATCAGACACCAGATGATCCCAGGCCGCCGTCTTGGATGGCTGGGTCTCAATCGAAAAGGCAGGAAGAACCTGCTGATCAACTGGCACATAGAACCATCGTGTCCTCCAGCCTTGTGCGGAGTCGACTGCCTTCAGGTCAAAATAATTCGACCCACTAAGAGCCTGGATGTTGAAACCCCCAACAGGGCATGGGCGCCCTCCTCTGCAATTGGCGCGCACCTGAAAGAGGTGCTTCCACAGCGGCCAGCTTGGAGATACTCCCAAGAAGCACTCGCATAGCACCACAAAGCATGTAATGTGCAGGAGCCCATTGGGAGTCAGATCATGCAGCTGTATGCCGTAGGCATACAGCAATCCTCGCACAAAATCATGCAGGGGGAACGAGATGCCGCGGGGAAGAAACTCCGCAAAACACACACGCTCCCCGGCGCGAGGAGCAGGGCGTACCTCCAATCCAGCGGCGCGAGCAGCAAATTGTTCAGAAGGTGGTAGCCAGCCCTTCTGACGGAACTCCTCGAGATGGGTCTCATTGACGGAGGTTCGTGACCAATCGCCCGGTGACTTGGTGCGGGCAATGGTGGCGCCACCGGCAGCAGTCAAACTCTTCCCCTTCCCGGCCGTCTCGGCGGCAGCACTGCGCTTGGTCTTCTTGGGTGCCATAGGGAAGAAGCAGATGGAGGCAAAGCTTGAGCGCAGAGCAATGGTGGGCGATGTGCGCGGAGGAAGAAGAGGCAAATGGCAGGGTAAAGAATCCCGGGGTCGGAAGATGGGATATTTACTGTGCTACGCAAAAGAATCACAACCGTCCAAGCAAAATCTAGATGACACGTGTCACCCACGAAGAACAACCGTCGCAGCCCACGCCACCCACTACGCACGCAAAATAAGGAAGTCATCATGATTCCATGAAAATTTCGCCACGAACGGTCAAATCGGAGCAGAGATAGCGTCTTCTGTTGGTCAAAACCCTGACAACGGGCCCACAAGGTCATGTCCTGTCAAAAATTTGACAGGCACGCCGCAAGTGTCATGCATGACGTCAAGCACATGAGAAGAAGAGGAATGAACATAAAACGCAAATCGATTGATACCATATATCGGTTGAAATAACGATTGACAAAAAAGTACTCCCATGGGAGCATACGACAAAAAATTCTTCGATTGAGGACATGCAGAACATAATTTAAGATTGTCCTCTATTGCAAACAATAAACCACAATCTCGGGGGCTACTCCCATGGGAGCGCTGTCGCGCTCCCATAAAGCTTCTAAAAAGGTAAAAATTACTCACTCGGCAAAGTTGACTCGACTGATTCATTTCGGCAAAGTCCTTTAATTTCACAAACATAATTCATAAAATTCCCGGACTATGTCAATCGAAAAAGTCTCGGATGCTGCATACGCAAATGCAAAGATAAGACCTGCCGATATTAATCGAGCTGGGCTAAGGGACACTCCGGCAGTGTTTTCCCTTAAGTTTTTCCGTGTCAACAGACATGATGAAAATCCTGACGGACGCGTCGGGTAGCAAATATGATCTGCAGAACGAATCAGTAAGACCCCAAGCGTCCTGAGTCGAATCTGTCCAGTGTGTACCAGGTTCGAGTCCGGGGACTCGAATCTGATTGAAGGCTAGTATGGTGTTGCCCTAATGAGCAGTTAACTGACATCGTTGATTCGAGTAAGTTCAGACCTACTAAGTCAAAATCCCTAGGCAAATACATCAAAAGTGTTCCAGATTCGAGTCCGGGGACTCGAGTTTGATTGAAAGCTGGTATGGTTTTACCCGAATGCGTAGTTAACTGAACTCAACTTTCTTCGAGTGAGTCAGGCCTGCCAAACTATAATCCCCAGGCAAAAGTTGTTTCGAGTATGTTCCAGATTCGAGTCCGGGGACTCGAGTTTGATTGAAAGCTGGTATGGTTTTACCCGAATGCGTAGTTAACTGAACTCAACTTTCTTCGAGTGAGTCAGGCCTGCCAAGCTGTAATCCCCAGGCAAAAGTTGTTTCGAGTATGTTCCAGATTCGAGTCCGGGGACTCGGGTTTGATTGAAAGCTAGTAAGGTTTTACCCGAATGTGTAGTTAACCAGTTTGGAGTATTCTGGGCCTACTATGCTAAAATCCCCAAGATTCCATAAAAACATATATACTGTTCAGAAAAATAACACATGTGGAGTGCATCCATGATTCTCCATAATCAAGCAAGCACTCGGGGGCTACTGACATGGATATACCCTTCGGGTACCCCGGCGTGAAGGTACCTAGTACAGGCGAAGCCCAGTAGAGGCCCAGAGTTAAAGAAGCCCGTGAAGAAAGAAGCCAGACGAAGAGAAGTTTCCTAAAATTAGATAAATCATAGTCGGTTAGAACTTTCCATATGTAAACCTAGTCGGTTACGTATCCAGGACCTGGCCTCCTATATAAAGGCCAGGAGGGTAACCGATTAGGTCAAGCAATTCATAGCCACCACAATCCCGACGAGACAAACAGCTCGCCGGACCCCTGTAACCGCATATTCACAAGATCAAATCCAGACAAGCAGGAGTAAGGGTTTTACCTCAATCGAGGGCCCCGAACCTGGGTAAACTCTCGCTTGTCAGCCGTCGAGTCTACCCGTACTACGCGTTCTCTACCACATAATCAACCCTAGGTACCTAACCATGGGATTTGCCGAGGACACCCCTCGTCATACGATCAGGCAAAAGCCTTTCCCTGCCCAATCCACGCGTCCTTAGGCAAAGTTAACCACACATTAGGGGAATGCCGGTTCATGGAGGACTTCAAGAAGGACCCCGAGGTTGGCTGGAAGTCAGAAAAGAGCAAAAAGGCTGAGAAGACAAAGAAGGAAGATGGTGATGGGGCAGTTTCCATGTCCGAGGATGAGGAACCTAAGTTGGTGCGCAAAGAAAAGAAATACCCAAGGTACATGGCCAATTGGTGTGCTTCTTGGGCACTCCTTTGGCAAAGGAAGAAAAGGCGGAGATGCGCGAGCTAAACGCCACAGTACCAGATGTTCCCCTGTATCTAGACTGGTCAGAGGAGCCAATAACTTGGGACAGAGATGATCACCCAGATCACGTACCTCACCCCGGAAAATACGCCCTTGTCGTCGACCCAATTGTCGATAACTTCAGACTCACCAAGGTGTTGATGGATGGCGGCAGCAGCCTCAACATCATCTACGCGGACACACTGAAGCGCATGAACTTGTCGGAAAGCCAGCTTGACTACAGCAAAGTCAAGTTTCATGGCATCGTTCCGGGAAAGCAGGCCAAGTCAATGGGAAGCATCAAATTGGAGGTTACTTTCGGAACTGAGACAAACTACCGTTCAGAGCATCTCAGGTTCGAAGTAGTCCCCTTCAAGAGTGCCTACCATGCCATCTTTGGACGGCCAGCTTTCGCCAAGTTCATGGCTCGGCCGTGTTACATCTACAGCAAGTTGAAGATGCCGGGACCCAACGGTATAATCACCATCAATGGCAACTTCAAGAAAGCAAAGGAGTGCGAGCGTGGCAACGCCGCCTTCGCTGAGGCAGTCCTCCATGCAGAGGAGTTAGCCATGTTGAAAAAGGAGCTTGATACGTCGCAGCTGCCGGAGGATGTAAAGACCGCTGAGCCCAAAAACACTTTTAAAGCGTCCGAAGACACAAAGAAGGCGGATCTGGTCCCAGGTGACAGCTCCAAGCAAGTCACCATAGGGGTAGGCCTGGACGACAAATAGGAAAGCGCGCTCGTCAGGTTCCTCCGTGAGAATCAGGACATCTTTGCATGGTCGTTGATGCATGTAAAATGCATACATGAACTTTGCACTTTAATTGCTTATATTCCAATCATATTTGCATCATATAAGGGTTATATCAATGTTTTATAATGATTTTTGGGAATATTCATTTATTTCCTATTTTTATGGAATTAACCCTGCACAGACAGAAAACCCCGTTTTCTTATTTTAATGTTTCAGGGACCCAAACGTCAACGAAATCACCTGGAAATTTACGGGCATCAATATTTGGAAGGAAGAAGACCTGTGGGCGAAGGAAGCGAGCAAACGGAGGCTCGAGGGCCAAACGAGGGGGGCCCAAGCGGCCAGGTACTGTAGCCGCATGGGACCCACCCATTTGGGCCTCGTGGCTCCATTGCCTTCGATCTTTTCTCCACCGACATCGTCTTGACCTAAAAACGCCTATAAAAAAGGTCCCCCGACGTTCTCTGGAAGGAGCGCCGCACAAACACAGAAACACCGAAACGGAGATCAGGAGCTGCAGATTGGAGGGGGAAAACTCCGGCAGGGCACTTCCGGCGTGGTCTCCATCTTCTCCATCGACTTCTCCACCGTCTCCACGATGAAGAGGGAGTAGTCCACCTCTGGACTATGGGTTTGTGGAAGTAACTTATGTATCTCTCCTCTCTTGAGCTTCACTAATTAGCACCGTATGAACTGCTGAACATGATTACGGTCACCGTTGTAATACCTTTGTGGTGGATCTTTATGAGTTAATATATGCTTGAGATTGCAATGTTTGTTTCAGTTATGAGTATAGATGCATATTATGTACCCCGTTCTTGTCTACTTGTTTTGATCAAGCATGTTTATGAGAGCGTGTGTGGGGGAACGTGTGCATTAGTTGGAGTAACGGGGGATGGCTAGTGCAGTGAACGTGAGAGAAAGTTCTGCGATCCACTTTGGTATCTTTACCTTACTTTGTTACCTCACTAGGGATAAACTAAAATACCATGCTACCGGGGATGTGGGCGTGACCATTGCCACTACTCCATGACTAGATCTAGCATATTCTTATTTTCACTTCATGTCATGATACTTAATGCTATACTCTGAGTTATCTTAATTACTGAGGTGTTATGATTTAGTTCGCATCTTGGTGGAGTATAAGAGAGGTTAATAACCAAAAGATCTCTATGTTAGGACGTGATGCCCATATATCTAAGTAACTTGTTATCAAACCCTGTGTTGCAATTTCATATGTTAACTGTGTGTGTTCCATTGTCTACCACTTTATAAAGAGAGAGTGCATTTGTGAAACCATGAACCCCAGTCCATTTTTAATCATAAGAAACACCTTTCCAACACCATATTCCACTTTTCTATTTTCAGCCATCATTAAATCCGAAAATACAAAAATACTTTTCATCTTGCATACATCATTCAAAAACCCAAAAATATCATTTATCATTGCATCCACCATCATTGCATATTTATTTCTTGTTTGCATTGCATAACTATCCTGATATCATTCTTACACCTTGTGCTTGACAACGACAGGTGAGGTTGAGGACCAAAACATCTAACCTTGTTTTGTAGGTAACCAAAAGAAGGATAAGAAGATAAATCTACCACTTCAGATTCCCCGAGAGTTCGATATTAAACCCTCGAGTCACCCCTCGTGGGAAAACTGTCTTCCACTTACTATACACTCTGCACTTGGAGTCTCAACCTAATCCCGTTTACTTTTGCAGGTATCAAGGCCTTGCTCTTCAGGACCATCAGTCGTCAGCCGACATGCCAGGTGTCCCGAGGGAACTTGCCGAGCACTCTCTTAACGTCTACGAAGGAGCCAAGCCAGTAAAGCAAGGAATAAGGCGCTACGGTGAGAAGAAGCGGACAGCAATAGGGAAGGAGATCATCAAGTTGCAAGAAGCCAAGTTCATTAGGGAGGTAGTACACACTGATTGGTTGGCAAATCCTGTAATGGTTCCAAAACCTAATAAGGAAATGAGAATGTGCATTGATTATACCGGTTTGAACAAGTGCTGTCCTAAGGACCACTTTGCTTTACCTCGTATAGATCAGGTCATAGACTCCACAGCCGGCTCCGAGCTGCTGTGCTTTTTGGATGCGTACTCCGGGTACCACCAAATCAAAATGCGAGAATCCGACCAAATCAAAACGTCGTTCACTACCCCTACGGGACCTTTTGCTACATCACGATGCCCTTCGGTCTAAAAAATGCCGGCGCAACGTATCAGCGGTGTATGCAAAGATGCCTTCACGAGCAAATTGGCCGCAATGTTCACGTCTATGTTGACGACATTGCCGTCATGTCAAGAAAGAAGGCAGATTTGCTTGACGATTTGAGAGAAACCTTTGATAGCCTCCGGGTATATAGGATGAAGCTCAACCCGAAAAAATGCGTCTTCGGGGTTCCTGCCGGCAAATTGCTCGGTTTTATCGTTTCAGAACGAGGAATAGAGGTGAATCCAGAAAAAATCAAAGCGATCCTCAACATATCCAGGCCCAAGGACCTGAAGGACGTGCAGCGACTTGCCGGCTCGGCGGCTGCCGTCAGTCGTTTCATTAGCCGTCTTGGTGAGAAGGCACTGCCTCTCTACCGGCTTCTGAAGAAATCCGACAACTTTGAATGGACAGACGAAGCAGACGCCGCCTTGCAGCAGCTCAAGGACGCGTTAACGTCTGCTCCAATCTTAGCAGCTCCTCGAACGCAGGAACCAATGCTGCTTTACATCGCGGCAACTAACTTGGTTGTTAGCGTGGTCCTGGTTGTGGAACGCAAGACGGAAAAATCAGACTTGCCGGAACAACGTCCGGTTTACTTCATCAGTGAAGTATTTTCCGCCTCAAAACAGCGTTATCCGCATTACCAGAAGCTGGTCTACGGTGTTTTCTACGCCGCCAGAAAGTTAAGGCATATTTTCAGGAGCATTCAATCACGGTTGTGAGCAAGGCACCTCTGGGGATATCATCAATAATACAGATGCAACAGGCCGCGTTGCCAAGTGGGGCATCGAACTTGCCGCCTTCGACATCATGTATAAACCCAGAACGGCCATTAAATCTCAAGCCTTAGCAGACTTTGTAGCAGATTGGACGGAGGCCATGGACGAAGTACCTCTCCCTGAAGATGCATATTGGATCATGCACTTTGATGGATCAAAAATGCTTCAGGGCTCGGGGGCTGGCATTGTTTTAAGAAACCCTCAAGGAGACAAGCTTAGTTATGTGTTACAAATTCACTTCAAGGCAACTAATAATGTTGCTGAATACGAAGCTCTCCTTCATGGTTTACACATTGCCAAGGAACTTGGCGTCCAGCGTGTCCTCTGCTACGGAGATTCAGACTTGGTGGCGCAACAGATACGTGGTACTTGGGACACAAAGAGCGAGACAATGGCGGCATATCGAGCTACCGTCGACGAATTCGCCAAATGTTTCCTAGGCTACGAGGTCCGCCACATCCCAAGAGCTCAAAATGAGGCGGCAGATACACTTGCCAGAATGGGGTCTGAACGCAAAAAGGTACCAAAAGATGTTTTCCTGGAACACCTACACAAGCCGTCAATAAAAGGAGCAGACCTCCTTGACCCAGAATCGGCAGAACCAGTTGACGATGCTAGCTATGCCGTCTACCTGGTAAAGCCGGATTGGACGACGCCATATTTGGACTTCCTGATCAATCAGGAGTTGCCGGACGATGAGGTTTTGAAAAGGCAAATCATAAGAAGAGCCAAGGCATTCACAATAATCAAAGGCGAATTGTACAAGCGTAGCACCACTGGTGTTTACCAACGTTGCATTTCGCCCGAAGAAGGCAGAGAACTGTTGGATGAGATACATGCTGGCGTGTGTGGACATCACGCTTCCTCACGCGCCCTTGTTTCAAAAGCCTTCCGACAAGGTTTCTACTGGTTGACAGCCAAGCAAGATGCAGAGGACATCGTCAAAAGATGCAGGGGCTGCCAACTTTATGCCAGACAATCACACATGCCAGCTCAGGAGCTTAAAACAATACCCATCACATGGCCTTTCGCAGTCTGGGGCTTGGACATGGTTGGTCCGTTTAAAACGGCGCCTGGTGGCTACACACATTTACTTGTGGCTGTAGACAAGTTCACCAAGTGGGTTGAAGCTAAGCCTATCAAAAAGCTAGACGGTGCCACAGCCGCAAATTTTCTGTGGGGAATAATCTCTCGGTTCGGGGTGCCTCATAGCATTATCACCGATAACGGCACTAACTTGTCGCAAGGCGAAGTTGAGGAATACTGTTATAAGCATGGCATCCGCCTAGATCTTGCCTCAGTAGCACACCCGCAGGCAAACGGTCAAGTAGAGCGTACAAATGGTTTAGTCCTACAAGGCATCAAACCACGTCTCGAAGTACCATTGCACAGAGCGGCTGGGGCTTGGGTGGATGAGTTGCAATCTGTCCTTTGGAGTTTACGCACAACTCCAAACAGATCAACCAAGTTCACTCCTTTCTTCTTAGTCTATGGCGCAGAAGCAGTGTTGCCGACCGACATGATGTATGATTCTCCCAGAATTCAAGCCTACGTCCAGGAAGACGCAGAAGATGCAAGACAGGATGGCCTTGACCTACTTGATGAAGAACGAGACGTTGCTCTCGCACGATCCGCCATCTATCAGCAAAGTTTGAGGCGTTATCACAGCAGAAGAGTGCGGCAACGAAGTTTTAGAGTTGGTGATCTGGTCCTCCGCCTAATCCAAGACAGGAAAGGCTTGCATAAGTTATCCCCGCCTTGGGAAGGACCTTTTGTGGTCAGTAAGGTGTTGCTCAATGGTTCTTATTACTTGGTAGACGCACGAGACGGATACAAGAAGAAGCGAGGTCGCAAGCGCAAAAGGAAGGTTGATGACAAGTATGAAGAAACCAAGCGACCCTGGAACATTGAGCAGCTACGTCCTTTTTACACTTAGCAATTTCCACATTGTAATAAGTACTATATGATTATGAAATAAAAGTCTGTGGTTTGCTCATTCAGTTTTGGGATCATGCCATCTTTTGTCTTTTCTCGCAATCATATATCTGTTGTCATAAAAGTTACCGAACAAAATAGTTTTTGCTCCGTGCTAAGGTTCAAACTTTTTGACATTTGCCGTCTGCCGGCTAAAAAAGCAAACAATCTTTGCACCGCCTAATATGCTTATCTGTCTGTTTGTGTGTGGGTCGCCTAGTAGTATGTCGTTGGCACCAACATGCTGGCTTTGGTCTCTGAGTCTAAATTAGTTGGTATTGCACCTGGTTGGCTCAGCTAAAGTAACTAAGATGAGGTTCCGCCAACATATGAAACAGCCAAACATGCAAACGAGATACATATTAAGGCGGGCCACTTAAATAAGCCTACCGCCAAGTGTAGCATAAAAGTTGGCCCAGAATATTTACAAACCCAAAATATAAACAAGTTTTTTGCGTTAACAGATTAACGCAGTGTTTGTGCTACCATTACAGGAGAGGACAGTCAAGGAGTTGCCGCCTTGGTGGAGGTGGTTGAGAGATCCTGGGGGCTGACGCCGGCATCCTTGGGGCTGGCTCCGCCATCCTGGGGGCTGCGCTCGTCAGCTGCGGCTTCGCCTTCTCCGCCTACGGCAGCTTCAGGATCCGCCAAGGAGGGATCGGCTATGGCAACATGTGGATCCGGGTGTTCCTTGTAGAACTTGCGGATGTCAACCATGTTGGCAACCCGGGTCGCATAGCCTCGAACAGACCGCAGCACGTCCTGCATCACGATGGCTTGGTTGTTTTCGTCTTCGGTGGGGAAGTACTCGGTGACTTGATGAATATCAGCCTCCGGATACCACGCCGCCGTCATCGCCAATGCCAACTTGGCGCCGCCTCGTGCTGCTGATCGTAGCGTGCCGTCATGTTCGGTTGCCGCCTTCTCCAGCAAGTCCGGCAGGGCATCAAAGTTGATGGGATCGCCGTCCTCGCCAGGGTAGAACTTGGCGGCAAACGCTTTGCCCGCACCGACAATCTGGTTGACGATTTCGCCAACCTTCAAGATACGGGCAAGGCGCGGCGTCGTAGCCATGTCATCACCCAGATTAGCCGGCACTGCACAAATACAAACAGTTACACACTGCAGCTTGAAATTTCAAGAGTGCAAAGTATCAAAGAAGGATGAAGGGTTAGAGACGTACCCAAGACATGCTCGTGGATGGCGTTGACCTCGTCCAGATGGTTCTCAAGTGTTTCCTGAGCTAGCTGGACTGCCTGTGACAGTTGTTCCTGCTGCGCTTTGGCATTCTTGTTCACCTGGTCGAGGTTGTTGCTCATAGCTTCAAGTTGTCCCGTCAACTTGCTAACCTCGGCGGCATGGGCCAGCTCCCGCTCATCCAGCTCCTTGGCATGATCCGCCTTCAGCTTTGCCACCAACTCAGCAAGATCTGCAGCTTCGTTCATCAAAGCTTGCATGTCAGTGGAGTTCTTGAGAATATCTTGCGCAGTGTTTAGTAATTCTACAAATAAAGAGAAAAAGACTAAAATACTTGTCGGAAAAGCAAAAGAAGTCGGACGAAAAGAAGGCAAAGAAAATTTGTCACCTTCATCCTTTTTGCGAGCCTCTTCCAAGCTCGCAATCTGGGCGTCCTTCATCTCCACGTCCTGCTGCAGTTGCTGGCATTCTTTGTTTTTCTTCTCTTGAGCACGGAACAGCTCAAGATTGGAAGCAAGAACGGCCTGCATGCACGAAAACAACGTTGCGGTTAGCACTATTAGTCAACGAGACCACTTTGCCGGCTAAAATTTTCAGCCGCCAAAGTGCTCGGGGGCTGGACTATAGTTTGCATTACCTCAAGTTGACCGTGCAGGGTCTCGTGGAGATCATCCATGTGCGCGTACCATTTACGGGTACCTTCGCGCATGGTCCTTAGCGTTTGCCGAGGGTCTTGTAACCCTTTGCCAGATTGGAGCTGGATGGGAGGATGATCCGCCATGGCCAGCCGCCATCTCGTCATCCATCTCTTGCTTCATGGCAATAAATCGAGCGGCATCACTAGCCGAAGCTTCAGCCGTCTTGGAAAAGGTAGGTCCGGCAACTGACTTTTTGCCCGCCATCTTCTCCGTAGCCGCCTCTGAGGTACCAGCAGCTGTGTACGTTCCCTGGCATACAACCACGGGAACGCCAACTGTGGGCGTTGTCGGCGCAGCGGCTGGAGAAGAACGTGGTGGCTTGCCCCTACCGGCAGAAATCTTCAGGTTGGCGCGGAGCTTGGGCATGGCAGGCTTGCCCCTGTAAGCAGAAAAGTGCAAGTTTGTCAGTACAAACTTATATCAAAATGGCTAAGTCAGGGAAAGCAAAAGATTGCCTACCGCTTGAATGGGATTCTCCAAGGTCTCATCCTCTGCATCAGCGGAGGTGGCCGCTTTCTTCCTCTTCTCCAAATCCTTGGTGGAGCCGCTATTTTGCGCTTCTTCGACTTGCTGGCACCGGTGTCGTACCAGTTAGGAGCCAAGTCTTCATCCCCCAAGGTTTGTAGCTGAAAAGGAAAAAAGGGCAAAACATTAATCCAGTACCCAGTGGACAAAGATGTTAAGTAAAAGACAAGTATCTCTGGCTTACCACTGGGGCTGGGTTATCGTGGTGAACATGGCGACGCCTTCCGCCGCCTTCACCGACAGAGGCTTCACAAGCTCTCTGAGCCGGTACTCTAGTACATCTTGGTCAAGGGTGCTGTTGCCGGCGTCATCCGCCTTGTACTCGCACATCTTCAGTGGGCGATGGCGGAGTGGCATTATCTTCCTCGACAGCCAGCAGATCACGGTGTCAACTCCGTCAAGCAACGGAGCCTTCATCGTCTTCGTCAAGAACTCGATCCGCCTGACGGCAATTCGAAGCTCAGCCGACAAGCTGCTAAGCGGCACCTTTGCCGTCCAACAGGCCTTGTGGGTTGGCGGACCGTTGACAAAAACAGGCATCCCCTGTGTTGTGCCGGGTGTCGGGATGTCCTTGCAGTAGAAAAAGGTGCTGGTCCAGTGCTTCACCGACTCGATGTATGGGATCTTTGGGTACCAGTCGGGTTGGCGGCAGTTGAAGGTTACGCTACCGCAAGTTGCCAGATGGCCGCCTGGTATGGTTTGCCGGCGGCATAGGAAGCAGTACTTGAATAGCTCTGGACGCAGCTATGCTAAGTACCCTTCGCACAAAGCCTGAAAGCCGGCTAGCACTAGAATACTGTTGGGCGCTATGTTGTGCGGCTGCAGCCCATAGAAACTAAGCACCGCCAAAAGAAGGCGGAAAGCGGCAAGGACATACCGCGGAGGCCGTGCGACGCCAACATGACGCGCTCGCCGTCTTGCGGGTCAGGGATTGCCTCGTCGCCTGGAACCCTCCAGGAGCATTCCGTCTTGGGCGGTATGTAGCCGCCATCCTCCAGCTCCTTCAGATAAGCTGACGTCATAACTGACGGCAGCCAATACCTGGAGCCAAGGTCCGCCGTCTCCTCTTCATCCTCGGCGTCGTCGTCGGCGACAGCTTCTGCTTCCGCCGTGGCCTCAACGCTGGCCGCCGCTAGGGATGGGAGCGGGAAGGTGGGAGTGGACGCTGCAGGTGCCACCGGAGTTGGAAAAGAAGAGGAAACCTCACCCGCGGCACGGTGGGGACAGGAGAGGTCTCCGGCGCGCTCGCGGGAACCGCCGCTGCCGATGGCGCAGATCCAGATCGAACCATGGCCACCGAGGTCGCAGCCAGCGCCGCCGTCGCTGAATCTTGCTGAGAAGTGCTCGCCATTTGCCGTGGAGGCTCTGCTCGTGCTCGCCGGAGTTGAGTGCGGGGAGGAGGAGAGCTCGAGAAGCTGAGGAGGCTGCGGTGGATGCGAACGGGGAAGAAGCTCGACCCCGATGCGCCCTTCGGGTATTTATCTCCACACGTCAAGATCCGTGCGCGAGATTGGGGGATGCACGATCTCCGCCATGTCGTGGCAACGGTGTCTGCGGCCTTCTCCCCGATTCTTGTGCATAGTGGAGAAATAATCATGACACATGCCCAAGTCCAAACTGTCGTGGACTGCATGATGTCATCCGTCAACATTTGATGGGACTAGTCAAATGACAAGACTGGTGCCGGGAAGATTCCTGATAGCGGTCAGGCCGTCTTTCCCATGATGGCGGCAAATCATCCGACTACGTTAGGCGGATCACCGCTTATTTTCAACTTTGGAATGCTTCAAGCTCTTCAGCCGCTTACAAGACAAGACGGACGTTGCCGACAAAAGAAGACGGCGCCTGAAGAACTCGAACCCTTCCAGGGGCTAATGTTGGGGATATACCTACTAGGGGTATCACCAGCATGGATCAATCCGGCTAGTCCAGGGTGGCCCGCAGTGGTGGTGAAGGCTTTGCCTGCCGGGCGGCCCAGATAGCTGACGACCAAGGAAGGCGGATGCCGGCAAGGAGGAGGCCCAAGACTGAAGCCCATGAAGCCACCAAGACCAAGATGGAAGGTGGCAGACTTGCTGGCTAGGTTTAGGACTCTGTATACTTGCCGGATACGTAAACACCTTGTAACCCTAGGTCCAGCCGCCTATATAAGCTGGACCTTGGGACGCCTTTAGGGCATACTTTCAGACACAACCAACTCATTGTAACATGTATCATGGCTATTGCCTTATAGTGAGTTATAGCAGCACGTAGGGCTCCGCCACCGCCGTGGAGCCTGAAGCTGGGTAAACTGCCGTGTACAATCTTGACCTCGACGACGTCCACCTTCTTGCCCTACGTTCACCCTCGCTAGCAGGACCCCGTCTCCTATCTCAGATGCCGATACGACGACACTTGTCACACTTGTGTGTGCTTTATTGGTTTAATTGGTGTTTTGTCCAATTTGTATCTCGTTTGGTTCTTGAAAGCCTTGTGCATGCATATTTACTATATGTATATTTTATAGCATGCTTAATTTCGTTGATCCAATATATAGGATAAACTCCAACAAATCCTAAATGGCTAAGATGTGCATGAAATTCAATTTCATATCAATATGCACATATTTATGTGGAGTTTGTCATATGTATTGTAGTTGCTCTAACTACTTTGGACCCAATGAGTTTGGGTACCATTTTGTACTTGAATTTGTTTTAGGTACATTTGGAGATGCATTGGAAGCTTGTCTCATTTACAAGGAAGGTCTTATCACCATGTGCTTATTGGAGCCAAGCTCGGATGATCATGAACTCTTATCTTCTACATCACCAATGCTATCTCGGTAACAAGTATCTACCTGATGCATATTTTCTAGCTTTCAACCTTGTGTAGGTTGTTTGATGGCATGAATCTCTTTTGTTGCAATTCATTTGGTTCTTGCAAAATAACTTTATTGTAAATGTGGGCAAGCCGGGATGATTACATATCAAGGGAAATATATAATCATTTTCATGATTCACAAATCCCAAATATGTTAATCTAGCACTTTTCTACTCTATGTCTCGCATTTGCAATATTGATGTTTCTTCAAAATCATTTTCCTCTTGCGATACTTGTTATCTCTCTCGAGCATCCCTTTTGTCATCTTATCCCTTGTGGATATTGTTTGATGCTATGATGAGTATGTGTTGGAAGTTCATCTATATCCCTTTAAGATAAAATTGAGCTTTGTGCTATGCTTTTAAGCAAAGATCTTA
Source organism: Poa pratensis (assembly GCA_947311845.1). NCBI lineage: Eukaryota > Viridiplantae > Streptophyta > Magnoliopsida > Poales > Poaceae > Poa > Poa pratensis. Next base: position 52,565,521 of record CAMZMU010000055.1, on the reverse strand, counting down.
TTGGTGTATTCATGACTTCCTCTTGGATATCATGTTCTCTAACTTTCTACCTATTTTGTGTGTGCATGTTTCTTTGTGGATTTATATCTTGATGATTGGTGTCTACTTAGAAACTTATTCACATGAGAATAGTTACATCTTTAATTGATATTCCGATTCTTTAGTGACCACCTCTTATTACTTTTGATTCTTTGGTGGTTTCTAAAAGGCACAAACTTTGTTTTTATTTGGTATACTTTTACATCTTAATAAGCTTGTGGACCTATTTGCTACTCTTTTGTTCGTGTTGAAAATTATCTAGGAGGGAGTGAGGATTCCATGTTGTGCACACTATATTGAAATACTAATCCTTATTGTGCACGTACCTTGGGAGTTCCCTCTTGATTATTAGAACACTTGGTTGATCTTATCATAATATCTTCTTATGTTCTATTGGTTTTTCGGATCTTTTGATTAGTTACTTCTTTTGTCAAAGTATCTTTCATTTTGTTTTTCTTTTGCAATCTTTGGATCCTCAATATAGTTTGATCTCCTTCCCAACTATTCGTCATTGGATATGTGCATTTGATTTCACTCATATTATGAGAAATGCACACACTATGGGGGAGCTCTTACTATATTGGCCTTCTAAATTTTTCCTCCCATTTCGGCAATCGATGCGATGGGGGAGAAGTTTAGAGGGTTTAAGGGAAATTGGTTTTATGCTTGAGTTTCGTTCTTAAGCATTTGCCTTTCTTGCTCTTGCATCCTTGCTCTTTGTGTTGCATGGTTGCTTAATTCATTATAAAACCCTCGTAAAAGGGATTGTCATCTATTACCAAAATGGGGAGATTGAAAGTGCATGTGTTGCCCCATGCGTGGTTTTGGTAATTAATGACAATCCTTATGGACTAATGTTTGCATTGAGATATTCTTGTAGATCTTGTCCATGGGAAAAGATTGGAGTTCATATGTTGGACTCTAGAAGATTACATGATGATCAATGCTCTATTCAAGGGTTTATATGAAGAATGGTCATGTGTAGAGTTGAGCTTATTGCAAGCATGGCTTGGAAAAGAAGATTGAGTGAACATTCATGTTTATCTCCAAGCCATCATCTATATCAAGAGAAGAAGATAAAGTGCAAGTGGATACATGAAGACGGAGCTAAGCGAGGCTCTCCCATAATGGTGTATGGGGGAGTATTTGAAGAAGTCTTCATCAAGCATGTGCTAGCAAGCACAATCAAGAAAGGTGTTCCAACTTGAGAGAGAAAATATCGTCATCATCTAGCTCAAGTGGAATCCTCAAGGCAAAGGTATGATCTTGATAGGTTTCTATTTTACCGGTTTCGTGGTGTTAGTGGGAGACCGCGTTATAGGATAGACGGCGTACTATCAAGAGGGGCTCTCAAGTGAGTAACTTGATCGCATCTTTTGGAAAGCTCAAACATTTGCATTTTTGGCATATCATCTTTCTTGGTTCTTATTTGGCTTTTATCCATGTGAGAATTTAGAGCTTGTGTTCATCTCCATACCAATCTCTAATTCATCAAAAATGAATTTCATATGAATATCTTATTGCGTTTTTGATGTTCGAGATTTTACCGGTTTGTCTTTTCTAAGAGAGGTCAAACTCTCCACTTGTGGATTCCTCCTCACATGATGGAATATGATGTGTATATGCATAATATTGTTGTGCTTGTGAGTATCTTCGAAATAAGCCCAAGATCATAGAAAACGGAGTCCGATGAAAAACATATTGCGGTTTTGGTTTGGAGGTTTTATCGGTTGTTCTTTTATCAAGAGGTCTAACCTTTCCCCATTTGGTTTTATCCTCCATTGTTAGACTATGATGTTTCTCTGCATGATCTTGTAAAGCTCTTCGTTGCGATTCCAACGAGCCCAAGATCATCAAAAACGGAGTTCGTATGCGAAAGTTTTGCTCGTTTTGGTGTTGGGTTTCTGCAGTTTTTCAGTAGGTCGGTAGTACCGCCCCTACTACCGCATCTACTACCGGATCGCGATTTTGGTACTGGTTTCGAGCGGTTTTTAACCCGGTAGGGTCCCGGTAGTGACCCGGTAGTTCTCCCTACCCGGTACCGGTCAAGCCCGGTAGTACTGCCCCGGGGCGGAAAAACAGCCCAACGGCAGATTTTCGGGCTCCTATTTAAGGGCCCTTCTTCCCCAATGTTTCCTAAGTACTTGAGCACGTTTTTCCTCTCTCCTCCATTGTTGAATGCTCATTTCTTCGATTACTCACAATCCCTCCACCCAAACTCGTTGATCTTTGGAGGATTGAAGGAGGAGACCTAGATCTACATTTCCACCGATCCATTTCTCCTCTAAGTGAGTGGAACCCTTTCGATCTAGTTCTTAAAGTTCCATTTGTATTAGTTGCTTGTGGTGGGATTTGAGAGTGAAGGATTTGAGCACTTGTGCTCTTGCCATTGCTTCGTTGCATCGGTTTGTGCTCTCCACGAGGATTCGTGGAAGTTGAAAGCTTCTGAACTTGTTACTCTTGGGTCTTTGGACCATAGACGCCCGTGTGGTAGTTGAGACCCTTGTGTGGTCACTTGTAGCTGTTCGGGAGCCCCCAATCCCGTTGTGGGTTGTGCCCCGGATCGTTGTTGAAAGGGTCCGGATTTCCGCCTCGAAGGATTCCGATAGTGAAAGGTGAACCAAACCTTTGTGGTGCGGTTCATCGGAGAAGAAGGTGAAACCTTTGTGGTTGTTGAACCATTGTGTTGGTTCACACCTCTCCAACGAGACGTACTCCCCTAAAAAGGAGGAACTCGTAAATACATCCTCGTCTCCACGTGCCTCGGTTATTTCTATACCCGAGCTTTTTACTTATGCACTTTACATTGTGATAGCCTTCGTGCTTGAAGTATTCTATATTGCTATCAACTTGTTGCTTGTCTTGCTTAGCATAAGTTGTTGGTACACATAGGTGAGCCTAGTTTATTTAGGTTGTTGGCTTGTTAATTTAAACAACTAGTTTTATTCCGCAATTATCAAGCCTAAACCGGAAAGTTTAAATCGCCTATTCACCCCCCTCTAGGCGACATCCTTGTCCTTTCAGTTTTATCTGAATCGGACGATCCCAAACTTTGAGTATTTATATCAGATGCTTGAAGAGCAGCTCTGTATCAGACTTAACCGTGAAGTTTCCATGCTTCTCCAGCTGCCACGCCCACAAATCTTCATCTAGACTGCCAATAGGAATTTTCAGGATGGCCTGCACATCAACCTGAGAAAAGTTTTTTGCAAGCACCTCCTCATTCCAATTACCTATCAGTGGATCAATTAGTTCCTCCACTAGAGTCACCTCTGAATTATGCACTCTGGCAATGGGTTTGAAATCTGGATTAGAAGGGGTCCAAGGGTCCTCCCATATTCTTGTATTTCCCCCATCTCCAATCCTTTTAATTAGCCCAAAATTCAGAGCCTCACGACCAGATAATATAGCCCTCCATGTGTGTGAAGTATTCCTTCTTCTACTAGCTGACATAAAATTACCATCACGGTAATATTTACCTTTCAACACTCTAGCACATAAGGATTCTGGTTTACTGATTAAACGCTACCCTTGTTTGGCCAACATAGCTTTATTGAAGAGGGCAAAATCTTTAAACCCCATACCTCCACACCCCTTTGGTATAGTTAGATCCTTCCACTTGACCCAATGCATTTTCCTCTTTTTCTCATCTCCTCCCCACCAAAAACGTGCAACCACAGCCGTAATCTTTTTACACAATTTCTTAGAAAGCTTGAAACAACTCATCGAATATGTTGGGATAGCTTGACAGATGGCCTTGATGAGTACTTCACGCCCAGCACTATTCAGCAACTTAGGATCCCAACCATTCACAAGCTTTTAATAGTGGCCACAATATGACCAAACTGGTCATCAGTAGATCGCCCAAGTGCTGTCGGAAGACCTAAATATTTCTCAACCAGAGCCTCAGCCGGTATATCTGTACCTTGATGGACTGCAGCCTTCATATTCTCATCAGCATTGGCGCTAAAAAAGATGGCAGATTTCTACTTGTTCACCATCTGCCCGGAACCCATCCGGAACCTCTCTAACACTTCCTGCAACCTATTAGCACCATCTGCTGATGCTTGTGTAAAAACCATGGAATCATCTGCAAAAAGTAAATGAGAAATCCACGGACAGTGGATGCCATCTCTTACTCCTCGTGAGAGATAACCCAACCATAGTTCCTTAACATACTTGAAAATCCCTCTCCACACAGCAGAAATAAGTAAGGTGAAATCGGGTCACCTTGCCTAATGTCCCTCGATGGTTTGAAGATTTCTGAATAATTTCCATTAACTCCGACCGAAAAGGATACCGTCTCAACACAACACATAACTCTATCGATCCATTCATTCGCAAAGCCAAGTTTATGCATGATAGCTCTCAAATACGACCACTCCACCCGGTCATAAGCTTTTGCCATATCCAGCTTAACCGCACAAGCACCTGCCTTACCCTTCTTCCTCTTTAAGTAATGAATGCATTCATAAGCCAGTAAGACATTATCGGTAATTAAACGCCCAGGTACAAAAGCACTTTGTTCCTCTGAAATAATATCTTCAAGAAAAGGCCGCAACCTCAAGGCCAAAACCTTTGATGCTATCTTATATAAGACATTACATAAGGATATAGGTCGATATTGTGTGAGATTTTGCGGATTCTTTACCTTTGGAATGAGCACAACCACCGTAGAGTTCACCAATTCTGGCATATCCCCCCCCCCCCCCCCCCCCCCCCCCATTCCAAAAACTCCTCACTGCTTCACAAACACTGTTTTTCAGTATACTCCAGTGCCTAATATAGAATCCAGCCGTGAACCCATCCGTGCCTGGAGATTTATCTGGATGGATCATAAACAAGGCTTGTTCTATTTCATTATTAGTAATAGGAGCACATAATCGCATATTCATATTGTCATCCACTTTTGGTGTTACCCAATTAGTGACAAGTGACGGATATGTAACATCTTGTGCAGTACAAAGATTTTGATAGAAATTAATTGCCTCCGTTTCCAACTCTCCCTGAGCTGTCACAACCGTTCCATCCTCCCTTCTTAACGATTTAATTTTATTTGCCCTGCTCCTCTCTTTTGCCTTGGCATGAAAAAAGGAGGTGTTGCGGTCACCCTCCTTAAGCCATTGAGCTCTAGAACGCTATCGAGCTAACGACTCCTCTCTTGACAATAATTCCGAAATTCTATTCATCAGCCTCTTCTCCTCATAAGATGGACCAGATCGGAGAGAATTAGCACGCAACTCTTCCAACCGATCTCGCATAGTTTTCAACTGTTTTTTAACCGAGCCAAATTCAGATTTACTCCATCTCTTCAAACTTTGGCGTACACCTCCCAATGCATCGTACACACCTTGCTGGTTTGGCACATCAACCTGCCAGGAATTCTCAACCACTTGAGAGTATCTCTCATGCCGAGTCCATGCATTTTCAAACCGAAAAGGTTTCCCATCCATACCTTCATCAATCCAGTCTGATCTTCTCACATCAATCAGTAGTGCACAATGATCAGACTCCGTGCATTGGAGATGCTTAACCATCGTATTATCAAAACACTCAGCGAATTTCTCATCACCCAGAGCTCTATCTAGCCGGACTTTTATATTTCTCTCTCCCTGTTGCCTATTGTCCCAAGTATAAGGCAGTCCGAAAAAACCCAAATCCTCGAATCTGCAATAATCAATAACATCTCGAAAGCCTTCCATTGTCCACTCTTGTCGTACATTGCCCCCAAATTGTTCAGTAGCATGTAATACCTCATTAAAATCTCCAGCACAAATCCACGGATTATTAAACTCCCTTCTCATGAATTTTAAAAGATCCCAATTCAGCTTCCTCCTAGCTCTCACCGGATCTCCATAAAAACCGGTAAAACGCCATTCCACATCCCCCACACTATCATTCTGAACAAAGACATCGATGTGTGATTTACTGAATGACTTTAGATTAACCTTCGAATCACTATTCCAGTAGAGACATAAACCTCCACTCAGCCCCTCGCTTTTTACACCGAAAGCATTACTGAAACCAAACCTCCACCGTAAATCCTGAGCTCTTTTGTCAGACATCTTGATCTCCGAAAGAAAGACCAAGCCCGGGCGTTGCAACCTAATTAGGTCACTAATCACGCGAACTGTCTCGGGCCGCCCACCACCCCGACAGTTCAGGCATAGGATATTCATTGTTCCCGGTGGTCATCCTCGAAGGATGCCGCCGATCTCATCAAATTTTCACTGAGCCCGGAGCTGTCCATAGCGCCCCCATCCACTCCCTTGAATTTCTTTTTGTTTGCATTCTTCTGAGGTGTTGTCCCAGGATCAGACCCCAAACCTCCATCAAACTTATCAACCATATCAGCCACCGAAGACGATCCCGCAGCCAAAACCATGTCACCATTCAGAATTGGGACTCCCTCTTCTCCCAAATTAGAGTTCAGGGCCAACCTTTTCCTTGCAGAATGGAAATTCTCCAGCACATTAACATCAATATTGCCTCCTTTCTCCCCTTGTTGCATCAACTGTACCGAATGGCTCCTGTGATCCGAAGAGGCATTAAATCGCCAACTTCCACCACCTCCGTAACCCATCTCCTTCTCTGGAACTAAAAGGTTCCACATCAGGACCATTGCCTCTTCCAAAGCCTCTACCAAAGGGGGCGCCCCCTCGGCCCCTCGCCGTACCTCTACCGAATCCACGGCCACCACCACGGGTTTTCCAATCATCTGCTAGAATAAAATCCCCCCACTCAAATTTGGATGTATCATATTCACCTTTACCACACTCCTCATACCAGTGCCCTAACAAACCACAATTATTACAGAATGTTGGGAGCTTCTCATATTTAACCTGGTACCAGTCCTTCTTTCCTGCCCTTGTGATAGACACAAACCTTTCTAATTTTTATTAACATCCAGTTCAACTCTCAGCCTTACATACTCCCCCACATAACCTGCCGGCAGCTTGAGTTGCACTTCCGAAATCTTACCCATCTTCCTGCACATACCCTTGATCACAACCTCGTTTAAGTAATTATCCGGCAGCTTCAATACCCTCGCCCATATAGCAATCTTATCCAACACCACTGTTCTTGGGTTTGTAAACCCATCGTACTCCTTAAAGATCACAGCCTGATTCCGAAACAGCCATGGACCATTGAACATGGCCGTCTTCCAGTCTCCTAGGCATGAAAACTGTACTGTGAAGAGGTTCTCATCAATCCTCCTCCAGCGCACATCCTTTGCCGGATTCCAGGCAGATCGCATATCAGCGAACAACGCCGACGGGCTAAAACCCTTCTCTGTATGAACTTTAGCTATAGCCAACCACTTGACTTGGGTCGTTGGCAAATCTGCTACATCCTCCCACACGAAGTCATCACCTTCATCTTCATGGAGGTCTAGTCTGTTCAGCAGATCCTCGACCCCTTCTTCCATCTTCTCTTTCCTGGTTCCACTACCTTCAGCCGCCATGCTTGCTCCCAGATCGGAAAACTTCCAAGTTCCCGAGCCCTCCAATCCTCCCAAAACCAAGGCCGGGTAGGATCACACGGACCCCCTGAATCAGCCTGAGTTACGGAGGGAGAACGAGAGAATTCCAGCGATCGATCGAGATGGAGATACTCACGGCGCACGAGGCGCCGGAGGAGACCTAAACCCTAGCTAGCCGCGAGGGGTTTTTTTTTTGATCAGCTTGTATGCTAATCAGCTGCCTCGCGCGACGGTGCGCTTTTCCTAATCAGCTGTATGCATGCATGTTGCTAGGTGGCTGTTTTTGCAATCGCGGGCCTGCTGCTTTGCACGTACGCCCCTCCATTCCCTTTTCCTCCGTTCACTTTTAGTCGTGGGCTAATTAATCACTGCTAATTATCCCGTATGTATGCCCCCGTTTAGGATCTGTTTGTTTTTAGAGTATTCGTCAAGATTAATGGGATAATCCCCATATAGATTGGGTGAAACCCTAATCTTCATCTAATCCCAACAATTTCTCCAATTCCCAATCCACTAGGAATGGGTAGTGTTTTGTGTATTGAAGAAAATACACTAGAGTTTTGGGGAATTCTGGGGAAAGTGCGGATATACCGATCAAATACACTAGAAATCAAATACACTAGAAACAAACGACATTTTGGTGATATGTGGGAATTTGGGATTTTACCGGGATAATCCCTACCAATCCCCACAAATACTCTAGAAACAAACAGAGCTTTATGCTTTTATTTGCAATGCATGCATGCATCTCTTCAGCTGCATCGTTTCTCTTCCTTTTTTTGGTGTAATGGTAATCTGTATTTTGTATCAAAAAGTTTGTTGGCCAGCTTTATTTCAATTTATTTTTAGGCTAGTAGTTTTGCGCTAGCGTCCGTGCTATTGTTCATGTAGTGGTCGATCAATTTGTTTCCTTCCGGGCATGATATGGTACCATTCCTTCGCTTATATTCCCTTTTTTAGCCTTCCACGTGACCTGATTATCTCCCTTTAATTGTTGATTTTTTCGCGTAATGTAGTTGGATGCAACGCGTTCCTCTCCCATTTTCCCTTTTTTCCTACATGGCCTTTTTCTTAGTTTTCTTTTATTGCTAGGGCTAAAGTATGTGTACAATAAAACTTAAACCGGAAAACTAAAAGTTCACGTTCAAGTTTTCTATCCCCTTTTGTCCTACACCGCTTTTTCTTAGTATTTATCGCTAGAATTAAAAAATGTTTATATATTTTATTTGAACTTCTAAAGATTTATCAATCTACATATTTTCTGGAAATTTAATAGTTAATGGACTTCATAGAAAAATATCCACAAGCTTAACAAATATATTGTGCAAGTTTAATTTTATCAAGTTTCTAATTTAGTTTCTAATTTTTAGAAATAGGTTTTTAATTTTTACTGTTAACACAGACTGGCAACTTAAGTTAAGTTCCTGTAAATATTGATTTAAAAAGGTAATAGATATTTCAATGGAACCCTCACCATTAGCATGAACAACATCATTTCGGAGATGTCAAGAATTGTTGAAACTGAGGTTTTCCGTTGTGTCATGCCCCCACCCATTTTTTACCCTGAAATCACACTAGCCTACAAATGGAATTATGGTTTTTTAATAGTTTGAATGAGTTATGATCTTTTTTGCTAATTGTTTTTAATTATTTTTTATGGCAGATGAATTTCTTTTTGGTGAAATATTTTTTCCACTTTAAAACAATGGTTTTTTCTTTTGTTCAATTTTTTTACACTAGTAGGAAGTGGTAGTTCTTCTTTGTTCAAATATTTTACACTAGTTGGAAGTGGGATTTTCCGATTTCTCACCCATTTTATTTTATCCTAAAAAATCACTAGCCCAAAAAGGGAATTATTTTGGTCCCATGTCATCCAAATTCATTGCGTGGAAAAATTTATGGGCGTCAAAGGAGCGTTCGCGTGAAAAAAGGGAATAGTTCTGATCCTTCAAACGTTCATGCGAATAAAGGGAATAGATCAGAGAGGACACGTCCAGTTTCGAAAACGGATACACGCGGAATTCTAATCTTTCTGTTTATAGCAAAATCACCTGGCTGTGAAACCGATCGACATATCGGGAAAAATCACTATACCTAAAAGGAATTGTTGGGAAATTTGGCACACACAATTTGAGTTTAACCGCTGGATATATATGGCTGGCAAAAAGGGAATAGCTGGCCCGAACAACAAAGCCCATCAACCGAGCGTTCCTGTTGGTCCAGCGATGAAAACAGCTACGGCAAATCCTAGTTGCCGCGTACCGCGGAGCGTATACGCTCCCACGCACCCCCTGAGTCTTATGGGCCTGGCCCATTTCTTTATCTGCCAGATCGAGACGACGACGACCGAGAGGACAACAGCAACCGCACGACCCTCACCGACGACGGGGACCTCGCCGGAGATGGGGACGACGTGGCTGGCCACGGCGTCGCCGGCGGAGACGAGGAAGAACCTTAACAAGTGGGGGTGCAGGTGCGGGTGGGCTGCTCGATGTCGACAGAGCTCCGGCGGCCGGGGTTAGGGTTAGCGTGTAGGTCAGGGGGGGTTAGAGGGAAGGTCGGGGGCGGCGGTGGACCGGCGGTGGCCGTGGCTCGAGCAGGTCGAGGCGGCGCTACGCGGGGGCAGGCGGTTACGGCCGGCGGCAGCGGCGGGGGCGAGCTGGAGCAGCAGCTATGGCGGGCGGAGGGAAGGAAGAAGATGAAGTTGTTGGGCCGGTGGGCCGCGGGTGGGGTGCGCGGAGCGGACTTAACTCCGCATAACGCGATAACTAGGAACTCCCAACAGCTACGCAGTACGCACAAAAGAGAATAGACATGCAGGCCCAAAACGGAAGGACGCGCTAACCAGATGTTTCCATTTATGGTAAGAAAACCTGGTTGGGAAACGATCGATCGTTTCGCTTCGCTCCCGCGCGCTTAAGGTAGCCCAACCCCCAAATGAGTTGTGTTAGAGCATCTCTAGCAGTACCCGCAAAACGCGAACCCGCAAAACAGTTTTGCAGGTCGCGCAACTCGCGTTTTTTGGCTCGAAACGCGGCGCGGCGGAGCAGAAACCGTAAAGCAGAACCGCATATGCAAAACATGAATTAGGCATGAATGTCATAGTATGCCAAATTGCTTACAAATTCAACATTAATATAGCAAATAATAAAGTTCCTTGAATCTAAAGGCGGCAATTAACATAGTTTTCCATCCATGTGACCAAAAAATTGCTTCCAAAACACCATCGGCATCGTCGAAAGGCCCTACATCGTGCTAGCACCATCACCTCCACCACCTCCGAGACCTCCACCACCGCTAGCTTTTAGCATCGCTTGTTTCCTTCGATGCAATATCTCCTTCCTTGCGATGTCATGCCACTCCAAGGTGACTTCATCCATTTCACTTCGGTTCATCATCATGATCTTGTTCTCTTCGGCCAAGAGCTTGGCCACAGACTTGTTCTCCTCCGCTGAGGTTCTTTTGGCCTCAATCTCGGTCTTCCGCTTCCCTTCTTCACGAAGCACTTCCCACTTTTCTTTCTTCTCTTGAGCTTTCTTCTCGGCCAATTGGTGTTTTGCCTCCAATGTCTTGGCCACCATGGTCTCATTGGATTTCACCATTTCATCAAGCTTCTCTCTCAAGCTTGTTGCCTCAAGTTGCTTCGCCACACTTTCCTTGGCTTTCTTGTTGCCATCGGGCTTGTTCTTGTTTCTCCCACCTTGTTCATCGTCGGAGTCATCCTCAACACGTATTTCCCCTTTTTTTGGCTCTTGGTCCCTCAACTTCCATTTCTCGCTATGTTGGAGAATTTTCCAACAATGATCAAGGACAAATGGCTTCTTCTTGGATGCGGGCATGTCCAAGTACCTTTCTCTCGCAATGCGGTCCTACAATGATGAACAAATGGTGAACAATGGTGAACAAAGTGAAGTGGTGAACAATGGTGAACAAACTCACCCAATCACCCTCTACGGTACCACTCGGAGGAGCATTGATCACTTGTTGCAAGCATCCACTCCATCGGCCACATGAAGTTTTGATAGTTTCCCAACGGCCTTGTAGTGATCGATAGGTCCGGGGCACCGTTCGGCCATTGCGTGGCATGAGTTGGAAGAATTTGTCCTTCACCCTTTGCCAATACCGATCTTTGGTTTGATCAACGCCGGCAGTTGCATCGAGAGAAATACTCTCCCAAGCACGGACCAAGGTTTGGTTCTCCAAGATGGTGTAATTCGTACCTCTCCGACTCAGGCCTGCCCCGTCCACTTCCTCGACCTCGTTGTCTTCTTCGCCCGTGCCACCATCGACGCCACCGTCGACCTCGTTGTAGCCGTAATTGCCGAGCGGAGGGTTGTCGATATCAACCGACCCAAGCATGTCCATGAAAGCTTGCGTGCTGCAAGAAGAACAAATTCAGCTTGCCGAGCGGATGGGTGCAGCGGCGCCGGGGACGGGCGCGGTGGATAGCTCAATTTTGAAGAATAAATTCATACCTTTCGGTCCCGTCGCCGGGGACGGGCGCGGTGGATGCAGCAGCGGCGCCGGGGACAGGCGCGGTGGATGCAGCAGCGGCGCCGGGGACGGGCGCATTGGACTTCGCGGCGGCGGCGGCGCTGGCCCTGATCTTCCTGCCCGCCTGCCTCTTCGGCTTCACGGCGGCGGGAGTGCCCACGGCAGCCGCGGCGGCGTTCGTAGCCGCAATCAAAACTTGGGCCGCGCCTGTGGTGCCCAGTCTTCTCCGCTTCGGCGCCGCCAATGGAGCAGCGGTGGCGGCGGCGGTGCCGAGCTCTCCGTGGCTCGCTGGATCTGTCGATGGCGCCTCCCCAACGCGGACGGTCACCAGGGATGGGTCGGAGACGCTCATGGCCGGTCCGGGGCAGGGCGCGCGGTGGCCGGAGTGGGGGAAGAGAAAGAGGTGGCAGCGGCGGTAGTTCAAGGGCTGAAGCTTCCCTCGCGCCAATGATACAAGGGGATGAGGTTCCGGCTGCGGGTCGGAGGTAGAAACCTAGTTTTCTCGGTTTCGAGGGCGAGATTTACGGGCCCCTGCAAAAAAATTTACGGGTCGGGTAATTTTGCGGGTTCTGTTCTCCGCTTTTTTGCGGTTTTCAATCCGCATCGGGCGGTTATTATGCGGGTTTCCCCCTTTTGCGGTTCTGCTAGAGATGCTCTTAGGGCACCTCCAACGGGCTGGCGCAAACGGACCAGACCAGTCCGTTTTTGTCCGAACGGACAGGGGAGGTGCTCCAACGAGCTAGCGCATATGGACAGTTGTCCGCGTGGACACGCGGTTTCACCCCAAACGCAGCCCAACTTTGGTCCAGCTTTGGGGGACGTGGACACAACGCGTGTCCTCCCGTGTCCACCCCTGGCCCACCTGTCAGCGAGCGTGGCCGCTTTGGCTACCTCGCTGGGTCCTATTAAATGGGACCGACGGCCGATCCATCGCTATCCCCACTCTCCCCAGTCCACTCGCCGGTCAACCCAAACCCTAGCCGACCTCGCTGTCCCCATCGCCCGCCGGAGACGATGAAGAAGCCGTCGTGGTGGATGGCCGGCCGCCACGACAAGGAGGCCTCCAGCTCCCGCGCGCCTTCGACCTCCGACGCCGCCCGCCGTGCGGATGCTCGCCGTGCCGAGCTCCGTGCGGCTCGGAATGCCCGCCGCCGAGAACGGCAGACGCGCGTCTCCACCCAGGTGGCGCAGCTGTACTGGGATGTGGCGGCGCCTCTGCCGTGGGGCGACGTCCACCTACCGGACGGCTGGCATCTGAGCCGCCGCCGGATTCCGGTACCAGCAATCCCTCGGGAGGGCAGGGCGCGTACGGAGGAGATCCTCCGCCGCCGCAGCTTCCTCCCGACCGACCTCGTCCACGACCCAGCGTACGCGATAAACTCGACGCTGTGGGACCGTTGGTTCGAGGTCGAGCACGACACTCACCGGCGGTCCGCCTTCGTGGCCGAGGCACCGGAGGGGTACCAGCCAGAGGAGGACGAGCCAGTGCTCGTCGGCCTGGAGTCGAAGGAGTCCTCCTCGGACTTCGACTTCGCCGACGACGCCGCCGCCGTGAAGATGGAGGAGGACGAGCTGCCCAACTGGGCGGTATACCGCGGCGCCCAGCCTGTGCCGCCCGCCTACGACGAAGACGCCGCCTTCCAGGCCGCCATCGACGCCTCCAACCTGGAGGAGCTAGCCATGTGGCCGGACATCGCGCCGGCGCAGTCGGCGGAGGAGGCGGCGGAGCAGGCCCGCCGGCAGGAGGAGGCGGCGGCGCGCTGGCAGGTGCCGTGGTCACTGTGGCACCAGCGCGAGGAGGGCCAGGCATGGGCGCCCGCACCCGCGTGGCCGCAGGACCCAGAGGCGCCGCAGACGCCTCCTCCGACGGCAGGGCCGCCGGCGCACCTCTACTCCGCGCCGCCGTACGTCATCCTCTCGGATGACGACGAGTAGGAGGCCACGGCGAGGTCCTGGTCACGGCGTCGCGAGCTCCCCCAAACCCAGTAGGGTTTATTTTTCTTTTTTTAGTGTATATTTTGTGTCACTGGCTCGTGAGCCCTGCTACTCTATGCAATATATGTAAATCACTTTCTGTTTTTTTTTCTTATCTACGTTTGCGCCAGTCCGTTGGGGGCACCCCCACTTCAAACCCTAAATGTGTCCACGGTCCGCCCCTAAATGGACCAAATCGGACATATTTGGGTGTCCGTTTGCGCCATGCCGTTAGAGGTGTCCTTAGACCAGCGCCTAGGAAACAAGACTGTCAAGTATGCGCCTCTCTACAGTTGTTTTGGTTTGACTATGTAGCTTGCACACCGGTAACAAGGAATAATATTCGTGTACAAGATCCAGGCGACACACATATCCAAAATTTATCTTTGTGGCATATGAGTACGGCCCTCGCGCCTGTACGATGCACACGGTTGTCGTTAGAAAGATTATGTCCGTTGCTCGTCGTGCTTCCACATACGGTTTCTTCGTAAATCTATAGTATCTAAATGAGAGCAACCTATTAAGTTTATTTCTCTAAACATGCAAGCCTCCCACATCAGCAAACATGCCACCTCAGCAAATAATTACTAACTATTCTCTCCCGCATGCAACTTGCCACATAATCACATAATTTCGTTTTCCAGTAACTAATTGGTTTTCATCTTCATGTGCTTAACTGTCGGACATAGCCCATGATCTCCTTTCTTCCGCTGCCAGCCCATCATTGATGTCGCTGCACTGCATGGGGTACATCGGTTCTTCTTCTCAAATGTTCCGCCTCCTTCATGCCGCCACAACAATGCACATGATTTCTTCGAAATGAAACTGAAGAAGCAACCTATTAGTTTACAATCTCCATGATGGAGGAAACTGAGTAGCCATCTTTTGCCTTTATATACCATTACCACCATTAGATCCCTCAGGCATTGTTTACTTCTAATGTATTTTAGGGGATTATCCTGGATCTCGAAAAATCTCCAAAAATTCTCAATAGATTGTTTACTACTCCGGTTTTGTAAGGGATAATCCCCAAATATCCCCCACCAACCACTTCATTTTTGCCTAGATTGAAAACTCTAGGTCATGCTAGTATATTTTTTGGGAAGGGTATTTGAGGAGAAATGTGGGGATTGGGTGAAAGGGAGGGATTTACCAAATCCCCTCCAATCACCAAACTTCCCAACCCCAGAAATACCCGAGCAGTAAACAAGGCTCAAAGCATGGAGGGCACGGGTGGGGCATCAGCTCCCTCTTCTCACCCATGTCTCTGCCGTTTCTATCCTATGCTCATTTTTACAGCTCTGCCCACCGACAGGCAACAGCAAGCCAACGACGGCGTAGTGCAGAAAATTACATGCTCCTCGGCCGAACGCCTTCAACAATCAGCCGCAAAAGGCACACCAACAACACAAGTAGGTCACGCGGAGGGCTTGGCAACACAAGTAGGGTCACACGGAGGGCTTGGCACAGGCAAGACCGCAAGAGGAACCTTCGTCCCTGGCCGGCAGCCCCTGTCTGAATGTTTGTATTTCTGCACGCTCTCATCTGAACTCACCTTCGCTCTTTACGACTGATTTCTTTTACTGCTTTTTCTCTGCGGTCTACTTGGGCGAGGGTGAGCCATGCCACCATTTTTTTAACTAAATCTAGTTAGCTCATACTACGGTCGTTTTTAAGATCTCCTATACTCCGTGTTTCTAATGTGTAGGCTTATTGACAACATGCCAGCAGAGAGGAATCAGATCCCATCAGTCATGGAAACCTGAGTATATCTGTTATTTTCTGGTGTTCCAAATTCCAGCGGTAGTACCGCTGGGTTAAGCGGTACTACCGCTGAGAGCTACCGCCTCCGCTACCGCTGAAATGGCCGTCTGACGCGCTTGTCCGGTACCGACTGGTACCGCTGGCGGTACCGCCGCCGGTACCGCTGAGGTGGGAAGAGACGAACCAGCCCACCCCAGCGGTAGTACCGCTGGGTTAAGCGGTACTACCGCCGAGGTGGGATTGTTTCCGGGATTGATTCCGGGTTGGACTGCAGCCGACCTAGGGTTTGATGTTTCTATTTATTCCTCTTGTAAGCCGCCGTTTTGGGGTAAGCCACACATTGTAAACCCACGGCGTTTGTAACCTCACCCGATATAGTGAAGTATTGCTGGCTGGCGCCCGTGGTTTTTTCCTCTCCTTTGTTTGGAGAGGTTTTCCACGTTAAATCTCGTGTCCCCTTTGGTTTGATCGTTCCGCTCTTCGTCGTTTCTTTGCTATCGTTTTACAACAAGTGGTATCAGAGCCCTGTTTCAGATCTGTTTTCAGATTAGGGTTTTGGATGGCATCGATGAAGTTCGATCTACCGGCGCTGGACTACAAGACGAGATTTCGTGTGGCAGGTCAAGATGCGTGCGATCCTCGCACAGTCCAATGATCTTGACGAGGCGCTGGAGAAATTCGGCGACAAGGATGCGGCGGCATGGACCGCCGATGAGAAGCGGAAAGACCGTAAGGCTTTATCGCTTATTCAACTTCATCTATCTAATGATATTCTGCAAGAAGTACTCCAGGAGAAAACCGCAGCGGCACTGTGGGCTAAGCTGGAGTCGATCTGCATGTCCAAAGATCTCACCAGCAAGATGCATGTGAAGATGAAGTTGTTCACGCACAAGTTGCAAGAAGGTGGTTCGGTAATGAATCACTTATCGATCTTTAAGGAGATCGTTTCTGACCTAGTGTCGATGGAGGTAAAGTACGATGATGAAGATCTAGCACTTTTACTTCTATGCTCGCTGCCAAATTCCTTTGCAAATTTTCGTGATACCATACTGTTAAGCCGTGATGAACTAACCACCGCGGAAGTATATGAGGCCCTGCTTGCCAGGGAAAAGATGAAAGGTATGGTACAGAAAGAGGAGTCGTCGTCCTCCAAGGGCGATGCTTTGCAGGTCCGAGGGAGGCCTGAGCAGCGAGATAACCACTACCACAACAACAACAGAGACAAGAGCAAGGGTGACAGAGTCGCTCAAAGTCTAAAGGCCGTGACAAGTTCTGCAGGTATTGTAAGAAATCTAATCATGTCATTGATGATTGTTGGAAGTTGCAGAACAAGGAGAAAAGAAAAGGTACTTACCAACCGAAAAATAATGAAGGTAAAGATACCGGTGAGGCTTCTGTTGTTGATGGTAGTTCTGATGGCGAATGCCTAGCTGTTTTAGCTGCATGTGTTTCTCGTCAGGATGAATGGATTCTAGATACTGCATGTTCTTTTCATATTTGCTGTAACAAAGATTGGTTCAGTTCTTATGAGTTAGTGCAGACTGGAGATTTCGTGCGTGTGGGGAACGACCAGCAATGCAACATTGTTGGCGTTGGTTCCGTTCAGGTCAAGACACATGACGGTATGACACGCACGCTGACGGGAGTGAAACACATACCAACCATGGCAAGAAATTTGATCTCGCTCAGTACCCTTGACTGTGACGGGTACAAGTACAAAGGAGGAAATAAACTCCTAAAGGTATCAAAAGGTTCTCTCATAGTTATGGTTGGTGATATGAATTCTGCTAAGTTATATGTTCTTAGAGGTAGCACGTTATCTGGTACTGTTGCTGCTGTTTCTCATGATGACGCTAGTAAAACTAACCTTTGGCATAAGCGTCTTGGACATATGAGTGAACTTGGTATGGCAGAATTGATCAAGAGAGACTTGCTGCAAGGATGCAGTTTGGGTAAGATGCAGTTCTGTGAACACTGCATTTTCGGTAAGCACACAAGAGTTAAGTTTAATGCTTCTGTTCACACCACCAAAGGTACACTTGATTATGTACATGCTGATGTTTGGGGGCCATCTCGTAAGCCCTCTTATGGTGGTGCTCGTTATATGCTTACCATTATTGATGATTACTCTAGAAGAGTTTGGCCTTATTTCATGAAAAATAAGGATGATGCGTTTGCTGCTTTTAAAGAGTGGAAAGCTATGATTGAAAGGCAAACAGAAAGGAAGGTGAAATTACTTCGTACTGACAATGGTGGCGAATTTTGTTCGAATGCCTTTAATGATTATTGCAGGAAAGAAGGCATTGTCAGGCACCTCACCATCCCGTACACGCCTCAGCAGAATGGTGTAGCGGAGCGGATGAACAGGACCATCATCTCCAAGGCTCGCTGCATGATCTCCAACGCTCGCATGAGTAAGCGTTTTTGGGCTGAGGCGGCTGCCACCGCCTGCTACTTGATAAACAGGTCACCATCTATTCCCCTCGACAAGAAAACTCCCATTGAGGTATGGTCAGATTCTCCTGCTGATTATTCACAGCTTAAAGTTTTCGGCTGCACTGCTTATGCTCATGTTGATAATGGAAAGTTAGAGCCGAGAGCTATTAAGTGTGTGTTCATTGGTTATGGTTCGGGTGTAAAAGGATACAAGTTATGGAATCCCGAAACTAGCAAGGCATTTATGAGCAGGAGTGTTGTTTTCAATGAATCTGTTATGTACTTTGATAAGTTGTCCTCAGATGTTTTGCCAGATTTTTCTGAGGAGCAGGTTCGTGTCGAGGTGGAGCACTCTGTTGAAAAGGAAAATGTCACTGTTGACAATGATGGTGCTGCTACTTCAGATGATTCTGATCCTGATTCTGCTGGTTCTGATGATTCTGTTTCTTCTGATTCTGATAATGATAATGTTCAGAACTCACCCCCTGTTTTGCAGCCACAACAGTCTATTGCTGCTCGTAGGAACAGGAGGAATTGTGGTCCTCGACCACGTTTAATTGAAGAGTGTAACATTGTTGATTATGCTCTGAGTTGTGCAGAACAGGTGGAGCACGGACATGAGCCGTCCACCTATACTGAAGCTATTGGTTCCGGTGACCGCGAGAAGTGGCTTGCTGCTATGCAAGAAGAAATGCAGTCACTCGATAAGAATGGCACATGGGAAGTTGTGCGCTTGCCTAAGAAAAAGAAGGCAGTCCGCTGTAAGTGGATCTTCAAGAGAAAGGAGGGTTTATCTCCTAGCGAGCCTCCGAGGTTTAAGGCAAGGTTAGTTGCAAAAGGCTTCAGTCAAATTCCAGGTGTGGATTATAATGATGTTTTCTCTCCGTTGTTAAGCATAGTTCAATTCGTACATTTTTGGTATTGTTGCTATGCGTGATCTTGAGCTTGAGCAGTTAGATGTAAAGACTGCGTTTCTGCATGGAGAGTTGGAGGAGGAGATATACATGGACCAGCCAGAAGGGTTCATAGTGCCGGTAAGGAGGATCTTGTGTGTAAGTTGAAAAGGTCCTTATACGGTTTGAAACAATCTCCTCGTCAGTGGTATAAAAGGTTTGATTCTTTTATGTTGTCACATGGCTTTAAGAGGTCTGAATTTGATAGCTGTGTGTACATTAAGTTTGTTAATGGATCACCTATATACCTGTTATTATATGTTGATGATATGTTGATTGCTGCCAAGAGCAAGAAAGATATCGCTGCTCTCAAGTCACAGTTGAGTAGCGAGTTTGAGATGAAGGATCTTGGTGCTGCTAAGAAAATTCTAGGTATGGAGATTACCCGTGACAGAAATTCTGGTTTGTTGTTTCTTAGTCAGCAAAATTACATTAAGAAAGTTCTTCATCGTTTTAATATGCATGATGCAAAGTCTGTTAGTACTCCTATTGCTCCTCACTTTAAATTGTCAGCTGAACAATGTCCTAGTACGGATGAGGATTTTGAGTACATGTCTAGAGTTCCATATTCTAGTGCTGTTGGTTCTTTAATGTATGCCATGGTTTGCTCACGTCCAGATTTATCATATGCTATGAGTTTGGTTAGTAGATATATGGCTAATCCTGGTAAAGAACATTGGAAGGCTGTTCAGTGGATTTTCAGGTACCTTCGTGGCACATCCAATGCTTGCCTCAAGTTCGGCAAGACTGATGAGGGACTCGTAGGCTATGTGGATTCAGATTTTGCTGCCGATTTGGATAAGAGGAGATCCCTCACAGGTTATGTGTTCACGCTTGGTGGTTGTGCCGTGAGTTGGAGGGCAACGTTGCAATCCGTTGTTGCCCAGTCTACCACTGAAGCAGAATACATGGCTATTGCTGAAGCATGTAAAGAATCGGTTTGGCTGAAAGGTTTGTTTGCTGAGCTTTGTGGAGATGATACTTGCATTAACCTGTTTTGTGATAGTCAGAGTGCTATTTACCTTACCAAGGATCAGATGTTCCATGAGAGAACAAAGCACATTGACGTCAAATACCATTATGTGCGTGATGTTGTTGCAAAAGGTAAACTGAAGGTATGCAAGATAAGTACTCATGATAATCCTGCTGATATGATGACAAAGCCAGTTCCTGTTACTAAGTTCGAGCTTTGCTCGGGCTTAGTTGGTATCACTGTCTAGCCCAAGAGGCTATTTGGCGCCGAAGGTGTTTTTCTTTGTTGTTTCAGGTGAAGTTCTCTTTCATGCTACAAGATGGAATTTGTCTCAAGGTGGAGTGTTATTTTGGTGTTCCAAATTCCAGCGGTAGTACCGCTGGGTTAAGCGGTACTACCGCTGAGAGCTACCGCCACCGCTACCGCCTCCGCTACCGCTAAATGGCCGTCTGACGCGCTTGTCCGGTACCGACTGGTACCGCTGGCGGTACCGCCGCCGGTACCGCTGAGGTGGGAAGAGACGAACCAGCCCACCCCAGCGGTAGTACCGCTGGGTTAAGCGGTACTACCGCCGAGGTGGGATTGTTTCCGGGATTGATTCCGGGTTGGACTGCAGCCGACCTAGGGTTTGATGTTTCTATTTATTCCTCTTGTAAGCCGCCGTTTTGGGGTAAGCCACACATTGTAAACCCACGGCGTTTGTAACCTCACCCGATATAGTGAAGTATTGCTGGCTGGCGCCCGTGGTTTTTTCCTCTCCTTTGTTTGGAGAGGTTTTCCACGTTAAATCTCGTGTCCCCTTTGGTTTGATCGTTCCGCTCTTCGTCGTTTCTTTGCTATCCGTTTTACAACAATATCCGTTCCATGAATAATCCTTTGATATTTGTCTCATCTATGTTGTAGATTGTAGTTCAAAATTTATGGATTGAAAATCGCGAGAACATGCCTTCTTTCTGTTTATCTTTCGCTAATCCCTATCCACATGATCTATTTGTGCAAGACACGGGGCTAAAATTTATAAAATGGAAAGTTCTGCATGAGGCATTTTGCTATGCGCTAACAAAATGAACAATGAGACTGCATCTTCAATCTGGAAAGAATCATCCTCAAATCTTGGCAACAGAGTTGGGTGCTTTCTTCTATACAACATAAACACATGAGCTTTTTCCTATGAAATTCGACATGCACCTTTTTTATAGTTATGAACATATTAATTTTTATCCTACATATTCCGCAACAACGCGCGGGGTCATCTAGTTTTACGTGGGCTGGCCCTCACATATCACGGGCCTGGTGCAAGAAAAGGAAAAAAGGGGCCTGTACACAAATCGTGAAGTTTTTTTATATATATTTAATTGCAATTTACAAAAATATCATGAAATTCTCAACACAGAACTGCTCATGATCTTTTTGGTGACGATGAAGCAAACTACATTCTCCCAAGGAAATGGCATCTCATCGGTGACTCCTGTCCCAAAGATATCACCACGAGCAACGAGTCTCTTTTCATGAACAGATTTACACTTTCTAGATGACATCTCAAAATACAAACACAATCACTACACAAATTACTATGACATGATACAAATTGGAACAAAATCACCTGGGTCTCGATGATTAAAACAATGAGCCAATGGAACTTGTCTGGTTGTTCATTCCGTTTGCCTGAAGAATCAACCAACCCACACGAAGCTTGGCGTCGGTTTGCCCTTGGCGCGAGAAGCATTGTCTTGTTATTCATGGGACTGTATAACTGTTACTATTGTTTGTCCATACATCTTTGACGCTTTGCATGCCCGAAGATGGTGACACATGTTTGTGTATGTCAACTTTACGCTTATCAGAAAGACGTCGCGTTCTCTCCCGTCAGCAGTGAGACGTCCGTTGTGACATTGTCAATTTTAAGATTGAATTACCGCCTCGGTCATTCGAATATGCTCATAGAGATAGATTGTGCGTTCATACGGGTGAGTGTATACACGTCTATGAGAGCGTCTGCGTTTCATAAAAAAAGGCATAGTGTTCATAGTGATCACAGTTGGCGTACCCTTCACAAAGCAGATCACAGTGGAAGTTGTTGAGTCTGATGGCAACGATTCGGCAAATAAAGGTATGGGGGTAGGCATTGTTTTAGAGTTGTTACACTGTCGAGTTAGGGACACGATGGTACGCTAGTTGGCATGATGTCCTGTACGAGTGTCCCGAACTCAGCACTTTGGATTTTTATTTTTCCAGTGGGTACATTGTTTATGTTTGTTCATGAGGTCTTATATAGTTTGTGTTTGGTTGTTTGACAACCATTTGCTGATCACCGAGATCCATAGCACCTTTTGTTTAAGAAACTCAATATTTGATCTCACGCAAGTATTACACTATATGTACACATGAACACGTGATCATCTATGCTGAAATATTGTTGAAATATTAGCATCTTACATTTCCAGATAAATCCCTAAAGGTCCATGTTGTCACGCCTCGCCTCGTCACGACGCGCTCGCGCGTCGCGGGTTGAGGGAATCTCGTGTGCTGCAGGTTGAAGCAGATGAACGGTCAATTGAAACGCTTGCCTTAATGGAAATGAATATGCACTGAAACGTTTGTCTTAAGTGTTCTTAAGTACGGGAGTTTTCAGAATTCATTGCGTGTTGAAACGTCCGTTTTAAGTGCTCTTAAGTACGGGAGTTTTCAAAATTCATTGCGCTTAATGGAGAATGAATTTGAACTGAAACGTTCTGTCTTAAGTGCTCTTAAGTACGGCCGTTACCAGTCTCTCAATTCTCTAATTAATTGCGTGCGTTTCCGTTGGCCTTCCGCCTGCGTGTGTGCCTATATGAGAGAGGTCGCTCCTCTCCAGAAGTAACACCAGAAAGATAGAATCTGTTTGCGCCGCCACCATAGTTCCACCTACTGTTGCTGCCATCGCTGATCCCATCCCGTCCACCGCGTACATGGCTGACGGGAGAGCAGGCCTCCGAAACTCCGCCTCTCTAGACCGTGTACGGGAGAGGTGCGATTAGCTTTTTGGGGAGCGTCTCTACGCGACTGCTCGCTCAAGTCTGTCTGCTTCACCTACATCTGCATCAACTACGTCCACGTCGTCTTCTTCATCATCATGGCCACCGACGCCGACAAGGAGAAGGCTGCTGCTGACAAGAGGATCGCCGACGAAGCCACCGCCTCCGCTGCTGCTGCGGCCAACTGGCCTACTGGAGGGTATAATATGTTTATCCCTCTCATGATTATTTCCATGTCTGCAGTACTAGGATATGCGTAGATGTTTCTACTATCTGTCTAGTACATAGTTTTATCATCAAGTTTCAGTATGTCATTAACACTACTTTTGTCATGTTCATGATTTATTATAGGATTAATTTAATCGAACAATTGCCTATATTCTCAGCAATCCAAAAACCTAATATGTGTAGGCAATTTTCGATCCAAGGTTTTACTGCTGCACTGAAACCACCCCGTTTACGGGGACATATTTTAAGCGTTGGCAAACCAAAACCACCTTATGTCTCACTGCGATGAACGTGTTCTGGGTCGCCGTGTTACTCCCACTGGAACGATTGCTCCTGAACAGAAGAAGGCGTTCAGTGAAGCCACCGTCGTCTTTGTTGGAGCGTTCTGAGCGTGATGGGAGATAAGTTGGTTGATGCATATTTACATGTGCGAGTTGCCAAGGACTTGTGGGAGGCGCTCGAATCTAAATTCGGCGCAACCGATGCTGGAAGCGAGATGTACACTATAGAGCAGTTCCACGATTACAAGATGGTTGAAAACCGTTCTGTATTGGAACAAGCTCATGAGATACAGTGCATCGCTAAGGAGCTTGAGCTTCTCAAGTGTGTGCTACCGGGCAAATTTGTCGCGGGATGCATAATCGCTAAGCTGCCTAATTCCTGGAGGAACTTTGCTACTGCTCTCAAACACCAGAGGCGTGAATTCTCTGTTGAGGATGTCATCGCCATCTGAGTGTTGAGCAGAATTCGAGAGCAAAAGACTCGCATGGAAAAGGGAAGGGACTTCTGTCGCCATATGCTACAGAAGAACTCCGGCTTCCAGAAGCCCAAGGAGAAAACTGGTGTCCAACAGAATACCGACTTCAAGAAGAAGGGTAAGAAGCCCTTCAGAAGGATAAGAAGAAAGGTCGCTGCTTCACTTGTGGTTCAGAGTAACATTGGGCTTACAAGTGCCCGAACAAGTTCAAGGCCGGACAGGACTCCAAGTCGTCAACATGATTGTGAGCAACTATGTGAATGGGGCATCCGGGTACGGTAATTTGTTTACTGTATTTTCAGTTGTCAGTCTAACGATTGGTGGATTGACACGGGTGCAAACATTCATGTATGTGCACATTTCATTGTTTTCTTCTTATCAGTCACAGGGAACGATCCGTACTGATGGGGAATGGCGCAACTGCTTCTGTTCTTGGTGTTGGCACGGTCGATCTGAAGTTTACTTCGGAAGGATCGTGCAGTCAAGAACGTGCAGCATGTCCCCGCCATCAAGAAGAATCTCGTTAGTGGCTCCCTTCTATGTAGAGAAGGGTTTAAGTTGGTATTTGAGTCTAATAAAGTAGTTGTTACGAAATATGGACTATTTGTTGGAAAAGGTTATGAATGCGGAGATCTGTTCCGCTTTTCCCTCGCTGATTTTTGTAATAAAGTCGTGAACAATATTCATTCGAATGTTAATGAAACAGAAGTTTGGCATTCACGTCTTTGTCACATTGGTTTCGGTTGTATGACGCGGCTAGAAATCGAATTTAATCCCGAGTTTCACTTTAGCCAAGGTTCTAAGTGCCATTCGTGTGTTCAAGCAAAGCAACCTCGCAAGCCCCATAAGGCTGCGGAGGAAAGACACTTGGCACCGTTAGAACTTGTACATTCTGATCTTTGTGAGATGAATGGTGTGTTGACTAAAGGTGGAAAAAGATAATTCATGACACTGATAGATGATTCCACTAGATATTGCTATGTATATTTGTTAAGCACCAAAGATGAGGCACTACACTATTTTTAAAATCTATAAGGCAGAAGTTGAGAATCAACTTGAAAAGAAAATTAAGCGGTTCCGGTCAGATCGTGGTGGAGAGTATTCTCTATGAGTTTGATTCTTTCTGTGCGGAACATGTATTATTCATGAAAGGACGCCTCCCTATTCGCCCCAGTCAAATGGGGTTGCCGAACGGAAAAATCCGTACTCTAAACGATTTGGTTAACGCCATGTTAGATACATCGGTTATCCAAGGCATGGTGGGGGAGGCTATATTGACATCATGTCATGTGTCCTGAAAAAGTTTCGACAAGACAATGAGATTACTCCCTATGAGCAATGGGAGAAGAGAAGAACGACACTCTCATACTTACGTACTTGGGGCTGTTGGCGAAAGTCAACGTGCCGATCCCAAAAAGGTAAGCTTGGACCAAAGACCGTGGACTGCGTTAATTTGGGCTATGCTAAGAATACGTCGGTTATAGATTTCTAGTAGTGAAATCTGAAGTACCTGACGTGAAGGTCGGTACAATTTGGAGTCTAAAGATGCTACATTCTTTGAGGATATTTTTCCTATAGAGATATGCCAAGCACTTCTAGACAGGAATCTGATGAGACTCCTGAACCTGCCATTACTATGGAATATTATGAACAAACACATGATGAAAATCCTGAGAAGGATGACGAGGAAACCCTTGGTAGGGGCAAGAGACAGAGGACTGCAAAGTCTTTTGGTGATGATTTCCTTGGTACCTTGTGGAGACACTCCACTTCTATTTCAGATGCTTATGCGTCTCCGGATGCTGAATACTGGAAAGAAGCCGTCTAGCGAGATGGATTCCATCATGGCTAACGGGACATGGGAAATTACTGAACGTCCCTATGGCTGTAAACCATTGGGATGTAAGTGGGTGTTCAAAAAGCTTAGGCCGATGGTACGATTGAAAAATACAAGGCTAGGCTTGTAGCCAAGGGTTATTCCCAAAAAGAAGAGGAAGATTTCTTCGATACTTATTCACACAGTGGCCAGAGACCACCATACGAGTATTACTCTCGTTGGCGGCCTCGCATGTCTCTCGTCCACCAGATGGATGTTAAGACGGCTTTCCTGAACGGAGAGCTAGACGAGAAATCTACATGCAACAGCCAGATGGCTTTGTAATAGATGGTCAAGAAGGAAAGGTGTGTAAGTTACTGAAATCTTATATGGCCTGAAACAAGCACCTAAGCAATGGCATGAGAAGTTCAATACAACTTTAACCTCTGCTGGTTTTGTTGTTAATGAAGCTGACAAATGCGTATACCATCGCCATGGTGGGGGCGAAGGAGTTATACTGTGCTTGTATGTTGATGCATACTGATATTTGGGACCAACCTCAAAGTCATTGAGGAGGTTAAGTCGTTTCTCTGAATATTTTGAGATGAAGGACCTTGATGTGGCTGATGTTATCTGAACATCAAGCTACTGAGAGATAATGAGGGTGAAGATTTTGAGTTCGTTTTGGATATTCGGACTGCAAAATTTCTCCAACACCATATGATCCTAGTGTGCAGATCGAAAGTTCAAAGGCACATCTAAGGATCAGCTGAGATACTCTCAAGTAATTGGTTCACTCATGTACCTAGCAAGCGCTACGAGGCCTGACATCATGTTTGCTGTGTGCAAACTGAGCCGGTTTGTTTCCAATCCGGGTGATGTACATTGGCACGCTGTTGAAAGAATTATGCGCTATCTGAAAGGTACTGAGAACTATGGACTTCACTATACTGGAAGCCCGTCAGTGCTTGAAGGGTATTGTGATGCGAATTGGATCTCTGATGCTGATGAGATGAAAGCCACAACGGGTTATGTGTTTACCCTTGGAGGTGGTGCTGTTTCCTGGAAGTTTGCAAGCAAACGATCCTGACGAGATCGACAATGGAAGCAGAATTAACAGCATTGGACACATCTGGTGTCGAAGCAGGATGGCTTCGAGATCTGTTGATGGACTTGCCTGTGGTTGAAAAGCCAGTACCGGCTATCCTTATGAACTGTGACAATCAGACAATGATTACCAAGGTCAAAAGTTCAAAGGACAACATGCAGTCCAACAAACATATACGAATGAGATTAAAAGCTGTCAGACATTTGAGAAACTCCGGAGTAATAGCGTTGGATTATATCCAGTCGGCTAAAAATCTGGCAGATCCCTTTACCAAAGGGCTATCACGTGTTGTGATAGAAAATGCATCGAGAGTGAGATGGGTATGAAACCCACATGAGTTGCCATGGTAGTAACCCAACCTATGTGATCGGAGATCCCGTGAAGTAGGACCTGGGAAAAACAAGCTAGTGGTTAACTGAGGAGAGTACTTTTACTAACCCACTCCGTTGGAGATGCTACTCTCAGTAACTGTATGGCAGGTTGACATTTGTCTTAATGTGTTCCAAGTCTTTGTATAAGCAAGATGCTATCCTACAGAGCGATCTTTGAGGAACACACCTATATGAGCCCGACTGCTGGTCACAGTCTATGAGATTGGGTTGATCTCTAGTAAGTTCATGAATAGGTCAGGAGTGTGACTAATATGCTCCACCCGAGGGATCAGCCTTCGGCAGCCTAGTACTAGTAAGACATTTGGTGAAACTACTTTACGCCAAATTGACAATTCAAGGCATAGTCCATTGTCAGTTGTGAAGGAGTGTAGCTATTTGTTCTAGGTGGATGTTCAACCTTAAAGGTCTCCACTGAAAATACTGGTATATCAAAACATTGTTTGGAACAGAGAACAACATCATGGGTCTTTGGGATCTGGTGGGATTGCTGAAATATTGTTGAAATATTAGCATCTAACATTTCCAGATAAATCCCTAAAGGCCCATGTTGTCACGCCTCGCCTCGTCACGGCGCTCGCGCGCCGCGGGTTGAGGGAATCTCGTGCGCTGCAAGTTGAAGCAGATGAACGGTCAACTGAAACGCTTGCCCTAATGGAAAATGAATATGCAATGAAACATTTGTCTTAAGTGTTCTTAAGTATGGGAGTTTTCAGAATTCATTGCGAG